>CM053033.1:109094251-109781751 GCA_028564925.1 Lithobates sylvaticus
AATGGAAGGTAAGATACTGTCGCCATGAAGTGGTCACATGATATAAGTGGCGTAGTTACCATTATCTATGCCTGGGCTAAAGGTTCATGAACATGGAAGTTTGCATTCTGGGCATTATGTCTGCATGTAAACGCAGGTGCCAGCGTTTCCTGGTGTATACTTGTGTACAGGGTATTCAATACAATACAGGCCTATGGGCAGATTTATGCAGCGGCTGTCCATTCATTTCAATGGGCATGGCGTTTTGGGAGAGGTGTATCCCAAACCGCCCCAAGGATGCGGCTTGCAGGACTTTTCCCGTCCTGCAAGCGCACCTCCCCAGTGTGAGAGCACTCGGGCTTTCACACTGGGGAGGCATGAGAGACGCTTTACAGGCGCTATTTTTAACGCTAAAACGCCTGAAAAGCGCCCCTGTGTGAAAGGGGTCTAAGCACTACAGGACTCTTTTTGATACAGTCTTTTCCCAGCAAATATATAGTGTTCAAGCCACCAGGATGTGATGTGAGTGCTGCAGGAACTACCCTCCTGAAGAGAGGAGGGTTGCCATCCCGCCTGTCAGAGTCACGGTTTAAAGAGTAAATGATTAGATTGAACGCTCTTACTGTACTGTCTCTCTTTATGTTGTAAAGCGCTGCACAAACTGTTGGTGCTATATAAAGCCTCTATAATAATAAATGTGGGACTCTATAATACATGAGAGAACAGCTAAAAGGCAAAATCAGTACCTGCCACCTTCAGAAACTATGTATGTAGAAACCCCTCCACTCCCTAGTTCTTATTGACAATTGAGCTCATGCAGGAGCAGAGGAGGAAAAAGGTTTCTTTGCAGTATGGTGGAAAGTGGAGCCCCAGCCAAACCATTAAAGTGTTACTAAACCCCGGACCCTGCATTTACTATATCTGGTATTTCACAGTACACAGAACACAGAACTGCAATAGTTTTAGTAAATATAAACTACTAAATACCCTTTCTCATCAGCAATATATAGCAATCTTGTGACATCTGTCAGTGTACAGCTAAGCACTGGTTAAAGCTTGTGGGAGGAGTTATTCTGCTCTGACTGTCCTATGAGGCTGCATAACCCCTTACTTTCTGTGCTGATCACATGCACCCTCCCCTCCCCAAAAAAAACAAACACTCTATAGCAATACACACCAAACTGAGCATGTGCAGAGTGCCTCGAAGGCTCCGTTCTATTAGCAGGTGGATTGGGGACAGTGAAAGAAGGGGGGATCAGAGAAGACAGGATTAAACAGCCTTTTTACACAATGCAGAGGATTAAAGGGGTTGTAAACCTTCGTGGTTTTTCACCTTAACCGGTTCCCGACCGGCGCGCGCCGGTGTAAGTCGGCAGAATGGCACGGCTGCGCAAATGGGTGTACCTGTACGTCCCTTTGAATTTGCCGCGGTGCCAACACGTGCACGCTGCTGCAGGCACACGCGCCCGCTGTGAGCTCCGTGAGTAGGATCGCGGGTCGAGATACCCGCGATCGTCTCACGGAGAGGAATAGTGTAAACAAGCATTTTCCCGTTCTGCCTAGTGACAGTGTCACTGCTCGTAGCTCCCTGTAATCGGGAGCGATGATCGGTGTCGTGTCACACACAGCCCCTCCCCCCCACAGTTAGAATCACTCCCTAGGACACACTTAACCCCTACAGCGCCACCTAGTGTTAACCCCTTCACTGCCAGTCACATTTATACAGTAATCAATGCAATTTTAATCGCACTGATCGCTGCATAAATGTGAATGGTCTCAACATCGCGCCAAAATTGTCTGACGTGTCCGTCATAATGTCGCAGTCACGATAAAAATCGCTGATCGCCGCCATTACTAATAAAAAATAAATTATTAATAGAAATGCTATAAAACTATCCCCTATTTTGTAGATGCTATAAATTTTGTGCAAACCAATCAATAAACACTTATTGCGTTTTTTTTCTTTTACTAAAAATATGTAGAAGAATACGGATCAGCCTAAACTGAGGAAAAAATGTTTTTTATATATTTTTGGGGGATATTTATTATAGCAAAAAGCAAAAAATATAGCTTTTTTTTTCAAAATTGTCGCTCTTTTTTTGTTTATAGCGCAAAAAATAAAAACCGCAGAGATGATCAATCAAATATCACCAAAAGAAAGCTCTATTTGTGGGAAAAAAAGGACGTCAATTTTGTTTGAAAGACCACGTCGCACGACCGTGCAATTGTCAGTTAAAATGACGCAGTGCCGAATCGCAAAAAAACACCTGTCAGTGACCGGCCCCCCCCCCCCATTTTACTTACCTGACCTCTCGAACTTGACCCGCGGGGATGCGCTGTCTCTCTGCCCGGGGTTCTCGGCTCTTGATTGGATAGATTGATTGCAGCGCAGCCATTGGCTCCCGCTGCTGTCAATTAAATCCAATGACGTGAGCGCTGGGGGGTGGGCCTCTATGGATGCCGAATGCTGGACTCTGGAGCTGCCCGCAAGGTAACCCCCTTGGGGAAGCACTTCTCCGAGGGGGTTAACGGATGTGCGGAGGAGCCGCGAGAGCCGCCGGGGGACCCCAGAAGAGGATGTTCGGGATCACTCTGTGCAAAACGAGCTGCACAGTGAAGCATAATATATTTTGTTATTATTATTTTTTTTACTTACCTTTACAATCACTTTAACCCCTTAGGTTCCACGGTGAGTATAACAAGCATGCTTTACTGCATATACAGACTGATTTTACTGTTGTGGGTTTAGTAATACTTTAAAGATTTGGTGCAGATGGGTTATACAAAATGGTTATAAAGCATGTATGCGTTCTGTTTGTTCGTCAAAGGGTGTTAATGTATTAATAAGCTTATTTTTTTGTATAATTTGTAAATATATATGATATTTGTACAAGAGGGCAGCCATTGTTGCTCATTCCCTATGTAGGCTCTGCTCCTATTGTGTCTTGCCAATTCTTTTCTTTCTCTAAGTCTGAGAAGATCATTGTGAATGGACACAACAAACACAATAATGATTGGTAACTAAAGGCCGTGTGATCTAGGCTGCCTAGGCAGGAAGCTATTTTTTTAAATTTAGGCAGGTACTTTTTTTGCTCTGAAATGTAATATTTTGGTTTGATCATGGGGACATGCGACCTATTCATTGATATGACATGTACGTTTCAATGATAGTTCTGTCCGTTAATGATTTTTTTAAAATTATTATTTGATCATATTCTGCCCTTATTACAATCTGCCTCTGAGTTTATGCATTGCTGGCTGCAGCTCATGGTATTTTTCTTGTTTTTCTGCAGTGTGATAAGAAACCTAAGATGATCATATTCTTCCCAAGCTGCGATCTTGTTGGGTTCTACCATAAATTGCTTAGCAGTGTACTACCTATAGGGGGCAGCAAACCTGATTCCAGGATCTTCCTTCAGCTTCATGGGAACATGGAACAAGGGGTGAGTCCACGTCAATTTTTCTCTCTCTCTCTCCGTGTTATTGGATACAGACAGTTTTTTGGTTTTAAATAAAGTTGATTATTACTTATTACAGGTATTTAAATGGCGCAGTCAATTTACACAGCGCTTTACATATATGTTGTACATTCACATCAATCCCTGCCCTTCGTTTACAATCTAAGATCCCTAATTCACATTCATACATCCACATACTAAGGGCCTATTTAAACAGACACCAATTAACCTATCAGCATGTCTTTGAGTGTGGGGGGGAAATTAGAGTACCCAGAGGAAACCCATGGAAGCCCAGAGAGAACACGCAAACTCCATGCAGGCAGTGTCATGGTTGGGATTCAAACCATTAATCTTCGTTCTACAAGTGCTAAACACTAAAGCCCCATACACACTATCAGATTATCTGCAGACTTTTGTCTTCAGATTTACCAAAACCATGTAGTGCAAGGGCATGCCTGATTGCATACAAATTGAAAATCTAAGGTTTGACCTCATATTATATAGTTTTGGTAAATCTGAAGACAAAAGTCTGCAGATAATCTGATGGTGTGTATGGGGCTTAAGGAAAATACATTAACCACTTCAGCCCTGGAAGGATTTATCCCCTTCCCGACCAGAACACTTTTTGAGATACGGCACTGCGTCGCTTTAACTGACAATTGCGCGGTTGTGCGACATTGTACCCAAACAAAATTGACGTCCTTTTTTCCCCACAAATAGAAATTTATTTTGGTGGTATTTTATCACCTTTGCGTTTTTTATTGTTTGCGCTATAAACAAAAAACGAGCGTACATTTTGAAAAAAAAAAAGCAATATTTTTTACTTTTTGCTATAATAAATATCTTCAAAAAATATATAAAAAAACTAATTTCTTTCTCAGTTTAGGCCGATATGTATTTGTTTACATATTTTTCGTAAAAAAAATCGCAATAAGCGTATATTTATTGGTTTGCGCAAAAGTTATAGCATCTACAAAATAGGGGATAGATTTATAGCATTTTTATTATTCTTTTTTTTTTTTATTAGTAATAGTGGCGATCTGCGATTTTTATCGTGACTGCAACATTATGGCGAACACATTGGACATTTTTGATACTATTTTGGGACCTTTGTCATTTATACAGCGATCAGTACTATAAAAATGCACTGATTACTATGTAAATGACACTGGCAGGGAAGGGGTTAAGTGTGTCCTAGGGAGTGATTCTAACTGTGGGGGGATGGGCTACCACTGACATGACAGCGATCACTGCTCCTCTCGATGACAGGGAGCAGTAGATCGCTGTCATGTCACTAGGCAGAACAGGGAAATGCCTTGTTTACATAGGCATCTCCCCGTTCTGCCCCCGTTCTGCCACTTCGTGACACAATCGCGGGCTCCCGGTGGACATGAGTCCGCGGGACCCACGGTCACAGAGTATTCGGCGGGCACGCATGCACTCACAATGCCACGATTTAAAGAGGACGTACCTGTACACCCATTTGCCCAGCCGAGCCATTGTGCCGACGTACATCGCATGTGGTTAAAAACTGCTTATCTTTTAAAAAGTATTGTCAGTCCCATATATCATCACTGGACCCATCCCCTACATATGGATGTAATGGTTTTTACCTGCAGCCAGTCTTCGGGAATGTCAGTCACTTCTCTACTTTAACCACTTCCCTACTGCTGTATAGTCATATGACGTCATGGGATTCCCTTCGTCCCTCCGGGCAGGCGTCATATGACATCCTGGGATTCCCTGCATTGTGGAGAGCGTCTACACGTGCCTGCAGCATCACTTGGGACCCGATGCTCGTGCCCGGCGGCCACGATGTCCACCTGGCACCCGCGGTTGCCCGTTAACCGAGCAGGACCGTGCATCTGTGTGTATAAACACACTGATCCACGTCCTATCAGGTGAGAGGAGACCGATCTGTGTGTTCCCATTACAGAGGAACACAGATCGGTCTCCTCCCCCTGTGAGTCCCCTCTCCTACAGTTAGAATCACTCCCTAGGACACGCAATTAACCCTTTGATCACCCCCTAGGGTTAACCCCTTCCCCGCCAGTCACATTTATACAGTAAACAATGCATTTTATAACACTGATCGCTGTATAAATGTCACTGGTCCCAAAATAGTGTCAAAAGTGTCCGATATGTCCGCCGCAACATCACAGTCACAATAAAAATTGCAGATCGCCACCATTACTAGTAAAAAATAATAATAATAAAAATGCCATAATTCTATCCCCTGTTTTGTAGATGCTATAACTTTTGCCCAATCCAATAAATATACACTTATTGCGATTTTTATTTATTTATTTTTTTTACCAAAAATATGTAGAAGAATACATATCGGCCTAAACTGAGGGTAAAACATGTTTTTTTATTTTTTTTAAAAAATTGGGATATTTATTATAGCAAAAAGTAATAAATATTGTGTTTTTTTTTTTCTTTCTAAATTATCACCCTTTTTTTTTGTTTATAGCGCAAAAAATAAAAACCGCAGAGGTGATCAAATACCAGCAAAAGAAAACTCTATTTGTGGGGAAAAAAAATTATCAAAATTAATTTGGGTACAGTGTCGCATGACCACACAATTCTCATTCAAAGTGTGACCGCTCTGAAAGCTGAAATTTGGCCTGGGCAGGATGCCCGGTATGAAAGTGGTTAAAGTAGAACTATAGGCAAAGCTTTTTTTTTTTTTTTTTTTCATTTTGGTTTTTTTATTTTTTTTTTTACCATCTGTGTCCTATTGCAGAGATTTACCTTCACTTCCTGTTTCATAACCAAATAGGAGGTGGTTAGTGGAAATCCCCTTAAATCAAGGGAATTCCTTGGGGACCCCCCCCCCCCCCCCCCCAGGTCACCAAAACTAAGGTCCCCATTGAAAGATTTCCCTCCGTTACCTTTCTGGGGACAACCCAAAATTTGGTAATTTCTTTTACTTTCACTTGACCACTGGGCACTTATACACCCTTAATAACCAGACCAATTTTCAGCTTTCGGTGCTCTCACATTTTTAATGACAATTACTCAGTCATACAACACTGTACCCATATGACATTTTTGTCCTTTTTTTTTCACACATAGAGCTTTCTTTTGGTGGTATTTAATCACTGTTGTTTTTTTTTTTTTTTTTTTTTTGACAAAACGCTGTTGGGTTTTTTTTTTTTTTTTGCTCTGTAAAAGAAAAAAGACTGAAAATTTGGTAAAAAAATTTAAATTTTTCTTAGTTTCTGTTATAAAATTTAGCAAATTTTGTAATTTTTCTTGATAAATTTTGTCCAAAATTTATAATGCTACATATCTTTGGTAAAAATAAGTACAAATTGGTATATATTATTTGGTCTTTGTGAAAGTTATAGAGTCCACAAGCTATGGTGCCAATATCTGAAAATTGATCACACCTGAAGTACTGACGGCCTATCTCATTTCTTGAGACCCTAACATGCCAGAAAAGTACAAATAGCCCCCAAATTACCAATTTTTGGAACGAAGACATTACAAGGTATTTGGAAAGAGGCATGGTGAGTTTTTTGAAGTTGTCATTTTTTCCCACAATTCTTTGCAAAATCAAGATTTTTTTTTTCACAAAATTGTCATATTAGCAGGTTATTTCTCATATACTGTTGGTAAAAAATAAATATAAGACCCGCCCTCTATATTTTCTACCCCCACTGCGCCAAATATTAGTGAGAATTAAATATTCAAAAAAAACAGTGAAGGAATAAATAAATAAATAATTACGTGAAAAACAGCTGCTACTTATGTGAATATAAAAATGTAAAGCCTGCAATTCAACCTAAAAATAAAATATTAATAGGAAAAACTAGTAGTGCTAGTGTATAAAAAATCTTATACAAATTTCAAAGTACAAAAAAGTGCTATATAAATAACTCAATAAAATTACTTAATAAGAAAAATGTATATAAGTCACCCAGTGACAAGTGATACAGAAATAGTCCAAAATGTAAATTAAAATTAGGTGATTCCAAATATATCTTCAAATAAAATCTTCAATTAGGATCTTCAAAGAAACTTGAATCAGCCACCACACCACGTGTTTGTGACACCACTCCCTCTGAAGAGCACACTCACCAGCTCACAATGCCTCCCACTTTCGTGTTTGACTGCAGCGTATTTTACCCACTCCAGGGGTTAATAGTGACCATCCACTCGATCAGCTTGTTGTATATCAATGTGACTCCATATGTAAGAAAATAAATAGGTGCGCCACATAGTGTAATAAAGTATAACCAGTTTAATAAATCACACAAACACCTCCAATAGTAAAACTCACATTTCGAAAAATAAAATCAAGCCTTCAATAAAAACACAGCAAACGAACTGTAATGGTACAGTGGTGTACTGCGGCCACGGCGGACCAGAAGTGTGCGCACAGCCGTAATCTCACACGACTTCTAGGTCTCCGCTTCTGGCGGCAGTGTAGCTGCACAGCATATGCATACCACAAATTACACCCCAAAACACATTCTGCTATTACTCCCGAGTACGGCGATACCACATCTTTTACACAGCGTGGCCACATACAGAGGCCCAACATGCAGGAAGCACCTTCAGGCATTCTGGAGCACCCAGGACAATTCTGACATTTCTCTCCTACATGTAAAAATCATCATTTATTCGCTAGAAACTTACATAGAACCCCAAAACATTACAGGGGGTCCCCTACTTACAAACATCCGACTTACAAACGACTCCTACTTACAAACGGAGGGAGACAACAGGAAGTGAGAGGAAATCCACCCCTAGGAAGGGAAATTCACTCCTGTAAGAGTTAATATGGGAAAAAGGTGTCTCCACTAATGCTTTATCACCAGTCCATGCTTCCCTAACAACCCAAAATTTTCAAAATCCAATTGTCATTGGGACAGAAGGTTAGGTGAAATCTTCTGAACAGGGGCACAGACAGCAAAACAAATGTTACAGGGGTGATAACCCTTCTCTATGTTATCCAAATAACTTAAAAATAGATTTTTTGGTTGGAGCTACACCTAAAAAATTTACCTGTTCCGACTTACAAACAGATTCAACTTAAGAACAAACCTACAGCCCCTATCTTGTTTGTAACCCGGGGACCCCCTGTATATATGTTTTTTTAGCAAAGACCCTAGAGAATACAATGGCAGTCATTGCAACTTTTTATCTCGCACGGTACTTGCGCAGCAACTTTTCAACCGCGTTTTTTTTTTAAAAAGAAAAACAGTTTTGTGCTTTACAAAAAACAAAACAGTAAAGTTAGTCCAATGTTTTTGCATAATGTGAAAGATGAAGTTACGCCGAGTAAATAGATACCTAACATGTCACCCTTCAAAATTGCACACACTCGTGGAATGGCGTCAAACTTTGCTACTTAAAAATCCCCATAGACGACGCTTTAAAATTTGTTACTGGTTACATGTTTTGAGTTACAGAGGAGGTCTAGGGCCAAAATTATTGTTCTCGCTGTAACGTTCGCAGCGATACCTCACATGTATGGTCTGAACACCGTTTTCATATGTGGGCGGGACTTACGTATGCGTTCGCTTCTGCATGCAAGCACACGGGACAGGGGCGCTTTAAAAAATATTTTTTATTTATTTTAGTTTGACACTTTTTTCCCCCAAAAAATTTTTTTGATCACTTTTATTCCTATTACAAGGAATGTAAACATCCCTTGTAATAGGAATATGGCATGACAGGTCCTCTTTACAGTGAGATATGGGGTCAATAAGACCCCACATCTCACCTCTATGTTGGAAAGCCTGAAATAAAAAAAACGATCCTGGCTTTGATCTTAGCAGTGAGTCGGTAGAAGCACCCACCGGAGGGCGGCGGGGGGGGGGGGATGTCAAGCAGTGGAACAGCCGTTATGATCATTCTTATGGGGTAGGGAATCGCCGGCTGAAAAAGCTGATATCTGAATGATGCCTGTAGCTGCACCCATCATTCAGATATCCTGCACAAAGTCAAGGACATAATATGACGGCCGGCAGGCGGGAAGTGGTTAAAACACATTTATTTTTTTTTTTTTTTTTAACAAAAGTTGTCCATTTATACAATATTTCTAGCACAGAGCATGCACATACAAAAAATGGCACCCCAAAATAGAATCTCCTACGGCGATACCACATGTGTGAGACTTCCGCAGTCTGGCCACCTACAGAGGCCAAGTACAGCCGAGTATGGCTGAGCGTGGCTGGGTATTGCCGAGTATGGCTGAGTATCACCGAGTATTGCAGGGTATTGCATGGTATCGCTGGGTATGGCAAGGTATCGCAGGGTATGGCAAGGTATCGCAGGGTATGGCAAGGTATCGCAGGGTATGGCAAGGTATGGCAGGGTATTGCTGGGTATGGCAGAGTATTGCTGGGTATGGCAGAGTATTGCTGGGTATGGCAGAGTATTGCTGGGTATGGCAGAGTATTGCTGGGTATGGCAGGGTATTGCAGAGTATTGCTGGGTATGGCAGGGTATTGCAGAGTATTGCCCAGGGGGCGCGCGAGAGTGGGATTCTGGGAGGACGTCATTGTACGCCCTCCCGGAGTTAGGCAACCACCCTGTAGCCATAATTCGGCTATGGGCCGGTTGTTAAGTGGTTAATGATAATATTAAACAGGACCAATAGAGAGGATGAACTACAGGAGGGGGCGGAGACAAGACCAGTCACCCTGCACAAGCAGAGAAAGCAGAAATGACCGGTCTTTATTACAGGAAGCTCCTACACAGAGGTAAAGTCTCACACTGGATTACTGCACAGATCTGGAAGAAATGCACAAAGCACACCAGGATTCAACTAGGAAAACGCGTGTCCAGCCTATGCACATTACAGTATTTACATATTATGAACAAGCAGTAAAAATACATTAAATTATTATTACTCATCTCTGTATCTATAAGTTTTTTGAAGAAATTTGTATGAAATTTCCAACACAGACACTGTTTTTTTTAGAAAGAGAAACCTTAGTACAGCAAGCCTGCCCATTGGTGGATCTGCCCAAACTTTTACTTCCGCAAGAATTACTTTTGTATCCCTTGCCCTTACTCCTGGATTCTGTGAGTGCGCAGATGTCCCAAGTAAGCCGTGCGAGATATCTGTGCACAGACAGCTGTTATGCAAGTCCTAGTTATTTGCTGTCTTTGCACATACATGGGAAATTTTCTGTGCATGTACAGATGTGCCGACAGGCTCTGCTAGGACCTGAATGGCCAAAATGGTGGTGCCAGAGAGGGAGGTGGAGCCACTATAGAGGGGACTGAAGTTCCCCTTAATAGAGAGTGGAGTGGGAACAAACGGGTTTTGGGGCTCCAGATGGTCCAAAAACATGGGCAGACCTTGCCCCTGCAGATGCTAATCTGTGTTTCCGTGTTGCCTTGTTATAGTAGGGATTTCTAGCAGTGTCATGTAATCCGTCTCCAGTCTATGATGGGTCCTAAAGCATGTCCCCAGTCTCCAACATCTCTTACAGCATGTTCACGGTCTCTAAAAGTCTCCTGCAGCATGTCTGAACTCTCTGACCATCTCTTGTACTATGTCTGCAGTCTCTGACCATCTCTTGTATCATGTCCACCATCCCTGACCATTTCATGTTTCATGTCTGCAGTCTCCGACCATCTCTTGTATCATGTCCACCATCTCTGACCATCTCATATCATGTCCACCATCTCTGACCATCTCATATCATGTCTGCAGTCACTGACCATCTCTTGTAGGGCTGCAACGATTAATCAATATTATCGATAATAATCGATAATGAAAATCGTTGTCAACGATTTTCATAATCAATTAGTTGGTCCGCACCTTCCTCCCTGTCCGTCCGTTAAATAAATCCTCCTCCTGTCTGTGTACAAGGCGCCGCCGTATGTTACAATGCACGTCCGCGCCTCTCCTCTGATGTCAGCTCCCCACTGATCTTCTCAGCCGTGCCCGCTGCTGCCTAGAGGGAACAGAGAGGCGAGAAGCAGCCATGAGGGGAGCTGAGCTGGCGAGCTGCACAGTGTGAACACTGACTAGGGGTGCAACGGATCATCACCGATCCGTGATCCGAACGTGTCGCCCTGTTCGGATCGGCACACACCGCGATCCACGGAGCGCGCCTCGGCCTTAGGAAAGGCCGCGGCTTCGGCCTAGCTCCGGAGCGGCGGCCATCTTGGTGCACGTGTCGGCCGTTTACAATGTGATCGCTCCATCAAATGTTGGAGCGATCACTTGTAAACAAACCAGCATCATGATGACGCCGGTTCCTCTCTCCCCTCTGTGTACAGATCTGTACAGTGGAGGGGATAAATTGGATGGCAGCTGCGCTGTGGGCTGGATCTGTAGTGCCCACAGCGCTGGTCTGTGACAATTGCAGTCACATCCATCATACCCTGCCAATATTCTGCCATACCCTGCCAATACCCTGCTATACTCTGCCATACCCAGCCATGCTCAGCCATACTCAACCAATATTACAGTGGGGGAGATGACGTGGATATATTACAGTGGGGGAGATGTATATTACAGTGAGGACTATATGGTGGTGGAATTTTCACAGGTTTTTGCAAATTCAATTATTATTTGCTGATCCGAAAAATTATCTGATCCGTGACTCTGATCCGAGGAACAATCCGATCTGTGAGTATTTTGATCCGTTGCACCCCTAACACTGACTGTGAAAGGTAGCTAACAGTAATATAATATAACAATAAAACACACAGTACATTCATTTTTATGACAAGTGCCCCATCCTAGTATTCCTGGGGGGGGGGGTAGGGGTGCCCCATCATTGGTGTTCTGGGAGGGTGGGTGGAATCGTAGTGCCCCATCATTGGTTTTCCTGGGAGGGGGAGAAGAGGGCCCCATTGGTGTTCCTGGGGGGAGGGAATAGTGCCCCACCATTGGTGTTCCTGGGGGGGGGGGGGGGTAGTGCCCCATCATTGGTGTTCCTGGGGAGATAGTTACCCACCATTGGTGTTCCTGGGGAGATAGTGCCCCACCATTGGTGTTCCTGGGGGGATAGTGCCCCACCATTGGTGTTCCTGGGGGGATAGTGCCCCACCATTGGTGTTCCTGGGGGGGATAGTGCCCCACCATTGGTGTTCCTGGGGGGGGATAGTGCCCCACCATTGGTGTTCCTGGGGGGGATAGTGCCCCACCATTGGTGTTCCTGGGGGGGGGGTAGTGCCCCACCATTGGTGTTCCTGGGGGGGATAGTGCCCCACCATTGGTGTTCCTGGGGGGGATAGTGCTCCACCATTGGTGTTCCTGGGGGGGGGGGGGGGGGGTGCCATATCATTGGTGTCAGTTTGAGGAATACACAGACCTCTCCCTCCCACACTCCAGCCCGCTTTGGTCCGCTCCCTTGCCCAAGCCCACCCCCCCCCTCCCTCTTTGGCTCTGGTTCTTTGTCCAACCAAACTCCCTTTCTATCGCAACCCCCTCTGGTCCAGTTCCTCTCCCACAAGCCTCTCTTCCAAACTCCCTCTCAACCTACTCCCTCTAATGCTTGGTCTCCAAACTAGCTAACTCCCTGCCACCCTCCAGTACGGTCCTCTCTCCCATTCAGGGCCAGCCCCCCTCACTGCATTGTCAGTAATGAATGAGGAATTTACTTTAATAGTTATGTTGTGATGCAGTTTGAGTGTAACACTTCGTTTTGTCATTATTATTTTAAATAAACGGAAAAAACATTTTTTTTAATGATTTTATCCGATTAATCGAAAAAATAATCGTCCGATTAATCGATTTATGAAAATAATCGTTAGATGCAGCCCTAATCTCTTGTATCATGTCAGCAGTCTCTGATTATCTCCTGTATCATGTCTGCAGTCTCTGACCATCCCTTGTATCATGTCCACCATCCCTGACCATTTCATGTGTCATGTCTGCAGTCTCCGACCATCTCTTGTATCATGTCCACCATCTCTGACCATCTCCTTGTACATGTCTGCAGTCTCTAACCATCTCTTGTATCATGTCTGCAGTCTCTAACCATCTCTCTTGTATCATGTCTGCAGTCTCTGACCATCTCTTGTATCATGTCTGCAGTCTCTGACCATCTCTTGTATCATGTCTGTAGTCTCTGACCATCTCTTTGTATCACGTCTGTAGTCTCTGACCATCTCTTGTATCATGTCTGCAGTCTGACCATTTCTTGTATCATGTCCGCAGTCTGACCATCTCTTGTATCATGTCCGCAGTTTCTGACCATCTCATGTATCATGTCTGCAGTCTGACCATCTCTTGTATCATGTCTGCAGTTTCTGACCATCCCTTGTATCATTCTCATTGACTTTCACTAGATCCTTTTGTGTGTCTGCTGTCTGATATTAACAACATTTTTGTTGGGGCCTTTGGTGATGTGGGGAAGGGGGGAATGCACTTAGGAAACCTTAAGTAAGCTTTAGGCTTGAC
Organism: Lithobates sylvaticus; assembly: GCA_028564925.1. Lineage (NCBI taxonomy): Eukaryota > Metazoa > Chordata > Amphibia > Anura > Ranidae > Lithobates > Lithobates sylvaticus. The sequence goes on from CM053033.1 coordinate 109,108,073, forward strand.
ACTTTAAAACATTGTAGTTGTAGTACAGACATCATTGGGAGAACCAGGTATATTTTGCCCTCCCCTTAGAGCTGTACACACGGGCTGAATATTGGGCGGTATCGGCCGGTTTAGTAGAAACCTTTCGACATTCGGCCCATGTGTACGGGAGCTGGTCTGACAGAAGCCAGCCAAACGGCCAACTTGTGTTAAAGGGGCATGACAGACAAAGGTCTGCCGATCAGCGCTCTCAGCCAATGGTTCAGCCCGCTGGGTTGAACGAAGAAAAATTAATAGTGTGTACTAGGCTTTACTCTTTGAGTTTTCTTACTACAGGTACTCTTTAATAAGGCCGGGCCTTGTGTACTGTACTCAGGAGTAGCCCGTATCACCAAGCACCAGACTCGGTCCCATTGGTTTGTATGAGATGTGCATTGCGCTCCTCTCTCCCCTCCACCTGGGAGTGTTTGTTTGTGCTAATCCTCTCCCGGCCAGCTGCTAACGGCGACATGAGGGGCTTGGCCGGCTGCCTCTGAGGGAGGGCAAGGATTGGGGGGGGGCAATTAGTTCCTGATGTCCTCGCATTAGGAGCATTAATGGGACTAAACATGGACTCCCAGATGGTGGCACTCCTCCTCATGCTTGAAACAAATTAATAGTATCCTCCTTACTCCTCTGTTATTTCAGGAAGCTCCTCTCCTCCCTCCCGCCTGCCCGCCACTCCTTCCGTCACTGCCAGGGACATGGCTTGTTTAGGACAAAAGCACAACTCATCCCTGTAACCGAATCTATTTAATCCCCCCAGCAGGGGATGGCGAGCGGCACACGCTAGACTAAAACTTTGCAGGCGCTAGTTGTTCAGTTACTCACCCACAAGTGTTGCTGGGGATAAGGCCGTGCAAGGGACACTTCTTTTTTTTTTTGGTTAACCCCAACATTGCCAACATTAACATTAAAGCTCTGCAGGTTCACTTTAAAAAAGAACCGAATGATTGAGGATGCTCCCCTGTTCTCCTTAAAGTGTTAGAAAATTCTAAAACAAAGCAATTATTTTATTGCAGCTTACCAAATCTTACATGTAGTGGCTGCATTCGTTTTCTTTTTTCAGTTCTTTTTCTTTTCATTTTAGTTTTCCCCTGGTGACCTAGCCAGTAAGTCTGTTGTTTTTCAGCTTCCATTAAAGTGATACAAAACTTCTATGTCCTGTAATTGGATGATGGCACTGTAACTATTTTAATAAAAAAAACATCAAAGTACCTTTTTCCTAATCGATATACAGCGGTCACATGACCCAGCTCTCTCCCAGTTTGTCTGCAGGAAAACATAAGCAGGAGGTGCTTCTAGTCCTCGGCTGCTGGTCACATGTTAAAAAAGAAAAAAATTGGAATGCAGAGTAAAAATAAATGCTTAAAGTGTTTGTTACCCCAACATTTCATATTCCTGATATGTGGCTGCTGTACCATGTACTTGTATGAGAAAGTCTCCTGTTCTCTTTCTATTGTTTCCTTTATGTGCAATCCCTGGTGTTCCTGCCAGTCCCTCTGCTTTCCTATTAACCACTTGCCGACCATGCTATAGCCAAATGACGGCTAGTTCTGGAAGGCCGTCATATGACAGCCTACCGCTGGGCAAGGGCGGCGTGCTCTGTGATCACAGTGCCCGGTGCCAATCAGGAGCTCTTTACCACGTGATCAGCTGTGCCCATTCACAGACGATCACGGATGTATATAGAAGCCGGGGATCAGCACTCCTTTCCTCATGCTGACAGCGTTTGGAGAGGAGAAGAGAGCCGATAAAAGGGACACTGATAATCAGGGCTCTGATTATCAGAGCAGTTCAAACAGTGCCCACCAGTGCTGCCAATCAGTGTCACCCACCAATGCCTCCTCATCAGTGCTGCCCACCACTGCCTCCTCATCTGTGTCACATATCAGTGCTGCCCACCAATGCCTCCTTAATAATTGCCCATTAGTGCAGCCTATCAGTGCCCATAAGTGCCGCCTCATCAGTGCCCATGAGTGCAGCCTATCAGTGCCCATCAATGCCCCCTCATCAGTGCCCATCAGTGAAGGAGAAAAATTACCTGTTTCCAAAAGTTTTCCAACAAACTATGAAAATCTTTATTTTTTTAATTTTAAGCCTTTTTTCGTTTGTTTAACAAAAAAAAAACAAAAAAAAAAAACCCAGTGGTGATTAAATACCACCAAAAGAAAGCTCTATTTGTGTGGAAATTTTTTTATAAAAAATTCATATGGGTACAGTGTTGCACCATCGCGCAATAGTCATTGAAAGCTGAAAATTGGCCTGGGCAGAAAGGGGGTAAAAGTGCCCAGTAGGCAAGTGGTTAAAAACGGACCTGCTGGGAACTCCGTGTGCTCTTCTCCAATGATCAGACTTGTCCTGACCCACTGCTCCTGCACAGTCATTCACTGGGAAGATCAGTATACTGCTTTTTCTTCTTCCCTAGCTCTCTGAGCTCCTTATGCAGGTATGTGATCATTTTTATAAAAAGGGGGAAAATAATAATATCATGTTTTTTTATATGTTGTTTTACAAGGTGAGGGTTTACATATACTTTAAAGCTGAGCTCCAAAATAAAATTACTTATAAATTAAAGCTGAATGGCTACAGCCTCGGGGATTGTGTGTAAATCTGACAAGCAGACTACTGCCCTGTCAGATAGAAGCATTGCCCTCCCCTTCCCCGTGCGCCCCCCCCCCCCATATATTCCAGGCTCCGCTTGCCCATATGTGGGCCCAGGATCGACATAGTGGGTGCTGCCGGGGTAGAGGGGGAGGGGGTGCCGCTCTCCTCCTCCCCTTGTTGACCCGTAAAGCAACTTTTTTAGGTCACTTCCGGGTCTGCCTCCGCAATTTGTATCGCATTACATTTTGGAGCACAGGGGAGACATGCAGGGTCTAGACCCCGAATGTCTCATTAACTACTTGCCGACCAGCCGCCGTCATTATACTGCAGCAGGTCGGCTCGTTCCCGCAAATTGCCGTAGGTGTATGTTGGCACCTTTTAAGGGCGATAGTCCGCTGGCCGCCCACGATCGCGGGCACAAGAGCAAGAACGGGGATCTGTGTATGTAAACGCACAAATCCCCGTTCTGACAGGAGAGGAGAGACAGAGCTGATGTTCCTACTAATCAGGAACAGCGATCCGTCTCCTCCTCTAGTCAGTCCCAGCCCCCATACAGTTAGAAACACTCCCAGGGAACACATTTAACCCCTTGATTGCCCCTAGTGTTTACCCCTGTTTTAACCAGTGACATTTACACAGTAATCAGTGCATTTTTATAGCACTGATCACCGTATAAATGCCAATGGTCCCAAAAAAGTGTCCAATCTGTCCGCTGCAATTTTGCAATATATAATAATATATGGTAGATCGCCACCTTTACTAGTAAAAAAAAAAAAACACATAATAAAAATGCCATAAATATATCCCCTATTTTGTAGACGCTTTAACTTTTGCGCAAACCAATCAATATAAGCTTATTGCGATTTATTAAATTTTTTTACCAAAAATATGTAGAAGAATATATATCGGCCTAAACTAATGAAGAAATTTTTTTTTTTTTTTTTTTTGGGGGATATTTATTATAGCAAAAAGTATAAAATATTGGTGTTTTTTTTTTTTTTGTCGCTTTTTTTTTTTGTTTATAGCGCAAAAACGAAAGTGATCAAATACCACCAAATGAAAGCTCTATTTGTGGGGGGAAAAAAAGACATACATTTTGTTTGGGTACAGCGTCGCACAACCGCGCAATTGTCAGTTACAACGACGCAGTGCCGTATCACAAAAAAATGGCCTGGTCATTAAGGGGGAAAATATTCTGGGGCTGAAGTGGTTAAAGAGAACCTTTCACCAAAAAAATCATCCCCTATGTAATGAAAAACAAATTTTTTGTTTTTAATTTGAAAAACCCGGTCCAACCCGGTACTAGCAAAGGTGTTCCTAATAAAGTGGTCGGTGAGGGTATATTACATATGCTATTAATGCTTCCTTCATAGAAGTGCTATAGAGCATTCAACCCTTAGTTCATGCTGAGTCGGCAAAATTTCAAGACCCCCCTGTTGGCACAAACTGACTCAACAAAATATAATTGTTCTATTTTTTTTATCGAAGGAACCAGGTGAAAAAATTGCATTTCCAAGAAAAAGAAGTGAAGTGAAATCTTCTCAACAAGACATAGACAAGAAAATAAACTTGACAAGGCTTTAACCCTTTCACGCCTAAGCCTAAATTAAATTCCATATTTTTTGCTATAAAATTACTTAGAACCCCCAAACATTTATTTATTTATTATATATATAATATATATATATATAATTTATTTAGCAGAGAATCTAGAGAATTAAATGGCGGATTGTTGCAATATTTAAGTCACACGATATTTGTGCAGCGGTGTTTTAAACGCAACTTTTTGGGAATAGGGACACTTTCATGAATTAAAAAAAAACTAAACAGTATAGTTATCCCAATTTTTTTGTATAATGTGAAAGATGATGTTACGCCGAGTAAATAAATACCAAACATGTCATGCTTTATAATTGCACGCACTCGTGGAATGGTGACAAACTACGGTACCTAAAAATCTCCATAGGCGACGCTTTAAATTTTTTTTTACAGTTACCAGGTTAGAGTTACAGAGGAGGTCTGGTGCTAGAATTATTGCTCTTGCTCTGACGATCACAGCGATGCCTCACATGTATGATTTAAACACCGTTTACATATGCGTGCGCGACTTCCGTATGCGTTTTCTTTGCTTCACAGGGATGGGCGCTTTAAAATTTTTATTTTTTTTGTTATATATTTTATTTATTTTTATATTATTAAATTGTGTTTTAAAAAATAAATAAAAAATATGATCACTTTTATTGCTGTCACAAGGAATGTAAACATCCCTTGTGACAGTAATAGGTGGTGACAGGTAATCTTTATGGAGGGATCGTGGGTCTAAAAGACCTCCAATCCCTCCTTTGCACTTCAAAGTATTCAGATCACCGAAAACGGCGATTCTGAATACTGTATATTTTTTAAATCCAGCGCCATTGGCCGCCGACTAAACAGGAAGTGATGTTGTGACGTCGCTTCTGCGTTTACATTCATGAATCGAGAAGGTATTCCGGAGCGTTTCCATAAGTGCATTTGTGGGTGATGCAGAGGGTCTTGAAAAAGACCCGATTCTTTACGGTTAGCCAATGTAGGCTCCTCAGGGAAGGAGAGATGGATTCCCAGGGTTTTTTTCCTGTTATCAGTCTTGCCGCCGTATTTTGGATAAGTTGTAAGCGCGCAAGTTGATATTGGGGTAATCCTATGTAAAGGGAGTTTGCGTAGTCAAGTCGAGAATTAATGACTGTTCCAACTAACACTGCTTTGTCCTCCTTTGGAATGAAGGGGATGAGTCTGCGTAGCAGGCAGAGCAGATGGTGTGAGCCACTGACTACTACTCCTATTTGGGCATCCATTGACATTTCTGAGTCAAAAATGACTCCGAGACTCTTGGCCTTGGTCCTAGGGGCGATGGTCTGTCCAAAGATGGTGGGTGGTGTCCAAGGGATCTTGGTTCGGGGGTTTTGATTTGCATGTAGAATAAGAAGTTCTGTTTTCGATTCATTAAGTTTGAGGGAGCTAGTAGTCATCCAGTCGTCTATCAGAGTGAGGCATTTTTCTAATTGCTGATGATGGTCTTTTTGTCCGGTGATACGAAAATATAATTGCGTGTCGTCAGCGTATGAATGGAAGCAGAGGTCCGATTTTCTGATTATTTTGAGGAGTGGGCGGATGTATATATTGAAGAGCACTGGCGACAAGGGTGATCCTTGAGGGACTCCACAAGAGATTGCCCAGGTTTCAGAGGTGAAAGCTCCTAGTTTCACCGTCTGAGACCGATTTCCTAGGAAGGATGCGAACCATTGTAGATCTGAGTCTGTGACTCCTGCTACTTCTGTGAGGCGGATGAGTAGAGTATTGTGGTCCACGGTATCAAACGCAGCGCTGAGGTCCAGCAGTATCAGGAGACATGATTCTCCGTCATCTGCTGCTTCAAGGGCGTCGTCCCATATCTTCAGGAGTGCGGTTTCTGTCCCATGGCCTGGGCGGAAGCCTGATTGTAGAGGGTCCAGGAGTTTGTGTGTGTCCAGGTGGCGTTGTATCTGTTGTACTACCGCCTTCTCCATGATCTTGGAGATGTTGATTCATGCCAGTCTGTCTCTAGCCACCGGAAGTGGCAGATCGAGGATCGGGTCTCCCGGTGGGACGGAAGGTCCGGTCAGATTGGCGGGAGGGGGGGATGTCCCCTCCCTCTCCTCTCGGATAACAATTGAGCGGCTTTTAGCCACATCGGTTGTTATCCCTGGATAGCCTATTGCCCGCTCTAAAAAACGGTACCGGGATGATGCCTGCAGCTGCGGGCATCATCCCAGTATAACCCTCGGAACCGAGGCCGCATATCTGTGTACGCTTGTCGGGAAGGGGTTAAAACTGTCCTTATTTTATCCAAGGGCTAAAGAGAAAACTTTTGGTTTTAGATTTACTTAAGTAAAACCAATCCAGTGGGTGGTGCTTGCAGTCTACAGCAGCCAAAGAATCCTCAGCATCCAGAAAACTTTTGCATGTGTTGGATGCCTGGTGGCCCGATGGCGGCTGAAGTGCCTTCTTTTTTTTTCTATGGTCGCTGTGATCACCTTTCACTACGTTCACTTTTTTCTTTTTATCTAATGTTAGTGGTTGGATTTATTTAAGACTTAGTGGCTGTAGACATAAAATATTATGTCAAAAACATATCCCTCTATAGTGTTAACTTGTCTCAATTAGGGGCACTAAGTGCCTTTTTTGTCTGCTGCTTCGTTCCTTTGCTATCAGCATGAATCCTTTCTGACAAGGTTTCCTGGGACCAAGAGAAAAAAGGTGACCGGGGAGGTATCTCCAGCTGTTTGACAGCCTCAGCTCTGTCCCTGTGAGCTGTGTGAACAGGGTGTGTGCCTTCCCTCTAATCAGCTGTCAGATCTCTCCTCACTGAGCTCTGCAGACTGTAACTTCAGATGTCCACCCCCTTTTTTCAGAACTATCAGATAAGCTTATAAGTTCAGCACTTTGAATGGCCGTAGAGAAGAGATACCTGAGGGTAGACAGGTACAACTTATGTAGGAGGATTTGTTTCATCTCTGTGTATTATCTTTGTGAACCATTGGGTCCCGCCGCTGTCAATCAAATCCAATGACACGGGAGCCAGGGGGCGGGGCCTGCTGTCTGTGTCAATGGACGCAGCAGCAGGACACGGGAGCGTGCCCGCACGAGTGCCCCGAGGGAGAGCGGCTCTCCAACGGGGCACTCGATGAGGAGGAGCCAGGAGCGCCGCTGAGGGACCCCAGAAGAGGAGGATCAGGGCCACTCTGCAAAACCAACTGCACAAAAGAGGTAAGTATGACATAAAAAAAAGAACCTTTACATATCCTTTAACCACTTGCCGCCTGCCATATAGCAAAATGACGGCGGGAAAGTGGTTTCAATATCCTGACCGGACTTCATATGACATCGCCAGGATATCAAGCAGCTGCGCCCCCCCCCCCCCCAGGGGCATGCATCACATCGATCGTTGTTGCGGTGTGTCAGTCTGACACCGCAACGCCGATCTAGGTAAAGAGTCTCTGACGGAGACTCTTTACCACATGATCAGCCGTGACCAATCACGTCTGATCACAATGTAAACCGGAAAAGCCGTTGAGCCGTTCAGCTCCTCTGACATGGGGGTCTGTGCTGATTGATTATCAGTGCAGCCTCCCCAAGGATGCCCACACTGGACCACCAGGGACGCCACTAGGACCACCAGGGATGTCACCACAAGGTATGCCACCCTAGACCACCAGGGATGCCAATCAGTGCCCACAATGTGCATCACTGATTGGCAGGCATTATTGTTTGGCACTGATTGGCATCCGTACCATCAAATAGTGTACATCATGGCCATCCGTGCCGCCTTTCAGTGCCCATCCGTGCCGCCTTTCAGTGCCCATCCATTCCACCTTTCAGTGCCCATCAGTGCCACCTATGTGTACCCATCAGTGCCGCATATTAGTGCCCGTCAGTGCCGCCTCATCAGTGCCCCTCAGTGCCGCCCCATCAGTGAAGGAGAAAATTTATTTATTTACAAAGTTTTGTAACAGAAACAAAAAAAATTATTTATTTTTCAAAATTTTCATTCTTTTTTTTATTTGTTTAGCAGGAAATCAAAATCCCAGAGGTGATTAAATACCATCAAAATAAAGCTCTATTTGTGGGAACAAAATGATAAAACTTTTGTTTGGGTACTGTGTAGTATGACCGCACAATTGTCATTTAAAGTGCGACCGCGCTGAAAGCTGAAAATTGGTCTGGGCAGGAAGGTGTATAAGTGCCCTGTATTAAAATGTTTAAAGTTTATGGGTGGTTAACGGTTAGATTGAAAGATGGAGAAATGCAGATTCACTTTACATTAAATCGCACATGTTGACTAATTATTCTGTTTTTCTTTTTAGGCAAGGACTGAAGTTTTCCAACAATTCACCGAAGCTAAAGCTGGGATACTGCTGTGCACGGTAAGTAACTGAGCTGTATAACCCTCCAAGGGGAATTTATCAAATGTACAAGGCAACCAATCGGCTTCTACCTTTCATTTTCAAAGCTTAACTAAACAAGCTGAAGATGGAAGCTGATTAGTTGCCATGCACAGCTGCTTCAGATTCTGTCGATACCAGTTGTGATAACACCCCCCCCCCCCAATGGTTCTCTTTTCAACTGCTGCAAAATGACAGTTGAGGACATTCATATAGATAAAGAAGAAAATCATCCATGCATTTCTAACCTGAACAAGAATACTGGACCATCTACCATTTATAAGTTCTCCTCCTGGTGCTACAGGGCTCTCTTTATACAAAGATGGAACAAAGAAAGCATCCCAGGTATCCCTTTAAATAAACCTTGTCCTTAGGATGGCTCACAATTTTCAAGCAGTAACGCATTGCACATTTAAAGGGATGTACAGTACATGATGTATCTTCCATGTAACCATAGAAAACATTGTAGTCTGTTTTCTTATTTTATATTTTTGACAAAGTACTTGACACACATCAGTATCCAAAAACTGCTAAAAAGTCTTAAAATTTTAAACTAGTCCTAGACCTCTAAACTGCTCGTAGCATAGAATCCCTATAACACATTTTCTTTCTTAGAACAAGTGTAGTATTCATAGTAGTTCGGAAATTTTAAGGGCTGGGGTCCAGGGTTGGATTGCTAACAAGGACACTATCCGCATGGAGTTTGTATGTTTTATGTACAGTGTCAAGAAAAGTATGTGAACCCCTTGAAGTTAACTGGTTCAAACACAATGGGGTTGATTTACTTATTGTCTTTGCACTGCAAGTTCTGATCTGAAAGGGACATGCAAGGAAAAAAAAATTTTTTTTTGCTTACACATGATTGGATAATAGAAATCAGCAGAGCTTCCCCTCATTTTAGAGATTCCCTTCAGATCTTGCAGTGCACATCCTATTTGCCTTTAGTAAATCATCCCCTATCTGCTTAAGCTGATAACACACAAATAATTCTAATTTCATGTGTCTTTATTGAACACACCTATTAAACATTCACTGTGCTGGAGGAAAAAGTAAGTGAACCCATGGACTAATTACTTCAACAAACGCTAAGTAGAATCAGTAGTTTAAACACCTGGAGTCCAATTAATGAAATACGTTTGGAGGAGTGGTTCAGAGCTACTTTGATTAACCAGGCCTTTTTCTGACATTTGTTGTTTACAAGTAAAAATCTGTATTTTTTGCTAGAAAATTACTTGGAACACCAAACATTTTATATATATATATATATATATATATATATATATATATATATATATATATATTTTTTTTAGCAGAGACCCTAGAGAATAAAATGTCAGTTGTTACAATATTTTATGTCACACTGTATTTGCGCAGCGGTCTTTCAAACGCTTTAAAAAACAACCAAAAAAAAAAAACATTTTAATGAAATAAAAAAAAAACGAAACAGTAAAGTTAGCCCAATTTTTTCCTATAATGTGAAAGATGATGTTATGCCAAGTAAATAGATACCTAACATGTCATGCTTTAAAATTGCGTACACTCATGGAATGGCGACAAACTAAAGTATTTAAAAATCTCCATATGCGACGCATTCAATTTTTTTACAGGTTACCAGTTTAAAGTTACAGAGGAGGTCCAGTGCTAGAATTATTGTTCTCTCTCTAACAATCGCGGTGATACCACAAATGTGGGGTTTGAACGCTGTTTACATATGTGGGCACGACTTACGTATGCGCTCGCTTCTGCGCTCGAGCTCAGAGGGAGGGCATGCTTTTAAAAAAAAAAAAAAAAAAAAAATCTCTCTCATTTATTTTACTTTTTTTATTTTTACACTGTCCCTATAAAAAAAAATGTTTTTTAATCACTTTTATTCCTATTACAAGTAATGTAAACATGCTGTAATAGAAATAAGGATGACAGGTCCTCTTTATTGAGCTTTTATCTCCAAGGGTGCACTTTCTTTTTGCTCCAGCAATGAATGTTAAATGGGTGTGTTCAATACAGACACGAGAAATTAGAATTATTTGTGTGTTATCAGATTAAGCACGTTGTGTTTGTATATTGTTGTGATAGTCTATGGCAAATTACTGAATCAAACCAGTTCAAATGGGTGCACATACTTTTTCATGCCACTGTATCAGCATAAGGTTCTTCCCACAGTTTAAAACATGGTAGTAGCTTAATTAGATTAATTCCTAAGTGACTCTCCTATGTATGGCTTTTCTCCTTGACTATGTAGAAGCGTTACATGGTAAGCTTTTTCAGGGGAAGAGAAAGAAATGACTATTTCATTGCTCTCCTGAGCCTGCAGTTGGGATTTTTAGATCCACACACAAATACATGGGCCAGCTTAGACCAGTTAACCTACCAGCATGTCCACACAGGCACAGGGAGAACATGCAAACTCCATTGAGGTAGTGTCTATGATTCAAACCAAGGACCCCAGGCATAAGTGCTACCCATTAAGCCACTGTACTGCCTGCAGCAAGGCTTATAAATTATTCACCGATCAACCATAACTTTATGACCACCGACAGGTTAACCACTTCCCGACCGCCCCATGTAGATATACGTCGGCAGAATGGCACGTACAGGCAGAATCACGTACCTGTACGTGCCATTCTTCAGGCGCGTGGGGGGTCCGATCGGACCCCCCCCCTGCCGGCGGGGACGGTCGGGATCGCTTCAGGAGCGATCCGGGATGAGGGGACGGCCAGTGGTTTCTGGCCACCCCCTCGCGATCGCTCCTGGCGAATCAGATGCTTCCTCTGTCTGTGTCAATCAAAACACAGGCAGAGGAAGTGATGTCACGCTCGGTGCGCCGGTCTATGTGACCGGAACGCCGAGCTGTCAACATGTACAGGTTAGTGCACCAACAGTACACTGACACCAGTACACATAGGCACACAAAACACCCCCCTGTCACCCCCAGATCACCCCCAGATCACCCCCTCCCCCCCCAGTCACAGTGTCACTAATTGCAGTGATCAGTTTTTTACTGATCACTGCATTTAGTGTCAGTGTGACTGTAATAACTGTCAGTGCAGTTAGTTTTAGGTCCAAGGTAGCCCCCTACCCCCCCCTAATAAAGGTTTAACCCCTTGATTGCCCCCCAGGTAACCCTTTCACCCCCTTTTGCCAGTGTCACTAAGCGATCGTTTTTCTGATCGCTGTATTAGTGTCACTGCTGTCGCTAGGTAACCATTTTTTTTTTTAGGTAACCGCCATGTTTATATAGGTTCATAAATAGGTTTATAGGTCAGGTACCCCCATATTACAACCTAAATAAAGGTTTTAACCCCTTGATTGCCCCTAGAGTTAACCCTTTCACCAGTGATCACTGTATAACTGTCACTGGTGACGCTGGTTAGCCAGTTAGTTATTTCGTTATTTAGGTTCCCCGTCAGGTTTTTATATAGCGTCAGGTACCCCCATATATTACCTAATAAAGGTTTTAACCCCCTGATTGCCCCTAGTTAACCCTTTCACCCCCTTTTGCCAGTGTCACTAAGCGATAGTTTTTCTGATCGCTGCATTAGTGTCGCTAGGTAACCATTTTTTTTTTTTTTAGGTAACCGCCATGTTTATATAGGTTCATAAATAGGTTTATAGGTCAGGTACCCCCATATTACAACCTAAATAAAGGTTTTAACCCCCTGATTGCCCCTAGAGTTAACCCTTTCACCAGTGATCACTGTATAACTGTCACTGGTGACGCTGGTTAGCCAGTTAGTTATTTCGTTATTTAGGTTCCCCGTCAGGTTTTTATATAGCGTCAGGTACCCCCATATATTACCTAATAAAGGTTTTAACCCCCTGATTGCCCCTAGTTAACCCTTTCACCCCCTTTTGCCAGTGTCACTAAGCGATCGTTTTTCTGATCGCTGCATTAGTGTCGCTAGGTAACCAGTTTTTTTTTTTGTATTACTGTTACGGGTGACGCTGGTTAGTTAGCTTGTTTTTTATACTGTCAGGGCACCCGCCATTTATTACCCAATAACGGTTTAACCCCCTGATCGCCCGGCGGGTGATATCAATTAGGTTTTAGGGTCAAATAAGGTCTGCGTCGCCCCAGGTTAGTGCCAGTACCGCAAACACCCACGCGCAAAGCATACACCTCCCTTAGTGGCACAGTATCTGAACAGATCAATATCTGATCTGATCAGATCTATACTAGCGTCCCAGCAGTTTAGGGTTCCAAAAAAAACAGCATTGTTAGCGGCATCAGCCCAGATACCTGCTAGCACCTGCGTTTTCCCCCTCCGCCCAGCCCAGCCCACCCAAGTGCAGTATCGATCGATCACTGTCACTTACAAAACACTAAGCACACATAACTGCAGCGTTCGCAGAGTCAAGCCTGATCCCTGCGATCGCTAACATTTTTTTTGTGGTAGCGTTTTGATTCAGTCGCTTCAGTCAGGAGCTTTTTTACCTGTGAATCTCAAAAAAATAAAAAAAAATAAAATAGTTGTCGTTTTATTGTTCTCTCTCTCACTCTATTCTCTCTCTATTGTTGCTCTTTTTTTACTCCATTCTATTCTGCAATGTTTTATTATGTTTTATCATGTTTTATCATGCTTGCTTTTCAGGTATGTAATTTTGTTTACTGTGTTTTAGTGTTAAGCATTTTTTTGTTTTCAGGTGCGCCATTCAGTTGCAACGCGGATTTATTTATCTTGACAGCGACAGCGTTTGCTCCCACGATACATAAAGCCGCGACTCCAACGCTGTAGGAGGTGATTTCACCACCACAGTTAAAAAAAAGAGCATATATGCCGAAGCATGGGGGCAGCAGGGGGGGGGAGGAGCGATTGGCTCCTAATGCCACGTACATACGGTCGAAATTCCGACCGTGTGTACACGGCATAACTTTTGCGGGAGGATGCCCCCATGCATCGGCATATATAAATGGTGCATGTATGCCCATCATTAGAAGTGGGTGGATGAAGGGAGGTATTCTAATGGTGGGCATACCCACCAATCAATCTCTTTTTTTCGTTCAGCCAAGAGGCTGCATGAAAAAAAAAAGATTACAATATATGTCCAGTATGTTGCTGGACTTTGAATGGTTATACCAGAATGATGCCTGCAGGTTTAGGTATCATCTTGGTATCATTCTTTTCAGCCAGTGATCGGCTTTCATGTAAAAGCAATTCTAGCGGGTAATTAGCCTCTAGACTGCTTTTACAAGCAGTGGGAGGGAATGTCCCCCCTCCCGGATATAAACCGCGCCATTGGGAAATTGGGAAAGCATTTTATCACACCAATCTTGGTGTGGTCAGATGCTTTGAGGGCAGAGGAAAGATCTAGGGTCTAATAGACCCCATTTTTTTCAAAAAAAGAGTACCTGTCACTGCCTATTGCTATCATAGGGGATATTTACATTCCCTGAGATAACAATAAAAATCATAACAAAGAAAAAAAATGGAAGGAACAGTTTAAAAATAAAAAAAAAAAGCCAAAAAAAAAAAAAAAAAAAAAAAAAAAAAAAAAAAAAAGCACCCCTGCCCCCCCTTCTCTTGCGCAAAGGCGTACACAAGCGTTGGTCTGGCGTCATATGTAAACAGCAATTGCACCATGCATGTGAGGTATCACCGCGAAGGTCAGATCGAGGGCAGTAATTTTAGCAGTAGAGCTCCTCCGTGAATCTAATGTGGTATCATGTAAAGGCTTTTAAAGGCTTTTAAAAATGTATGTAGTTTGTCGCCACTGCGTGTTTGTGCGCAATTTTAAAGCATGTCGTGTTTGGTATCCATGTACTCGGCCTAAGATCATATTTTTTATTTCATCAAAAATTTGAGCAATATAGTGTGTTTTAGTGCATTAAAATAAAAAAAAGTGTATTTTTTCCACAAAAAATGCGTTTGAAAAATCGCTGCGCAAATACTGTGTGGAAAAAAAAAAATGCAACACCCACCATTTTAATCTGTAGGGCCTTTGCTTTAACATTATATATAGTGTTTGGGGGTTCAACGTAATTTTCTTGCAAAAAAAAAATATGTTTTCATGTAAACAAAAAGTGTCAGAAAGGGCTTTGTCTACAAGTGGTTAGAAGAGTGGGTGACGTGTGACATAGGCTTCTAAATGTTGTGCATAAAATGCCAGGACAGTTCAAACCCCCCCCAAATGACCCCATTTTGGAAAGTAGACACCCCAAGCTATTTGATGAGAGCAATGTTGAGCCCATTAAATATTTTTTTTTTTTGTCCCAAGAGATTGAATAATGAAAAAAAAAAATATATATTTTTTTTACAAAAAGTTGTCACTAAATGATATATTGCTCAAACATGTCATGGGCATAAGTGGAAATACACCCCAAAATACATTCTGTTGCTTCTCCTGAGTACGGGGATACCACATGTGTGGGACTTTTTGGGAGCCTAGCTGCGTACGGAACCCCAAAAACCAATCACCGCCTTCAGGCTTTCTAAGGGTGTAATTTTTTTATTTCACTTCTCACTGCCAATCACAGTTTCGGAGGCCATGGAATGCCCAGATGGCATAAAACCCCCAAAATGACCCCATTTTGGAAAGTAGACACCCCAAGCTATTTGCTGAGAGGTATGGTGAGTATTTTGCAGATCTCGCTTTTTGTCACAAAGTTTTGAAAATTGAAAAAAAAGAAAAAAAAAATGTTTTTTTCTTTACTTTCTTCATTTTCAAAAACAAATGAGAGCTGTAAAATACTCACCATGCCTCTCAACAAATAGCTTGGGGTGTCTACTTTCCAAAATGGGGTCATTTGGGGGGGTTTTGTGCTATTTTGGCATTTTATGGCCTTCGAAACGGTGATAGGTAGTGAGGAGTGAAATCAAAAATTTGCACCCTTAGAAATCCTGAAGGCGGTGCTTGGGTTTCGGGGCCCCGTACGCGGCTAGGCTCCCAAAAAGTCCCACACATGTGGTATCCCCATACTCAGGAGAAGCAGCAAAATGTATTTTGGGGTGCAATTCCACATATAACTATGGCATGTGTGAGCAATATATCATTTAGTGACAACTTTTTGAAAAAAAAAAAAATCTTTTTTATTTTTGTCTTTATTCAATCACTTGGGACTAAAAAAAAAAATATTCAATGGGCTCAACATGCCTCTCAGCAAATAGCTTGGGGTGTCTACTTTCCAAAATGGGGTCATTTGGGGGGGTTTTGTACTTCTCTGCCATTTTAGCACCTCAAGAAATGAAATAGGCAGTCATAAATTAAAAGCGGTGTAAATTCCAGAAAATGTACTCTAGTTTGTAGACGCTATAACTTTTGCGCAAACCAATAAATATACGCTTATTGGCATTTTTTTTACTAAAGACATGTGGCTGAATACATTTTGGCCCAAATGTTTGACTAAAATTGAGTTTATTAGATTTTTTTTATAACAAAAAGTAGAAAATCTCTTTTTTTTTCAAAATTTTCGCTCTTTTTCCGTTTATATCGCAAAAAATAAAAATCACAGAGGCAATCAAATACCATCAAAAGAAAGCTCTATTTGTGGGAAGAAAAGGACGCAAATTTCGTTTGGTTACAAAATTGCATGACTGCGCAATTACCAGTTAAAGTAGTGCAGTGCGAAATTGAAAAAAGACCTCTGGTCCTTTGGCTGCCAAATGGTCCGGGGCTGAAGTGGTTAAGTGAATAACATTGATTATCTTGTTACAATAGCATCCGAAAGTTGGTGGGATATATTAGCCAGCAAGTAAGCATGTTATCCCTTAAGTTGATGTGTTGAAAGCAGAAACAATGGGCATCCACAGTTTGCAGTGTATGGAGCTGCGTAGCCGCAGACCAGTTTGGGTGCCCATGCTGACCCGTGTCCACAACAAAAGGGCCTACAATGGTCAAGTGAGCATCAGAACTGGACAACGGAACAATGGAAGAAGGTGGCCTAGTCTGATGAATCGCGTTTTCTTTTACATCATGCAAATGGTTGGGTGCATGTGCAGCACTTACTGTATTTATTGGCGTATAAACACTCACTTTTTCACCATGAAAATCGGGTGCAAATAGCAAGGTGCGTGTTATACGCCAATACTTCAATTTTAGATGCCTTGTTGGGGACGGGGAGGGGGGCTGCATTGATGGCAATGGTGTGGCTGCTGCACTGATGGCAATGGTGAGGCTGCATTGATGTGGACTGATGAGGCTGCACTGATGGCACTTGTGAGGCTGCAGATAGGCACTGACCCTTATATTGCTTCAAAGTTCCTTATTTCAAATTTCATTTTTTTTTCCTGAAACTTCCCTCTTCAAATGAATGTGCGTGTTATACGCCTGTGCGTGTTATACGCCGATAAATACGGTACCTAGGGAAGAGATGGCACCAGGATGCAGTATGGGAAGAAGGCAAGCTGGTGGAGGCAGTGTGATGCTTTGGGCAATGTTTTGCTGGGAAACCTTGGGCCCCTCCATTCATGTGGATGTTACTTGACACATACCACCTACCTACACATTGTTGCTGACCAAGTACACCCCTTCGTGGACACGGTATTCCCTAATGGCTATGGCTTCTTTCAGCAGGGTAATATTAGCACCCTGCTACACTGCAAAAATAGTTGAAAAATGGTTTGAGGAACACAACAAGTTTGAGCTGTTGACTTGGCCTCCAAATTCTCCATATCTCAATCCAATCAATCATCTGGTTGTGCTGGAAAAATAACTCCAATCCATAGAGGCCCCACCTCACAACTTACAGGATAGATACCACAGCATACCTTCAAATGTTTAGTTGTGTCCATAACTTGATGGGTCAGGGCTGTATTGTCAGCAAAATGGGCTGTTTTGAAGGCAAAAGGGGGCCTACTCAATATTAGCTGGGTGGTTATAAAGTTATGGCTGGGGCATATGTACATTATTATATAAACAATGTCTGCTTCCTTCTTATTAGTGCTATAGAATGTTCAAGTCTTAAGGCTGGCGTGCATTTTGGCCGATTCATGCTGAAATAGCCAACATCCGAGCCATGGGTATTCCCATTGGCACCACCCGACTCGATACCATTTGATTCTTCCAATTACTTTGTCAAAAATGCTAGGTAAAAATTACCAGCTAACACTGCCTGCATCCAAACAGATGTAGGCACTGTGTGGACATTTTGACAGCTGCTGGACAGCTGTTGCATTATGACAGGGCAGATTCATCCATCTGTGCTGTTTTGCATAGATGGGTGAATCTGTTCGGTTTCTCTTCTTCAGCCTGAAACTTTATATGTATGACCAGCTTTTCTGATCCTCCTTATCTCACAGCAAATCTAACAGACTGGGCCTTTCTGATCAAAAACATTGGATGCTCTGCAGACCCTAGTGATGTGAAACCCCCTGAAGCCACAGACACCAGAGGTCTAGGCCACATGTTTACATCATAAGAGATCATGGAGATCTAGGCTGCCTTGGCTCTAGGCCGCATGTCTACAACATAGGAGACTATGGAGATCTAGGCTGTTTTGGATCTAGGCCACATGTCTACAATATAGGAGACCACGGAGATCCAGGCTGCATTCAAGTTGCACTGGCTCTAATCCACATGTCTACAACATAGGAGACCACGGAAATCCAGGCTGCATTGGCTCTAGGCCACATGTGTACAACATAGGAGACCGCAGAGATCTTGGCTGCATTTGCTCTAGGCCACATGTCTACAACAAAGGAGACCGCAGAGATCTAGGCTGCATTGGCTCTAGGCCACATGTTTACAACATTAGGAGACCATGGAGACAACATAGGAGACCACAGAGATATAGGCTGCATTGGCTCTAGGCCAAATGTCTACAACATAGGAGACCATGGAGATCTAGGCTGCATTGGCTCTAAGCCACATGTTTACAACATAGGAGACCATGGAGATCTAGGCTGCATTGGCTCTAGGCCACATGTCTACAACATGGGAGACCACGGAGGTTTAGGCTGCATTGGCTCTAGGCCACTTGTCTACAACATAGGAGACCATGGAGATCTTGCCTGCATTGACTCTAGGTCACATATCTACAACAAAGGGCTTATTTAATTGAAAAGTATGTAAACACCTGTAATGCTTCTGGTAACCACACACTTCTAAGCTAAGCTGCCTAGGCTTTAGCTCATATGACAGAGCCTGGCAGTATGGATAAGCTCTGGCATGTTTGGATCCTAGTCCAGACCCACCTGAGTGAGCCCGCTAGTAAGCCGTCACTGTACTGGGCCAATCATCTGCAGCTATGGCATCCCCCACTTCGCAACCGCATAAGGGGTGTGCATATGTGTGGCTTCGGGGCGGCAAATACCTTGGCCACTTATGATTGGCCCAGTACAGTGATAACTTTTGGGCAGGTTCAATCAGATGAGTCCAGACTAGGATCCGAACACTCCTGAGCTCATCCCTACTTGGAAATAGATGTTTTGTATTTATGGCAAGAAGAGGTACCTTTTCCACTCAAAAAAAATTGAAAAAAATTGATTGGTATTTCTGGTACACGCATATTTATTTTGTGTGAATTTTAATGTCAGATCTGCTATGGCATTGTGCTGCCATCTTAGATAGAAATGCTCACTGAAGTTCTTCCTTCAAGCACTGATTTCTTATTCTGCCCGGTCCTTGAACGTCCTTCATTTCCCCTCCACTGGCAGGAGACGGTGGAGTTTGATGCCGCTTCTCCGCGGCTCTGGCACTCTTCAGCAGCAGCCAGTTTGTGGCCTCCATCGCACAGGCAGCCAGCCTGCTGCATGCTACAGAAGGCTGCGCAATTAGCTTTCTAATAGTGGCAGCTGTTGATCGGAGGACGTGTGAAGCTTGGAGCCTTCCGACCCACCACCAACTTGTAAATTACAGCTATCTGGAGTAATTAGTGCCGAAAAAACAGCTTAGCCGACTGCAGAAAGAGAGGCGGAGCAATGCTTAACCTCTTCAGTGCCACGGAGGAGGCTCCCGGGGCTCGTCTTTGCCCTTTTTGTTTTTTCTAAGCTAAGCAGAAAATCCAGGAATATAGCATTTACCTGTCCCCTGCCTTTTTATAGCTTAACCATTGGGTAGAATAACACAGCAGAAAATGTTTTGCCTGCAGCAAGTTTTTTTGTGCGTTGTGAAAAATGAAATAGGCATCACACACTATGCAATTTTATCCTGCAGCAAATCCCACCCTGTCAAAAGTCAGAGATTTATTATTCCCAACCACCCTGCTTATCCAGATCCTGAAACTAAGGGTGACAAATGGCCTGAAGTACAGCAGACGCTACTTCTTTAGGAGCCCACAGCATCCGCTGCCATGATCCGATGCCTAGGCTGAATAGGAGGAATTAGCCAATCACAATTCTTAAGGTGGTCATAGATGGATCGAACATCAGGCGGTTGTTGTTGTTCTTGTTCGAGAGGAGTCAATCTAATCTCTGGCCAGCGCTTGCAGCCAATAACAAGTTATTGGAAAAGAAAACCGAACTGTGTATGGCCAGCTTCATCCTTTCCAGCGATCAGATGACCTTATGTCTAGGCATTTGATCATATGATCTTTCGTACCTGCCTTTCAACAGAGGTCAGATATCCGAACGTCCTAGCATTTGATCACATGACAGGGAGGATTAGCCAATCTTAACTCAGATTCTCCTCATTAATAGAGATCACATGACCAAGTACTTATATATTGGCTCACATAACCAATCTACTGTGGGATCACAGAGCAGTGTTTTCTGGTCAAGGACTTTCAAGGAGTGGTGTGTAAAGTAACAATGGCTGTCCACCTTTAAGTTCCCTTTAATGTCTGCTGTGGGAAATTGTTAAAAAATCGTTATTGTTGCGTCTGTACTACCCCGGCTCACAATCCGATAGAATCAGTTTTTTTTATAGTAGACTTGTATCCTAGCTGGAGTTTACCTTTAATCAAAATTGCCTTGCGCTCAAATGGGATTGGCACAGTGTCTGGCTGTGACATTGTTGAAGTAATGGCCAAATTATGCTTATAAACACTTCGGATTCAAATATTGGCGGCGACCGTTTTCTCAGCCAGATTCCGCTTGAAATTGCAGGCACCGTTACGACTTTGACTCGTCTTGACGTTTCAGATTTAGTTCCGCTCGCTTGAGCTTCCTCCGTCAACCCCGGATGGCGCAGATGGAAGTCAGCTTGCTCTGGTGCCCGCCTGTCAGCCGGATTAAAATGACTCATTTATTTGCCGTCGAAGCTCACCAAGTATGGCAGCTAGCGGGGCGAACAGGGGCCTCGGAGCCTCCGCCAGAGAAATCCAGGCAGCCGTCTCGCCCTTTCCGTCCTGCCAAAAGTCATTATTGCTGAACGCGGAGAGCCACCAGCGGGGAGGCGTCCCCCGCCGTTACAGCGACAGATTGGGCTGCGTAATAAAGTCAGGCTGAGGCGAGCAAGGGAGGCCAAGGCACTTGGCTGAAGGTGCCAGAATATGGCAACATGAGTTAGCCTGGCTGAGTAAACAGTAAAACATTTTCTAAATGACCTTTTTGCATCTCGCCCCCCTCCTGCCCCCCCTCCTCTTCACACCCACGGTAAAGATGAGCTGTAGATGGGCGCCCTGCCAGTGTTGGGCAAGGTGGCTGCACTAAATACTACTGCAGTCTGGGATTGGACGAACGGAGTGTCAGCTTTGTGATTCACCCCATGCTGATGCTGCAGCTCTGGCTGTACACTCTGCAAATGTGCTTTTGACTAGTGCTGCTTCTCTAGATCATTTTCTCTTTTTATATCATTAGCTACAAGACAAATACAAGGCTTATCTCTTCTGATCTCCTTCTAGAATAAGCTAGTTTGTTGGCTGTCATTCTGATCCTCTCACTTTCACCTCTCGGGTCTTTGACCTGGGACATGAATGCAGATCAGATGTTATGACTGCATTTTGACATTACCTGCTGCATGCTCATTCCAGCTTTGACAGATGTCAATCAAACAATTGTTTTCTGTTGAGCAGGGATGGCCACATTCCAAGTCTGGACACTTTCACCCCCTTCCAGTCCAGGTCATTTTCAGCTTTCAGTGCTGTCGAACTTTTGAGTGACAATTACACTGTACCCATATGAATTTTTTTTTGGAGACAGATAGAGCTTTCCTTATTTTTCCTAATTTTTTTTGCTGTATAACTTAAAAAATACTGAAAATTTTGCTTTAGTTTTTGTTATAAAATTTTGCAAATAAATATTCTTTCTTCATAAATGTAGGCCAAAATGTATTCTGTTAAATTTTTTAGGTAAAAATAACCCAAAACAGTATATATTATTTAATGTTAGTTACTATGGGATATATGTTTGAAAATTGATCAGTTGAGACCCTAAAATGCCGGACTCTGGTATGACATATGGCAGTGATCAGGATGCTGATTTGGGGTATGGCAGTGATCAGGACATTGGTATTGTGGTGATCAGGACACTAGTATGGCATTGATCAGGATACTGAAATGGCATATGGGGTGATCAGGACGCTGGTATGAGGTTATGGTGGTGATTAGGACGTTGGTATGGCAGTGATCAGAATGAAGGCATGGCATATGGGGTGATCAGGACGCTGGTATAGGGTATGGCGGTGATCAGGATGCTGGTATGGGGTATGGTGGTGATCAGGGCACTGGTATGGTGTATGGTGGCGATCAGGGTGCTGGTTTGGCATATGGCGGTGATAAGGGTGTTGGTATGACGTATGGCAGTGATCAGGATGTTGGTATGGTGGTGATTAGGACACTGGTATGGCGGTGATTAGGACACTGGTATGGCGGTGATCAGGACATTGGTATGATGCATGGCTGTGTTATTGTAAGCATTGGGACAGGTGCTGGCTGTATTGTTTATTATGACTACACTGGGGTAGTGATCAGGGACACTGGGGCAGGCTGGCACTGCAGTCTCTGAGTGTATATGCAACCTGATGGCTGCTGTACACTCACAATCTGCAGCATCGGTTCTCTCTGTTCTCACAGTGAGAGCAGAGGGAACCAATGCTTACTTTCAGTTTGCATTGTTTACTATGCGATTGCTGTGATTGGACACAGCAATCACATGGTAAAACACCATGTGATCACCCCGACACACTGGTAATGTGGGCGGATAGGAAGCGGTTAAAGAATAAGTTACCCCAACATTTCATATTCCTGATATGTATCTGTTGTACCATGTATTTATGTTAAAAATGATCCTGTTCTCTTTGTATTGCTGTATCTGAAATTCCTGATGATCCTGCCAGTCCCCTTGCTTTGCTATCTCAAACTGATCACACTAGGCATGAGAGCACCTCCATCTCAGTGTGGTAATTTTTTTTGGCACAGCCTGCCTGTCCTCCAATGATCAGACTTGTGCTGAAAGACCCCCCCCCCCCTTCTGCACAGCTTTTTACTGGAAAGTTCAGTGTACTGTTGTTTCTCCAATCCCACCTCTCTAACCCCTTATGTAGCTGGGAACAGAGATTGTGATCACTTATAACCAAAAAAAAAAAAAGTATTTGAAATGTCTTTTTATATATGTCCACAAAGGTTTTGCCTTTTGGTTCCATTTTAAACTGAATGGGTTGCTTTACAAGGTGAGGGTTCACATATACTTTAAAGTGGTTTCCATCAGTGATTGGCCAGCTTTAGTTTACCAGCGACTAATATTTCAGTTTTGTGTAGATTATGGCAGGTTAAATCACCCACCTACTTCTATCCCTCAGGATTCTAATGGCAAGATTGCAGAACCTGAGTTCTCATCTCTGTACACCTGCTGTGGCCATTACAAGGCTCTAATTGATTTTTCATTTGTTACATTACAGAGAGTTCAGCAGGAGGAGTGATATTCCCCTGGGGCAGAGAAGGAGGGGGCACCTTGGCAGAGAGGACACAGCTGGGAATTTTGGTGGGGAAATCTTGCCCAGGAAATCCCTAAGTAAAGGGTAACTCCTCTTTTGTGGGGGAAAAATAGCTAATAATAAAAAATAATCTAGCATATATAATTGCTACACAAGTCAAATTGTAATTGAATGTTATTAAAAATGATGCTTTGTTTTCAATCTGCAATGCTATAATTTCCTGTAGCGTGCAATGCAATATGGCTACCTCGAAGCATTCTGTACACAGATGGTGTATGAACGCCCCCCAGCTGCCCCAGATATGTAATTTCCTGCTTGTGTGATTGGCTTACTAATTTTCCCAGAAGTCTGCATTCAGATACAAGTTCGATTTTGGGCATCCCCTGCAACAAAATCTTTAATTTTTGGCAAGATACTCCCAATGAGAAATCATGTCTAAACAGATACAGACCCTGCTACTGTCCCTTTATTAGAACCGTGCAAGTGCAGCAGCTTAATAATAGTAATTATAAAGTATCTCCCATTCACATTTACTTGAAATATGGACACAGACAAACAGCTATTTCTTCAGAATAACAAACGGTAGAAATCTGCAACAAAGTTTGTTAAAATCCTTGTAATGTACATAGATCACCCGAGGGGAATGTTTTTTTTTTTTTTTTTTTTCTCAACAAGAGTGGAATTCCGCTTTAGGAAACTTTTTGGTTTATTAAACTCACCAGCTTCAGCCAATAACTGTCAATAACTGATTTTCCCTTTGCATGTATAATTGAGTTTAATAGATGCTCTGTAGTGACCATCAGGGATCTGTCATTTAGCTCTTTTTCCTATTATTGTATATTAAGGGCATGCTTTATCAAAAGGGAAACCCCCCAATAAAAATGTGTTAGCCCAACCCAAATACATTTACCAGCATTCTGGCCCCTTTCACATGGAGCAGATTCTGTTCCGATCAGCAGGGGATTGGAGCAGAGCGGCTGGATGACACATCTGTGTCCGCTCAGTTTTCGACTGAACCTGCTCTGCTCTATGGGTGGCCTGAGTAATAGGACTCCGCTGTCCGTTTACACCTGCCTACCATCTGATCTACTCCGCCTAAACAGAAGTGGACGAGAATACCCTTTCTTTTCATTTTTTTTTTCTTTTTTTTTAGCAGTACGGATCGCACCCAGAGATAGGTGGGTGTAAACAAACACAAGGCCATTTACACCCACCTGTCTATAGAAATGCATGGACGTTCCAACTCACAGGCAGATTTGATCGGAACCGCCGGGTAAAAGGGTGCTTAATGCTTTCACCTGTTTTGTGTTTTCTTGTTAATTCCGGGTTCAATAAGATGCAAAAAGATTGTCAGAAACCATGAAATCAGGCCGAGACAAAAGTACAGTTAAATCACACTTGTTTAATAATAAAATTAAAAAGAACAAATGTCAAAACATAGCCAAAGTTCAAACTAACCAGAATGGATAGTCAGCCAAGCCAGAAGTCAGGGATCAATGTAGTGGAACAGCAAGCATGATCTGGAGCCAGCAGGGATGTCAGCAAAGCAAGTCTTGAACAGGATCACAGGCGATAGTTTCTGTGATGTTGACCAAGGCGAAGGCAGAGAACCTCTGGACTGGACGTCTTAAGCGTCCAGAAGCGGTTCTGCACCCATTTTTGAATGTTGGTGCCATTGTTTTTAAAATTACCTTCTTAGTGCTCAATGCTGCTTTTTATTTAAAAAAAATTTTCCACCTACCTTCCGTTCTCCGCTGGTGCTTGTTCTCCTCCAAATGTTTCCCTGCATCGATGGGTGGGGTTTCTGCGGGTATCAGCGTCATTTCCCCTGAGCTCTGCACTGTCTCCTGGGATCTCGAATAAACCATCCCAGGAGTCAGTGTGCCTACCCCTAGCGAAATCTCGCGAGATTTAGACGGCGTGACGTCATCACGCTCACCTTATCTAGCCTTATTCTAGTTCAAACAACGCCGCTCATAGCTGTAGCCACTGAGCGTGCGTGGGAACCAGCAAGGAATGCTGGTTCCTCCGAATCAGGGAATGAGGAAGTGATTGCTTGTGGGCTTCAAATGCCCACAAGCAAGATGAGATCGGCCGAGATTTGCTTTATAAGGAATCGATTAGGAAAAAAAAAGAAGATGGATAATGGGAGAAGACACTAAAAGTAAGTATATAAATAACATAACCTTGTTTTTACTCATTTAGGGAAAAAAATAAAACATTTTTGTCTGTGCAGAACCGCTTTAAGTAGGCAGGACTGACGAGCAGGATAGCATCAACAGCTGAGTAACTGTGGAGAGATAGGAGCTGGCAATTAGCCGACAGCTGAGGTGCCAGCTCAGAGAAGGAAGGGCTGAGCCCAGCCCTGATAAAGATGAGTCCAAGTTTTCTGTCACTTGGCTAAAAGACCTGTATAAATAGCTGTAGCTGTACCTGTATATAATACAGCAGCGCTATATTATATAAATAAATCCAAAATAAGCATGTCAAATAAAAATTTATGGAAAAAGTGCAACACTTTATCACGCAAATAAAAGCAAAATTACCTAATGTTAATAAATAATCCTCGTGCTTAAAGGGGAACTACACTGCACTTGAGCACCACAAATCAATAACGCTATGTAATTCATTTTTAATATTTAAAGCAAACTCACCCACACCCATCCATGTCTCTATGCTTTTTTTTTCTGCTGAAAAAACCCTTTGAAAACCACTCATTTAGCATTTCTGGTAGTGGCCATCTTGAGTAAGGGCAGATGACTTCTGTCACATTTACTTCCTGGAATCCATCTGCCCTTAGCTCAGACATTTGGGAAGGAGGGTGTGCTTAGCTGAGAAAACCCCTCCTCCCCTCCTGAAGACTCCTGGGATGTATGACAGCAATTGCCTAGGCAGGAAACCCAAAAGTAACTGAAGAAATATAAAAAAAAAGCTTAAAACAAATAAATATATACTTTCCTATCTATTTACTAATACTAGCAGCATAAAGATTAAAAATAGTTAATGTTGATTGAGAGAGTGAAGTTGCACTTTAAAAATCATCAGTGTATACAAAAAAAGTGTCCAAAAGAAGATAGTCATAAATTTCGTAAATAATAAATGCCCATTATTCCTACAGGAAAAAAGATGTCCAAAGTGCAGGTGTAAAGAAATCCAGTAGAAATGTGAGTCCTCAAACAAACACACAATAGCTTAGTTCCAGTGTTCAGACCAATCCAAATGCACATGTGGGTAAAGAAAAGAAAAGTCAGCTGCTTACCAGATAACCATGGCCATCACTATTACAGCAAATGGTCAAGTGGCGCTTTCAGGGTTATTAAGGCTATCCCGCATCCTATTGACTCTGACTGCACCCAGAATCTCGCTGCCTACACGTTAAGGCGATGTCCGCAAACCTTTCCTCCTCAGAACTGACCTCTCTAAAAGCCAGTTTCCCATTTCAATGGCTCCCCTCATTGCCCTATCTGGGTATACGTCTCACTCCCAAATATGACGGACTGTACCATGCCAATTTCCTGAACCTTTGTGCCCTTTAATTGCAGCTTCTGTGAACATTATTACATCCTCTCTGTGCCCATAATCGCAGCCTCTGTTACCATAATTGCAGCCTCTCTGTGCCTCACTTTGCCTATGAATGCAGACTCACCATAGCCTGCCCTGGATGGATCACACATCTCCCGCAGCGCTGTGTCACACAGCTGTGTGTGTGTGTGTGTGTGTGTGTTCCACATGAGCAGGTCTATGGGGGCTGGTCCTTGTTATGGCGCCGCCGAACACACACACAGACCCAGCTCCCTGATACACAGCGTGTGAAAAACCGGAGGGGGTGGGGGGGGGGGAGCGCTGCAGCCACAGATCAAAGTGGCCTCTACTGCGCCCCCCTTCCTCCAGTAAATGGTCCCACCCCTTCTACCGGCCCTGGGCTGCACCACTGCCGCCCCGAGGCCTGGCCTTGGTGGCCTTGTGGGAAATCCGGCCCTGCCTGGGGTACTGTTGTGTAACCCAACAACTTGTCAGGTTATTTTTTGCCATCTGTTACCCATTGGGGAGATTTCCCTTCACCTCAGGAAGTACGAGGAAATCCCTCCAAAGTGTGGGAATCCCTGTTTGTCACCAGAACTAGTGTCCCCATTTGAAGCTTTTCACTCTATTCCTGTTCTAGGACATTGCACATTTCTTTCGCTTTCGGATAAAATGTTCAACAGGACAAACAGAGGATTTGGACCTCCCTCTCCACCTCTACTCTATACAAAACTAAAAAAAATTAAAAAAGTTTTGCCTTTTAGTTATAGTTTAATTTCCATCTACCCCAGATACATATGCTTAACTTTCTTTTACTTCTTTAATGCTCAATTCTGCTGCCTGGAGTAAATAGAGTAAGCTCTCTGTGAGATAAAAGTTTTGGAGCTTACCCAGTGCTAAGGGTTCTTACCCATCCCCATGGGCCCGTTTTTGGATGCGTGAATGCCTAGTCACCAAGCACCACCACTATCATGATGGGGGAACAGGATTGAGTCAAAGACTCCCCATACTTTTAATTACTAAGTATGACACTTAACTGTCAGCAGAAGAACAGCATGGTGGAGAAGTAAATAGAAGGTATGTGCAGCTTAAGTGGACCTGTTCCATTGGCCTCTATAGGCAAAGCACAAGTTCACGTTCAGATTGTTTTGTGGTTTATGAATATGGGGGCTAGGTGTACAAATTCGGTTGAGGCTACAGTGTTAAATTGAGTTTAGGGACTAGTTAACTTTTAGATTGGTGCTAGATGATAAATCTATAATCTTGGCTTATTTACCTTGTTCCTGGCTGTATGGAACAGCAATTAAAGGAAAGGTAAATATGTTCCTCTGGAGAGTAGGGCATTAATCAGACTTGTTGCTTTTCCCTGCTTGGACAATATATTTCTAATACATTTCAGATTTGACTGTTTTTGTTGTTTATAAAGCACCGAGGAACTTGCCAGTGCCATATAAATGAATAGAATAACTGCCAATGATTCTGGCTTTGGTAAAGGGCTGACATTAAATTCTGGATTCTCTTTCAGGATGTTGCTGCTCGTGGTCTGGATCTCCCTCAAGTGACCTGGATTGTACAGGTATGTCTGCATCTTGGCTTTTTTATTTGTCACACAAAGTACTGTATATTGTGATGTATTTGGTGACTCCTTTGCAAGCCCTCAATATTTGTGATAAGCATACAATTATAGAAGTGGGGAATTAGTAATGCTATTTGGCAAATACTGTAGGTAGACTAAAGTCGGAAAGTAAACTCAAGATGCAATAAAGTAGAATGATGGCCTTTCAAATAAATGTGTAAAGATCCTTCTCTTGAACACAGCAAGGCGTGCAGTCCTGCCCTCTGGAAACAGGTTCTCCCCATGACAATCACACTGTGGTTCTCTAAGATTACTGAGCTCCATCACATGGAAAATATCACGGCTACTCTGAAAGGGAGGGTGGAAAAGTTCAGACGCACATGGTTCCATTGGACAATATTTACCTGTGATATAAAAATGCTCCTGGCAAGTGGGGACTGAATCACCTAGACCCTCTTCTTTTAAACTGGAATGGAGTCCAGGAAGTGACGTTCAAGGATACCTCCTACCCCTTCTTATTCCTAATTCCGCTTTTCTCTCTTTATTTACCCCCTTCCCATCTTTTTCCTTATTCTTGATTTTACTCTCTTTTTTTCTTGGCATTTCTTCTTCTGTATGGCAATATACCAGGTGGGAGTCAACCGCCAACCAGCCTGTGGCTGATGGCCACTGTACACAGGAAGCAATGTTATATGCTTTTTGGGTTGTGACATCGTCCCTGAAACACCTTACACACAATTGGATTTTTCCTTGCCTATATGCTTAAATTATGTTTGGTGGTCCTGTACTTGCTACCCTGTTATGTTGAAAATTGTATAAATAATAAAAAAAAAAAAAAAAGGAATATGCGCTTAAACTCTTAATTTTAAGTACTAACAAATGAAACAAAGGGCGCAAATGCCTAGTTCATTATCCACAGCAAGGATATAAAATAACAGTATATTCTCGCAAAAGGAATATTAATGACAACGTTGTTAAATGTCCAGGGATCTAAAGGTCAGACCTTTGATGAAACTCCTCTGGTTGTATTTCCTACAGCCAGCTGACAAGGATTTCGGGGGACTTGCCCCCTTTTTCAGAGCAAGGCTGGTATGCACATCTCCTCCATTCCCTTATAAGCTGGAAAGTGTAAAAATACATATGTCTATATATAATTAGGGATTGACCAATTATCGTGCAGCCGATTATCGGTGGCCGATATTCACTTTTTCAGAAGTATCGGTCAAAAAACTGACGGATATTACCGATATTGCTTCAAGGGGTTTGCTCTATTGTAATAACAACCGATGCGGCTCAGCAGCCACTCGGCTGTTATTACAAGCAGCGGGAGGGGACGCCCGGGCTCTCCCGTCCCACCGGGAGGCCTGAGCAACAAGCCGGCACATCCCCCGGCTGGCTTGTTCGGGTCTCGGATCTAGTAAAAAATGTCATGACATCACTTCCAGGATTACTGGCATCCTAAAGGCGCCAGGTTTAAAAAATAAAGTATTAAAAAACGCTGATTTTGATGTTTTGAATACTTTCAAGTGCAGGGGAGGGGTTTGGGGTCTTATAGACCCTCGATCTCTCCATAAAGAGTACCTGTCAATGCCTATTACTGTCACAAGGGATGTTTACATTCCTTGTGACAGCAGTAACAGTGATAAAAAAAAAAATTTAAAAGGACGGTGTACATTTTTTTTTTTTAAATGTACAAAATATCGGCTATCGGCAGGAGAGGAGACGAAAATATCAGTATCGTATCGGCACCGAAAAAATTATATTGGTCGATCCCTAATATATATACTGTATGTATGTGTGTGTGTATATATATATATATATATATGTGTATGTATATGTATATATGTATGTATATATATATATATATATATATATATATACACACACACACACATATATATATATATATATGTGTATACAATATATATATTAGTGCAAAATTTACAGCAAAAATGCTGTAAATTAAGAAAATAGAAGTGTTAATAGTTTTATTTTTAATAATTTATTAAATGGAAAGTAAATGAACAGAAGAGAAATTAAAATAAAATCTATTTTTTGTGTGACCACCCTTTGCCTTCAAAACAGCATCAATTATCCTAGGTACACTTGCCCACAGTTTTTTAAGGAATTCGGCAGGTAGGTTGTTCCAAACATCTTGGAGAACTAATCACAGTTCCTCTGTGGATGTAGGCTGCCACAAATGCTTCTATCTCTTCATGTAATCCCAGACAGACTCCATGATGTTGAGACCAGGGCCAAACCATCACTTCCAAGACTTTCTTTACGCTGAAAATAGTTCTTAAAGCAGAGTTCCACCCAAAAGTGGAACTTCCGCTCATTTGGCTCCTCTCCCCCTCCAGTGCCACAGTTGGCACCTTTCGAGGGGGAAGGGGGGGACAGGATACCTGTCTTTGACGGGTATCCTGTTACCACTTATGGGACCACGGGCTGCGGCCCATCACATGACCGCGGGGCTCCCCCCTCCTCCCCCTGTCGCCGGGCCAGTAGGAGAGAGGAGTGGGCCTCGCACATGCACAGTAGGGTCCCCAGCGTGAAGCCATAAGGCTACACTTCCGAATACCCTTATCCGCAATGGCGGCAGCAGCACCCGACAGCTGATGGAAACATCAGCTGCTGTGCCGACATCCCTGGACTCCAGGACAGTTAAGTGTCCTTTTATTTTTGGTGGCGGAACACCGCTTTAATGACATTGGTTGTATGTTTGGGGTCATTGTCCTTTCTGCAGAATACATTTAGGGCCAATCACTCGCCTCCCTGATGCTATGGCATGATGGATAAGTATCGACCTGTATTTCTCAGCATTGAGGACACCACTGATCCTGACCAAATCTCCAACTACTTTTGCAGAAATGCAGCCCCAAACTTGCAAGGAACCTCCACCATGCTTCACTGTTGGCTGTAGACACTTATTAATGTCCCGCCTTTCAGCCCTTAATGAACAAACTGCCTCCTGCTACAGACAAAGATTTCAAATTTTGGCTTATCAGTCCAGAGCACCTGCTGCCATTTTTCTGCACCCCAGTTCCTATGTTTTCATGCATATTTGAGTCACTTGGCTTTTTGGCCATCATTTTTCAATGACTTCTCTGGACAGTAGATGGGTGTACCTGGGTCCCACTGGTTTCCGCCAGTTCTGTGCTGATGGCACTGCTGGACATCTTTCGATGTCGAAAGTAAGTAAGCATGATGTGTCTTTCATCTGCTGCATTAAGTTTCCTTGGCTGTCTATGGTCCTTAACGTTACCCGTTTCTTTGTGCTTCATCAAAAGCTTGAAACCCCAGTCTGCTTTTAAATCTTTGCCTGGGAGAGACCTTGCTGATGCAGTATAACTACCTCGATCTTGTTGCTATGCTCAGTCTTGCCATAGTGTATGACTTGTGACATGAAACCCGTATGTCGGTACTTTGATGCTAAATGCCGTTGCTATGGCAGCAGCTAGCTGCCATAACCCCGGTATTTTTGGGAACGCCGTGCATTTATCTTTAAGATAAAAGTGGTCTCCGTGGCGGATTCACTGCGAGATCACTTTTATCGGTGGCAGGAGAGGTGCCCACCCACTGCACTCCGGTAGTTTCCGCTGCTTACTGGACATGCCGGTAGCGGTGGAGACAATTGTGTCCTTTCCTGTGGGTGCCTGGCTGCTGAGTGAGGGGAAGATGGCCCTCGCTCAGCTCCATAGCATGGGAAGGCAGAAGTGATGTTAAACGTCACTTCCCGCCATAGCTCTTAAAGGAGAATTTTATTTTTATTTTTTCAAGTGACATTTTTTATTTATTTTTATTGCATTTTAGTGCAAATATGATATCTGAGGTCTTTTTGACCCCAGATCTCATGTTTAAGAGGTCTTTTCATGCTTTTTTTCTATTGCAAGGGATGTTTACATTATATGTGATTGGGGAAACAATATCGCGCTAAACTCTAAAACAGAATAAATAAAAAGCAGGTGTAACCAGAGCAGCTACATGTGAATGTGACAAAAAATTCTATAAGTAATGTGAATAAAAATGTAGCGCTAAACATAAGTGAGCATATGACAAATGAATGGTGCCCAAAAATTAGTGACTCAAATCACGATACTAAATACCAGGATGGCTCCCTGTATGTAAAAAATAAATGGAATAAACACAGAAAAAAGTCCAATGTGCATGCACACACTCAAATTAAATCAAACGGTGGTAATTCCCTGTATGAGAATGAATACCAAAGTCCAAGGTGTATATATACACTAAGATGGTGATGACAGAGTCCCAATATGATAAAACAGTGTAGATTTCAAAGACACGGAATGGCTTGGACTAGATCTTCTTTTCAAACACCTTGAATCGATATAGAGAAAAGGATGTATGCTTACCGGAACGAGTGGACTCCCTGTCAGCGACAGGGAGTCGAACAAGCCTGTAGGATCCGAGCACTGATGGGTAGAACGTCTCTGGGATGGACCGATGAAGTCTGTAAAGTTGTCACTGTGATGTGATGGCAACCAAACCTCGGAGGACCCAAGATGGACGATGGAGCACGGCCTCAAACACAGGACTACGGATTCAGAAGGGTTAATCCAACCGGTGAACAGGGTATAGGACTGATGACCAAAAAGACCGCTTGGAATAGGGTCAAAGATCTCAAGTGATATTTCTCAAAAACATGCGGAGAGAGGAGAAAGGAGGAGAACTCCAATAGTGCAGATCAGCATGGAAGGTTTTATTGAACGAAAACCACCATTACAAAAATGAATAAAAATGTATAAAAGGGATCACAATTAAAGGTTAAAAGCAGTGTGGGAATAGGTAGGACCTTGCCCTACGCGTTTCGTCTTAAGTCTTAAGTAGACTTCAACTGATGCCCCACTGAAACTACACCACAATGAAAATAAAATCAGAGCTATGAATATAGCCTTTTATACTAAGATCACTTTATTAGACATCTTTGCCCGTTTAAAAGAAAAATCTATTTAATTTCACATAAGAGAGGATACGGTATTTAGTGATTCAGCTTATTAAAGTGTTACTAAACCCACAACAGTAAAGTTTGTATATGCAGTAAAGCATTATTGTCCCAAAACCATCTCCTGAGAGAACAGAGCCTTGGGGACACTCTGCACATGCTCAGTTTGGTGTGTATTGCTAGATTTTTATTTTATTTTTTTTCTTGGATGGGTGCATGTGATCAGCCCAGGCCAATCAGTGCTGTCTAGACAAGAGGGTCAGGGGTCATGTAGCCTCATAGGACAATCGGGGTAGAATAAAAACTCCTTCTACAAGCTTTAACCAAACACTGATAGAAATGACAAGACTGCTATATACTGCTGATGAGAAAAGGTATTTAACAGGTTATATTTACTAAAACTATTGCATTTCCATGTTCTTTGTACTGTGGGAGACCAGATATAGTGAATGCAGGGTCCTGGGTTTAGTAACACTTTAAAGGGTAAGTTCACCGTTTGTACACTTTTTTATTTTTTTTTTTATTTCTTAAATTCCAGATCCCCTATGCACCAATATAGCATTCATGCACTTTTTCAGAAATATTAAAGCTTTCCATTAAATCTACAGTCACTTACTTTTCTTGTCCTAATCCACGTTTTTTAGAAGAAAAAAAAAATGTACAAAGGCGAACTTACCCTTAACATACAAGGTAAGGGCTATGTAGATGCTTTACCTGATATCTAACCATCCTGCAGCATACTGATATTTAAGTTGCTGCCATGAATTACTCCTCCGTCTTTTGAGTATCTACAGCAGTCCCAACTTTAGTAAGCGGCCTGTCACATCATGACCGCGTTTGGATAAGTACTCAATCTGCATGCAACCCTCACTTCTTGTGGAAGTTAAAGGGGTTGTACTCGTGTTTTTTCACCTTCTGCATTCTATGCATTAAGGTGAAATAACACCTGGCAGTGACCGGCCCCCCAGCCCCCCGTTTTACTTACCTGAGCCCTGGAATTTCACACACCAGAGACGTGCTCTTCCTCTGCCCGGGGTTCTCGGCTCCTGATTGGATAGATTGATAGCAGCGCAGCAATTGGCTCCTGCTGCTGTCAATCAAATCCAATGACCGGGGGGGCCAAGTCCGGCATTCGTTTTTTTATGGATGCAAACGCTGGACTCGGGAGCGCGCCCGCAAGGTAACCCCCTCGGGAGAGCGCTTCTCCTAGGGGGTTATCTGATGCGGGGAGGAGCCGCAAGAGCCACTGAGGGACCCCAGAAGAGGATGTTTGGGGCCACTCTGTACAAAACGAGCTGCACAGTAGAGGTAAGTGTGACATGTTTGTAAATGCTCGCTTTTTATTTTTTATAAATAACAATCACTTTAATGAGCGGAGAGCTGTAAATGCCAGCCAACTTCTTAATTTTATCGAAAGAACTTAATCCTTTCCCTGGGCACCTCTATAATTCAGAAGTTCTATTCCCCATAATATAAGCTGTATTTGAAGATGGGGATTGTGTATTGTTCATTTGTAGAGACATGGGTCGGACTTATGGCAGCAACAAGCGACATTATCTCTGGATATATTGAAGATGGCAGGCGAGTTTGTTCCTTTTTCCATATACGGGAGCATTTGTGCGGTGTATGAACCCAGTCTCGCCCTAATCAAGATACAGAGCCTGCCCGATGTCACCTACCCATTCCTCACGTCAGCGACGTCTCTGAGAATAGATGCAAGCAGGCTAACGATGAGACGGGGAGCGAGGTGAAAGCGAGAGATCGGCAAAGGACAGCTTCTCAGGAGAGAGGTCCCATTAGCTCCAAATCTGGCATGCATTTTGTCTTCACATGTCACACTGCAGCGTTCCCTTGACAGCCACATCTGAGCCACTTCGGCTGCTTTTTAGTGTTAAGGAGCTGCATCGGCTGATATATTCCTTATGGGCTGCCGGGGAAAGGCCACAGTCTGTTATATGTGGGGTAATTAGGGTGCCAAGAATTCCACCCGGCCATACGTCATTCTCCGTGTGTACATCATTGCCTGACAAGCCAGCCGTGGGTTTTTTTGCACATGTTTGCAGTATTAAGCTGCCCAGAAATAAGATGCCGCATGTTTTTCTCTAGTTGCTGGCTGTCCCCAATATCCAGCGATGATCTAGGGTTTTACAGATCCCTTCCTGCAAGAAGTTTTTAAGGGTCGGTCCTTTCCATTGTGTTTGTTAGATGCTAGAGAGTTCATCTAGCAAACTTTTTTATTATTTGCTCCCGTTGGTGACAGTATGCAAAAAATAATGTTTTTTAACCACTTAAGGACCGAGCCTCTTTTTTAGATGTGTTGTTTACAAGTTAAAAAACATTTTTTTTTTTTTGCTAGAAAATTACTTAGAACCCCCAAACATTATATTTTTTAGATATTTTTTTCTAACACCCTAGAGAATAAAATGGCAGTCGTTGCAATACTTTCTGTCACACCGTATTTGCGCAGCGGTCTTACAAGCGCACTTTTTTTTTTTGAAAAAAATACACTTTTTTGAATTAAAAAATAAGGCAGTCAGTAAAGTTAGCCCAATTTTTTTTTAGATTGTGAAAGATAATGTTACGCCGAGTAAATTGATACCCAACATGTCACGTTTCAATATTGTGCCCGCTCGTGGAATGGCGACAAACTTTTACCCTTAAAAATCTCCATAGGCGACGTTTAAAAAATTCTACAGGTTGCATGTTTTGAGGTACAGAGGAGGTCCAGGGCTAGAATTATTGCTCTTACTCTACTGATCGCGGCAATATCTCACATGTGTGGTTAGAACATTGTTTTAATATGCAGGCGCTACTCGCGTATGCGTTCACTTCTGCACGTGCACGGCGGAACGGGGCACGTTTAAAAAAATTTTTTTCTTATTTATTTTACTTATTATTTTTTATTTTTACACCGTTTAAAAAAATAAATAAAATTGTGTCACCTTTATTCCTATTACAAGGAATGTAAAGATCCCTTGTAATAGAAAAAAAGCATGACAGGACCTCTTAAATATGAGATCAAAAAGACCTCACATCTCATATTTACACTAAAATGCAATAAAAAAAAAAATAAAAAAAATTGTCATTTAAAAAAAGGATTTAAAAAAAATGGCCCTTTAAGAGCTATGGGGGTAAGTGACGTTTTGACCATCTTCCCCCTCATTTGTCTCTATGCCCAGCTAGAGAGAGGACCAGATCGCCTTCGCTGCTGCCGACGGCTCCGGTAAGCAGCGGAGGGCACCGGTAAGCGGTGGGAGGGGGGGCCCGATAAAAGTGATCTTGCGGCGAATCTGCTGCAGAGACCACTTTTATCTTGTAGTGGACCGCTGGCCGAACAATAGAATACCTGGGTTATGGCAGCTAGCTGCTGCCATAACAACGATATTCCTCCTCCGAGTAAGGATGTATATAGGCGTGTGGCGGTTGGGGTGCAAAGATTTGTGCTAAGAGGGGGGATTTCAGCAGGGGGACGGATTAGTACTGGGAGAAGGGGGGATTTATGCTTTGGGGGGTAAGCATGCAGATTTGTGTACAGAGTTTTTTTGTAGGGGGGCATATTGCTGACAAGTAATGCTCATACATCTGGGGACGGGGGGCGCAGTTTGGCATGTTCGCCCTGTGCTCTAGATCAGTGGTTCTCAACCCTGTCCTCAAGTGCCCCCCAACAGATCATGTTTTTGGTATTTTTTCTTAGGCCCCTTTCTTAGGAGTTTTTCAGGCGGTACAGCGTTAAAAATAGTGCCTGTATAGCGCCTGAAAAAAAACGGCCCCATTCTCTCCAGAGTGAAATCTGGATGGCTTTCACACTGGAGCGGTGCGCTAGCAGGGCGGTCAAAAAAGTCCTGCCAGCAGCATCTTTGGAGCATCTTTGGAGCGGTGTATTCACCGCTTCTAAACTGCTCCTACCCATTGAAGTCAATGGGACAGCGCGGCTATACCGCGGCGCTTTGCCTAAGCTAAATATAGCGCTGCTTTACCGCCGGCACCGCTCCTGCCCCAGTGTGAAAGGGGCCTTAGATAAACTAGCTGTCCAAAATACCAAGCCATTGACTCTGATTTAAAGCACCTGTGCAAGATAAAGGAAAACCTGCAAACAATGGCCTGTTGGGGGTACTTGAAGACAGGGTTGAGAACCACTGCTCTAGATGACCTTTTCCCAGCACTAGTAACCAGGACAAATAGAGTGGGGCAATCTCTTTACCAGAGGCACAGACAGCAATAACCACTCACAAGTGTTCTAATCTTTCTTTACTCTGTCTAAAACAAAAAAAAATAAAGTTTTGCCTTTTAGTTGTACTTTATATTTAATTTTGACAAAAATGGTGACAAAAAATTACAACTCACCATGCCTCTTACTTAAAACCTTGGACTGTCTGCTTTCCAAAAAGGGGTCATTTGGGGGATATCTGTACTGTCCTGGCATTTTAGGGCCTCAAAAATGAGATAGTCCATCAGTACATAAGAACTAATCAATTTTCAAGTATACAGTGCCTTGAAAAAGTATTCATAGCCCTTGAAATTTTCCACATTTTGTCATTTTACAACAAAAAACGTAAATGTACTTTATTGGGATTTTATGTGATAGACCAACACAAAGTGGAACATAATTGTGACGTGGAAAGGAAAATGATAAATGTTTTTCAAAATGATTTATAAATAAATATCTGAAAAGTGTGGGGTGCATTTGTACTCAGCCCCCTTTACTCTGATACCTCTAACTAAAATTTATTGGAACCAATTGCCTTCAGAAGTCACCTAATTAGTAAATAGAGTCCACCTGTGTGTAATTTATTCTCAGTGAAAAATTCAGCTGTTCTGTGAAGCACTCTGAGGTTTGTTAGAGAATCTTAGTGAACAGACAGCATCATGAAGGCCAAGGAACACACCAGACAGGTCAGGGATACAGTTGTGGAGAAGTTTAAAGCAGGGTTAGGTTTAAACAAAATATCCAGAGCTTTGATCATCTCACGGAACACTGTTCAATCCATCATCCAAAATGGAAAGAGTATGGCACAACTGCAAACCTACCAAGACATGGCCGTCCACCTAAACTGACAGGCCGGGCAAGGAGAGCATTCATCAGAGAAGGAGCCAAGAGGACCATGGCAACTCTGGAGGAGCTGCAGAGATCCACAGTTCAGGTGGGAGAATCTGTCCACAGGACAACTATTAGTTGTGCACTCCACAAATCTGGCCTTTATGGAAGAGCGGCAAGAAGAAAGCTATTGTTGAAAGAAAGCCATAAGAAGTCCTGTTTGCAGTTTGTGAGAAGCCATGTGGGGGACACAGCAAACATATGGAAGAAGGTGCTCTGGTCAGATGAGACCAAAATTGTACTTTTTGGCCTAAAAGCAAATTGCTTTGTGTGGCGGAAAACGAATACTGCACATCAACCTGAACACACCATCCCCACCGTGAGAACATGGTGGTGGCAGCATCATGTTGTGGGGATGCTTTTCTTCAGCAGGGACAGGGAAGCTGGTCAGAGTTGATGGGAAGATGGATGGAGCCAAATACAGGGCAATCTTAGAAGAAAAACTGTTAGTCTGCAAAAGACTTGAGACTGGGGCTGAGGTTCACCTTCCTGCAGGACAACGATCCTAAACATACAGCCAGAGCTACAATGGAATGGTTTAGATAAAAGCCTGTGTTAGAATGGCCCAGTCAAAGTCCAGACCTAAATCCAATTGAGATCTGTGGCAAGACTTGAAAATTGCTGTTCGCAGACACTCTCAATCCAATCTGACAGAGCTTGAGCTATTTTGCAAAGAAGAATGGGCAAAAATGTCACTCTAGATATGCAAAGCTGGTAGAGACATCCCAAAAAAGACTTACAGCTGTAATTGTAGTGAAAGGTGGTTCTACAAAGTATTCACTCAGGGGGGCTGAATACAAATGCACGTCACACTTTTCACATATTTATTTGTAAAAATAAAATTCAGAACCATTTATAATTTTCCTTCCACTTCACAAATATGTGCCACTTTGTGTTGGTCTTTCACATAAAATCCCAATAAAATACATTTACCTTTTTGGTTTTAACATGACAAAATGTGGTAAATTTCAAGGGGTATGAATACTTTTTCAAGGCACTATATATATACCATAGTTTGTAGACTTTAACTTACACACAGACATAATAATATACACTGATTTGTTTTATTTATATTTATACCATAGGACTGTAGCAGACTACATTTTGGCCTAAATTTATGATGAAAGATTATTTGTAAAATTTTGTAACAGAAACAAAAAAAAGGTGTTTTATTTTAAAAAAAAATTTTTTAATTTGTCAGTATTTTTTCGTTTTATCTACTGTAGCAAAAAATAAAATACTCAGTCGTGATTAACCACTTGCCAACCGCCATATAGCAAAATGACGTCAGCAAAGTGGGTTTTGTTATCCTGACCGGACGTCATACGACATCTTTCAGGATAACAAGCCACTGCATGCCCCTGGGGGCGCGCATTACGGCGATCGTTGTTGTGGTTTGTCAGTCTGACAGACCGCAACTTTGATCTAGGTAAAGAGTCTCTGACGGAGACTCTTTACCACGTGATCAGCTGTGTCCAATCACGGCTGATCACAATGTAAACAGGAAGAGCCGTTGTTTTTTTCCTCACTCGTAGAGGGGAGTAGAGTAGAGGAGAGCCGATCGGCTGCTCTTCTGACAGGAGGGGGTCTGTGCTGATTGTTTATCAGCGCAGCCCCCCCGAGGATGCCCACACTGGACCACCAGGGACACCACAGACCACCAGGGATGCCCACCACTAGTCACCACCAGGTATGTCACCCATGGC
This sequence comes from Lithobates sylvaticus, assembly GCA_028564925.1. Lineage (NCBI taxonomy): Eukaryota > Metazoa > Chordata > Amphibia > Anura > Ranidae > Lithobates > Lithobates sylvaticus. Next base: position 109,148,262 of record CM053033.1, read on the forward strand.
CACCAGGGATGCCAATCAGTGCCCACAGTGGATGCCAATCAGTGCCCACAATGGGCATCAGTGATTGGCAGGCATTGTTTGGCACTGATTGGCATCCAACAGTACCATCCATCAGTACCCATCTGTGCCGCCTATCAGTGCCCATCCGTGCCGCCTATCAGTGCCCATCCGTGCCCCCTATCCGTGCCCATCAGTGCCACCTATGTGTACCCATCAGTGCCGCCTATCAGTGCCCCATTAGTGCCCGTCAGTGTAGTCCCATCAGTGAAGGAGAAAACTTACTTATTTACAACGTTTTGTAACAGAAGCAAAAAAAAAAAGCTAAATTTTCGGTCTTTTTTTAAATTTGTTTAGCAAAAAATAAAAATCCCAGAGGTGATTAAATACCACCAAAAGAAACCTATTTATGGGAACAAAATGATAAAAAAAATTAGTTTGGGTTCAGTGTAGCATGACCGCGCAATTGTCATTCAAAGTGTGACAGCGCTGAAAGCTGAAAATTGGTCTGGGCAGGAAGGTGTATAAGTGCCCGGTATTGAAGTGGTTAAATGCCACCAAAAGAAATCTCTGTGCCACCAAAAGAAATTTGTGTGAAAAAATGATATAAATGTAATTTGTGTACAGTGATGCTTGAATGCACATGAGCTGAAGCCACATAAGGTAACATGAGCTAAGAATGTCAAAACTAGGGGGGGGGGGGTACAATTCTCATGGTGCAATGGGGGCTTGCCATATGTGCAAGGGGAGCTGTCCTGATGATGAGGTAGCGGGGAACAGTACAGATATTTGTAGGGTGCGAGCTTATAAACTGCATGATGGCTCTTCTCTCATTACCAGTAATGGATGATAAACTGTCTACTGTGATACTCCAGAGTTCCTCTTTAATATTGTTCCACTTTTCTCAATCTCCTCCTAGTACAACGCTCCAGCAACTGCTGCCGAGTACATACATCGCGTCGGACGCACAGCGAGAATTGGAGCCCAGGGGAGCAGCCTGCTCATTCTTATACCCTCCGAGGCCGATTATATGCAAACCCTGGTGGGTCACAAGATTAGGTGAGTGGAGTACAAGCAGTGAGGCATCATGGGATGAAAGTCCATCATCTCTCATAGGAGTTGTAGTCATTTTGTACCTTGTGTTTTTATGGCTGAGAAAAGTCTTGTGGTTGATGTTTTGTTACCCCTGAAATATATTGTCCTGCTTTTCATGACTTTTATCATTCTACAATAGATACTGCTGTTTACGGAGACTGTTACCATAAATACAATGCAAACAGAGAATCCAATTTTTTTTTTGTAATTATATTTTGTATTTATTTTTGGTAGTGTAGGGGATCGTTAGAATCTCGGCCAAGGCTATTTGTTATTGCTGTGTGCTGTTGGGGAAATTTTCATCACTTCCTGTTTTGGTGACAACAGTAACTACTAGGAAAGTGGAAAGAAATGCTATACTGATGTCCCCATTGGCCTCCTGTTCTGGTGACAGCTATAACATTTAGAAGATCTCTCCACTTCCATTCTCAGTTACAATGGTCACCAGGACTAATAGAGAGGATAAAATACCACACAACTAACATATGGAGCAATAAAAACACCTCCAAACTTTATTCAAAATGGGGAAAAAAAAACAATTTGGCTAGAGATAAGTGTGAAAGTACTGTATATGTGAACCCTCACCTTGTAAATAAGCCCATTCAATGTAAAATAGAAATGAAGGACAAAACATTTGTCCATATATATGGCCGGAGGCCGCGATGTCCGCCGGCCACCCGCGATCACTTCTGAGAGAGACAGAATGGGGATCTGTCAATGTAAACGCACAAATCCCTGTTCTGTCAGGGGAGTAGAGAGAGAGAGATCTGCTGTTCCTAGTGATTAGGAACAGCGATCTATCTCCTCCTCCAGTCACTGCACTGTCCCCCACAGTTAGAAGCACCTCCCTAGGGAACACTTAACCCCTTGATCCCCCCTAGTGTTAACCCCTTACCTGCCCTGTGAATTTTTTTTTTTCAAATTCTTTATTTAAGATTCAAAAGGTAGCCAAGACAATAAATCAAATCAGAACATTGGAAAAGTAGTCAGGTTATATCAGTGCATCAAGTATATAGGTTCCAAACCCAGAACATAGACGTAACAGTAGAACCACTATTGTATTCAGGGTAAGACTACTAAAATGAACACAGAGATGGGTACCCAAGATTTTCAAAGCAGAAAAGAGGGAGGAAAAAAAACAGAGAAAGATAGGCAGGGAGGTAAAAGTGTGTGTGTGGGGGGGGGGGGACTCGCTGGACAGGGTGGAGCTATTAAGGCAGTTGTGGAAGGACATCTAAGAGAGATGCAAGGAAAGCCACGTTTTCTTGTAACGCTCATGCTTGTTTTTTGCGGTCAACAATTCTTCCATTTTCCTGGTGACCTCAACCATTCCTCGCCACATTTGGATAGTCGGAGGGTCAGGTTCTTTCCATCGTAAAGTGATGCAACGCTTGGCAGCGTCAAGTAAATGACGTAGCACTGATTTTTTATATGTTGTAATTGGAATGTCAGAGCAATGTAGTAGGAGAAAGGCAGGGTCCTCTGGGACTGTATGGTCCGTAAACTGTTGTGTGAGTCTGCGCACCTCTTTCCTGAAGGTTTCCAGGGCCGGGCAAGCCAAAAACACATGCAAGAGCGTACCCCTCTCCCCCCGGCATCTCCAGCACAGGTCAGAGGCCCTCCGGAAAGAAGTGGTTTAAAACAGATGGAGTGTAGTACTATCTGTTGAGCACCTTTTTATAGTTGCATTCTTGGATGCGTGTACAGACTGAAGACTTAAGGGCAAACCATACGATTTTGCTATCCTGCTCGGGCGTGAAAGATCATCCCAGATCTGCTTCCCATTTGATAAGGCCGGGTTGTCTGAATTCTGCAGGCGGGGAGATCAATATAGATTACATAGATTATACATTGTGGAGAGGGTGCATGGTAGTGTGCCTTGCCCCATGCAATGGGATTCAAATGTGGTCGGTGGCCTTCTGTATTTTGTCGGAGACCATAGCATTTGGAGGAAATTATGGAGTTGGAGTGCCCTCCAGAAATCCAAGGCAAATTCCCCATCAGGTTGCATCAGAGTCGGGGTAGATGGCCATCTGTCCAAATTGAGAAAATGTGACACCTGGAAACAGCCCGTATCTAGCAAGTGCTAAAACGGGCCTCCCCGAAAACCCAGGGTAAAATTGGGATTACCCAATACCGGGTATAATGGCGACTTAGAGGAGGTAATAACCAGGTTTTTACACACAGTGTTGCAAACACGTAGGGTTGGGCCTACGACAGGGTGAGCTTTGAGTATCGAGGGCAAGACCCGAAAACACCAGGGAGCTCTACGGAGAGGGACTGCCAGTGACATTTATACAGTAATTAGTGGCTATTTTTAACTCCGAGCGCTGTACAAAAAAGTGTCCGATTTGTCCGCCACAATGTCGTAGTCCCGCTAAAAATCGATGATCATTGCCATTACTAGTAAAAAAAATAAAAATGCCATAAATCTATCCCCTATTTTAAAGACGCTATAACTTTGGCGCAAACCAATCAATTTACGCTTATTGCGATTTTGTTTCCAAAAATATGTAGAAGAATACATATTGGCCTAAACTGATTAAAAGATCATTTTTATTTATTTATTTTTTTTTTGGGTATTTATTATAGCAAAACGTGGGGGAATTGTGGAGTATATGAAGTAATTGTGGGGTCGATATCATCTTGATAAGATTGGCTCTACCAAGAACTGTTAATGAAAATTGATACCAACTCCGGCATTCAGGGGCGGACTGACAACACATGGGGCCCCCCGGGCAATAGGAGATTATGGGGCCCCCAGGCAATCAGAGATTATGGGGCCACACAGTATATACACACACACAACACACACACACACCACACACACACACACACACACACACACACACACACACACTATACAATCACACACACACACACACTATACAATCACACACACACACACTATACAATCACACAGTATACACATACATGTTTCTATTGGCTGAGAAGGTACTGGAGAGGTGGGGCAGCTATAATCTCTGGATTTTTAGACCAAAAGGATGTCAGAAACAGATGTAAAAAAAACACAGATTTTTACATACTGTCCCTGGTTTTACTGAGGCTGGCAACCCTGATGGGGCCCCCTAGTGGCCCGGGGCCCTCGGGGAGTGGCCGAATGGTCAGTCCGACCCTGCTGGCATTTATCTTTAAATTGAACTAATAACGGTTTAAGATTGAGATTAATATAGTCCTTTTACATTTCGAGATACCTCCATTCCCAAGTATTTAACTTTTATGCTTGATTTGGATTTGGGAGGCTGAGTTTGGTATTGGTGATTTCAGATTGTGAAGTAGTAGCAATATCGATTTTCTCCCAATTAATCAGAAAACCTGAAAATAACCCAAATGTGGAAATAAGGTTCATAAATTCTATTAATGAATTTGAGGTATCCCCTCAAAAAATAAGAGCATCGTTTGCATATAGGGCCATTTTGTCCTCTCTACCAGCACGATGAAACCCAATAATCCATTGTTTGTCTAATAAACACATTAAAACTAAAATACAGCATACACTTTTTAACTCCTTCATGCCTAAGCCTTTTTCTGACATTTGTTGCATACAAGTTAAAATACGTTTTTTTTTTTTTGCTAGAAAACTAACCCCCAAACATTATATATATATATTTTTTTTTTATTTTTATCGGAGACCCTAGAGAATAAAATGGCAATTGTTGCAATATTTTATGTCACACAGTATTTGCTCAGCGGTCTTTCAAACTCAATTTTTTTGGAAGAAAATACACTTTCATGAATAAAAAAAAAAACAAAACCTGTAAAGTTATCCTGATTTTTTTTTTTTATAATGTGAAAGATGATAAATAGATACCTAACATGTCACGCTTCAAAATTGTGGAATGGCGACAAACTGGTTCTTAACCACTTCACGCAAATCGTTGTACCTGTACGTCAGTACTTTGACGCTAAATAACGTTGTTATGGCAGCAGCTAGCTACCATAACCCCAGTATTTTTAGGTGTGCATTTCTCTTTAAGATAAAAGTGGTCTCTCCGGTCGTCTCCGCCGCTTACCAGAGCCGTCGGTAGCGGCGGAGACGATCGCATTCGCTCCCCTCACTGCCTGGATGCCAAATGATGGAAAGTTGGTCCCCGCTCGGCTCCATAGCATTCAAGGGCGGAAACGACATCAAATATCACTTCCGCCCAATGCTCTTAAAGGGGATTTTTTTTTTTTTTTTTTATAAATGACATCTAAATTTTTTTTTTTTTTTGTGTAAATATGAGATCTGAGGTCCCAGATCTCACATTTAAGATGTCCTGTCATGCTTTTTTTTCTATTACAAAGTATGTTTACATATTACTTTGTAATAGGAATAAAAGTGACCCATTTTTTTTTTTAAAAAGATAGTGTAAAAATAAAAGGTAAAATAAATAAGAAAATAATTATTATTTTTTTTTAAAGCCCCCTGTCCCCCCGAGCTTGCGTACAGAAGCGAACGCATACGTAAGTCACGCCCGCATATGAAAACGGTGTTCAAACCACACATGTGAGGTATCGCCGCGATCATTAGAGCAAGAGCAATAATTCTAGCACTCATCTGTAACTCAAAACCGGTAACCTGTACACATTTTTAAATGTCGCCAATGGAGATTTTTAAGTGCCAAAATTTGTCACCATTCCACGAGCAGGTGTAATGTTGGGTATTAATTTACTTGGCGTAACATTATCTTTTACAATATAGGAAAACTTTACTGTTCTATTTTCTAACTCAAAAATGTGTATTTTTTCCCCAAAAAATTTCGCTTGTAAGACCAATGTGCAAATACGGTGTGTCATAAAGTATTGCAATGACCCCCATTTTATTCTCTAGGGTGTCTGAAAGAATATATATAATGTTTGGGGGTTCTAAGTAATTTTATAGCAGAAAAAAATGATTTTAACTTGTAAACAACAAATCTCAAAACGAAGCTTGGGGCTAAAGTGGTTAAAAATCTCCATAGGCGACACTTTAAAAATTTCTACAGGTTACAAGTTTAGATTTATAGAGGTGGTCTTGTGCTTATTGCTCTCGCTCTAACGATCGCATCGATACCTCGCATCTGTGGTTTGAACACTGTTTACATTTGTGGTCGTGACTTACGCATGCGTTCGCTTCTGCACACGAGTATGTAGGGATGGGACGCTTTCATTTTATTTGATTTTTTTTACACTGTCCCTTTGAAACATTTTTTTCTGATCACTATTCTTTATGGAGGGATATGGAATCTATAAGACCTCAAATCCCTCCTTTGCACTTAAAAGCATTCAAAATGCCAAGTTTGGCTGTTTTGAATATTGATTTTTTTTTTTATTTGGTGCCTTTAAGTCTTTTTTTTTTTTAAAAGTCTGTAGCTGCTGACTTTTAATAAGTACTCTTACCCTCCCAGGGCGCCCGCGATGTCGGCCGTGGCGGCCGAGATGTCCGTCGGAGCTCCGGTCCCAGGACCGCCATCCTCAGTAAGGGAAACTACGGCTTCACTGCCCGTATCCTACTGCGCAGCGCTTTGTGAATGGGACACGCTGTGTTAGGGAACACACAGTTCCCATAACACATCGCGCCCCATTACCCAGAAGACAACACGGCGGAGGACAGAAGAACGAAGATCACAAGTGGTGGCCCTCCACTTTAAGTCTTCTGTAAACCGGAAGTGATGTCATGACATTGCTTTCGGGTTACTAGATCCGAGACCCGATCCAAGCCGACCCTGGCTTTGTTTGGGTCTCCGGGGTACCGGTACCGGGGTGATGGGCACAGTTGCACGTATCGCATCGCCCCGGTACAACCGCTTCAAGCTGTAGCCGCATATTTGCGTACAACCGGCGTGAAGTGGTTTTAAGCAATTATAGCAACAGTTATTTTTTTTATCTTGCTCTGTTAAAGGCAGTAGAAAATAAGGCAACAGGTAAAAAAATCTATATTAATGCGGGAAATGTTAAACTGATGTGTTAATGCAAGTGACAGCAAATAATATATATAAAAAAAATATATATATATATATATATATATATATATATAAAAATATAATTTATTTTTTTGCCCATTGTTTCCTTTAAAAAAAGCAAGATACTTTATTTTGTACAAATGATTTTCCTTTTGTGTTTTTGTTAATGCTTATTTGACAATTGCGTTCTGAAACACTTTATAATAGGCAGCTAGTGTGCCAGTTTAGATGCCTGACTTCCCAATGTACCCTCACCCAGCTTGTACTTAGAATCCTTGCCTGGTGACATAAACATGTTTGGTAAAGCCCAAGAGTGTCATTGCTACATTGCCGTGTGCCATCAGATTGTACAGCCCAATCAGTCTCTGGATGTGCTGCCTGGAGTGTCACAGGATAGCTGATAAATAAACGAAATGTAATTGCCATTGTATGGGGCATGAAAAGATCATGTATTTTCAAGCTTTCTGTCTAATGTTCCCCAGGAGTCTGGGCACCCACCCACGCATTTGTTTATTACAGGTATTTATATAGTGTTGTCAGCTTACCCAGGGGTTTGCATACTATACAGTCACATCATTCCCTGTCCTTTAAAGTGTTTGTAAACCCTCACATATATCCAGTGAAGGGACTTTTCTCAGGTGATACACAGAGATTAAACAAATCCTCCTACATAAGTTGTACATGTTTATCTGCAGCCTGTACATCCATTAAAAGTCCAGAATTTACACAGCATTTCTGAGAATTCTGAAAAAAAGGGTGTGGGTAGCTGAAGTTACACTCTGCAAAGCTCCATGAGCAGAGATCTGAGAGCTGATTGGAGGGAAGCGACACACCCTCCTTCACACAGGAACAGAGCTGAGGCTGTCAATCAGCTGGAGATTCCACTCATGTCACCTTTTTCCTCTTGGTGTCAGGAAAACTTGTCAGAAAGGGTTCATGCAGAGAGCAGTGAAATGACGCAGCAAACATAAATGACACTTATTGCGCATAAGTACACACTATAGAGGGATATGCTTTATTCATTTTTAATGTCTGAGGTTTACAACCACTTTAACCACCTCCCGCCCGCGTTATAGCCGAAAGATGGCTACCGTGCAGGCTCACATTGTCGGGAGGGCGTCTATGGACGTTCTACCGTGATCGCGCCCCCCTGCAGTGCGCATTGGCATTGATCTGTGATCGGGTTAAGAGCTAATCACAGCGGCTCTTTACCATGTGACCAGCTGTGTACAGTCACAGCTGATCACAGTGTAAACAGTATTTGCTGACAGTGTGTGAGGAGAGCAGAGCAAATTCACACAGGGGACATCTACACTGATAATTGGGGCAATGATCATCAGCGCAGCCCCAACAGTGCCCACAAATGCTACAAATCTGTGCCTATCAGTGCTGCCTCTCAGTTCCCATTAGTGCCACATATCAGTGCAGCCTATTACTGCCCATCAGTGCAGCCTCATCAGCACACATCAGTGAAGGCAAAGAATTACTTATTTAGAAAATTTTATACCAGAAAGTTAGAAAAAAAAATATAAATAAATATATATATATACATATATATATATATACACACACACTAACCAATAAGCCTCTGTGCTGACCACAATGCACAATGGCTTAGTGGGAAGTACAGTGGTTTAGTGATTAGTAGACATGGCACTGACAAAACATTTGTTTGTTTTCCTTTTATTGGTTCTTTTTCTTTTTTCGGAAATCCGAAAAATTGAATCCTGAAATTTCAAAATTTTGAAAATCTGAAAAAAAGAAGAAAAATCTGTAAAATTTGAAATAATAACTAACTAATTATAACTAACTATTAAATTATTGCTATGGGAATTTCCTTTCAAATTTGTCTGTTTGTGAATGCAACGAATACAAATTTATCTGAAGTTAAGAATTATCCCAAATAATGACTGCCGCATCTAAACAAATGGAATGGAACAAATTAATAATAATAAAAAGGTTTTATTATTGTTATTTATTATTATTATTAGATTGTTACATTCCATTCGTTTAGATACGGCATTCGTTACTTCAGATAATTCGTAACTTCGAATAAATTCGTACTCATTACGTTCACTAACAGACAAATTTGAAAGGAAATTCCAATACCGATAATTTAATAGTTATTATTTCAGATTTTCATTCTTTTGAATTTTCAAATTCTCAAATTTCCAAATTTTCAAATTTCCGAAATATCGAATTCCCTAATTTAGAATTTCCAAAATTTAGAATTTCCAATTTTCCAATTTCTGAAATTTTCCATTTTCCAAAATTCCGAATTTCCGAAATTTCCGAAATTGCAAAAATTCTGAGATTTTGGAATTAATGAATTTATCTGAAGTTAGAAAGTATCCAAAATAACAAATGCCACATCCAAACAAATGGAATGGAACAAATTAATAATAATAAAAAGGTTTTATTATTGTTTTTCATTATTATTAGATCGTTACGTTCCATTCGTTTAGATACGGCATTCGTTACTTCAGATAATTCATAACTTTGTATAAATACGTGCTCGTTATGTTCACTAACAGCCAAATTTGAAAGGAAATTCTAATGCCTGTAATTTAATAGTAATTATTACTTAGTTATTATTTCAGGTTTTCGGATTTTCATTCTTATTTTCAGATTTTCAAATTTCCAAATGTTTGAATTTTCAAATTTCCAAAATTTTGAATTTCCTAATTTAGAATTTCCGAAATTTCCAATTGTCCAATTTCCGAAAATTTCCATTTTCTGAAATTTTCCACTTTCCCAATTTCCAAAATTCTGAATTTCCAAAATTCCGAATTTCGGAAATTGAAAAATTCAGAAATTTCTGAATTAATGAATTTGTCCAAATTCATTAAAAAACAAATTTAGAACTAAACGAATTGCACATGTCTAGTGATTAGCCACTAAGCCACAAATAAAGTATCAGCCTCCAGAACTGTGTATCTCTACCTCACTGGGAAATCCATTATTCTTTTGTTTTTTTCAGTGTCTCCGAAATGAAAATGGAAGAAGTATTGTCCAACCTACTTTTAGAGGACTTTCTGAAAATCAAGAGAGCTGGTGGAAAGGTGAGAATCTCAAACTAATAAAAAGAGGTCCACCTGAGAACATACCTGTATGTTTATATGTTTAGTTCAGGATCTGAGGGGTCCAATAGAAGTGACCAGGTCTGGGGGGGTTTTGAGTGCATATTTTTTAACAAATACTTAGCTCAGAGGAGCGGGGGCACCATAAAATGCTTGTTCCTTTGAACAGAATAATTTAACATTTTCCGGACTGAGGTCTGGTAGATATAACAGGAGAGGGAGCTTTTGGCATTGATAGTTTTGTTGAATTAAGTGCAGGGGTGTAAGTTTGGGCCATACCAAAAAGTGTCATTTGACTTTTGTTAATAACATTGCCACCATTCGTGCCACTATTCAGTGCCAGGCACTGTGTTACATCTTCCTGCGTTCTGTGGGAGGCTAGCTATGCGTTCAGGAAGGACACCCCATCTCCCGTTGCAGTCATCTGACAACGCAGCTAGCAAGGAGGCAGCTGCTTTGATAGCCACTGCTTATCTCTGACTCCCAAGATAAGTTCCATCAAGGGGAATGCAAAGAGAGGAAGGCCGTGTCAGCAAGTGCTGGAGCTTGGAGATAAACTCTGGCTATTAAAGCAGCCAGCTCCTTGCTGTTTGCGTTATTGGACAGTCTTGGCGGGCAGGAGGCATTCTGTCCTATCACATAGCTTACCTTCCACAGCACATAGGGCAGTGGTTCTCAACTCCTGTCCTCAGGACCCACTAACAAGCCAAGTTTTAAGTATTACCTTGGGGAGATGCAGACTAGAATGCAGTGGAACCTTGGATTACAAGCATAATCCGTTCCAGGAGAATGCTTGTAATTCAAAGCACTCGCATATCAAAACGAGTTTCCCCATAGGAGTCAATGGAAACAAAGATAATTTGTCCGGCATTGACTTCTATAACATGCAATACCGCATGTGACCAGAGGTGGTAGGGCACCGGAGAGCCTCGGAAATACTTGGGGACAGCTTGGCTGAACTCGGAAACACTCGGAACGGAGTATTTCTGAGTGTTTCCGAGTCATTCCGAGTATTTCCAAATGGCTCCGAACTGTTTCGAGTGTCCCCGGCGTCCCCGCACCTCTGGCCAAATGTAGTACTGTATCGCCCATTAGCTTGAATTCTGCTCGTTTTGGAAGACAACACTCGCAAACCGTGTCAGATTTAAAAACAAAAAAGTTGCTCATCTTTCAAAATGCTCGTTAACCGCGTTACTTGTAAACCAAAATTCCACTGTACTGCAATCACTGAGAAGCAAATTATATCACCTGTGATGTATTTCAGTTATCTTGCAAAACTGGCCTGTTAGTGGGCCCTGAGGACAGGAGTTGAGAACCCCTGACATAGGGGGACAGGACACTGCAGGAAAATAAAAAAAAGGAATGAGACTTTTTTCATACTTTTTTTTTTAACACGTCATTAAATGTGTTTTAAATGAAAGCAGTTTGACTTGATATAAGGCACTTGCAGTTTACCCTACAGCAGTGCTCGGGGAGGCAGAAGCAGCACAGTGAGCCAATCAGGTGGGTTTAAATGTAAGAAGCATGCTGATAGATGGATAGAGCAGAGTGACACAGAAAGAAACTTATCACTGTGCCGCTTCTCTTTTCACTGTCTAGTCACTGGGTAGGGGTTGGAAGGAGACCTGTAAGTGAAAGTGAAACTGCAATAAAGAAAGTTTAGGTCCCTGCCAGACAATGATGTGCTGTGTAAACCTCAGAATTGGGTAGATATAAATACAAATCCTTTGCCAGGTAATACAAATTTTATGTACAGTATCTCACAAAAGTGAGTACACCCCTCACATTTTTGTAAATATTTTATTCTATCTTTTCATGTGACAACACTAAAGAAATGACACTTTGCTACAATGTAAAGTGGTGAGTGTACAGCTTGTATAACAGTGTAAATTTGCTGTCTCCTCAAAATAACTCAACATAGCCATTAATGTCTAAAACACTGGAAACAAAAGTGAGTACACCCCTAAGTGAAAATGTCCAAATTCGGCCCAATTAGCCATTTTCCCTCTCCGATGTCATGTGACTCATTAGTGTTACAAGGTCGTAGGTGTGAATGGGGAGCAGGTGTGTTAAATTGTTTTTTTTCGCTCTCACTCTCTCATACTGGTCACTGGAAGTTCAACATGGCACTTCATGGCAAAGAACTCTCTAAGGATCTGAAAAAAATTATTTTTGCTCTACATAAAGATGGCCTAGGCTATAATAAGATTGCCAAAGCCCTGAAACTGAGCTGCAGCACGGTGGCCAAGACCATACAGCGGTTTAACAGGACAGGTTCCACTCAGAACAGGCCTAAGAAGTTGAGTCCACATGCTCAGCGTCATATCCAGGGGTTGTCTTTGGGAAATAGATGTATGAGTGCTGCCAGCATTGCTGCAGAGGTTGAAGGGGTGGGGGGGGGGGGGGCGGGGGGGGGAGGGGGGGGGGGGCGGGGGTCAGCCTGTCAGTGCTCAGACCATACGCTGCACACTGCATCAAATTAGTCTGCATGGCTGTCATCTCAGAAGGAAGCCTCTTCTAAAGATGATGCACAAGAAAGCCCTCAAACAGTTTGCTGAAGACAAGCAGACTAAGGACATGGATTAATGGAATCATATCCTGTGGTCTGATGAGACCAAGATAAAATTATTTGGTTCAGATGGTGTGAAGCGTGTGTGGCGGCAAGCAGGTGAGGAGTACAAAAAGAAGTGTGTCTTGCCTACAGTCAAACATGGTGGTGGGAGTGTCATTGTCTGGGGCTTCATGAGTGCTGCCGGCACTGGGAGCTACAGTTCATTGAGGGAATCATGAATGCCAACATGTACTGTGACATACTGAAGCAGATCATGATCCCCTCCCTTCAGAGACTGGGCTGCAGGGCAGTATTCCAACATGATAACGACCCCAAACACACCTCCATGATGACCACTGCCTTGCTAAAGAAGCTGAGGGTAAAGGTGATGGACTGGCCAAGCATGTCTCCAGACCTAAACCCTATTGAGCATCTGTGGGCCATCCTCAAATGGAAGGTGGAGGAGCGCAAGGTCTCTAACATCCACCAGCTCTGTGATGTTGTCATGGAGGAGTGGAAGAGGACTCCAGTGGCAACCTGTGAAGCTCTGGTGAACTCCATGCCCAAGAGGGTTAAGGCAGTGCTGGAAAATAATGGTGGCCACACAAAATATTGACACTTTGGGCCCTATTTGGACATTTTGACTTGTTCACTTTGTTACCAGTGGTTTAGACATTAATGGCTGTGTGTTGAGTTATTTTGAGGGGACAGAAAATTTACACTGTTATACAAGCTGTACACTCACTACTTTAGATTGTAGCAAATTTCTTCAGTGTTGTCACATGAAAAGATATAATAAAATATTTACAAAAATTTGAGGGGTGTACTCACTTATGTGAGATACTGTATGTATTTTTTCTATGCCAGAGGTGTCAAGCTCAACTTCATTGCGGGCCACATCAACAGTATGGTTGCCCTCATAGGTCCGCTTGTATCTGGGGTGTGTTACATGCAGAGTGCAGGCTTTAGTGGTGCGCTATGTACAGTGTGCAACTTCAACCCCCTCCCGCAAACCTTCCTCACTTCTCTTTCCTCTCCTACCTGGCCCATTCTAGTACCTTCCTGTGTAGGTGGCTCTCCCTCACCTTGCAGGGAGAACATTCTCTCTCTGGAGGTCTGTCCCCACCATGCCTCACCATGATTCTTTGCAGGGATCTGTTACATTGAGGAGCTGCTGAGAGCAAAGCTGTCTCTTGTAAAGGGTCAGTTGATGATGACTACTGGGGGGTTCAATTGTTGCTGGGAGGGATCTCCTCTAGAGATAGAGGGTCTACTGATGCTGGCAAGTTTGATGTTTGGGCGGGAGGATCTATTGTTGCTGGGGGTATTTTTGCAGGGGATCTATTGTTGCTCGGGGTATTTATTGTTGCTAGCTACAGGGGATCTATTGTGCTGTCTTTCTTGTAGGGTTGTCCCGATACCACTTTTTTAAGACCGAGTACAAGTACCGATACTTTTTTTCAAGTACTCGCCGATAACGATTACCGATACTTTTTTTTTAATGTCATGTGACAGTTTTCAAACCACAATACAGACTAATGATATCTTCTTAATCTTAACGCACTGATAGGTGGCACACACTGATGGGTGGCACGCACTGATGGGTGGCACGCACTGATGGGTGGCACGCACTGATGGGTGGCACGCACTGATGGGTGGCACGCACTGATGGGTGGCACGCACTGATGGGCATGGGTGGCACGCACTGATGGGTGGCACACTGATGGGTGGCACGCACTGATGGGCACTGATGGGTGGCACGCACTGATGGGTGGCACGCACTGATGGGCACTGATGGGTTGCACGCACTGATGGGTTGCACGCACTGATGGGTTGCACTGATAGGTGGCACGCACTGATGGGTGGCACGCACTGATGGGTGGCACGCACTGATAGGTGGCACGCACTGATGGGCGGCACACACTGATAGGTGGCACACACTGATGGCTGGCTGCATGGGCACTGGCTGCATGGGCACTGGCTGGATGGCACTGATTTATGGCTGGCAGTGGCACTTATGGGCAAGAGGATTTAGTTTTGCTCTGCAACGGCCATCTTGATACACCTAGCACTCAGCCTCAATAAAGAAGCAGCGGACATCTTGTTACACCCAGCCCCAACTATATGGGCTGGGTGTAACAAGATGTCCGCTGCTGCTTTATTGAGGCCGAGTGAGTGCAGGGTGTACCAAGATGGGCGTCAGGATTTTCAACCACGTGTAACGGCAACACGGAGCGTCACTTGCATTACTGAATGTGACGCTCCGGTCGCCGATTAAGTTACATCCCTGCTGGGAGACACGGAGTACTCACTCTTCGCTGGGCTCTCCGTACTGTTCTGCCCTCCGCAGCGCCCGCTGACTCCGCCCTCCGCAGCGCCCGCTGACTCCGCCCTCCGCAGCGCCCGCTGACTCCGCCCTCCGCTGACTCCGCCCTCAGCAGCGCCCGCTGGCCCCGCCCTCCTCTGACTCCGCCCTCCGCAGCACCCATTGACTCCGCCCTCCGCAGCGCCCGTTGACTCCGCCCTCCGCAGCGCCCGCTGACTCCGCCCTCCGCAGCGCCCGCTGACTCCGCCCTCCGCAGCGCCCGCTGACTCAGCCCTCCGCAGCGCCCGCTGACTCCGCCCTCCGCAGCGCCCGCTAACTTTAGTGAACAAACAGCATCATGAAGGTCAGGGATAAAGTTGTGGAGAAGTTTAAAGCAGGGTTAGGTTATAAAAAAATATCCCAAGCTTTGAACATCTCACAGAGCACTGTTCAATCCATCATCCAAAAATGGAAAGAGTATGACACAACTGAGAACCTACCAAGACATGACCGTCCACCTAAACTGACAGGCCGGGCAAGGAGAGCATTAATCAGAGAAGCAGCCAAGAGGTCCATGGTAACTCTGGAGGAGCTGCAGAGATCCACAGCTCAGGTGGGAGAATCTGTCCACAGGACAACTATTAGTCGTGCACTCCACATATCTGGCCTTTATGGAAGAGTGGCAAGAAGAAAGCCATTGTTGAATGACAGCCATAACAAGCCCCATTTGCAGTTTGTGAGAAGCCATGTGGGGGACACAGCAAACATATGAGACTGAATTGAACTTTTTGCCCTAAAAGCAAAACACTATGTGTAGCGGAAAACTAACACTGTACATCACTCTGAACACACCATCCCCACCATAAAATTTGGTGGTGGTGGCAGCATCATGTTGTGGGGATGCTTTTCTTCAACAGGGACAGGGAAGCTGGTCAGAGTTGATGGGGAGGTGGATCGAACCAAATACAGGGCAATCTTAGAAGAAAACCTATAAAAGACTTCAGACTGGGGCGGAGATTCACTTTCCAGCAGGACACACTACTCCCAATGATCACAGTCCGGCCCCCTAAAGTCTGAAGGACAGTAAACTGGCCCTTTGCTTGGTTTGGAGACCCCTGAACTAGCACATATAATGGACTAGATCAGGGTTTTCCAAACTTTTTTTAAACAAAGGACCAGACTTTAGGGGGGTCAGACTGTGACCATTGGAGGTAGAAATTGTCCTTCCGTCAGTGGAAGTAAATGGTGCGTCTATGGTATAAGGTAGAGGAATAGTGCTCCGTCACTGGTGTCAGTGGTAGGAATAGTGCCCCATTGTTGATGTCAGCTTGAAGAATAATGCCCCATTGTTGGTTTCAATTGGAGGAATAGTGTCCTATTGTTGATGTCAGCTTGAGGAATAATGTCCCATTGTTGGCACCAATTGGAGAAATAGTGCCCCATTGTTTATGTCAGTAGAAAGAATATTGCCCTGTTGTTGGTTTCAGTGGAGGGGGGTCGTATCTTGTATCAGTGGAGGGAAATACACCCCAAGGGCTGCAGTTTGGGGACCACTGGACTAGATGGACAAACAAACTAAAAGTTAACTCCAGCTGACACTTTATAAACCATTAAAAGAACAGTTTTTTCCTTTTGTACTTAAAGCGAAACTCACTCCCCCCCCCCCCCCCCCCCCCCCCCCCCCCCATGCAAAAGGTGCCAAATGTGTAACTGGAGGGGGTGAGAAAGCAGATAAGCAGAGCTTCCCCTTTTGGGTGGAGCTCTGCTTTAAGGTTTTACATAACTATGCTAACCATTGTAAGCACCCCTGTCAGTGTTCATTAGTTTGTTCAACCATCTAACTGCCAACAACCACTTTTGGTGGACAGCTTGGTCTGTTATTGGAAGTTGAAAAATAGAATTACTGGCCGGATCACCATGTGAAAAAAAAAAAAGCTTTAGACATCCTAAGACCGGAATTGTGTTACTGGCTGGCTCACCAGGTGTGAACATAAAGGGAAAAGGCCTCAAAAAGAAAACTAATGCAGCTATCACTAAGAATTGGTAAGCCGCAATATAACATTTTTTGGGGGGGTTTATTGTCGCTTTACATTGATCCCAGGAGCCGTTTTTTTTATTGTGCACTTAGGGGCTCTAGAACATCTGAAGAAGTAGGCAAGGACCCAAAGGGCATGATGGAAGTGTAGGTTAGTGGGAACGGGGATAATGAAATAGAGGGGAGAACATGCAGAACACCCAGGATAGATGTTCTAGGTGGCAGAATTGGGGCTTAGATAGGCTGGTGAAGGCCGTGGAAGATGCTGGCTGGTGGGAAGCCAAGTGAAGGATGTTTCCTTCAAGAGATCTTCCCTGTGAAGGAAGAAACGTCTCTAGCTTATCCCCGCTCTCTCCCTCCCTTTGTAATATATTGCCATATTATCACTAATCCCCCTGGCAGTTGTGACACTGAGACAAGTCATCTGTCACTTAAGATTGAGCGCTCTTTAATTTTCCGGCAGAAACTCACAGCAGGGCCTCCTTCAATTTGAGGTCTTTATTGGAATTCTGAAGCCCCTTCTCGCCTCCTTTCCCCGCAAGCCTCAGATCTATTCTGAGCCACGTTACAGAAAGTATACAGTAACCAACCGAGGGATTCAGTCCTGGCTCCAGCTCTGTTTATTTAACGATTTAGCCGGATTTCTGCTGCTTACGCCACCCCAGGCCAAAGCCCGCTTTCCAATATTACTTTTAACAACTGTTCTATTCACACAAGTCCCGGTTACCTTCCACCCCACCTCCCCTGTCTGCCGTCGTCTCATTAATTTGAAGAAGTTAAAGGGAAGAGTAGAGGGAGGGGGTGCAGGGTCTTAACGGGGAGGGGGGTTGGGAATGGCAAGTGAAGCTACATTTATTTTTTTTCTATTTTTTCTTCCCCACGTTATTAAAGTGCTTTAGTTTTAATAACGGTGGATTGTGTCCACCTGAGGAGCGGGTAACTGGTGTAATTTTGCATTCATATTAAAAATAATAATAATAAAAAAAAGTTACGCTGGGCTTAAAGGTATCAGGCTTATTCAATAAGGCAAAGAGGGATGTTGCAAAGTGAGGCAACCAATTGGCGGTCCTCGTCTCCTGACTGCTGATAGGTGACATTTGGTTGCTATGTGTTACGGAGATTTCTATATCATTAGAGCTCCTTGCCCTGCTATTGCTGGCAACACACCTTTTTTATTTTTTTTAATTAGGGGCATGTTTTCTGTTTTTTCATTTATTTATTTATTATTTTTACTTTTATGAATGATTTAATTTGTTGTTACAACCAAATTTTTGTTTATTGTTTTTTAAACAGATTTTTTTTGTTGCAAAGTCTTTTCTTTATTTTTTTTTCCCCAATCGCATAAAAAGGAACAAAGAATTTGATTATAACCCCTACATTACAATCCCATTAAAAACAATTCAGTTTTCTCCAACCTGAGCAACCACTTTCAGTTGCTTAACCACTTGACCCCCCCTTCATGACCAGGCAATTTTTTAACTGATAATTACGCAGTCGTGCAACGCTGTACCCAAATCAAATTGATGTCCTTTTTTTCCCCACAAATAGAGCTTTCTTTTTGTGCTGTTTGATCACCTCTGCGGTTTTAATTTTTGCACTTTAAACAAACAAAAAAATTGACAATTTTGAAAAAAAATTATATTTTTTTTACTTTCTGCTATAAAACATAACTAATACATTTAAAAAAAAATGTCTTCAACAATTTAGGACACTATATGTATTCTGCTACATGTTTTTGGTAAACAAAAATCCCAATAAGCGCATATTGATTGATTTGCGTAAAAGTTACAGCGTCTACAAACTATGGGATATTATTATTTTTTTTTACTAGTAATGGTGGCAATCAGCGACTTGTAGTTGGACAGTCGGACACTGACTGAAATTTTTTGGGGACCAGTGACACTAATAAAGTGATCAGTGCTAAAATTATGCACTGTCACTGTACTAATGACACTGGCTAGGAAGGGGTTAAACATCAGGATCGATCAAAGGGTTAACTGTGTGCCTAGCCAGAGTTTTTGTGTACTGTGGGAGGTGCTTTTACTAGGAGAAGGCATGGATCCATTTCCCCGGGTTGTGGGAACACAGGATCCATGCCTTCCCTACTGACAGAATGGTGATCTGCCTTGTTTACATAGGCAGACTGCCATTCTGCCTCTGTACTGGATGATCGGCGGGTGTCGGTGGACATCAGGTCTGCCGGTACCTGCAGATCAGCTCCTGCTGTCTATAATCACAGCGGGAGCAGGTCGCCAGTGGCATGCATGCACGCCCCAGATCTGGAAGTGTCAGATCACGTACTAGGTGCGTGATCTGGCACAGCACTGCCACCTTGACGCAGTATAAGTAAAATGAGCTTGGTGCCTCCGTGGTTAGTACTTCTCCTTGTAGCACTGGGGTCCCAGGTTCAAATCTCAGAACATTGTCTGCATGGAATTTGCATGTTCTCCCTGTGCTTGCATGGGATTCCTCTCACACTTTAAAGTGGCTCTTAAGCCTTAAGATTTTTTTCCTTAATGCAAAACTTCTGCAAGCAGTTCCCCCTGCAGTATCCCCCCACAGTATCCCCTTTAAGCTAGGTTCACATCTGTGTGGGTGGTTCCCGCTGCGGCTCTGCACCTGTCCCTGCAGCCGTAACCACCTGCACAGAAAAAGCAGGGAATGTGTGCAGGTGTCATCAATTCCAATGGCATGCTGCGCGCACTTACCTGAGCCTGATCTCGATCCAGCACTGTGCCCGAAAGCAGCAGCTCTCTCCTTCCTCTCTAGGCAGATTGATACCAGAAGAAACCATTGGCTTCTGCTGCTGTCAATCAAATCCTGTGGCAAGGGGGCGGGGCCGAGCCGCGCTGTCTCTGTCAATAGTCACAAACAGGGCAGCTCAGGCGCATGAGTGTCCCCATAGAAAGTGGCTTTTTATGGGGGCACTCTCCAAAGAGGAGACACCAGGAGCACCAGTGGAGGACCCCAAAAGAAGAGGATTGGGGCTGCTCTGTGCAAAACCATTGTACAGAGCAGGGAAGTATAACATGGTTATTATTTTAATAAAAAAACACCACCAAGAGGTGGGACTTTCTGATTCTGTGATTGCCCATCATGGTGGTCACATGATTAGGAGCCTGACCTGCTGGCTCCCAATCATAAACAGAAACCAGGAGCTGTCTTTGACAGCTCAGTCACTGAGCTAGAAGCCCAGAGTAAAGCACAGTTAAGCACACTCTCAGCACTGAAACCTCATCTCCCATGGTTTCTTACTTGCTGCATGTGGGTATTACAGCCCATCCTCTCTGCTGCCTCACATATGCAATAAGTGGTCTTCAAAAGGTTAGGGACCTTGGATTGTAAGCTCCTTGAGGGCGGGAACAGACGTGAATGTAAAGCACTGCCCAAATTGCCAGAACTATATAAATTCTTGTAATCAATAAATACATATTTTATATAATTAAATAAAGTCCCACACAAAGCTCAATTCTTTTTGATCTGGCAAGAACATCAAACCGATGAGACTGAAATGTGCATGGGCGCTAGAAGTGTAGAGAGGCTAAAGCAGGGGTGCCCAACCAGTGGCCCGGGGGCCACATGTGGCCCGCGGAGCCCTCTGATGTGGCCCTCGACCTCCTGCTCTAAGATGGCAGGTTGGCAAGCCCAGATCACGGGTTACTGACCCGTCATCCCAGAGCAGCAGTTTTGTGAATGAAGCCGCTGGTAGTGGAAGCAAGTGGCTGCGGAGCAGAGCCACATAAGCCAATGCTTCCTGTATAGCACCCGCTCCTGTCACAGGTGGAGTGATACCAAATGCACTCTGCCTGGGACAGCAACAGCCAGCGATAGCAGAATGGAAGACGGTTAAGGTAAGTTTACTATTAAATTCACTGTATATATGGATATATCTGTTTTGCAGTGGTTACTGGGCTGCTTTCAACCTGATCCGCAGGTGTAGTGCAGCTGCGGGTTACCTGCATTGAGCCATAGACTTCTGTTATTACCTGCAGGTTTGTTGCGCCTTCAGAAAGTGCGCCACACCTGCAGGATATAATAGAAGTTTACGGCAAAGTGCAGCTAACCCGCAGAAAATCCACAGGTTCACTGCACTGCACCTGCGGTTTTGGCAAATCGCAGCGCATCAGTGTGAAAGCAGCCTTAGGCCCCTTTCACATGATTGGTCCGACCCAATCGGACTTACTATTCACCTTTATGGAGCAGAAGATGTAAACTGACTTGTGTCTGTTTACACCCACCTAAAAAAAAAAAAAATAGAAAGGGATCTGCCCCTTCCGTCTGGGCAAATCGCATTTGATCAGAGGGCCCGTAGAGTGGGCTGTGTCCGTGGACACAGACCTGTTATCCTCCAGCTCCGCTCATTGTGGCCCGTGACCAGTTACCAATTCGCTTAAGTGGCCCTCGCTCTTCAAAAGGTTGGGCACCCCTGGGCTAAAGAAACATTGGTATGGTCCAAGCTGACCAACAGGTGCCAAGTTGTGTTTTCTGACCTGCAGACGGAAAATGATACCTGAAATCTGATTGGTTACTATGCATTGAAATGTTTTATTTTTTTTTGGTGGTCTGTCCATCTTGACCAATGTTGGCTTTCTTTTAAAGGCCTTTTCTAAAGAAAACAAACTATTGGCAATGTACTACCCTACCTTTAGAAACCAGTCAGTTGGTTTCTGTTTGAACTTGGGACACCTTTTTTAATGCCTTTTTTTTGTATGTCAAAGGCGGATGTATTGTCAGCAAAGAAAGGTTTCCTTCCCTGTCTTCTGCTAGTTGCAGTTGCTGATATCTGGTTTTTAAAAATGCATTTGTTGTCCAAGCATTTGCAGGAAGAGATCCAGGCGTTAAGCGGCAGTTTAATTTACCACAATACTTTTGTCAGTGTCATCTGACATGATGTTTGAATGTGTTTTTAGAATTTTTGATATGTCACTACCGAGTTTTTCTAGATGTGATTTCATGTTCTGACCACATTGAAAGGCAGCCAAATGCATCTAAGAATACAAAGCTAAAATATATATATATATATATATATATATATATATATATATATATATATATATATATATATATATATATATATATATATATACCGTGTGTGTGTATATATATATATATATATATATATATACTGTGTGTGTGTGTATGTGTGTATGTATGTATATATATATATATATATATATATATATATATATATATATATATATATATATATATATACCATGTGTGTATGTATGTGTGTGTATGTATGTATATATATATATATACCGTGTGTGTGTATATATACAGTGGTGTGAAAAAGTGTTTGCCCCCTTCCTCATTTCCTGTTCCTTTGCATGTTTGTCACACTTAAGTGTTTCGGAACATCAAACCAATTTAAACAATAGTCAAGGACAACACAAGTAAACACAAAATGCAATTTGTAAATGAAGGTGTTTATTATTAAAGGTGAAAAAAAATCCAAACCATCATGGCCCTGTGTGAAAAAGTGATTGCCCCCTAAACCTAATAACTGGTTGGGCCACCCTTAGCAGCAACAACTGTAACCAAGCGTTTGCGATAACGTGCAATGAGGCTTTTACAGTGTCCTGGAGGAATTTTGGCCCACTCATCTTTGCAGAATTGTCCTAATTCAGTTACATTAGAGGGTTTTCGAGCATGAACGGCCTTTTTAAGGTCATACCACAACATCTCAATAGGATTCAGGTCAGGACTTTGGCTAGGCCACTCCAAAGTCTTCATTTTGTTTTTCTTCAGCCATTCGGTGGTGGCCTTGCTGGTGTGTTTAGGATCATTGTCCTGTTGCAGATGGTCGGACATTCTCCTTCAGGATCTCTTGGTAGACAGCAGAATTCATAGTTCCTTTTATCACGGCAAGTCTTCCAGGTCCTGAAGCAGCAAAACAGCCCCAGACCATCACACTACCACCACCATATTTTACTGTTGGTATAATGTTCTTTTTCTGAAATGCAGTGTTCCTTCTACGCCAGATATACTTGGACACACACCTTCCAAAGAGTTCCACTTTTGTCTCATCGGTCCACAGAATGTTGTCCCAAAAGTCTTGGGGATCATCAAGAAGTGTTGTGGAGAAATTGAGACAAGCTTTGATGTTCTTTTTGCTCAGCAGTGGTTTTCTCCTTGGAACTCTGCCATGCAGGCCATTTTTGCCCAGTCTTTTCCTGATGGTGGAGGCATGAACGCTGACCTTAACTGAGGCAAGTGAGGCCTGCAGTTCCTTGGACGTTGTTGTGGGGTCTTTTGTGACCTCTTGGATGAGTCGTCGCTGCGCTCTTGGGGTAATTTTGGGCGGCCGGCCACTCCTGGGAAGGTTCACCACTGTTCCATGTCTTCGCCATTTGTGGATAATGGCTCTCACTGTGGTTCGCTGGATTCCCAAAGCTTTGGAAATGGCTTTATAACCCTTTCCAGACTGATAGATCTCAATTACTTTCTTTCTCAATTGTTCCTGAATTTCTTTGGGTCTCGGCATGATGTGTAGCTTTTAAGGATCTTCTGGTGGACCTTACTGTGTCAAAGCAGCTCCTATTTAAGTGATGCCTTGATTGTGAACAGGTGTGGCAATAATCAGGCCTGGGTGTGGCTAGAAAAATTGAACTCAGGTGTGGACAACCACAGTTATAGTATGTTTTAACAAGGGGGGCAATCACTTTTTCACACAGGGCCATGATGGTTTGGATTTTTTTTCACCTTTAATAATAAACACCTTCATTTACAAATTGCATTTTGTGTTTACTTGTGTTGTCCTTGACGATTGTTTAAATTGGTTTGATCTTCCGAAACACTTAAGTGTGACAAACATGCAAAGGAACAGGAAATGAGGAAGGGGGCAAACACTTTTTCACACCACTGTATATATATATATATATATATATATATATATATATATATATATATATATATATATATATATATATATATACCGTGTGTGTGTGTGTGTATATATATATATATATATACACAAATATTATTCTTTTTTTTTTTTACATTGTCAGCACAGTCAGATGGATCTCCACAAACAATGGATATGCAGTGGTGTGTACATTGACGTAAAACAAACTGGTTGCTTTGCCATTTAGGCCCTGATCACGCATAGTGAAGTGACCTTCATTTATCGCACTGGATGAACCCCCCTTGGCATTTTTTTGTGTTTTGTTGCCTCACAACCTGGAATTAACATGGATTGTATGAGGATTTGCAAACAACAAATAGGACAAAATAACAGAAAAAGTCAATGTGCATAACTATTCACCCCCCTAAAGTCAACACTCTGTAGAGCCAACTTTTGTGCCTATCACAGCTCCAACTCGCTTTGGATAAGTCTCTATGAGCTTGTCACATCTTACCACTGGGATTTTTGCCCATTCCTCCTTGCAAAACTGCTCCAGCTCCTTCAAGTTGGATGGTTTGCACTTGTGAACAGAAATCTTTAAGTCTTACCTTAGATTTTCTATTGGATTGAGTTCCGGGCTTTGACTAGGCCATTCCAACACATTTACATGTTTCCCCTTAAACCACTCAAGTGTTGCTTTAGCAGTGTGTTTGGAGTCATTGTCCTGCTGGAAGGTGAACCTCCGTCCCAGCCTCAAATTACACACAGAGTGGTACAGGTTTTGCTCAAGAATATCCCCTGTATTTAGCACCATCCAACTTTCCCTCAACTCTGACCAGCTTCCCAGTCCCGACTGCTGAAAAACATCCCCACAGCATGATGCTGCCACCACCATCTTTCACTGTGGGGATGGTGTTCTTTGGGTGATGTGATGTGTTGGGTTTGCACCAGACATAGCGTTTTTCTTTGATGGCCAAAAAGTTAAATTTTAGTCTCATCAGACCAGATCACCTTCCTCCATACATTTTGGGAGTCTCCCACATGCCTTTTTGCAAACTCAAAATGTGCCATTTTTGTTTTTTGCTGAAAGTAATGTCTTTCTTTTGGCCACTCGGCCATAAAGCCCAACTCTATGGAGCGTACGGCATAATGTCAACCTATGTACAGATACTCCAGTCTCTGCGGTGGAACACTGCAGCTCCTCCAGGGTTTCCTTGGGTCTCTGTGCTGCCTCTCTGATTAATGCCCTCCTTGCCCGAGTCTGTGAGTTTTGGTGTGCGGCCGTCTCTTGGCAGGTTTGCTGTTGTACCATGTTCTTTCCATTTGGTTATGATAGATTTGATGGTGCCCCTAGGGATCATCAAAGATTTGGATATTTTTTTCTAACCTAACCCCGACTTGTACTTCTCAACAACATTGTCCCTTACTTGTTTGGAGAGTTCCTTGGTCTTCATGGCAGTGTTTGGTTAGTGGTGCCTCTTGCTTAGGTGTTGCAGCCTCTGGGGCCTTTCAAAAAGCCATATGTAATGGCAGGTCATGTGACACTTAGATTGCACACAGGTGGACATCATTTCACAAAATATGTGACTTCTGAAGGTAATTGATTGCACCAGAGCTTTTTATGGGCTTGATAACAAAGGAGGTAAATACATACACATATGCCAATTATCCGTTTTTTATTTCTGAAAAATAGTTTTATGTATATATTTCTCTAATTTTGCTTCACCAACTTAGTCTATTGTTTTCTGATCCATCACATATAATTCAGATTAAAAAAAACATTGAACTAAAGGCTGTAATGTAACAAAATAGGTAAAAAGCCAAGGGGGTGAATACTTTTGCAAGGCACTGTGGATTACAAAGAAAACAATTGATTTCTATGTGTCCTGCTCTCAATGCAATGCAGCCCAGAGGTGCGGTGCAGTTAACTTCGATAAAATGCAGACATGCTACATTTTATCGCAGCACACAGGAAAAAGCTGCATGTTACCGCAACTCACTGCACTGCTTTCTGGTGACATGAATGAAGTGTCACTTTCTGAGACAATCACCCTACCTAACTGGTTTACTGCAGGAGCATGAAGGTTGTAGATGGGCCCCCCTGGATATACCTGGCTCTAGTCTCCTGCCACTGACATATACGATATTGTCAAAAGTATTGGGACACCTGCCTTTACACGCACATAAACTTAAAGTGGAGTTCCACCCATTTAAAAGTCAGCAGCTACAAAAAGTGTAGCTGCTGACTTTTAATATTCAGTCACTCACCTGTCCCACAGTCCAGCGATGCAGGCATACGAAGCCCCGCTCCTCTCCCCCTCCTTTCTGCGGTGCCGGCATTCTAACTGTGGGCGCCCGGCTGTGGCTTTACAGCCGGGCGTGCACTGCGCACAGGCGAGCCACCCTCTGAATGGCCGGGCAATCTTCTGGGACCTGTGACGTGTCCCAGAAGATTGCATGGCAGAGGTGATCTTCCTTCCGGCGGCGCCAAGGAGGAAGTGGGAGCTGGGTGCCTTTTAAAAATGGGGTACCCGCTCCTCTCCCAAAAAATGACATACCAAATGTGGCGTGTCAGGGGGGTCACCTGCACTTAAAGTGGAAGTTCCATTTTTGGGTGGAATGCTGCTTTAAATAGTATCCCAGTCTTAGTCTGTAGGGCTCATTATTGAGTTGGCCCACCCTTTGCAGCTAAAACAGCTTCAACTCTTCTGAGAAGGCTGTCCACAAGATTTAGGAGTGCGTCTATGGGAATGTTTGACCGTTCTTCCAGAAGTGCATTTGTGAGATCAGGCACTGATGTTGGATGAGAAGGCCTGACTTGCAGTCTCCGCTCTTTTGAGGTGTTCTTTTGGATTGAGGTCAGGACTCTGTGCGGGCCAGTCAAGTTCCTCCACGCCAAACTTTGGTGGAGAGGGGAGTATGGTGTGGGGTTGTTTTTCAGGGGTTGGGTTAAGCCCCTTAGTTCCAGTGAAGGGAACCCTTAAGGCGTCAGCATACCAAGACATTTTGGACAATTTCATGCTCCCAACTTTTTGGGAACAGATTGGGCATGGCCCCTTCCTGTTCCAGCATGACTGCTTACTGGTGCAAAAAGCAAGGTTGGATGGACATGGATGTGCAAGTTTAGAGTGGCACCTCCGACTCTCACCCTCTGCTCCTGCTCTTTGCTGTCACTTGTAAACACAGAAGCCTTCTGTGCTTACAAGGAACAGCTTTGCTCTCAGTGGCTCCCGGAACTAACAGATTCCTGCACACACTCACGACGGGGACAGATTTCCAGATTCTGAGAGAGATCACAATCTTCCTGTAAGGCGAGGCAGAGCCACCCACACTGGGAGGTATTAGAGTCAGGCCAGGTAGGAGAGAGAGAGAGATGTGAGGAAGCTTTGGGGGGTTGGGGTTGCACACTGCATAACACAGCACACCCCTGAACTCTGTACATAGAGCACCCCTGAACTCTGCACTCTGTACGTTATGCACTCCTGAACCCTGCATTCTGTGCATAGCACACCCCTGAACCCTGCACTGTGTAAATAGCGCACCCCTGAACCCTGCACTCTGTTCATAGCGCACCCCTGAACCCTGCACTCTGTTCATAGCGCACCCCTGAACCCTGCACTCTGTTCATAGCGCACCCCTGAACCCTGCACTCTGTTCATAGCGCACCCCTGAACCCTGCACTCTGTTCATAGCGCACCCCTGAACCCTGCACTCTGTTCATAGCGCACCCCTGAACTCTGTACGTAACGCACTCCAAAACCCTGCACTCTGTACATAGTGCACCCCTGAACCCTGCACTCTGTACATAGTGCACCCCTGAACCCTGCACTCTGTACATAGTGCACCCCTGAACCCTGCACTCTGTATGTAGCGCACCACTAAACCCTGCGCTCTGTACGTAGCGCTCCCCAGATACAACTGGCGTCTTTGAGGACAACCATACTGCTGATGCAGCCCACAATGAAATTGAGTTTAACACCCCTGCTGTACACCCTCCCGGTCCCCACTGTACTTACCTACGGGGCTGCTGAGTTGTCAGTATCCAGGCAGCCAGTTCAGCAGTCTGGGGATTTGAAATCCTTGCTCCTCTCCCTTTTCTCCATCAGTGCTTACAGGATGGATCATGGCATTTCAGTGTGATGGTGCTGACCAATCAGAATTGCCTTGGTCTATCCTGGAAGCATTGCACTGAGAACAGGGAAAAGAGCATGGAAAGTGGTGGTGGTAAGGAGGTCGTATGGTGTTAGTTCGCCTTTTCTTTTTTCCTGTAAAGGTGAACTAATAGGAACTTCTGAAAAATACAATTCTTCCATTGAAACTATCATTCTAGCAATTAGTCATACCATTCATAGTTGGCCAAAAATCTCTGCTGTTGACTTGACTTTAGTAAATCGAAATTCAGTTGGTTGGACTGACCTATTGAATAGGCAAGAAGGCTTTTCATTCTGTTAAAGCATATTTGCAGTAGGAAGAGTTAATTGACAAAATGCGTGTTACCTTTATAACGGCTCTGTGTGTGTTTCTCTACTATGCCCCCCCCCCTCCCCCAACTGACTCCCTCCTTCCCGCCAGCATTTTTATTACAATGTAATTTCTTGTCTTTTACCATTAATATTGCGAGGATTACCCTAGCTGGCCCCACTGCGGAATGCTGTGTCACTTTACTGTTATTAAATCCTTCCTAAAACTGCTTTATTATTCACCGTCTCTCTCTCTCTCCCATCTTTTAATTTAACCCCCTTCCTCTACCTACTGCCTCCCCCCCCCCCCCCCCCCCCCCCTCCTTACTTCCCTACTGCCCTCATCCTAACAGAAGGCCGAGTCGGCGGACCCCCAGACTATCCGAGAAAGAGCAACCGTCTTGCAGACCAAATTTGAAGATTACATTCATGCCAGTCCAGAGGCCGCTTTATGGGCAAAGAAAGGTAAGGAAGGAACTGCCGACGTTTTCTGGTCTTTATGTTATTCATTTACTATAAAATGCACCTGAATTTTTTTTTTTTTGCAATGATGAATGATTTTATTGTGTTAGGCATGGTTGGTAATATTAGGGAACTACACTGCATCTGAGCCCCACAACCTAAAAACACAATTGAATTCATTTTTAATATTAAAAGCAAACTTTCCCATTCATCCATGTCTCCGTGCTTTATTTTGCTGAGATACCCCCCCCCCCCCATAATTTCTGGTCATGGACACCTTAAGTAAGGGCAGATGATTCATATAAAATTTACTTCCTGGAATCCATCTACCTTTAGCTCAGGCACACAAACAGGAGGGTGTAATTAGCGCAGGAAACCTATCCTCCTCTCTTACAGACTCCTGGGGTGTACAACATAATTTGCCTAGGCCAGAAACCAGGCAGTAAATGTTGAAAAGTAAAAAAAAAAAAAAAAAAAAACAAGTGAAAATGA
The DNA here is from genome assembly GCA_028564925.1 of Lithobates sylvaticus. Lineage (NCBI taxonomy): Eukaryota > Metazoa > Chordata > Amphibia > Anura > Ranidae > Lithobates > Lithobates sylvaticus. The sequence goes on from CM053033.1 coordinate 109,177,531, forward strand.
TATACTTTCCTATTTATTTACTAATGCTAGCAAAATAAGGAATTAAAATAGTCTGTGTTGACTGAGAAAGTGAAGTTCCTCTTTAGGCCTGATTCACACCTATGCATTTTTAGTGCTTTTTGCATTTTGCTGATTTGCTCTACAGAACGTGTTCCATAGGAAACCATGTTACATGGACTGTAGTGTAAATCTGCAAAAAGCACTAAAAATGCATGGGTGTGAATCAGGCCTTAAAGTTAACTATGGAAAAGCTCAAAAAAATTACATACAGTACCTCACAAAAGTGAGTACACCCCCTCACATTTTTGTAAATATATTTATTATATCTTTTCATGTAACACTGAAGAAATGCCACTTTGCTACAATATAAAGTGGTGAGCGTACAGCTTGTATAACAGTGTAAATTTGCTGTCTCCTCAAAATAACTCAACACACATCCATTAATGTCTAAACCACTGGCAACAAAAGTGAGTACACCCCTAATTGAAAATGTCCAAATTGTGCCCGAAGTGTCAATATTTTGTGTGGCCGCCATTATTTTCCAGCACTGCCTTAACCCTCTTGGGCATGAAGTTTACCAGAGCTTCACAGGTTGCCACTGGAGTCCTCTTCCACTCCTCCATGACGACATCACAGAGCTGGTGGATGTTAGAGACCTTGCGCTGCTCCACCTTCCGTTTGAGGATGCCCCACAGATGCTCAATAGGGTTTAAGTCCGGAGACATGCTTGACCAGTCCATCACCTTTACCCTCAGCTTCTTTATCAAGGCAGTGGTCGTCATTGAGATGTGTTTGGGGTCGTTATCATGTTGGAATACTGCCCTTTGGCCCAGTCTCTGAAGGGAGGTGATCATGCTCTGCTTCAGTATTTGACAGTACATGTTGGCAATTCATGGTTCCCTCAATGAACTGTAGCTCCACAGTGCCGGCAACACTCATGCAGCCCCAGACTTTGACACCCCCGCCACCATGGTTGACTGTAGGTAAGACACACTTGTGTTTGTACTCCTGACCTGGTTGCCGCCACACGCTTGACACCATCTGAACCAAATAAGTTTATCTTGGTCTCATCAGACCACAGGACATGGTTCCAGTAATCCATGTCCTTAGTCTGCTTGTCTTCAGCAAACTGTTTGTGGGCTTTCTTGTGCATCATCTTTAGAAGAGGCTTCCTTCTGGGAGGGCAGTCATGCAGACCAATTTGATGCAGTGAGCAGCGTATGGTCTGAGCACTGACAGGCTGACCCTCCACCCCTTCAACCTCTGCAGCAATCCTGCCAGCCCTCATACGTCTATTTCCCAAAGACAACCTCTGGATATGACGCTGAGCACGTGCACTCAACTTTTTTGGTCTACCATGGCGAGGCCTGTTCTGAGTGTAACCTGTCCTGTTAAACCGCTGTATGGTCTTGGCCACCGTGCTGCAGCTCATTTTCAGGGTCTTGGCAATCTTCTTATAGCCTAGGCCATCTTTATGTAGAGCAACAATTCTCTTTTTCAGATCCTCAGAGAGTTCTTTGCCATGAGGTGCCATGTTGAACTTCCAGTGACCAGTATGAGAGAGTGAAAGTGATAACACCAAATTGAACACACCTTCTCCCCATTCACACCTGAGACCTTGTAACACTAACAAGTCACATGACATCAGGGAGGGAAAATGGCTAATTGGGCCCAATTTGGACATTTTCACTTTGGGTCTACTCACTTTTGTTGCCAGCAGTTTAGACTGTCTTGAGTTATTTTGAGGGGACAGCAAATTTACACTGTTATACAAGCTGTACACTCACTACTTTACATTGTAGCAAAGTGTCATTTATTTTTTACAAAAATGTGAGGGGTGTACTCACTTTTGTGAGATACTGTATATTAAGCAGTCAGTACCATTACCACAGGATTCTTTGTTTTTCTGAGTCCCCCATAACATAGTTTTATTAACTGTGATCCTGACAATTGGTAAAAAAATGTTTTAACTTCAACAGATCAAGCTATGCAGCAAAAAGAGCAGTTAGAAATTTGGGGCAAACCATTCAACTTTGGCAATGACAGCTTTTATTGTTATATAGTAGTTATAACCTTTTATTCTAAAAGAAAAAAAATGTTGCTGTAACGTTGTAAAACATAACATTGTAAAAGTTGCTCTAACAGTAGTAAAGCCCGCTTGGTCATTTTTATTATTATGGCATGCCATTATGCCACTATATGATGCATACCAGCACAATAAGCCAGGTGCTTTTTTTTTTTTTTTTTACAACCACTTTAAAGTGGTTGTAAACCCACGGGGAACAAAAAAAACCTGCAAGACAATAGACATAATGAGTTAGTATGCTATGCATCGAAGCCCCCGCAGCGGTCCCGGCACACCACTTTGCTCGGCGACATTTCTCCTGTGGGTTACTTCCGGGTATCGCGGGCTTCGGCGCTGTGATTGGCTGGAGCCGCGATGACGTCACTCCCGTGCATGTGTGCGGGAGCCGTCGGTAATGGCACACTAGCTGAAGAAACGGCACGTATGAGCTGTCTCTTCAGTGCGCATGTGCCGATAACGTCGGCACATGCGTATACAGTGAATATATCCTAAACTATGCAAGTTTAGGAGAAATTCACACCTGTAGGCAAAAGGGGTTGTAAAGGGTTTACAACCACTTTAACAGGTGTTAGCTGAAGTTTATTCATTAGTCACCTATGTAAAGTCCATCTAAATCTACTAGTCCGTAGAACACTACCCTCTACGCTATCCAATGGTGGCTATCTTGCCCTTCCATAGATACAGTGGAGGAGTGAGTGTAGCCACCCTAAGATAGGAAATGTGTTATTGGCAGGTGTAAGTAAAAGAAAAAAAGGCCTGAAGAAAAGATAATGAATGCAGCCACCACATCCAAGGATTGCTAAGCTGCAATAAGTTTTGTTTTGGGGTTTAGCTAAACCGTTATGGCTAATGGCATACAATCACCCTTCTTCACAATCTGTAATGCATGTTTTAGTATTACTAAATCATGTTATTATTTAGATTGTAAAAGTAACTCTTTCTTGCCATAAAAAGAAAGAAATGGATGCTCTGAACTCTATTATGTGACATAATGCCTAGGCAGAAGATCACATGATCTCCATGCTACCATGGTCATTGTGGGTGTTATTTCATTAGGGACTGCAGAGACCCTGTCTAGTATGTCAAATAAAATGGTAGGTAAAGCACAACCAGAAAGCGATAATAAACACATTTTAGGAGATCATAGCTCCTCTTATAGAATTAAGCCCTTCCTCATCTCCCCATGTCTATTCCTATGGCAGCTAGCACTTGGATTATAGCAGCCTAAGAAAAAAAATGAAGGATAGTGAAAAGGTTCAATTCTAAACCTAATACAAATCTGGAGCTAGTCACCCAACTTAGTACAAAATCACAAAAGAAAAAAAATTTTTTACCCAAAGGAAACTTTTTTCTTTAGTTCTACTCTCACTATGTTCATTTTTTTTTTATTTTTTATAACCACCGGTATGATTTATCAATCACAAATATGCATTAGAAATGATTGATAAATTTAAAAATTTAAAAAAATTAAATAAATAAATTTAACTCAACAAGCTGCTGATGGCATTAAGGCTTTTTAATTTTTTTTTTTTTTTTACAATGCCCATATTAGAAAGAAATATTTTTTTTTACTCAGAATAGTATTGCTATTTGTCATGTGCCCTATTGACTGGTGTGAAGTATGAATTTTAAAGACAAGTCCACTTGATAATAGCATAAAGAATTTACAAAATTAGACTATTATTTTAATGACATGTGAAATATTCTTTCTTGCCTCAGGTAATGTAGCACTACAGCCAAACATTTTTTTGCATAAAATACTTTGTCAGGTTTCTATAGCTGTCTGTCCCTGTTGGGGGAGATTTACCTATACTTACTGTACTGATGACAGTTGACAAGAATATAGAAATCCACAATTTGTCAATTGTCACCCAAATAGGAGGTGAACTGAGCTTTAAAGGGGAATTAGAATCTTTTTTTATTTTTGTAAATATATATGAAAAGGACCGACTTGGTTCAAGCCGTCTGATCAAATGAAGGCGCAATCCGCTTGTGTTTGATATCAGTTTGAGATGTAAGATCTGAGTTGCTTCTGACCTCCTAAGCTGCTTTTCCATTCCCATCAACCTAATGAGAATGCAAAAAAAATAATCAAGGTGTGTGATGAAAAAAGTAGCTCTGATGGAACTCGTCTACACAAGCCCTTATTGTAATACAATTTCTATGTATGCTTTGTCATTGTCTACGAGGTCAGAGATTTTTGGTGTACTTACCCGATGATTAAAAATAGACTTTCTGGGGAAATGTTTGGTGGCTGAAGACCATGTGATCTAGGCACTCTTGGGAGGGAGCAGGGGTGATCTAGTTATTCATAGGAAATAAAGGTACTTGTATTCAAAATAATTATGTGCTTTGTATTGTTGGCTTGATAGGTCCACTCAAGGGTTCGCTGGTCACTGATACAATGGAAACAATTATTTTGATCTTGGCAATGCCATACAGTTGCATTGTTTGTAAAACCTTGTTTGGTATATTGGGCAGTTCCAAAACTACGGCAGGCCATACATATCACTGGTTGAAGGAAAGAAAATTTCTAGATTCTCCAATCAGTACAGTTAGTGTTGATGGGGGAATCCTTCCCACAGCGCTATTGTGTTCTGTCAGTAGGGAGCACAGGGAGCCTTCCCCACCAGCAGAATACAATAATCACTGCTGGCAACTATAGCCATCGGCAGTGATCGGGCAACAAAAAAAAACACCCAACAGGCTGGTTGTACTAAAGTTTATTGATCGACATCAGTACAACCAGACTGCCCTTACACAGATTGAAATAAATTCAATCGGTTCCTGTTGAACTGGCCAAATTTCAATCCACCTAGGGCACCAGTGCTCTGTCAAAATAGCCAACTCGTCAAAATCTCCTCCAATTATGTCATTTCCGGTGTGGCCGAGTCACGATCAGCTGGCGTAACGTCAACACTGCGTATGCACAAATCATCGGAGGTCAAGGAAAATTATAGAACACCACCATCACCACTCTGGACCAGCTGATCTTCTGCTATAGTTTTATGAAAGGGTGTTTGCCGACAGGTCTCCATGTTATAATAAAATTCAAGTGATCGGCCGCTGCTTACCCGACTTTACCAATAGGACCGGAAATCCGAAATGTTTTAGGTGTACAAACATGGCGGTCGTTCTGATTCCCAGTCCTATTGGTAAATTCGGGTAAACAGCAGCCGCTCACTGGAATTTTATTATAACATGGCGGCCTGTCGGCAAAGACCCTTTCATAGAACTATAGAGGAAGATCAGCTGGTCCCGAGTTTACCAATAAGACGGGGAATCCTAAATGTTATAGGTGTACCAACATATCGGCGTTCTATAATTTTCCTTCACCTCCAGCGATCTGCGCATGCACAGTGTTGATGTCCCACCAGCTGCTTGTGACTTGGCCGCACTGGACGTGATGTAATTGGAGTGTTTTTTTTTTGATGAGTTGACTATTTTGACAGAACACTGGCTTAGGAATGGTTGTTATATGCTGTTTGTCTTTTGGTTTGAAGGTGCTGTATGGCAGAAATGCCACTACAAAAATCCCAGCATCCTTCCTGTATTTGTGTGGATTGTGGGCCTCGTTAGCAGTTGAAAGCAATTATTTATTTAGTAATTTCATCCCCCCCCCCCCCCCCCCCCCCCCCCCCCCCCCCCCGCAGTACAATTCGCGGGACAATATTCATTAAAGAGGAAGTAAACCCTCTTAACAAAAACGAAAAAAAAAAAAAAACCTGCAAGACAAAGGCATAATTAGCTAGTATGCATAGCATACTAGCTAATTATGCATCACTTACCTGAGATCGAAGCCTCGGCATTGGTCCTCTTCTCCCCCTCCGACCGCCGACATCTTCTCCCGGGGTGACTTATGGGTATCACGGCTCTGGCGCTGTGATTTGCCGGAGCCGCGATGACGTCACGCGCATGCGCATGAGCGGCATATAGCGCCGTTGCTTAAGTTGTCGCTAGTGCGCATGTGCCGCATGACGTCGGCACATGCAAATACAGGTATATCTCCTAAACCGTTAACATACAAAAAATAAATAAGTAAAGTTGTAAAGAGGGTTTACTTCCTCTTTAACATACAATAAATAGCACCCCAAGCTTTAAGATCTTTTTCCCTTTGTTGGGACACACCATGGTCAAATCCGGTGTACAATTGATATTGAAATTTTCCAGTAGAGACAGAGTTGTGTTCAAAACCAAAACATTTTTTTTAGCATAATGCATTCCCCACATTAAGCTAAAAATGCCCCCCTACCTGTTCTAGCCCCCCCCCCCCCCCCCCACCCTCAATGATCTTGTACAGTCGCATCTGTAGCGCAGCTTCTTCTTTTCCTAGTCTCACAGGAAACTCCGACAGTTCACAAAAATTATGGTCAACATAACTCCCCAGCCCTCTTTTTAACATTACATAGAAGGGGAAAGCTAGGTAGGATTTTTTTAAGTAAAATGGTAATCAGCAACATTTAAATATTTTTTATATTATACCATGGGAATGGGAACATGTCATGAATATATAGTAGGTGTTATCCCAAATTAGCTTCAAAATATAATATGTATTTTAAAGTAAACCCGTGTTACATTTTTTTAAAGGGAAAGTAGAATGCATTTCTAGTGAGCCTAGATTTTTCTTTTATTGTGGATAATTTAGAGAAGTATTTGGACCACTGTTTTTAGTGGTCTCTGTGTCCACATCAGGTAAATTCTACCTCTATATTTGTCTTGGTGACCCTTGGTACCAAAACAGAAAGTTAGGAAAAATCCCAAATTACAGAGTTGTCACCAGAACAAGAGGTGAGGGTAAATCTTCCAATGGGCATTTCTACTCCCTTTGTAGAGATTTCCTTTCAATTCCTGTTACTCTTTGGGAGCAGAAAATAAAGGGAATCCTTACCAGTGAAAATGCTGGCTGGGCCAAGCAACAGGAGCTACCTCATTTTCATTATTGCCATTATTCCCAATTTCTGCCAGCTTGTCGGTGAAGGAGTTAACACTGTGGAACTGAGTGTTGCCATAATCTGCTACATGGAATGTTGTGCATACGCGTTCTTCGCTCTTCCTTTGCCTGCTACTAGCGCTTACATTTTCTAAGTAGCAGAAGCCTTTCCTCCTTCCCTGAGCCTATATAATGCCTTACCACTACACAGCTGCACCATGATTCTAGGAATGTGAAGAAGGGGCGGTGCCCCAGCCTCAGCAACTTTTGAGCCGTTGCTTGTAGAAACTCTGTTTGATTCTGAATTGAAGTCCTTGACCAAATAAGCTTACCCCTGAGGAGTGACAATCTACTTACTCTTATGCCCCGTACACACAGTCGGAAAATCCGACCACAAAATCCATCGGATTTTTTCCGACGGATTTTGTCCGACACTGGTGTTGCATACACACGGTCGGACAAAGTTGTCGGAAAATCCGATCATTCTGAACGTGGTGACGTTTGTTGCCTACGACGGGACTATGTAGAGGCTAGTAGCCAATAGCTTTGGTCTTGTAATGTGATCTGAGCATGCGTGGCACTTTGTCCGTCGGAATTCGCTACACACGATCGGAAAAAGTCCGATAGGACTTTGTTGTCGGAAAATTTGAGAGCAGGAGATAAAACTTTGTCCGTCGGAAAATCCGACGGAAAAAGTCCGATGGAGCCTACACACGGTCGGAATTTCCGACAACATTGTCCGATAGGACATTTTCCGTCGGAAAATCCGACCCTGTGTACGGGGTATTAGAGGAAACTGTTTCAGCCATTATTGATGCGGTGTGCACCACTTTAAAACTGGAGGATCAGGCTTTTGCTTTTACCATTTGTGTTTCCAGTCTTGGGCCCTTTAAACTCCTAAGGCTTCAAATATATTTACTTTGCACCCACTTTTCTATTGTTTCTTTACATAGAATGGGAGGTATACTAATACATTTTCTGTTCCCCAGAAAATTTTCTGTGCTTGTTAGCCTTGTATCCGTTTTTGTGAGGATTTTTTGCAGAAGTGTTCTGTTTCCACTGTAGATTTGGCTGTATCTCCTCTTACCATACTGGTGGAGGATGCACTTGCCTTTAAGGTCCCAACCAATAACCATTCTAAAGCCTCTTCTAGAGCTCTTTTCTCACTGGTAGGTCCTGCTGTACTCCAGGTCCTGGCTGCAACATTACTTTGTCAAACCAGGTCTAACTGGTCAAAATCTCTTAAACATTCTAACCACTGATAAGATTTATCGCTTGCTTATTTAGCACATGAAACAGATGGCCATATGCAGTTTGCAGGAAGCCTTAAGTCTCATCTCTCACATGGGCCTCATGTTGGTACATATGTGTAGGGCACATGTGTAGGGTTGTTTTATTGCAGACATCTGCAGCTCAACATTCTAATATTGTGGGACAAGTCAGTCCAGTCCCTGGACAGACCAGACTCTGTTGACACTGAGCCTTGGTGGCTCAGGAATCCGGCTCTGGAGTTGGGAGAAGTCCTGCCTTTTGGGAGATTCTTAGAACAGACCCCAGCCCATTGAGCTGGGTAAGAGTCCACAGGTCAAATTGTCAGAGGAATTTTGTCTCCAAATAAACATCCTGGAACTTGGTTACCTCTGCAGCGTTAGACCATTCTGCTGGATGGTGATTCGATCTGGATTCAGTTGGACAGAGCCATGGTGGAGGTATATATCAACCAGAAACCAGAAGACACCCTGCAGCAAGAGAGGTAGAATGGATTCTGTCCTGGGCAGAACTTCACTTTCCAGCCTTGTCAGCCAGGTACATTGCAGTAGTGACAGTTGGCATGAAGAATACCTCAGCTGGCAGTGCCTGGATGAAAAAGAAAGTAGAATTTGTGCACTCGTCATAATGTCCTTTTTATGGATATGGCCGGTCCCAGCCCTCTTTGTTTATAGCCAAGCTCTGGGTACTGCTTTGCTACAAAACTGAGGGACACTGGTAGTAGGAGGGGTTGTCCTGGCCTTGGTTGCAATTTTTTCATGTGCTAGTGGGCAATCCTCCAGTAAAACCATTCTATACATTGAGGTGAAAAACAGCCCCCCATTGCCCCCGTTTTACTTACTTGAACCCTCTTTTTGTCTTGCACCAGGGACGAGCACACCAGCTCTAGCCGGTGTTTCGTGTCCTGTTTGTCTAGATTGATAGCAGCGCAGCAATTGGCCCCTGCTGCTGTCAATCAAATCCAATGATGTGGGCGCGGGGGGGGGGGGGGGGCCGAGTCCGGCATTCATGTCTGTGGACGCAAATGCTGGACTCAGGAGCGCACCCGTAAGGCAACCCCCTCGGGGAAGCGCTTCCCCGAGGGCGTTATCTTATGCGCGAAGGAGCCGCAAGAGCCACCGGGGGACCCCAGAAGAGCAGGTTCGGGGCCACTCTGTGCAAAACCAGCTGCACAGTGGAGGTAAGTACAGGGGGTCCCCGAGTTACGAACTCGTTAGGGACTGCCCGCCTGTTCTTATGTCGGAATTGTTCGTAAGTCGGCCGCGCATGCGCAGACCGACAATTACGGACATTTCCGATGTTCCGTCTAATGCCGTTGTGCGCATGCGCAGCAAATTACGGACATTTCCAAAGTTTTACGGCATTTTCCGAGGCCCCGTATGGCCGCGCGTGCGCAGAACGGCCGGAGGACGGCGGAAAATGGCGGAGGGTCCCCGCAGCGCCTGGTTCGTAAGTAGGGGATGTTCGTAGTTCGGGCGTTCGTAAGTCGGGGACCCCCTGTATGATATGTTTGTTATTTTAAATAAAAAAAAAAATATGAACCCTTACAATCATTTCTTAATTAATAGACTCCAAAAAAAGGATTTTATGGTGCGTACAAAAATTACAAAACTGGAGAATGCTGGTATTAGAAGGGGTTATCCTAGGCTGGCCTACTTTTTTGTTTACCAGTGTCCAATCCTTCTGTAGGCACATCGATCTGTGTCAATGGACTCCAAAGACTTTTACAGTGAACACTAAAAGTCATATTTCATTAGTCAATAATCAGAATGACAGTGTTATTGCTGACATGTTTCAGGGATTGCTAAAGTGCCCCTTTATCAGGGCTTTAAAAGCAGTATAAGCCCCCGTACATACGGTCGGAAATTCCGACCACAAAATCCGTCCGATTTTTTTCCCGGCGGATTTTGTCCGAAACACGGTCGGACAAAGTTGTCGGAAAATTCAATCATTCCGAATGTGGTGAGGTTCGTTGCGTACTACGGAACTACATAGAGGCTAGTAGCCAAAAGCTTTGATCTCGTAATTTGATCTGAGCATGCGTGGCATTTTGTCCATCAGAATTCCCTACACACGATTGGAAAAAGTCTGATCAGATTTTATCGGAAAATTTGAGATCCTGCTCTCAAATTTTTTCTGTCGGAAATTCCGACGGAAAAAGCCCGGTAGAGCCCACATACGATCGGATTTTCCGACAACATAATCCGATCTGACTTTTTCCATCAGAATATCCGACCGCGTGTACGGGGCATAAGACTGGGAAGCAGGGCTCTTAGAAAATGGTTCAGGAGCTTGTAAGTCTGTAGCGGTAGTCCAGCAGTATGGGCAAAACATTTTTTACTGCCATTTCATTCACTATAGAGTTTATAGATGGAGCTCTGTTTATGAAAATGTGGCTGCTAACATGTATTTACTTGTAGATTTAAAAAATATACATATAAACAAAGTATTTTTTCTCAAAATACTAACTTTTAAGCTGATGACTTACACATATCTAACCTAGTTAAAAAATGTAAAAGACTGAACATTCCTTTTTGAAAGTCAAAGCATTAATTAGTCAGAGTAGCCCCTTTTGTGCCCCTCTCTGATTTCGTTTTACTTTGTTAGTGGGGTCTGACTTTCTATGAGTTGATGGCTAAGCCCTCTGTCTGAGATTGGCTCACTGGCTGGAGAAAGCACTGTCCCTGTACAAGGGTATGATAGTTGGTGGAGCTTGGGCATGAAGTTATGGAAAAGTCAAATTCCTGTAACAAAGGGACCCAAATTCACATAAAATCTATTTTGGCCAATAAGTGGGCACCTTGGGTGTCTCCCATTAGGCATGACTTTTTTATAGTGTAAAATTAAAAACAGGTACACTTTAAAGCTCAGGCCAGACAGGCCTATCTCATGGGGTTTGACTGCCAAGGGTAAAGTAACATTTTTTAGTAATGGCTACAGATCAGCCTGGTCAACCTCAATTCTCACTGTCTCACGAGTTCTTTTGGACTGCAGAGCTGTCAGACAGTTAAGTGATGCTTTTCTTTTTTACTGCTCTGTTTATAAGTGGCAATCTCCAACAGCAAGCGAGCGCCATTAATGCTGAGCTGACAATAAGCTCTACTTATCCGATTGTAGAAAAGGGAGATCAGGACAAAGTGCCGGAGGCTTGGACATTTATTGTCATGAAGGACCCTCAAGGTATGATAGCCATTCTACAGTGCTAAAGAATTGTACAACCTACTTTTGTATCTATCAGTAATAAAAACAACCATTCATCCAGAGCGTTATGAGGTATTCTTAAAAACTGATAGAATTAAAACTGGCACTGAAAGGATGAAGGAAGCAATTTTAGAGAAATAATTACTTCAAAGTCTTTTGTAAGCCAACTGCCGATTCCCAAGTCTATCTATCCTGACAGATATAAAAGAAACCTATTATGCAACTACTCCATATTCCTAGATAAATTCTTAAATGTATTTTTTTATATGCAAGCAGTGTAAATACCTCCGTTGGACTTGGAACTAGCAGAGCTGGGTAAATCTTGGAACTAGCTGGCAGAAATACAAATCCTTCTGCTGAAAAAAGATACATTTGTGTATGTATTCCATCAGTGTATTTAGCAAATTGACTGAAATGTTAAGGGACAACTGTACCTCTGGGCATAGGTTCTAACATGGGAACATTTTGGCTTGTGCTGATCTCTATTTTTTTTAGTAAAGTTTTCCCTTATCCCTTTCGCTGTCACTGGCATGAGGAATAGGCTGGCGGCACTGACATGTAAAAAAACTGCTGTATCAACCAGGAGTTTGTTTACTTGTTCAACTGCACTGTCATATTGTGGAAGTGATTTGGACAGCTATAAAGCCATGCAGTCACTTTTACATGCACTGTACTGTAACATAACATCAAACCTTCAGCTAAAAACCCTCCTTCTCAGACTCCTTGACTGATAAAGTATAGGTTAAAGTGTATGCATAGACAAAGAACATTTTTAGGTTTTGGATACAGTGGGGATTAATTAAAATCCCCATCAATCTTTTTGTGTCTCAACTGAGTAGATTTCTCCTCTCTATTTTTCCTGGTGACCTTAAAGCCGTTTTAAAAGTTAACTTTTTTTTTCTTAGTATCAAACATGTTATACTTTTAACAGTAGAAAACTTTAATAAAGGTATTTTGAAGTACAAAGTATCAAAAGTAGTGCCACTGTTTAAGTATCATACAGTGATACAGAGCACAATATACATTATCTCACAAAATTGAGTACACCCCTCACATTTTTGTAAATATTTTATTCTATCTTTTCATGTGACAACACTGAAGAAATTAAACTTTACTACAATGTAAAGTAGTGAGTGTACAGCTTGTATAACGGTGTAAATTTGCTGTCCCCTCAAAATAACTCAACACACAGCCATTAATGTCTAAACCGCTGGCAACAAAAGTGAGTACACCCCTAAGTGAAAATGTCCAGATTGGTCCCAAAGTGTCATTATTTTGTGTGGCCACCATTATTTTCCAGCACTGCCTTAACCCTCTTGGGCATGGAGTTCACCAGAGCTTCACAGGTTGCCACTGGAGTCCTCTTCCACTCCTCCATGACGACATCACAGAGCTGGTGGATGTTAGAGTCCTTGTGCTCCTCCACCATCCATTTGAGGATGCCTCACAGATGCTCATGTTGGTTTGAGAGGGAGAGTGGTCAAACGGAGTCCAACCATGCTGACCAGATTTTATTATATTTGGCCAGGCTACCTATCTTCATACACCTCAATTGGTATAGAGCAGGGGTGTCATACTCAAATTTATTGCAGGCTGTATCAGCATAATGGTTGCCGTCAAAGTGCCAGTTGCATCTGTAAGACTATATAAATGTATCCAGTGTTTTTTTCTCAAAGAATAGCTGCAGGAGCTCAACCAGGCCCGTGGGCCTTGTGTTTGACACACGTAGTATAGAGAGAGTGCGGAAATTATGTTATACTTACCTGCGCTGTGCAATGGCAGCCCCAAACCTCCTCTTCTGGGGTACCCCTGCTGGCGCTCTTGGATCCCTCCCCTTCTCTGTTCCACCATAGAAGGCCACTTCCTATGGGGGTACACCTGCAGGCTTGCTCCAGAGCAAGGCTGTGTGTGTCCATAGGCAAACGCAGTGCAGCTCGGCCCTGCCTCCACTCCCCCCTCACAGGATTTGATTGACAGCAGCAGGTACCAAAGGGTCCCGCTACTGCTATTGTCCTGTGAATGCAGGGAGCAAGGTGAGAGCCACTAAAAAATATTATTTTCCTTTTACAACCATTTTAACCACTTCGCATCCGGCCGTAGCCGAATGACGGCCACAGCGCGGATGCCAAATCCCGGGAGGCCGTCATATGACGGCCTCCCCTTTCCTCGTTCCCTGTGCGCGCTCACGAGCGCGCAGCAGGGAAATTCTGTGTTGGCCGTGTCCCTCGGACACGGCCAATCACAGATCGCTGTAAACGGCCTTTTACAGCGCGATCGCCCTGGCCAATGAGAGATGATCTCATATGTAAACATATGAGATCATCTCTCAGCGCCGCTCCTCCTCCTCACACAGAGACAGCGTGTGAGGAGGGGGAGATGAACGGCTGCAGCGCCGTAAGTGTTTTTAAAAAAAATAAAAAAAAAAAAATGCCATCTGTGCCCACTGCCACCACTGCAATCTGTCCCCAATGGCATCTGTGCCCAATGACATCCCCAGTGCCATCTGCCAGTGCCATCTGCCAGTGCCATCGCCAGTGCCATCTGCCAGTGCCATCCCCAGTGCCATCCCTAGTGCCATCTGCCAGTGCCATCCCCAGTGCCATCTGCCAGTGCCATCCCCAGTGCCATCTGCCAGTGCCATCCCCAGTGCCATCCGCCAGTGCCATCTGCCAGTGCCATCCCCAGTGCCATCTGTAGTCAGTGCCATCTGTCATCAGTGCCATCTGTCATCAGTGCCACATATTAGTGCCATCTGTCATCAGTGCCACCTGTCAGTGTCACGTGCCATCTGTTATCAGTGTCACCTGTCATCAATGCCACGTATCAGTGCCATCTGTCATCAGTGTCATGTGTCATCAGTGCCACGTATTAGTGCCGTCTGTCATCAGTGCCACGTATTAGTGCCATCTCGCATCAGTGCCACATATTAGTGCCACGTGATATCAGTGCCATGTATGAGTGCCATCTCTCAGTGCCATCTGTCATCAGTGTCACGTGTCATCAGTGCCCCGTATTAGTACCATCTGTCATCAGTGCCACGTCAGTGTCACGTGTCATCAGTGCCACGTCAGTGTCACGTGTCATCAGTGCCACGTCAGTGTCATCAGTGCCACGTCAGTGTCACGTGTCATTGTCCTGGTGCTCCAGGGCCTTCAAAAGTGTAATAGGTAGTCAACAATTTAGATGTGTAATTTATGCTCCTAGAACACGTGATGGCGCTCCCTGCATGTTGGGCCTCTCTATGTGGCCAGGCTGTGGAAAAGTCCCACATATGTGGTATCGTAATAATCAGGAGGAGTAGCAGAATTTATTTTTGGGTGTCATTTGTGGTATACACATGCCATGTGAGAGAAATAACCTATTACAATGACAATTTTGTAGAAAAAAAATAAAAAAATAATTCATTTTGCAAAGAATTGTGGGAAAAAATGACAACATCAAAAAGCTCACCATGCATCTTACTAAATACCTTGGAATGTCTACTTCAAAAAAGGGGTCATTTGGGGGGTATTTGTTCTTTCCTGGCTTGTTCGGGTCACAAGAAATGAGATAGGCCACCAGTGCATCAGATGTGATCAATTTTGTATAATTCGCACCACAGATTGTAGAGTCTGTAACTTTCACAAAGACCAAATAATTTCCACTAATTTGGGTTATTTTTACCAAAGATATGTGGCAGTATAAATTGTGGCCAAAATTTATGAAGAAAAATTAATAATTTCCTAAATTGTATCACAGAAACAAAGAAAAATGCGTTTTTTTTTTTTTTTCAAAATTTTCGGTCTTTTTTCAATTATAGCGCAAAAAATAAAAAACCCAGAGGTGATCAAATACCACCAAAGGAAAGCTCTATTTGTGGGAAAAAAAGGACAAAAAATTCATTTGGGTACAGTGTTGCATGACTGAGTAATTGTCAGTCAAAGCGTGAGAGCACCGAAAGCTGAAATTGGTCTGGATGGGAGGGGGGTGTTGGTGCCTGGTAGGCAAGTGGTTAAAGTGGAAGTATTCTCTTCTATCATTTTCAGCCAAGGAAGCTGCCATCTTGGCCTCTGTTTAATCTTCAACTGACATGGTGCTGCACATGTGATCAGTTATGACACCAGCCATTGTAGTTAGTTTGACAGATTGGTTGAGAGCACAACCAATGAGACACATGCTGGAAATGTAACTGTTTCATCCATGGGTTTACTTCGGCTTTAACCACCGAAACAGAAAGTAGTGGTGAATATTTTGCAGACGCCATTAGAAAATGAAGTGGTAGCTCTTCCAATGGGGTACCTGTTTTATTAACAATTGTGTAAGTGGGGAATTCCCTTAATTTTTAGACATTTCTTTTCCCTTCCGGTTGCCTCTTTAGATCAAGAAGTAAAGAAAAAAACTGTGCAATGGGACACAGAAACAACCTCACAGGGGCTTTAACCAGTCCCTACTCTATCTAAAACTTGTTATCTATTACTTTTTAAATGTATATTAGAGCAGGGCTGTGGTTTCATCGCCATATTCTCTTCTAAATTACAAAATATGACTGGTAACCCAGTGAATTCTTCCTTCATTATAACAGATAAGAAGCTAGAATTTGGTCATATTTCAGGATAATTTTCACTATATTGTAAGTGTTTTTTGCAAATGATCAGAGATGTTTGGTAAGCGGTACTTGGCTTATGTAGACTTTGTGGCACTTATTTCAGAGAACTATTTTCTTTCACCCTTCTTGCAGGCATTTTAATCCAGCTGTATTCCAAAGTAACGTATGGAGTGTTTTTATCATTGATGGTTACAGAGCTAGTTACTCTGTCGTCCTTTATGGCAGTCTGACCTCTGTAGACTGAGAGTAACCCTAAATGTCCAAGGCTGCAGCACTTTGTTCTAAGCTCTCTCTTCCGCACTCAGATGAAGGGAGCTTATCGCCAGCTCAGGATTAATCTCCCTCTCCCGCTGCTGGTTATTGCCGCTTATGAACAGTAATGAAAGAGAAAAGTGTCATTTTAGAGACTGACAGATGTAAAGTCTCCAGGAATCTCTGAACAGCTGAAAATAGACGTGGACCAAACTTGGCTGAAGTGGGAAATTGTTACGCAATATAGGAAGCTGCATAGCCTACTGGTCCATTACGTAACACCACTATGTCCAGGCATGACCTCCTCCTCCTCTAGAGCATATCGCAGCATTTTTTTTCTTTTACTTTGTTCTAGTAGCAAGAAATTACTTTTATTACTCCCTGCTAATGGTAATGCAGGAACGCATCCTTAGCTACATCTCCCAAGAGCCCTTTCCCTACATACAGTGTGAGCAGGCTCTTGCTAGTCAAGACAGTAGCATTGTTTTGCTGGAAAATAAATCAGTTTATGTATGTAGAGAGGGGGAGAGGAGGATAAGTGAAGTTCAGTATTTCAGCGGGTAGCTGGAAAGGCACCTATAATGAGGATTATGTGAGCACACTGGATTTTTGCCAGATCAACAGGCCTCTTTCTGTACTTTTAACATTTTTAAAGAATAAAACATGGGGTATCGTGCATGGACTACAGTGATATAAAGATTTTGTTTTTATAATTTTGTCCTGACATAAACTTTAAAGTGTATCTAAAGCCAAAACATGTATTTAGCTTTGAAGTGGAAAGAGTTACAATCTCTCTCAGGTTTTTATTGTTGTCTGTGTCTCTACTAGGGAAATGTATCCCTTCTGTTCGTCCTGGTGTGACCATTGTTACCAGGACATTGTGATGGGAAATCCAATATTTTACAGTTGTCACCATAAAGAAAGTGTAAAAATATTCGACAGGCTTTTGTTTGATTCAGATGGGATTTGCATTTCCATACATGTCTATGGGAGTGCAAAACCTGAAGAAAGCAGGTCAGGAGAATGTCAACTACAGGTGAAATGCACCTGTCAATTAATTTTGAATGATCTCAGATACCTCTCAAACTGATGTCATTGACACGTACCAAAAGCCTGTTTAAAAAACAGGCCCTCAGAGGGTGGACATTTTTCTACTTCCTGTTGTGTCTCCAGCGAACGAAGTTAGTGGAACCCCCCCCCCCCCCCCCCACAACAGTTACCTAATTCTTCAAGTGAAGGCTATCCTATTTTGGCAGCATCTCTTCTTTAAAGGTGACCTCTGACATCAGTGAACATTCACTTGATTTGAACATTTACAGTCCAATAGAGCAATGTTTCTCAACTCCAATCCTTAAGTACCCCCAACGGGTCATACTAAGGCAGTGAAACTGATCAAATCACCTGTGCAAAATAATGGAAGGCCTGAAAACATAACCTGTTGGGGTACTTGAGGACTGAAGTTGGGAAACATTGCAATAGAGCAGAGGCCAGATTTGATGAAGTGAACATGCGTGAGGGCCGACCATTTTGCCTGACATTCTTTGAACCATTAAAATTTGTTCTAAGTGTGTCAGTTCGAGTACTAATACACTGCCCAACAATAATTATCTTGCCTTTGTTGCTGTGTGTGGTGAAGAGTTGAGCTTGGGCATGTTATTTGGATATACCATATTTATTGGCGTATAACACGCATCTTCACTTTAAGTGAGGGAAGTTTCTGGAAAAAAAACGTAAATTTTAAATAAGGAACTGTGAAGCAAAATAAGGGTCAGTGCCCTTTTGCAGCCTTTACAAGTGCCATGAATGCATCCCCCCCCATTGCCATGAATGCAGCCCCCCATTGCCATGAATGCAGCACCCCCATTTCCATGAATGCAGCACCCACCATTTCCATGAATGCAGCACCCACCATTGCCAGCAATGCAGCACCCACCATTGCCAGGAATGCCGCACCCACCATTGCCAGGAATGCCGCACCCACCATTGCCAGGAATGTGGCACCCCCATTGCCAATAGTGCAGCACCCCCACCAACCATTGCCATGAATGCTGCACCCACCTTTGCCAGAAATGCAGCACCCCCATTGCCATGAATGCAGACTCACCATTGCTATCAGTGCAGCCTGATTGATGACCATCCATTTGCAGCCTTGGAAGGGGGCGGAATGAGCGCCAAAAGATTACATACAGGAAAAATGGCTGTTTTCTTTAATAGAAAGTCCATCCTCCTATGACAGACAGAACAGTCCTCCAATGGCAGCACAGGAGACGGGACTTCCTATTACAGAGGCTGCCGTGTAAACAGGAAATTCTCCTGTATGTACAGCACTCGTCCCTCCTCCTCCCTGTCCCCTCCAAGGCAGCCAGCATATATATTGTTTGTGGCCCCGGCGCTGGGAGATCGTTGGGGGCCACAAAAGATATATATATATATATATATATATATATATATATAGCCAAATAACCAGACGGGCCATTCAAAACCAGAACGCGGGCCGGACTTTGGACATGCCTGCAATAGAAGAATGTTCCTATGTCTAGGCCCTAGGTCCTTGCCAACCAAACCTTGCCAAGCACAGATGGATTGTCACAGCCATCCACTGTTGTTTTTAACAAAATGAACTGATGTTTTGACACTCCTCCCAACCTCTGCCATTGACATCAACATGCATATTTGCATAACAATCATTTACTAGGAAGATCTTTAGCACATTTATTATGATGAATGAATGGCTGCCATTGGATGTATGTCAGTAGGTTAAGACCTTCTTTTATGTCCTCATCTTTTTTCCTATTTGTTTTCAACTTTCATTCAGGCCCTCATAGCTTTACTTTTCTGCTTTCTGAAGCTTTTCTGTTTGACTGGTCAATAGAGAAGGGCATGTAGTATAGTTGTTTTAATGGAAAAGCAGTGGCATAGCTCTGTAGTGGAGGATTGTTCAGTGGAGATGGGTTCAGTAGAACCCTTTGGAGGAGGATTGGTCAGGGGAGAAGGACATAGTAAAGTTTTATGGTTGAGGGTGGTTTATTGGAGAAGGGTATGGTATAGCTCTATGGTAAAGGAATGTTAAGTCGAGAAAGGAGTAGTATAGCTCTATGGAGACGGGTTGTTTAGTCGAGAAGGGCATGGAGTAACGTTATGGTGGAAGATTGTTCAATGGAGAAGAAAATAGGAAGATTGTTCAGTGCAGAAGGGAAAGGTATAGTTCTGTGGTGGATTGTTGAGTGAAAAAGGATGTGGTGAAGTTCTGTGGTGGAGAATTGTTCAATGCAGAGGGGAGTGGCATAGCTCTATGTTGGATGAATGTTCCATACAGAAGAGTGTGGTATAGCTCTATGGTGGAGGATTGTTCAGTGAAGAAGAAGAGCATGGTACAACTCTACGGGGAAGAATTGTTCAGTATAGGAGGGTTTAGTATAGCGTTATGGTGGAGGATTGTTCAGTGGAGAAGGGAGTAGTATAGCTCTATGGTGGAAGATTGATCAGTAGAGAATGCAGTGGAAGGATTATTCAATGGAGAAGGGAGTGGTAGCTCTATAGTGGAGGATTGTTCAGTGGAGAAGGGAGTGGTTATATCTCTGTGGTGGAGAACTGATTAGTGAAGTATGGCATGGTATAGCTCTGTGGTGGAAAATAGTTTAGTGGAGAAGGGTGTGGTATAGCTCTGTTATGTAGGGCTGTTGAGTGGAGATCGGTATGGTTTGGCTCTGTTGTGGTTGAGTGTGATATAGTTCTGTGGTGGAGGATTGTTTATTGGAGAAAGGCTTGATATAGCCCTATAGTGGAAGATTGTTCAGTGAAGAAGGGCAAAGTACAGTTCTATTGTTGGAAGATTGGTTAGTAGAGAAGGCCATGGTAGAACTGTACTGCTGACCAGAAGTTAAGCCTTGTACAAAGAATACCCTAGGGATTGGGGGCTTCCCAAGCACATAGAAAACAAATTGTGAAAATGTCTGTATCCACATAGAACAATGCAACATCTATTGATGCCAAAATGTATCTTACAATTTGAAGGTTTTTTTTGTGGAAGTACTTGGTTACTGTGACACATACCCCTATCTGATTTATTTGTACTGGCTTATTCGTGAAAAGAGAGCAAGGAAAAAATCTGAATCCACCTTGTATTAGTGTGACGTCAGTAAAGTGAATTCCGATTGGTTAACCTAGTTTTCCACTCGTAATTTTTTGCTGCTTGCATTGTTTATTAACTAAAGTTGGAGATAACACCTTGCAACTTGTTTATGTATTTTGATCATGACTCAGCATTTAATACTTATTTTTTTCTTTCCAGCACTGCAGTCTTATATTCGTTCTTATGCAACATATCCTAAGAACCT
Source organism: Lithobates sylvaticus (assembly GCA_028564925.1). Classification (NCBI taxonomy): domain Eukaryota; kingdom Metazoa; phylum Chordata; class Amphibia; order Anura; family Ranidae; genus Lithobates; species Lithobates sylvaticus. The sequence goes on from CM053033.1 coordinate 109,198,191, forward strand.
AAAGCACATCTTCCATATCCGTTCTCTCCACCTGGGCCACGTAGCCAAGAGTTTTGGCCTGAGAGATGCACCACAAAAACTCAGCAAGCAGATAGCTGGAAGTTCAAAGAAACACAAAAAAGACCAGCACAAAAGGTGAGAATTGAGAATTCTGGGTGTAAATAACTTGAAAAAGAACAAATGCTGTCCAGTGCATTCAATTTATTTCTTGCAATCAAAAAAAAAAAAAATTAAAGGAAGGGAGAATCTAATACATACTTTTTCCCAGGAGGCCAATGGTTAATATTCTCAAGTGTCAACATTTTAGACATACTGTAGTTAAAGTCTTATCAGAGCTTACCAAAAACCTAATGTGTTTATTAGGCCCTGGCACGCATTTCCTGATATATTCAGCAAGCTCTTGATGGCCTTCTAAAATTGCTAGCAAAATGGGCATCATGGGTTTTGAGAAGCATTTCTATTACAGATGTCAACTGGCTTTTGCACATGCTTTTAACCACTACAATACTGGGCACTTTCGCCCCCTTCCTTCCCCGACCAATTTTAAGCTTTCAGCACTCTCGGACTTTCACTGACAATTGCGCAGTCATGCTATGCTGTACCCAAATAAAATTTTATAATTTTGTTTGCACAAATAGAGCTTTCTTTTGGTAGTATTTATTCACGACTCAGTTTTTTATTTTTTATTATATAGAAGCGAAAAAATAGCAGAAATTTGGAAAAAAAAATTTTTTTATTTATTCTATTTTAACCACTTCACAACCGGCCCATAGCTGAAAAACGGCTACAGGGCGGTTGCTTAATTCTGGGAGGGCGTCATATGACGTCCTCACAGAATTCCCCTCTTGCGCGCCCCCTGGGTACAGTGTGAGAGGAGAGGGGGAGGGATCGGTGGCAGCAGTGCTGTGGGCGGGATCTGTAGTGCCCACAGCCTGCCCTGCAGTCACCACTGATCCATTCATCCATGCTCAGCCATCCCTCCATACCCTGCAATACACAGCAATAGCCTGCAGTGTATTGCAGGGTATGGAGGGATGGCTGAGCATGGATGGATGGATACCCAGCAGTACCCTGCGATACTCTGCCATACCCTGCGATACTCTGCCATACCCTGCGATACTCTGCCATACCCTGCGATACTCTGCCATACCCTGCGATACTCTGCCATACCCTGCGATACTCTGCCATACCCTGCGATACTCTGCCATACCCTGCGATACTCTGCCATACCCTGCGATACCCAGCAATACTCTGCGATACCCTGCCATTCCCTGCCATATTCTGCGATACTCTGCCATACCCTGCCATACTCTGCAATACCCAGCGATACTCTGCAATACCCAGCGATACTCTGCCATACCCAGCGATACTCTGCCATACCCAGCGATACTCTGCCATACCCTGCGATACTCTGCCATACCCTGCGATACTCTGCCATACCCTGCGATACTCTGCCATACCCTGCGATACTCTGCCATACCCTGCGATACTCTGCCATACCCTGCGATACTCTGCCATACCCTGCGATACTCTGCCATACCCTGCGATACTCTGCCATACCCTGCCATACCCTGCGATACTCTGCCATACCCTGCGATAACCCATCGATACTCTGCCATACCCTGCGATACTCTGCCATACCCTGCGATACTCTGCCATACCCAGCGATACTCTGCCATACCCAGCGATACTCTGCCATACTCTGCCATACCCAGCGATACTCTGCCATACCCAGCGATACTCTGCCATACCCTGCGATACTCTGCCATACCCTGCGATACTCTGCCATACCCTGCGATACTCTGCCATACCCTGCGATACTCTGCGATACTCTGCCATACCCTGCGATACTCTGCCATACCCTGCGATACTCTGCCATACCCAGCGATACTCTGCAATACCCAGCGATACTCTGCCATACCCTGCCATACTCTGCCATACCCTGCCATACCCTGCCATATTCTGCGATACCATGCAATGCTCGCTACGATCAAAGCCAGGATCGTTTTTTTTTATTTCAGGCTTTCCAGCCTAGAGGTGAGATGTGGGGTCTTATTGACCCCATATCTCACTGTAAAGAGGACCTGTAATGCCATATTCCTATTACAAGGGATGTTTACATTCCTTGTAATAGGAATAAAAGTGATCAAAATTTTTTTTGGGGGGAAAAAAAAGTGTCAAACTAAAATAAATAAAGTAAAATGAACAATAAAAAAAAAAAATTTAAAGTGTCCCTGTGTGCTTGCATGCAGAAGCGAGCGCATACGTAAGTCCCGCCCACATATGAAAACGGTGTTCAAACTACACATGTGAGGTATCGCTGCGAACGTTGGAGCGAGAACAATAATTTTGGCCCTAGACCTCCTCTGTAACTCAAAACATGTAACCAGTAAAAAAATTTAAAGCGCCGCCTATGGGGATTTTTAAGTAGCGAAGTTTGGCGCCATTCCACGAGCGTCTGCAATTTTGAAGGGTGACATGCTAGGTATCTATTTACTCGGCGTAACTTCATCTTTTACATTATGCAAAAACATTGGGCTAAATTTACAGTTTTGTTTTTTGTAAAGCACAAAACTTTTTTTTCCCAAAAAGTACCGTGCTAGATAAAAAGTTGCAACGACCGCCATTGTATTCTCTAGGGTCTTTGCTAAAAAAACATATATAATGTTTTGGGGTTCTATGTAATTTTCTAGCAAATAAATTATGATTTTTACATGTAGGAGAGAAATGTCAGAATTGGCCTGGGTGCTCCAGAACGCCTGATGGTGCTCCCTGCATGTTGGGCCTCTGTATGTGGCCACGCGCAAAAAAATAAAAAACGGTGATTAAATACCACCAAAAGAAAGCTCTATTTGTGTGAAAAAAAGGACAAAAATTTCATATGGGTACATTGTTGTATGACTGAGTAATTGTCATTCAAAATGTGAGAGCACCGAAAGCTGAAAATTGGTCTGGTTATTAAGGGTGTTTAAGTGGTCAAGTGGTTAAAAGAAATCCAATAAAATCTAATTTTGTCATAAATTTAAGCCAAAATGTATTCTGCTACATGTTTTTGGTAAAAAAAAATCCCGCTAAGTGTATAATAATTGGTTTGTGTGATCACGGACATATGTACGCAAATGATCATGCACAGATGTGCGCAGCTGATCACGGACATAGGTGTGCATAGGTTACTATGTGGGGACATGTGTTTGGGGGACATTGTGTGTTTACTGTGTGTTTTACATGTGTGGTGACATGTGTGTTTACACTAGACTGGTGATCAGTGAGTAAAAAGCTGTAAAAAAACTGTTAATACTCACTGATCACCAGCCGGCTGCAGAGATCCGCTCTCCTCAGCGACCACGTCCGTGTGAGGAGAGGAGAGCCGATCGCCTAGCAACCGGCTGTTTGTTTACATCACATGATGGCCGTGATTGGACATGGCCTTCATGTGATCAGGAGGGCCAATCACAGAGCCCTCCTGACGATCTAAGATGCGCTGTGTCCGGGTGACACGAGCGCACCGGGATCCCGCTCCTTCTGAGGGACGTTTCTGAACGTCCACTCGGAAGGAGAGATAGCCCACCCGCCCCCTTTATGTGCAGTGGCCGGGTGGGAAGTGGTTAATACCTGCCCAAGTCTAAGCACCGCAAAAAGAAGGTATGGACCGGGGAGCCCGATCTCAAGAGAAATTACGAGGGGTGCCACCCACAATTAAGGGGAGGGTGTCTCCTTGTATACATATACTATAAAAACAGAAAAAACAAAAAAAGGGGGAATAGGATAGACCACCCAAAGGCTACTTCCTCCTAAAAAAAATATTTTAAGATAAAAAACATTGAAAACCGCAAAAAAAAAAACACCTACAACATACTACCGTGTTTCCCAGAAAATAAGCCCTAGTTAAAAGCGCTTGTAAAATGCTAGAATCCACTCAATTACAGTAGTATATAATGTACAATGAGTGTGTTTCTGTAATATAATTGTTCCAAATACCTTCGGTACAGCGCAGCTCGGCGTTTAGCTGATCTCCCGCTGCTCTCCTCCTCCTCTTCTCCCAGCTGTCATCGGGGAATCTGAGACCCCCCCCCATCAGTGCATGAAGCGGGAAAGAGAGCGGGTCACGGAAGCCCCCAGCGGCACTATAAGTAGGTATTTGGCACAATTCTATTACAGAAACGACACAGTTAACATTATATAATACTGTAACAGAGTGGAGAAGACAGCACAAGAGATGAGACCTTCCCCCGAAAATAAGCCCTACTGTGTCTTTTGTTGCCCAAATTAACATAAGACCCGGGCTTATTTTCAGAGAAACACGTACACGTACACATACCTCCCTCCCTCCTAAAATACACCACAGTCTCCCCAATAATCTATACCCTCCCAAACCAACACCCTATAACCCTCCTTCTTACCACAGCAACCCTCTATAGCCCTCCCATTGGAAGCTGACACAGAGGTGACTGTATAAACTGGGCCCCCCTAAAGCTGATGGAACCCCTGATATAAGCACCTGCATGCTAATGGGACCTATAGTCCATATGAATCAAAGGACCCAATCCTCACCAGAAAGCTTGTATGTGGTAATACTGCACCTTAGAGCCACAATGGGCGACTGCAATACGCGTGCAATACTCAGATAATCCTATGGAAAGCACCGTCACTGCATAGTAACTGCAGTAAGTGTAACTGCATCAATACATGAAAATATATATGGAGTCCATCCAATGTCATCAGATATGAAATATCCACCGGTGAAGCTCAGATACAAGCATAAATCACTGTTGGTTCCTATAGTCTGTAGGTACAGAAATAGACCTGAGCTACTCAGGATTGCATAGTTCACCGTCAGAAATTTCCCTCACTTGGAATGCCGGCACCTGCAACTGAAGCCAATGGACGAATCGACTTGGGGTGCCGACATTGTGGGATCCCTGGACAGGTAAGTATATTAACCTCTAGAGATCCGGGCTATAGCCGAATGACGGCTACAGCGCGGATCTGCTTTGCCGGGACTACGTGTATTGACGTAGTCCCGTGCACGAGCGGCCTGAAGGGCGCGCGCGGCACGCTCTGTGATCAGCAAGTCTGTGAGACTCGCTGGATCACAGATCCGAGTAAGGGGTCGATCCCGACCCCTTACCACTTGATCAGCTGTCAGCCAATGACAGCTGATCATGTGATGACAACAGAGCCGGTAATCAGCTATTTTTCCTCCTCGCGCTGACAGCGCGAGGAGAAAAAAAAAAAGCCGATCACCGGCGTCCGTGAGAGGGACATCAGTCCTGATCACGGCGAGCTGGCGCCAGCTCATCAGTGCCCACCTGTGCCCCCTGCCAGTGCCACCTAAGAATAGTCAACAGTGCCGCCTATCAGTGCCCACAGTGCCACCCATCAGTGCCCACAATCTGCCTAAACAACAGTGCTGCACCTCAGTGCCACCTATCAGTGGTACCTATCCGTGCCACCCATCAGTGCCATCTTATCTGTGCCCATCAGTACTGCCTTATCTGTCCCCATCAGTGCCGCCTTAACTGTGCCCATCAGTGCTCACCAGTGCCACCTCAATGAAGGAGAAAAATTACCTGTTTGCAGAATTTTATATCAAATTATTAAACATGATTTTTTATTTTTTCAAAATGTTCCACCCAGATTCCAGGACACTCTAGTACTCTGTCCCTCCAGTAGAGGTCCTCGCTACCACCCAGATCTCGGAACACTCTTGTACTGAGGTTTTGAAGAGATTTCATTGAAATACCAGCCTGTAATTCAAAGGATCTATGATATATGCTAATTGTATATAAAGTGCATGCCAATACCTTTCACTAATAGTAATATAAATGTTCACCATAATGCATCCTGGTGTCATCTCTTCCCCAGGTAAGTGGCGCACACACACCTGGTCATTCACATGTTGTAAAAGAAAACATAATTCATCAGACCAGGCCATCTCCTTCCATTGTTCTGTGGTCCAGTTCTGATGCTCACATGCCCATTGTAGGCACTTTTGGCTGTGGACACAGGTCAGTACGGGCACCCCAACGGATCTGCGGCTACACATCCCCATACATAGCAAACTACAATGTCCGTTTTTTTCTGCTTTCAACACTTGCACTTCAATGCTATTTACGTAACCTGTCAGTGATCATAAAGTAATTGCTGATCGGTGTATACTACAGCAAGAGTGGGTACATTAGATGACTATTATATTTGATTTACAAGTTGGATCTGAAAATAATACACTGGATGTTTTCTTCCAACCATGTGTTTAGCTGGAGTTGTCCTTAATAGACAGGTGTGTATCCCTAAATCCTTACAGGGCCATATGGAAACCAATGTCGGCCCCTCAAGCCGTATAACGCAGTGCGCCCGCATATTGGCAGCGGTGTGAGCCATTGTCCAGGCATTCAGCAGGGCCAATCTGCGACTCTTCTTGCAGTCTGCAGAGGCAGATGGATAACTGACTGGGACCCCCCTCTTTCTCATGCGTCTCAGGCCATGACTAGTAGGATTTGTCCTAGCCTTTATCCCGTACATAATAGTGTGATTAGCAGATAAGAAGCACATTACATAGCATGGGGCCGCCTCTGAAGACAGCCAGGCGTTGCTCTGTCTGACGGCCAGAGGCGTATCACGCGATTAGGCTGCCAAAAGTCGGGGTCTGCGCACCTCTATTCTCTCCACACAAGACGAGCTCCTAGGGAGCATGAACGTGTCGCGTTCCAGAGCACAAAAGATCGTTTAAAGACCTTAAGGGATCATTAAGTGATCATTTAAAGAGAATTCAGTCTTCAAAGGCCGACATACAAGTTATCATCCCTTCCCTGTTCAGTCAAATGCCTGAAACTGAAGCTATCACTGCAGATTTTCAAAAATGACGCTCGCCGAGGGCCAGCTATGACCCTTTTTTAGGACATGTATATGAAAATGATGAGTTTAATGTAATATTAACTTATCAAAGGGGGTTAAAGTGCATGTAGAGCCAAAACCTGTTGTTTTTTTATTGTATGTGAAACCAGTAGGACCTGTGTCAGGTATTTCTTGTGGCCCGTGTCCCCGCTGGGAAGATTCATCCCTTTTTTTGTCCTGGGGACAATAATCTCTGGTACAGGTGATGGGAGATCCAAAATGTTGGAGCTCTCACAGGACCAGGAGTTGAGAGGAAATCTTCCAATAAGTAAACCTTTTCTGCTAACAATTGATAAAACCAGGCCTTCTCGACCACATCAGAGGAATCACTGGAATGCCATTACAGTTCATGTAAAGGCGGGTGTCCCAATACTTTTGGTAATGTAATGTATATTATACAATAAAGGAATATGGTACTGCATATAAAAAAATGTTAAATTATAAAAGTATTTCAGGTATGACCTGGTTGCATGGATCCAGCTTGGTCCCATGTAACTATGCATATACCAGCTTCCAAGGCCAATGTCCAGGTATTGTATATACAGTGCTCAGCATAAATGAGTACACCCCAACAAATTTGTCAGAAAACCTTTACTCTGCTTTAAGAATCAACATTTTCTATGGGACACTGTACTACAAAATACTCCCACAGATGCGGGCCATTGATTGCAATCATGATTTGTTAATTTGTACACACAAAAATTTTTATTTTTCCTAACAAATCCATTTAAGACCATGTTGCAAAAATGAATACACCCCAATGAAATTCTTAGGAGCAAAGCTACATTTTAGACAACAAAAAAATCCTAATTAACAAGAATTTAACTACAGATGAGTCTAATTATTCATTAAACGGGTGTCCAGCAGACAGTTGGTTATAAAAGGGCGTTATTTAAAAAAGAAAACCCCCTTCCCATTTCATGCTGTCAGCAATGGACAGAGAAATGTCACAAGGCCTGAGAAAGAAAAACATTTCTTTACACAAGATAGGTGAAGGCTACAAGAAGGTGAGCAAAGCTTTACTTATTCAGAATACTGTAGCAAAAGTGATACAAAAATGTTACAAAGATGGAACTGCAACCATCTCACAGAGATGTCCAGGCAATCCATGGAAGTCAACGCCTCGACAGGACCGTCTTCTGATAAGGGTTGAAGAAAACTGCCATGCAAGTTCACTGCAATTAGCTAAAGAAGTAGAAAGACAAACTGGGGTGATTGTTTCCGGTGACACAATACAGCGTACATTGCAGAGGAATGGCATGCATGGGTGTCGTCCATGAAGAAAGCCAGTGCACAAAAAAGCCCACCTAGAATTTGCCAGGGCCCATGCTGAAAAAAAAGACTACTGGGACTTTTTGGAACTGATGACTTCAAAACTGTATGGCGTTGAGGAGTACAAAAAAGAATGCATGGTGCCTACAGTAAAACAGGGTGGTGGCAGTGTCCTTCCGTGGGGCTGCGTGAGTGCTGCTGGTATTGGGGAGCTGCATTTCATTGATGGTATCATGAATTCTTAGATGTACTGCTCTTTATTGAAAGAGATGATGCTACCATCACTCCGTGGCATTGGTCGTTGTGCACTTTTCCAACATGACAATGATCCAAAACACACATCTAAGGCCACTGTTGCATTTCTGAAGAACAAGGTGAAAGTGATTCCGTGGCCAAGTATGTCTCCTGATTTGAACCCAATCGAACACCTATGGGGAATTCTGAAGAGACAAGTTGAGCATGACTCTCCATCCAGGATCCAGGCTCTAAAAGAGGTTGTTCTTGAAGAATAGAAAACGATAGATGTTGCAATATATCGCCAACTTTTTCATTCAATGCCTAGAAGATTTGGTGCTCTCCTTGCAAATCATGGAGGTCATACAATATACTAGGTGCAGTAGTTTTTGTTGTGGGGTGTATTCCGTTTTGCATCAACTAATTTGAGTAAAACTGAAGATTATGTAATCGAAGTTATATTATTAACCTTACTTTCACGTAATCGGCTAAACAAATGTTCTATAAAACTCAGTTGTGTCAAAATTTTGGAAATTGTTCTTGTGTTCATTGAGATATTGATTAAGATCTTACTTTTCAAAAGGGGTGTACTCATTTTATGAGGAGCACTGTACATACTGTAGTTACATTGGTCCAAGCTGGACCAATGTAATTATGTAAAAAAAAATAAAAAATATGTCCATACCTGGATTTCTTGAATTACACTAATACTTCAAAATATTGTCTAGCTGAAGATACATCATAGAGTACCTTCAAAGAGGTCCTGTCACCAGAGGTTCCAGAGGTTCCAAGTGTAACTGCTCTCCAGCACCAAAGGATCTACCTAGCCATACTGGAATGCCCTTTCTTTCACCATCATCTTAAGCAAGTTTGCAGTTAAATCACTTATCCTGGGACTAAGGGGGCATACAGATCAACAAGTGCAGGCACATATTGGGGTTAAATGTTTTCTGCCAGTCAGACCTGACTGGTGGACTTAGAGAAGCAGAAGCACTTTAGGAGTATGGGTAAGCAGAAAGAGGTGTCTGCTTTTGTACTGAACTGCTCCCATATACATATATGATTAGCCTGAAAACACCTAAAAGAGCCAAAGTGTGCATGGACACATTGGCTAACATGGAGGGAAGTTTCAATGCAGAAAAAATAAGAGCTCCAAAAAGCTCAAAAGCCTGTAGGTGCCGCTTTTTTGAGTTGCAGTGTGCATGAGGCCTTCGTGTGTACCCGGCTTAAGGCCATCTCCTAGCTGGCCATCCTAAAGATCTTTTTAGCCACTTATTGCTCTCCTATTTGCACTTTAGTCCTTTATTGTCATATAATTCAGGATTGTCCAACCTGCGGCCCACGAGCCACATGCAGCTTAAAACGGCTATGAATACAGCCCAACACAAAATCGTAAACTTACTTAAAAATGTTTTCTTTTTTTTTTTTTCGGATGGAAAATAAATTGAGGGAACTGAGAGAACATCACCTGGATGGCACTAGTGGGTCACTGGTTGATTTTACCTCTCCTGTTCCCGTTTAGCCAATACAGAACCCAGTTTTGACAAGCAGTATTCGGATATCTCTCGCCATGTCTGGGCAGCCTTTCTCCTTGTGCTTTTTCAGGTTTCCTTTATCTCATCTGCTGCGTTTTCAAACAAGCAGATGGCGTGTAAGACTTCTTGTTCATTGCGTAGTTTATTTTGTTGCTGGTCTCCAGATTTACATGTGTCTGGGAAGTCAGCACAGGAGTATGGCAATAGGGCAGCCGAGGATGCGAGACCGTCTACTGTCATTGTCTGGAGCTCCCAAAGCACGTTGACCATGAAGACTAAGCCACAATAGGGATCAGACCAGCTCTCCCGGCCCCCTGGAATAAGCCCATTTCATACTCTGTCAAATCTGAAAAGGAACTAGGTTAAAACCCCAATTAAAAAAAAAGGAGCCGGGTGTCACTGGAATGGAATACGCAGAACATTTTGGTCGGTAATTACTGTGATCCTATTGCCTGGATGTGTCAAGTCTATGGGCATCGAGGCTGGACAAGGTCAGTTAGTCTGTCCCAGAGGGGAAAGGGGACTTTGCCCAGCATTTCTGAGCACAAAATAACATCTTGCTGGCACCGAGTCACCATTCAAGTGCCTGCCCTGCGCTTTCATGTCAATCATTTCCATTTAACCCCCTTTGTCACTGCCTGCAGAGCAAGCAGGCATTGTGTTGGTGTCTCATGTAGTGCGGCTAGCGTAACTTTGTAGGATAAGCCCCCAGTATGTGATTGCTAATGAGGACACTGTACTGCCTCCAGTTTGAAAGATAACATTATTGTCCCATTAAGTATCGAGGGACCCTAATTATGCTTACACCCTCTGGCAATATTACACATTGTTTTTTTCCCTGAGAAACACTTTTTCAGGCAAGGAAAGCAGTCACATTGTTTTGCATGGATCTAACCGTTAAAAAACCATATGTCCAAAAAACAAGAGAATGGCTACATAGATACAGTTGTGCTCATAAGTTTACATACCCTGGCAGAATTTATGATTTCTTGGCCATTTTTCAGAGAATATGAATGATAACACAAAAACTTCTTTCATTCATGGTTAGTGTTTGGCTGAAGCCATTTATTATCAATAAACTGTATTTACTCTTTTTAAATCATAATAATGACAACAGAAACTACCCAAATGACCCTAATCAAAAGTTTACATACCCCAGTTTTTAATACCGTGTATTTCCCCCTTTAACATCAATGACAGCTTGAAGTCTTTTAGTGGTATTTGTGGATGAGGCTCTTTATCTTCTCAGGTGATAAAGCTGCCCATATCTCTTGGCAAAAAGCCTCCAATTCCTGTATATTGGGCTATCTTGCATGAACTGCATGTTTGAGATCTCCTCAGAGTGGCTCAATGATATTGAGGTCAGGAGACTGAGATGGCCACTCCAGAACCTTCTCATTATTCTGCTGTAGCCAATGACAGGTCAACTTGGCCTTGTGTTTTGGATCATTGTCATATTGGAATGTCCAAGTACATCCCATGCGCAGCTTCCTGGCTGATGAATGCAAATGTTCCTCCAGTATTTTTTGATAACCTACTGCATTAATCTTGCCATAAATTTTGACCAAATTTCCTGTGCCTTTGTAGCTCACACATCCCCAAAACCTCAGCGATCCACCTCCGTGTTTCACAGTACCTTTCATCATAGGCCTTATTGACTCCTCTCCAGTGTAGTGTTTATGGTTGTGGCCACAAAGCTCAATTTTGGTCTCATCACTCCAAATGACTTTGTGACAGACGGTTTGAGGCTTGTTTCTGTGCTGTTTGGTGTATTATAAGTGGGATACTTTGTGGCATTTGCCGTAGTTATGGCTTTCTTCTGGCAACTCGACTATGCAGCCCATCTTTCTTCAAGTGCTTCCTTATTGTGCATCTTGAAACAGCGACACCACATGTTTTCAGAGATTATTAAATGGTCCAAAATGACCAATTGTGGTCTGCGGTTGTGAGGCTGGTTGGATGTACTCCCAAATTCTCTGAAACGCCTTTGGAGATGGCTTATGGTAGAGAAATGAACATTCAATTCAAGGGCAACAGCTCTGGTGGACATTCCTGCAGTCAGCATGCCCATTGCACGCTCCCTCAAAACTTGCGACATCTGTGGCATTGTGCTGTGTGTTAAAACTGCGAGCACGAGCGGAATTTCCGTTCGAAAAATCTTGGATGGTTTTTCCGACGGAATTCCGCTCCAGCTTGTCTTGCATACACACGGTCACACAAAAATTCTCTGAACTCTCGACCGTCAAGAACGCGGTGATGTACAACACTACGACAAGCCGAGAAAATTTAAGTTTAATGCTTCTGAGGATGCGTCAAATTGTTTCCGAGCATGCGTGATTTTTTGCGCGTCCGAATTGCATGCAGACGATCGCATTTTCGGAACTTTTCACGACCGAAAAATTTGAGAACATGCTCTCAATCTTTTGCTGGCTGGAATTCTGCCAGCAAAAGACCGATGGAGCATACACACGGTTGCATTTTCCGACAAAAAGCTCTCATCTGAGTTTTGCTGGCAGCATTTCCGATCGTGTGTACGCGGCATAAGGCATACCTGTGCAATAATCATGCTGTCTAATCAGCATTTTAATATGCCACACCTGTGAGGTGGATGGATTATCTCTGCAAAGGAGAAGTGCTCACTAACACAGATTTAGACAGATTTGTGAACATTATTTGAGAGAAGTAGGCCTTTTGTGTACATGGAAAAAGCTGTAGATCTTTAAGTTCAGCTCATGATAAATGGGGACCAACACAAAAGTGTTGCGTTTAAAATTTTGCTCAGTGTGTGTGTGTGTGTATGTATGTGTGTATGTGTGTGTATGTGTATATATATATATATATATATATCTTTGTGTTCGGAATCATTGTCTTGCTGAAATGTCCATCCTCGTTTCATCTTCATCATCCTGGTAGATGGCAGCAGATCATTTTTTAAAGCTGCTAGTATAAATGTCTGATCTCTTGTTATATTAGCTCACTAAAGTCAGCTAAGAGGAATCAGACAAAATACGGAAAGTTGGGCATCATGAGCCAGTCAGGTTCTGGTCCTTTGCACAATGCTGTCATCCTGATGTCAGGAGGAACCTCATATTGTTGGGATGCCATTTCACAGTTTAATGAGCAGGCCGGTGATACATTTTTTTGGGAAGAAAGGTGGTTCTGTTATTATCTAGTTAATGGAACCCATTGTTGACCCTCATTCCAAAAAAGCTAGTTACCTGGCTGCTTTGCTAATCCAATGGGTTTAATGATTTGAACTGCCAACCCAGAAAAAGTATGTTCTGACACCTCTCTGATTTTACTTTCTCCATCTTCTGGGTCAGTGACTATAAGTAGTGATAATACAGGATCAGCATGATGGCCTGGCAGAAGGTCTATAAAGGCATCCTATATATTAAAGAATATGTAAACCCAACATTTCATATCACTAAAATGTTTCCTTCTGTACCATGTACTTGTATCCTGTTCTTTTTGTATTTCTTCCTTTGTGTGAAATCCCTGGTGTTCCTGCTAGTCCCTTTCATTTCCTATTAGAAACTGACCACACTAAGCAGGAGAACATACATTGGTCAGTTCTCTAGCTATGCCTAGTATTAAGCCTGCTCTCCTCTATTGGTCAGACTTGTCCTGACACCCCCCCCAATTACCTGCACAGCCATTTACTGGGAAGGTCAGTGTACTGCTGTTTCTCCTCCCCCATCTCTTATTCCCTCTGTTCTGCTGAGAACAGAGGGAATGTGATCACTTATAGAAAAAGGGAGAAATGTATTTATCTTTTTTTTTTATATCTATACACAAATATTTTACCCTTCACAGTGGTGTGGTGGGCACTCTCGCCTAGCAGTAAAAAGGGTCGCTGGTTCAAACCCCAACCATGACACTACTTGCCTGAAGTTTGCATGTTCTCCCTGTGCCTGTGTGGGTTTCCTCCAGGTACTCCGGTTTCCTCCCACACTCCAAAGACATGCTGGTAGGTTAATTGGCTTCTGTCCAAAAATTGGCCTTAGTATATGAATGTGAGTTGGGGACCTTGGATTGTGGGCTCCTTGAGGGTAGGGACCAATGTATGTGTGGAGCACTGCGTAAATTGACTGCGCTATATGAGTACCTTAACCACTTGCCTACCAGGTACGAACACCCACTTCCTGACCATGCAATTTTTCAGCTTTCAGCGCTGTCGCATTTTGAATGACAATTGCGCGGTCATGCAAGGATGTACCCAAATAACATTTTTATCATTTTTTTCCCCACAAATAGAGCTTTATTTTGGTGGTATTTGATCACCTCCTGCGGTTTTTATTTCTTGCGCTATAAACAAATTAAGAGGGACAAGTTTGAAAAAACGCAATATTTTTTACTTTTTATTATAATAAATATCCAATTTTTTTTTTTTTTTTTAAACAAATTTTTTCCTCAGTTTAGACCGATACGTATTCTTCTACATATTTTTGGTAAAAAAAAATCGCAATAAGCGTCTATTGATTGGTTTGCGCAAAAGTTATAGCGTCTACAAAATAGGGGATAGATTTATAGCATTTTTATTATTATTTTTTTTTTTACTAGTAATAGCGGCGATTTGCGATTTTTATCGTGACTGCGACATTACGGCGGACATATCGGACACTTTTAACACATTTTTGGGACCATTCACATTTATACAGCGATCCGTGCTATAAAAATGCATTGATTGCTGTATAAATGTGACTGGCAGGGAAGGGGTTAACACTAGGGGGCACTGCAGGGGTTAATATGTTCCCTATATGAGTGATTCTAACTGTGGGGGGAGGGGACTGACTGGGGGAGGGGACCGATCGGTGTCCCTATGTACAAGGGACACACCATCGGTCTCCTCTCCTCTGACAGGACGTGGATCTGTGTGTTTACACACACAGATCCACGTCCTGCTCAATTACCGGGCAATCGCGGGTGCCTGGCGGTCATTGCTGCCGTCGGGCACACGCATCGGCTTCCCAGCTACGCGGCAGGCACGCGCGCGCGCCTCCCGCGGCGCGCGTGCCCCCTAGTGGCCAAAAAGCAAGTGCCGTCATATGACGGCGGCCCGCCACAAGAGCTACACCGTCCCGCCGTCATTTGACAGTGGGCGGTCAGCAACAAGTTAAATAATAATATATAATAGAGGAGTATCTTAATGCGACACAATGTACAGGGATAGGGACAATTGTAGACACTTACCCACACTCACTCAGGTTGAACTGGATGGACTGGTGTATTTATTCAACCTTACTAACTATGTAACTATATTTCTATTTTAAACTGAATGGGTTGTTTTACAAGGTAAAGGTTTACAATCACTTTAAGTACCGGTTTCTTTAACCTTTATACACACACCACAAGACCAGAGAGGGACTCAACTTTTGACTCAAGTGTGTATGTATAGATACAATATATGCAGTCTACCTAAAATAGTGAAGTGCACGTAGTCCACACAGTCCAGTATATACAGGGGTTGTGTTGTACTTACCTTTGTACCCGATGAATAAATGTCTCTGAAGATTGCAGCAGCAAAATGAAGTGCGGAAATCGGGAAATCATTTGGAATATATATTATACTGTATATTTTTTAAACTATTATTTATTTTTCTTAATATAAGATGTGGTTCTTTTTTAGTTTTAGAAGTCCTAAGTAGTTGGTTAACATTGTGATCGGAGGCTGTATTATCTCACGTAGCCTTAGGATGTTAATAAGCTTCCCCTCCCACTAGCCTGGCTCATCCAGCCTTCCCCTCTTCTAAGCGTTTGTTGTGACAGGTAGGTGCATGCCTGCTAATTAGGTGATTAGATGAATTCAGTAGAGACCTTTGACCTGACATCTGAGTCCCCACCCAGCAAACTGCAGCGTTTTTGTAACACAACTGTGAGGGACTCCCTCCCCGCGCGGTCACCTCTTCAGGCCATACAACTGTGCGGCCCACTGTCACTAATTAATAGGGGATTACAAGCTATTGATTAAGTCTGTTCTACCTGTACTTGACAGCTGTGCTGTATACAGGGAAGCTGTGACACCTGACCTGTCAGATTACCTCTCCGCTTCCTGTCATGATGGCCCTACTGAAGACCTTACAGCAAACTATATTATCTACTATTGTTCATGGATGTTCTTTTCATTTGTGGCAAATAGTATGACTAGAATGTTAAAAGGGGTTCTCAATAAATTAAAAATGAAGGTCCTTCGCGCTACCAAGCAAACTAATACTAAAAACGTAAATGAATTAACAAAACTGTGATAATCAGAAACTCAAAACTAGCTGCAAAACCTATTTGTGTTCACAATAATGATAGTATATAAATTATATATATATCGTATATACAGTATAAGCCGACCCGAATATAAGCCGAGGCACCTCATTTTACCACAAACAACTGGGAAAACATATTGACTCGAGTATAAGCCTAGGGTGAGAAATGCGCAGCTACTGTAAGTGGAAAAGAGAGTCAACAATGCCCATTTGCAGTCCCACTGTGCCCATTTGCAGCCCCACTGTGCCCATTTGCAGCCATAGGTCCCCCACACTTCAAACTTGGTAGTTAAGGGTTCCTAAATGCCCCCTAGCTGCAGCCAAAATTTGGGGTCTCTGACCCAAAGGGTCCCAAAATTACATTGCTGCAGATGGACACAGTTGACCGAATTTGGGGCCCTGTATCTCGGGGTCACTTGGTGCTAGGAACCCCATTGGATATGTTGTAGTGCTAGTTCCACTGGGTTTGAATACCAAATTTGGCACCAAGTGGCCCCGAGATACGGGGCCCCAAAGTCGGGTCGGAAATTTTATTTTTTGCTGCAGAAAAGTGCTTGACTCGAGTATAAGCCAAGGGGGGCACTTTCAGCACAAAAAAATGTGCTGAAAAACTTGGCTTATACTCGAGTATATACGGTGTGTATATATATATATATATATATATATAATATATATATTAGGGCTGTTGCTGATTAAAATGTTTGTGTTTTTTTTAATCAATTAATCGACTAATTTGGATTTATTATAACGCACATACAGATCCAACTACTTTTAGCTGATCTCCTTGCATTGCAACTCTGCATTAGTCAGTGGTAAATGTGGTATACACTATATACAATCACCCGGCACTAGTTAGTTTCCACAATCCATGACTTAACTTCACAGTTCACACAAATACGTTTTAAATTCAAACTGTAGCACTGACGTAAGTAATTTTTATTTTCCACAGTAGCATGACAATCCCTCCACCTCCGGTCTAACTAATCACTCTCCTTACGTCATGGACCCCTGCGCAAACAGGTGGTCATGAAAGCGGGTATCAAAAGGGTTAACACGGACCATAAACTTCTCTCGCGTCTCCTTAGATCTCAGCAAGGACGCCAGGTCATGGGTAGAAAGAAAAGATCGAAGTGCTCACCGCTTAAGTATAAGATTTTTTTTTTGTGTTCAAACACAAACTACTCACATAAAGATGATAAAAACACAGCATGTAAAGCCGTCAATCGTGTTCGTTCCGTAGGGCAGCAGCGGGTGAGGTCATGTGTAGCTCCTCCCCCCTACACGTTACGTTCAATCAGAACTTCAACGTCACCGGACTCCTTCCCCCCTTCCCTTCGTTAGTGTGTGTGTGTGTGTGTGTGTGTATATATATATATACACACACACATAAACATTTTTTTGTTTGTTTTTTAGACAAATATGTATTTGTTCAGTTTTATCTTTTTATTTATATATATATATATATATATATATATATATATCCAGGGCTTGACAAATTTGCTTAGAATCTAGGAGCCAGCTGAAAAAGTTAGGAGCCAGTGTGCCTCTGCCCAGCGCCCAGAACTGGCACTGGCAGATGGCACAGGCACTGGCAGATGGCACTGGGTGGCACTCATTGGCAGGTGGCACTGGATGGCACTAATTGGCACTGGCACTGGTTGGCACTGGCAGATGGTACTAACTGGCACTGGCAGATGGCACTGGCACTGGCAGGTGGCAATGGTTGGCAGGTGGCACTGGATGGCAATGGCAGATTTCACAGCCGATAGTGTAAATGTGTACTGGCAGGTGGCACTGGATGGCACTAATTGGCACTGGCAGGTGGCAATGATCAAAAACTCAGCATAATGTCAGAGGTGGGTGGGACCCAGCAGCCAAATCCACATAGCGGCCCGCCCAGATTTCATCCCATTGGCTAGTTTTGGATGGCACTAATTGGCACTGGCAGGTGGCAATGGTTGGCACTGGCAGATGGCACTAACTGGCATTGGCAGGTTGCACTGGCAGATTTCAAACCATCATGGCCCTGTGTGAAAAAGTGATTGCCCCCTAAACCTAATAACTGGTTGGGCCACCCTTAGCAGCAACAACTGCAACCAAGCGTTTGCGATAACGTGCATGAGGCTTTTACAGCGTCCTGGAGGAATTTTTAAGGTCATACCACAACATTTCAATAGGATTCAGGTCTGGACTTTGGCCACTCCAAAGTCTTCATTTTGTTTTTCTTCAGCCATTCGGTGGTGGACTTGCTGGTGTGTTTAGGATCATTGTCCTGCTGCAGAACCCAAGTTCGTTTCAGCTTGAGTACACGAACAGATGGTCGGACATTCTCCTTCAGGATCTCTTGGTAGACTTCATAGTTCCTTTTATCACGGCAAGTCTTCCAGGTCCTGAAGCAGCAAAACAGCCCCAGATCACACTACCACCACCATATTTTACTGTTGGTATAATGTTCTTTTTCTGAAATGCAGTGTTCCTTCTATATACTTGGACACACACCTTCCAAAGAGTTCCACTTTTGTCTCATCGTCCACAGAATGTTGTCCCAAAAAGTCTTGGGGATCATCAAGATGTGTTGTGGAGAAATTGCTTTGATGTTCTTTTTGCTCAGCAGTGGTTTTCTCCTTGGAACTCTGCCATGCATTTTTGCCCAGTCTTTTCCTGATGGTGGAGGCATGAACGCTGACCTTAACTAGGCAAGTGAGGCCTGCAGTTCCTTGGACGTTGTTATGGGGTCTTTTGTGACCTCTTGGATGAGTCGTCGCTGCGCTCTTGGGGTAATTTTGGGCGGCCGGCCAATCCTGGGAAGGTTCACCACTGTTCCATGTCTTCGCCATTTGTGGATAATGGCTCTCACTGTGGTTCGCTGGATTCCCAAATATTTGTAAATGGCTTTATAACCCTTTCCAGACTATAGATCTCAATTACTTTCTTTCTCATTGTTCCTGAATTTCTTTGGGTCTCGGCATGATGTGTAGCTTTTAAGGATCTTCTGGTGGACCTTGCTGTGTCAAGCAGCTCCTATTTAAGTATGCCTTGATTGTGAACAGGTGTGGCAATAATCAGGCCTGGGTGTGGCTAGAGAAATTGAACTCAGGTGTGGACAACCACAGTTATAGTATGTTTTAACAAGGGGGGCAATCACTTTTTCACACAGGGCCAGATGGTTTGGATTTTTTTTCACCTGTAATAATAAACACCTTCATTTACAAATTGCATTTTGTGTTTACTTGTGTTTCCTTGACTATTGTTTAAATTGGTTTGATGTTCCGAAACACTTTGTGACAAACATGCAAAGGAACAGGAAATGAGGAAGGGGGCAAACACTTTTTCACACCGCTGTGTATATATATATATTTTATATATGTGTGTGTGTAAAAATAAACATGCAATATTTATACATTTTTATAAAAAATAAATGCATATTTCTCTGGGTCAAGACACCCTTTATAATCTGCATATAAAGCGTTGAAAGCATTATATAGAAGCATATAACTTGATTTTTTTTTTCCTTGCCATATAGTTAGCAGTACAATAAAGCTCCCACAATATCTCCTTTTACCTTTTTGGTTTATTACACTAATATGTAACCATTCATGGCAAATTAGGAGCCTGTGATGCATGCTAGCAAGCGGAGTTCTCATAACCACACTGAGCATGCTCGATGTCAGTGAATCACATACTTTATTAATATTTCTGAATATTTATTTTAGTGTAGGTAATGGCAGTGACGTATAAAACGTGGTTAATAGAGTGGAGTTGTACAGTTTTAACTTAAAAGACGGCATGCAACAAAGTTAAAGATAGTGTGTAAGGGTTGTGTATATATTTTCTTTCTTTATTGTATTAGAAAATAAGAGACACGTTTAAAAAAATGTTTTTCATTTTATTTGTCAAGGAAATGTAAGTAAAATTGCATAAGAAATATTTTATATTCTTATTTTCAACCAGCTGGGGGAGCTCCTATTTGCTTTTCACAGGGTTTTTAAGTGGTTGTAAACCTCTGAATTTTTTTTTACAAAGAAAGCCTTCTATAATGTATATATGCCTTGATCTGAAACACTGAGTGTGATTTCTATGTCATCTCTCATTCCTCTGCTATATCCACATGGGTCGCTTCTGACAATCTATGCCCCTGGTGCCCAACCTGCGTCCTTCTGGCAATTTTTGTGTGGCCTTTGAAGCTCCTGAAGCATGTGCCCAATCTCCAACAACTGTAGCATGTTTACAGTATCTGAGAGTCTCCTGCAGCATGTCCACAGTTTCTGACCATCTCCTGTATCATACTCACAATCTTTGACCATCTCTTGTATCATGTCCACAGTCTCTGACCATCTCTTATATCATGCCTGCAGTAGCTGAAAGTCTCTTTATATCATGTCTGCACTCTCTGATCATCTCTTGTATCATGTCTGCAGTCTCTGATCATCTCTTGTATCATGTCTCCAGTCTCTGATCATCTCTTGTATCATGTCTCCAGTCTCTGATCATCTCTTGTATCATGTCTCCAGTCTCTGATCATCTCTTGTATTAACTCACCAGTCTCTGATCATTTCTTGTATCATGATTGCAGTCTCTGATCATTTCTTGTATCATATCTGCGATATGTCTGCAGCCTGTCACCATATCTTGTATCATATCTGCAATCTGTGACCATCTCTTGTATCATGCCTGTAAACTTTGACTATATCCTGTTGTGTGTGCTTTCTCTGAGACTGAATATTCACTTAATTTTATGTGCAGCTCTTTGGTAATTTCAGGGTCCATGACTGAGGCCCCCCTATATCAAGGAAGTTGATCACAATCGGTCTATGCAGACACAATACAATCAGGAGATGCCCACGCCCCAAGCACACAGCAAGTGATTGACAGCCTCAGCTGTGCTTGTTTCCATATGAGACTGTGTAGATGGGGCCATGTCCTTTCCCTCCACTTAGGTCTCAGATGACACTCAGCAACTTGCTCTATGCTGTGTGGTATCAGATCCCCACCCCTTCTAGAGTTGAGATATGCTGTGTAAAATGTGTGCTTTAGGAGGCTGTAGCGAAGTGACGGTTGCAGATAAACAGGTAGTACTTATGTAGGGGGTTTTGTTTCCTCTGTGTGTATTACAGGAGGCCAGTCACTTCACTGGGTATGTGCAAGGGTTTACAACCTTACAACCACTTTAAAGCGGAGGTCCGCCCACCTCTGCAAAAATGAAAAGCCAGTAGCTACACATACTGCAGCTGCTGACTTATAATCGGACACTTACCTGTCCTGGAGTCCAACGATGGCACCGCAGCTGATGTTTCCATTAGCTGTCGGGCACATGCCGCCTCCATTGCGAGTAAGGGAACCCTGAAGTGAAGCCTTACGGCTTCACGCCGGGGAACCATACTGCACATGCGCAAGGCTCGCTTCCCTCTCCTACTGGCCTGGCGGTCGCGGAAGGAGGAGGAGGGAGCCCGGGTGGGCAGTGACGTCAATACCCACGGCTAAGGCTCCCGGAAGTGGGAACAGAATACCTGTGAAAGACAGTTATCCTGCCCACCCCCACCCACCCCCCTGAAAGGTGCCAAATGTGGCACCGGAGGGGGGGGAGGAGTACAACGAGCAGAAGTTCCACTTATGGGTGGAACTCCGCTTTAAAGCAATCCTTATCTTCTTTGTTGTAAAAATCCATTTGATTACATTGCGCAATGGCTAAAGCTGCAATGTACAAACGCAGTTGGATTATTATTATTATACAGAATTCATATAGCGGCAACAGTTTGCGCAGTTTTTTACAAAATTAAGGCAGACATATAAAAAATGCAATACAATTTGGTAGAAGAGAAATCGGAGGGCCCTGCTCGGCATGTATTATTAAAAATTTCTCCTAAAATTATTTTTTCTTTTTCATATTCCTGTGAGTGGGGCTATAACTAATAAGAGGACCTTGTATTTTTGCATTTTGATAAAAGGTCTGCATTAAATGCTTGTATTTGGTATATAAGTCCAGGCCAAGTAAATCTTATATTTATTTTTCTTTTACAGAGCTGATGGGCATAAATTAGTCAGTAAGAAAACAAGTTTTTCGGATCTGCTCAGGTCGGAATATTCCAGTGGGTTAACACCAAAAAGCAAGAAAAACAAGAAGCCGAAGAATGAAGATAAGGAAACATAACACATGAAATCTTAGTTGTCCAATCAAAGTTTCTGCATCAAGAAGTATGAAATTAACCAAGCTTCCAGTCTATCAGAGTTCAGCGTTGTCATCTTTAAAGACTTGTTGGCTGCAGAATAACATGGAAATGCAGATTTGGTAGCCCTGATATTTGGTTCCTATCTCTTGCCTCCTTAGGTTTTTGGGGAACCTCATTAGTGTGAATATTGGGTATTTGCCATAGTCCTTTGAGAAATAAAAAATAAAAAAAATCGTACAGTGAAAGTATCTGGAAGATGCCTGAAAATGTCACCCCTAACACTCAGGGCGGTCAAGAGTGTCATTCTTATCCTTCCAGTAATTATTTAGAAGGATTAGAGCCTAATGTTAGCCTTACATGTGTAGATTTCTCTCGCTCAATCGATTCCCCCATCCATGCAAAACAGCGTTAATGGAGGAATCTCCACTGCCGACTATTTTATTCTGACAGCCGCGGCCCCCCTGGCTGCCTGAATACCTGAACAGTGACTGTATCTGATAGGATGCACTCACTGTTCTGCCAACAATTTTCATTGTCATTTCCTAATCATCCTACTTTATATTGTAGGCCTTGTACAGTATAATTGTTTGTGAATGGGGAAGGGTGATACCAGACTTCACCTCCAGGTGGCACTGCAGGTGAAGGATGTTCTAGCTAATTACATTTTAGCAAGGGAGGGACCGTTATGTATAATTAAAGATTATATATTATTTTCCTGAAAATTCTATTTATAAAAACCTGAACAGAAGCTCTGTCTATTGGTCATTTCTGTGTGTTGACTAGCTGGATGTTTTTCATTCATTATGTGGTTGATTTGTTGAAAGACTTGCTACCAAGAAGCGCCAAGTGCTTGATGACTGGTATTCTGCCAAAACTCGCAATTTCATGGCAACCTACCCTTACTGAGACCATAAAACAATCACGACTGTTAGCGGCAGTTTGCCTTGATCTGTTCTGCCATTTTTCCATATAAAGACTTCAAGAACTTTCTTAGTATTCAGTCCATCAAGACCAGCAATTGGAGTAACCAGCCAACTCCTTCCAGTTCAATTTTACTACTTTGGAAAATGACCATGCCTCTAGGAATGATCCTTTAAAAATTAAAATTTCTATGTCATTCTGTGTGTGGACACTCACTAACAGATTTAGTGGATTTCATTTATCGCCACCATCAGAGGGTACACTGCAAGCAACCACTGAAACCTCTTATATGCCCCCTCTAATCCTGGAATCAGTTACTTGACTTTGCAACACAAATGGAGCCTTATCAGACACTTAGTGACTCAAAAGGTCTACAAAAGTAGATGATGCTGGCCATACACTTAGCAAATTTCTTCTGGTCCTGATGAACTGGCCAAAATTCAAGCCATGGGTGGCCCTGTTAGCACCATCCTGCCCAACATCTTTTAAATCCAAAATTGCAGCCATACAGAAAATTAACAGCCAAACAGTGGCTGCAACCAATCATGTCCAGCCACTCTTTGGGTATTCTGACAGCCAAGGGTGCCAGCTGTCAGGATATAATAGCCAGCAGGAGAGATTGGTCCATCCTTGCTGTTTAGCTTAGATGGAGGTTAAGCTGTGACCTCTGCAGCCAATCATTGCTCAGTCAGCCACCCTCCTTTCCATGAATGTAAGGTGGGTGAAACTCAATTCCAAGGTCATCAAATGAGGAAACCAAGCTCTTAAAGTAGAGCTATAGGCAAAACTTGGATAGAGAAAGGGAGGGTTATATTAACGCCTGTCGGATTTTTTTCCGCCATCTGTGTTGCAGACATTTCCTTTCACTTCCTGTCCCATGGCCAAACAGGTAGTGATAGGAAATCCCTGAAAATTAAGGAAATTCCCTGGGGACCCCCAGTTCACCAGAACTAGTGTCCCCGTTGGAAGATTTCCCCTCTTTTTTAGGGACAACGCAAAATTTGGGATTTTCTTTTACTTTCAATAATAATGGTAAACAGGACAAATAGAGAGGGGGGATCTCCTTAACGGGGGGGGGGGGGGGGGGGAGGGCACAGACAAAAAAAAAAAACTGAAAGGGGACTTTAATCCCTCTGCACTCTGTTCAAAAAAAAAAAAAAAAGTTTTGCCTTTAGTTACACTTTAAGTTGGCTGAATGAAATAAAAAAACAAATCCTTCATCCATGCTATGTAGTAGTGGTGCACTGAAATGATAGTTTTGGTGCCGAAACCGGAAATTCAGGATGCACTTGGCCAAAACCGAAATCAACGTTTAAAAAAAAAAAAAAAAATACACACATATATATTCTTATAAATAATTATATTATATTTGACTTTTTAACCACCTGCTGCCCACGCTAAAGCAGAAAGACAGCTACAGCACAGGCTTAAATTGCTGGGAGGGCATCCATAGACGTTCTCGCACTTCCCGCATGCCCCTCTGGGCATGCAGGCGGTGCGCACTGTGATTGCCGAGTCAGTGAGACTCAGCTGATCATAGATCGGGTAAAGGGCCAATCACAGCAGGCCCTTTTCACCATGTGATCAGCTCTTAGCCAATGACAGCTGCTCATGGAAATAAACAGATGCCGGTTATCTTTTTTTTTTTCCCTTAATGCTGACAGCATGAAGGGAAAAAAAAGCTGCCACTTTAATTTTAGAGAAAATGGTCCCCTTAGCACCCGAATGTGCTGCAAATCAGTGCCACATATCAGTGCCCATTAGTGCTGCCAATCAGTGCCTCATCATCAGTGCAGCCTATTAGTGGCCATCAGTGAAGGAGAAAAATGATGTGTTTGCAAAATGTTATAACAAGTTAACAGTTTGTTTAGAAAAGCCTCATACACACGATCGGACCGTGGACCAACTTTCCCGTGGATTTTTGTCCAAAGGGCGTTGGCCCCAAGTTGGTATTGCATACACACGATCGGACTTTTTAGGCAACAAACATGAACGTAGTGATGTTTCAACGTACTGACGACACTTCAAAAGAGGACGTTCGAATACTCCAGCGCGACCTTTGATCAACTTCTATAATGTTGTCTGATCTTTTGCATTGGTTCTGAGCATGCGTGTTTGTACTTTGTACAAAAGTCCGTTGGTTTTGTGTACAAAGGTCGGACTTTGGTCCATCGGACTTTTGTTGGCAGAAAGTTGGTCCGTTCGCACAGCCAACAAAAGTCCGATGAAACCTGGAAAAAGTTGGTCCGATGGAGCATGCACACGGTCGGATGTTGGTCAAAACAGCTAATTTGCATGTTAGTTGTCAAAAAGTCTGATCGTGTGTAAGGGCCTTAAATATTAAAAAACCCAGTGGTGATTAATAACCACCAAAAGAAAGCTCTATTTGTGTGGAAAAAAAGCTAAAAATGTCATTTGGGTACAGTGTTGCATGACCGTGCAAGTGTCATTCAGGCTTCATGCACACTGGACGTTTTTAAAGCAACTGTTTTTGGATTCAGACATTTTTTTATACAGTCAATAAACTCCCCTTCATGTTATTCTATGTGTACATGCACACTTATGCCTTGTACACACGGTCAGATTTTCCGATGGAAAATGTGTGATAGGACCTTGTTGTTGGAAATTCCGACCGTGTGTAGGCTCGTCACACATTTTCCATAGGAATTTCCGTCAAAATTTGAGATCTGATTCAAAATCTGTTGTCGGAAATTCCGATGTGTACACAATTCCGACGCACAAAGTGCCATGCATGCCTGGAATTAAGCAGCACTGGCTATTGAACTTAATTTTTCTCGGCTCGTCGTACGTGTGGTTTCCGACCAACTTTGTGTGACCGTGTGTATGCAAGACAAGTTTGAGCCAACATCCGTCGGAAAAATCCCATGGATTTTGTTGTCGGAAAATCCTATCGTGTGTACAGGGCATTAGGTTGTTATCAATTGTTTTTGGCTGGGGCGTTTTTTGGCTGTAAAAAAAAAAAAAAAACTAGTGAGTTCTGAGAAGGGTTTTTCAGCTGTAAAAACGCTCAAAAACGCAGCTTTTTGATCCATTGGAAAAAAAACGCTAAAAACGCTAACGCAGAAAAACGCTAATAAACACAAAAAAATGCTAATAAACACAAAAAAATGCTAATGCAAAAATTTTTATAACGTTATTTTAACATCCAGTGTGCATGAGGCCTAAAAGTTTGACAGCACTGAAAGCTGAAAATTGGCCTGGGCAGAAATCCTGCTAGCTGCATTTTTGGGGCATATTTGGCAAACTGCAGCAAAAACGCACATTCAAATGCATTGAAAGCGCATACATACCATAAGCAAGGTAAAATCGTGGGCGTTTTCGGCAGCCTTTACCGGCACTTTTTTTTTTCTATCGGTACAATGCTGAGAACTCTATTTTTCGGGAGCCGAAATTTCAGTGCATCACTACTAAAAAGCATGCATTGGATGAATCTACTGCTGCGGCAGAATACCTGAACAGCAGCTGCATCTGATCCCCTGATCTTGACAATATTTTTCCACCCAGCCCCCTTCAGTATTCAGCCAAAGGATTTTAGGCAGAAATGGGTCAGCAGGGCCACACACTAAACAAATTTTGTCCATTTCATCAAGAACTTATATTTTTAAAGGTTGAAAATGACAGACCGTTTCACTTTAACATATAAGCAGTAATTTGACATTAGGAATTCAGTAGAATATAAAGGCATTCATTACATGAAAAAGTTTGTGTACCTCCAGTCAAATGACAAGTTGTGTGTTTTGTTTTTTTTGGAAAAGTGAAAAATTACAAAACCTGCAGGGTACAAACGTATATGTGACAATGAAATCCGAATGAGGACAAGGAGTTACATTGTTCCCAGTTCTCTGTGTGGACTACAGAGCATCTTCTCTCCTTGTTGTGGAGAAGAAGTGAGGAGGAGGTGTTCCATAGTCCCCTCCTAGGGTGACAACGCTGTGTATACTTAGATACAGCACAGTGAGTGAGTTGTCATGGAAGGACAGGTAGTGTGTTACTGGCAGGATCACCAGGTTAAAAGGGAACATTAAGAAATAATAGTTGTGCCTAAGCAGTACCCTGTAAAATCTACCTTGTTTTTCTAGTTGTCATTCTGAAAAATAATGGTGCACTTCCTGGTATTTGAGTGTGCCTAGGCTCTCCCATGTCTACAGCTTCAGAGCTGTGTATCTGCAGTGCGAGATCCAAGGCACTGCTGCCTCTTGAGTGCTGGTTGCAAAGGATTTGAAGTTGTTGCTACATGATCCAAAGCCCTGCATCTACCAAGATGTCAATCTCCACACCTAGACACACTGATAGATTTATTAAAGCATAGTTTCACCCAAAAGTGGAACTTCTGCTTGTTTTTTCTTCTCCCCCCTCCAGTGCCACATTTGGCACCTTTCAGGGGGGAGGGGGGACCTGTATTTGACAGGTCCCCTTCCCCACTTCCGGGAGACAGGGCCGATGCGCCGTCTCTTGGAAGTTCGGCCACCTTCCGGTGCCGCAGGGCCAATTGGAAAGCGCAGCACACTAAGTGCATGTGCAGTAGGGGACCAGCTGTGAAGCTAAAAGGCTTCACTCCCGGGTTCCCTTACTGACAATGGCGGCAGCTGTACCCAACAGCCGATCCAAAGATTAGCTGGGGTGCCGACATCGCGGGCTCCCTGGACAGTGTCTTAATAAAAGTCAGTAGCTGCAGTATTTGTAGCTGCTGACTTTAAATTTTTAGTGGGGTGGGCAGATCTCTGCTTTAGGGGCTAAGAGAAGTTGCACTTTGTATGTGAATTTCCCCCAGAGCTTACTGAATGAGTATCATAATGGATAAGGGTACTTCAGGCCATCATCCATAATGTATATTTAGGAAAAAAAAAAAAAGATTCAGACTATACAGGCCAAGCATGGAGCAGAGATTTATATAAAATCATAGAATTTTATAACCTTTCTAAAAACAATTTACACAACAATAATTAATAAAACCCATTGAGCAGTAGTATAAATCTGCTGTACTCTATAATACACCAGAGTGTTGGTATGCTTTGCGTCTGATAATGCTTGTAAAATAAGATCTTCATGGGCCAACCTGTTTCGCCAAATATCGCTTCATCGGGGCACACGAGATTGCCATAGCATTTATCTAGAAAGAAGCAATAACATTGAACCAGTACAGTAGATTTATACTACTGCATATGTTTCATTATTTCCTTGAACGTGATTAGATAGTCTTTTTGAAATTAAATTTACTCACATTCACTAAGCTCTGGGGCAAATTCTTCTGCAAAGTGCAACTTCCCTAGCAAAGTGAACAGTCTATTTGTCTTTAGTAAACCAATCCCACGGTGTTAAATAAGAAATGGTAAGTCCGTAATGAGCAATAGTTTATCTGCAGGGAGACCACAAATAATACTGGTGACTAGTCCTTGGCCTTCTGCCAGCACCCATAGTTCAGTTCCACTTTAACTTGATCCTGCTGTGTATAAGAATAACACTGACTAAGCTCTGGGGGGAGTGAAACATGTTGGGGGCATGGTCTGGCAGCAGCCTAGGCTGAGGTTGTCTCCCTCCTACCACCACATTACTCGCAATTTTACGGCTCTTCCTTTGAAGTGCAAAGACAGCGGAGGGTGGTGCACACATGCCACACCCACTAGTCTTGGGGTACCTCCCAATGCAACCCATCCACTGTGGATCGCTCTTCAGAGGGTAACAATTATATAAATGAGCCCTAATTCATTACCCCAGATTTTTTTTAACTGTGGTCTACCACCATTAGCATTATTTTATTAAAAGTTGGAATAACAAAATAAATTATGAAAATTATAAAATTGTCTCACAATTTTTGGCAGTTGATAAGAGGTCACATGACCCATCTACAATATGTACTGCCAACACTAAACTGTCAAACTATCAATTAACAGAGGAGTTTAACTAGTTAACTGAATTTACAAGGATGACCACTGTATGATGGCGATCTGCAACCTGTAGATCGTGATATACCAGTAGATCGCAGTCGGGTGACTGGTAGATCGTGGTTGGAGCTTGCTCACCCGCCATTCCAGAGCATCAGAGTGCAATGCAGAGACTGCTTGTAAAGTTGGAGCTGTAGTAGAGAGTTATGCCGCATACAAACGATCGGAAATTCGGCCAGCAAAAGGCCGATGAGAGCTTTTGGTCGGAAAATGCGACCGTGTGTATGCTCCATCGACTTTTGCTGGCCGAATTTCAGCCAGCAAAAGATTGAGAGCAGGTTCTCAATTTTTCGGTCGGAAAAAGTTTTGATCGGAAATTCCGATCGTCTGTAGCAATTCCGACGCGCAAAATTCCTACGCATGCTCGGAAACAATTTGACGCATGCTCGGAAGCATTGAACATAATTTTCTCGGCTTATCGTAGTGTTGTACGCCAACGTGTTCTTGGTGGTGTGACCGTGTTTATGCAAGCCAAGAACAACTCCTATTTACGAACCGAGTACTGCGGGGACCCTCTGCCGTTCTGCGCGGACATCGGCCGTTCTGCAAATGCGCGGCTAGACGGAGCCTCGGAAAATGACGTAAAATGTCAGAAATGTCCATAATTTGCCGCGCATGTGCAGAACGGCATTCGACGGACATTGGAAATGTCTGCATTTGTCGTTCTGCGCATGCGCGGCCGATTTACGAACATTTCCAATTTACAAACAGGAGGAAAGTCCCTAACGGGTTTGTAACCCGGGGACCCCCTGTAGTGCTGGTTTCTGTCCCATGCAAAGTGATAGCAACTGCACTCCATCTCTTATCCCAGCTGGTGGTCTCCAAAGTGGTGCCAGTAGCAGGAAAGAAGAGATCTTCAGGTCAGTGTGAAGCAATACACTGGGCATAATAGTATAGGACTGCTCTCACATGTGCTGCGGTTTGTCTGTACCGCAGGTGCAGTGCAGTATACCTGCAGCTTTCCTGCGGGTTTTGTGCATTAACCATAGACTTCTATTATATCCTGCGGGTTTGGTGCACTTTCTGAAATCACACCTGCAGGATATAATAGAAGTTTATGACAAAGCGCATCTAGCCCAGGAAAGTTGCAGATGCACTGCACCCGAGGTGCAGACAAGCCACAGCTCATCAGTGTGAATGCAGCCCTATAGGGGGCTCAGAACAGTAAGGGTTCATTTACATTTGCAGACATGTTTTTACCACCCCGCCACACCCCTCTAGCTGCAGTAGCAAGGGGTGTACACGTGTTGTAGCCGTAGCAGGAGTTATACACCCTGTCATGTTTAGTTGGTGGGTGTAGGACCTACCAAGCATGACCCATTCAAGTGAATGCGGCCGCTGTGCAAGTGCCCTGCAATCTTGTGCAGTGCAGCAAACAAGGGGTTAAAGCAGGCAGCGTTGTGTTGCTTTCTAACCACCTGCTTTAACCCCTTGGACCCCACAAGAAGCATGCAGTTGTGGAGCACTTGCAGAGTGGCCCCATTTACTTGAATGGGTCATGATTGACAGGCAGTGGCACACACCAAAAGCTACAGGGGGTTTAATTCCTGCTGCTTCATGTGTATACCTCTGGGCTGCTGTCTTAGCAGCTAAAGGGCGTAGGGATTGGGGGTGGCAAATCTGAATCAACCGCAGGGTTTTACTACCCCCCAACTGTGTAAACAAGCCCTTAGGTTGCCTTTGCCGAATGCAACTAAGGGTTCATTTCCAAGTGCAGCAGGCACTGCTGCTCCTCTAAAAAGTGATCCAAGTGTGTTTGACAGGTGGTGGTGGTGGTGAGGTGATATGTTGCCTTCTCACTACCTGATTTAAACCCATGATTGCCGTGCAATTCACACGATTGGTAGTATGGCAATTAGAGGTTTAAACCCATCCTGTGCCATTTCCACCATATAAAGCTTTCATACCTAGTGAACTTGTTGCTTTGTGTAAACCGCTTCCTACCTTATCCCTTTCTGTGTAATCTGTCCTTTTCTAATCAATGACGTAATCGGCGCAAGCACAATTAGTCCCATTTTTCCGGCAGGCTCTTCTTTCCTGGAAAATAGTGTTTACATGCCGGAACTACATAATTGTAATTGTGAACTGCATGGTGAACTGCATCCCTCTATGTCTGTTTGCAGGCTTTTTAAGCACCATTACACAGAGAGTTGCTCGAGCTTGCTTGCATATGTAGACATTGAGTTGTTCCATTGATTTTACTAGGTCCACTTATATATTTACGATATTGAGGATTTACATGCATTCACACTTTATACAAAGTTAGTTTCACAAGTTATCATTTTATTAAAATATGTCATTCTGCATTATTCACAAACGTTACATTTTGCAACATTATTCACATGTGTAACCATTTTGGTTAACGCATGTATCTATTAATTTATTTACATGTTCTTAACACGATTTGATTCACATTGTTTTACATAGTTTTGAATTAACATCTTTATTATACACGATTTTATTATTCATTCATTTACTCTCTTGTGGTAATTTTCACATTATACATTATCACCATTTTCTATGGTCATTAGTTGAATTTTTACTTCCACGTATTCATATAGATGTTTTTCACTATTACACACCAATTATTTGTATACATATATTTTTCAATATATTTTTTACTACTTCACTTTTTTCATTCTCATTCACTGCTATATATCTTTTCACTAATCATCTGTGCACAGAAACTATATCTCTGTGCTTACATATTGTATGATCACAATTTGGTTTAGTTTGGGATTGATGGTTCTGCAACATGTGCAGAGACCTCAAGATTGGTGTCATCTGGCAGGACTGATTTTTTCAGCCAGTGAGTTAGCCAATCAATTAATTAATCAACCATTCAGTCACATGTTTTATCACAAATAGTATATATTTGTTAGCATTTTTAGTGATAATTAGCTATGAGTAAGCACTACGTTTAGTGTGAAAAGCGTCAGCTGTTTTTGGTTCTGTATTACTTTGCTGTGACATGTACAGTGTGATCCTGATGTTCTAATAAAGGCACGAGAAATTTCATTTGGAGTGCGGCTGTCCAAAATTTTCTACTCACCTTGATTTAAAAGGAGGGTGGTGCTTGAAATCATTGTCCTTCCTCTGTTAACTATGATTACCTGTAAGGAAACATATGCAGTCATAATTGCTTTGCACAACAAGGGATTCACAGACAAGGATTTTGCTGCTACTAAGATTGCACCTAAATCAACTATTTATCGGATCATCAAGAACTTCAAGGAGAGAGGTTCAATTCTTATGAAGAAGGCTTCAGGATGCCCAAAAAAATCCAGCAAGCGACAGGACCATCTCCTACAGTTGATTCAGCTGCGGAATTGGGGCACCACCAGTGCAGAGCTTGCTCAGGAATGGCAGCAGGCAGGTGTGAGGGCATCTGCACACAGTGAGGAGAAGACTTTGAGGATGGCCTGGTGTCAAAGGCAGCAAAGAAGCCACTTCTCTCCAGGAAAAACATCAGGGACAGACTGATATTCTGCAAAAGGTACAGGGATTGGACTGCTGAGGGCATGGTAAAGTTATTTTCTCTGATGAATCCCCTTTCCGATTGTTTGGGGCATCCGGAAAAAAACCTTGTCCAGAGAAGAAAAGGTGAGCACTACCATCAGTTCTTTTGTCATGCCAACCAACAGTAAAGCATCCTGAGACCATTCATTTGTGGGGTGCTTCTCAGCCAAGGGAGTGGGCTCACTCACAATTTTGCCTAAGAACACAGCCATGAATAAAGAATTGTACAAAATCCTCCTCCAAGAACAACTTCTCTCAACCATCAAGTAACAGTTTGGTGATGAACAACGCCTTTTCCAGCCCTTTGATGGAGCACCTTGCCATAAGGCAAAGGTGATAACTAAGTGGCTTGGGGAACAAAACATTGACATTTTGGGTCCATGGCCAGGAAACTCCCCAGACCTTAATCCCATTGAGAACTTGTGGTCAATCCTCAAGAGGCGGGTGAACAAAAAAAACAACACAAATTCTAACAAACTCCAAGCATTAATTATGTAAGAATGGGCTGCCATTAGACAGGATGTGGCCCAGAAGTTGATTGACAGCATGCCAGGTCTTGAAAAAGAAGGATCAACACTGCAAATAGTGACTCTTTGCATAAACTTCATGTAATTGTCAATAAAAGCCTTTGACACTTATGAAATGCTTGTAATTATACTTCAGTATATCATACATCTGACAAAAAGATCTAAAACACTGAAGCAGCAGACTTTGTAAAAATGTATATTTGTGTCATTCTGAAAACTTTTGGCCACGGCTGTAGTATTCATTGGCTATAGAACTGCATAGCGGGATTTTCTGAAAATCTTTCTGAAGGTAAATCTACATTTTAAAACTCAAAAATATCTGTCCTGATATCAGCCTTCTGTAATACTCACAGCAATATCCAAACTGGAAGAAGGAGGAGCCGCAGCAGAGTGATGACCCCATCAGTGTGCTGCTTCTCCCTAATTGTCCAATCACAGGCCAGTGACCAAGCTTTGCAGCTGAACTGCCATGTTGAAAAGTAAGGTCGCAGACTGGCTCTGTTGTCTGAATCAATTGGCTGAACACAATTACAAATTCTTTTTCCTGGTCAGGATAGATAATATACAGTAAGTAAGTACATATGTAATTCAACTCTGCGTTTAGCCACTTGCCTGGAGTAAAGCTTTGAGAACCAGGACGGTAATGCTGACACTAGTGAATTTTTCCATTTTTGCCTTACAAAGCACAGCTTCCAACTTGCCCTAATTCATTATTGTCAAGACACAGTTCCCGAACCCCCATGACTTCATATTTTTATTTTTTTTTCAACCAATGCTTCTTTCGCCATTGCAACGCTAGGACAACTGGAAACCTGTATGCAGCAGCCATGGAAGGCCTCTCCGAGTGTTTTCTTTTCTCTTTTTGTCTGTCCTCTTTACCACCAGCTCCGGCAGCATATGTAATCCTAGACCTGTCAACGGCCTCCTCTCTGCTGGAGCCTTTTGTTCCACCTTAAAGCCACCTCTGGGATCAGCATCGTCCCTCTTCTCTTTTTGTCTTCAGCTCAGAGAATAATAGGCAAAAACTCATAAAGATGTCACTGGGCCATGGGGTGCTTGTGTCTCACATTTCGTCCCTTTGTTGCTTGCGTCGGCTGAATTGGTGACTAATAAAGATCGCCAATGAAACGGAGTTCATTGAATGAACTAACTCCAATGGATCATCACAACTACTCAACCGCATCACAGGGCTATAGAAAAACTTTAAATAAAAAAAAAATACTGTTGTGTCCAATGAATATGTAATAAAGATAGTAAAAAAAAAAAAAACTTTAATATGCTTTAAGCTATATCATTTATCTTTTAAATCAAAACTCTTGGCAAGCAGCTAAATGCACTGTTGAAACACATACATGGTTATTGCTTTAACTACAAAATATTTGTATACAGACGGTCTAATGGTTTTCACACATTTCGTTTTCAAATGCACAGATATGCAGCTGACACATATTTCTTGTTTAAAGAAAAACATTTTTATTTTGACTAGAGTAAGGGAGGGTAATAACCCCTGTCAGGTCTTTTTTTTTTTTGCCATCTGTGTCCCATTGGGGAGATTTACCCTTACTTCCTGTCACAAACAGGAACTGAGAAGAAATCGCTGAAAATTAAGAGGATTCATTGGGGCCCTGCAAGTCACCAAAGCTAGTGTCCCTTTTTAATGTTAACTTATTGATTAGCAGCGCGCAACTACCTTTCTATTTAATTTTGTATCACAGCTATTGCCGGCAAACATGCCTGTCAGATCACATATGCCGGAATAGTGGAAGTGAATGGGGCTCGAACCTGCAAAATCCAAAGTTCTCACTGAGGCTTGATTCACACTAATGCATTTTTTGATGCATTTTGCAGAAATGCAGGGAAATTAACATGGGTTCCTATGGAACATGTTCACATCAATGCATTGTAGTGCCTCTGCATTTTTGGAAAGGGTCAGGCCGGGACTTTTTTCCCGCAAAATGCAGGGTTTTGCATGTAATAGAATTCAATGGACCCGCATCCAAAATGCGAGTACCGCGTTTTTACCGCGATTTGCATTTTGCGTTTTTTAATTTCTTTTTTTTTACACTGTATATAGCTGGTTTCTAAGGAGAGGGCCAGGAAGCCGGCCGCCGCATCCTTATCAACCGATGAGTCATCAGCTGTCAGCTGACTTCCCGCTAAATGTAAAAAAAAATGCTGGCTAAAAAAAATAAAAATAGAGAAAAAAATGGTGTGGGGTCCCCCCCCAGGTCCATACCAGGCCCTTGGGTCTAGTATGGATTCGGAGGGGACCCTCACGCCAAAAATGTAAAAAAAAATGGCGTGGGGGTCCCCCCAAAATCCATACCAGACCCTTATCGAGCATGCAGCCCGGCAGGTCAGGAAAGGGAGGGGATGAGCGAGCGCCCCCCCCCCCCCTCCTGAACCATACCAGGCGGCATGCCCTCAACATGGGGGGGATGGGTGCTTTGGGGCAGGGGGCGCTCTGTGCCCCCCACCCCAAAGCACCTTGCTCCCATGTTGATGGGGACAAGGGCGTCTTCCCGACAACCCTTGCCCGGTGGTTGTCGGGGTCTGGAAGCACCCTTTAACAAGTGGGCCCCCAGATCCCAACCCCCCCCCCCCTATGTGAATGAGTATGGGGTACATCGTACCCCTACCCATACTAGACCCATGCGATCCGATTCTGCTTCGGACCAAAAAAAGGGTCCTGTGCGAGTTTGGTCCGAATGCGATGCAAATTCAACCATACAATCTATGTGGCTGAGTTTGTATCACACAGACATCGCGTGTGATTTGCAGTGCAGGGCAAATCACATCCGATGTCGGACAGCACAACAGTGTGAACCAGCCCAAAGGCTCCTTTCACATTTGTGTGACTTGTCCTGCAACTCCTGTGTCCATAGACCTCAAGATTAGACTGGCATTGCTTCAAATCACATCAAATTTGCAGCAAAAACGCTGCAAAATCGCAGGACTTTAAGGTCGCACAAGTGTGAAAAGGGCCTTATGAACCTCAAGTTGTATGAAAAGTCGACCAAGTGTGAAAGGACCCTAATGAGATTCATTGATAACACCTTTGAATTAGGCCCCATTTGCACTTGTGCGACCAATACCTGTGTAATCTTGCGGTATATGGGCCTCAAGTGGCATCAAAGTCAAACCAAAGTAGTGCAGGGATGAATTTAACCCACTTGCAGGATGCACAAGTGAGAATAGTGCCTAATTCAAAGGTATTATCCATGAATTTCATTCACACTGCTGCAACCTGAAAGTCACATTATTTTGCTGCTGCAACTTGGCCCCAACTTCTGGGAATGCCTGTGTAATATTGCGCCCTATGTACCTCAAGTCACATGAAAGTCACACCAAAGTAGTACAGGGACTACTTTGAAGTTGTTGCAATTTGAAGTAGCACAGATATGAATGGTTATCATTGGCTGGAAAAGTCACCCAACTGTGAAACAAGTCATATATATTTTAATAGAAAGGAGCTCTCATTTATATTTGCATAGTCCTTACTGATTTACATCAGCAGAACAAATGCAGGAAGTGATGTGTGCACATGGACCAGAAGCAAATGTGTGGTGATGCCAAATAAACAAAGCAATGAACCCACCTACACCAAATCTAACTACCACATCCACACCCACACCCACATTGAGTAAACACAAGTACATATCCTACACTTACACAGCAAATGAGCAGCACCTCCTCTTTGCTAGAGAGGGACCTCGCCCTAGATTAGTGGAGCGAGGGCCACTTTAGCGACTTGGTAACTGGTCGCGGGCCACAATGAGCGTAAAGGGCAGATGGCAGGTCTGTGTCCACTCTGCATATGTAGAGCAGACACAGATGCAACCCGCTGTACCCTAAGGGCCCTCTGATCTGCCCAGACAGAAGGGGACAGAACCCCTTCTGGTTTTTTTTTAAGCAGATCGGATTGCAGATAGGCGGGTGTAAGCAGACACAAGTCCGTTTACATCTGCCGCTCTATAGAGGTGAATGGAGGGTCCGCCTGAAAAACAGACAGGCAGACCCGTTCAGACCGATCATGTGAAAGGGGCCTAAGGCTGCTTTCACACTCATGCACAGCGGTTTACCTGCATCTCAACTGACCTCGATCTTCACTTCTTCCTCAGGATTCCTGCAGCTGGTTGCTGCTGTCCCCCAGGTGGTTATAACTGGTGGCTGCTGCTGGCTGTCCTCCAGGGCTGGTACTGCTGTTGGGTACTGCCTGCTGGTACTGCTTGCTGGTACTGGTATTACTGGCTGGTACTGCTGGCGGGTACTGATACTACTGGCGGGTACTGATACTGCTGGTGGATACTGGTACTGCTGGCTGGAACTGCTGGTGGGTACTGGTACTGCTGGTGGGTACTGGTACTGCTTGGTGGGTACTGCTGGTGTGTTGTGGGACTGCTCGTGGGTACTGATACTGCTCGGTGGGTACTGGTACTGCTGGCTGGTACTGCTCGGTGGGTACTGGTACTGCTGGTGGGTACTGATACTGCTGGTGGGTACTTATACTGTTGGTGGGTACTGGTACTGCTGGCTGGTACTGCTGGCTGGTACTGATACTGCTTGTTGGGACTGATACTGCTGGTGGGGAACTGGTACTGCTGGTGGGTACTGCTGGCTCGTACTGGTACTGCTGGTGGGTACTGGTACTGCTGACGGGTACTGGTACTGCTGGCTGGTACTGGTATTGCTGGTGGGTACTGGTACTGCTGGCGGGTACTGGTACTGCTGGCTGGTACTGGTACTGCTGGCTCTTACTGCTTGCTGGTACTGGTACTGCTGGCTGGTACTGGTACTGCTGGTGGGTACTGCTGGTGTGTTCTGGTACTGCTGGTGGGTACTGGTACTGCTGGTGGGTACTGTTGGTGTGTTCTGGTACTGCTGGCTGGTACTGGTACTGCTGGCTCTGGCACTGCACGCTGCTGTCCGAGATCGCAGGAAGCATGCGGCTGCAGTAGAGAGCAGAGCTGATGCTTCCTGTCACAGGCGGAGTACATTTGGTATCACTCAGCCTGTGAAGGAGCCGGCGCTATACAGGAAGCATCGGCTCTGCTTCCTCTAGTACTTCGCGCTGATGCTCGGAGATGGCGGGTCGGGAACCCGCGATCTGGGCTCGCCAGCCTGCCATCTCAGAGCAAGCCCCATCGGAGATGGGGATCCTGACAAGCACAGAAACTTCCGGGTGATTACAATGACTCATTTCCGCATCAGAAGGTGAAACCACGCTCTTTTGATCACAGCTGCGAATATTTGATCACAACCACGATTAGAATTTTTTTATTTTCATTTATTTGCAGATATGCAAATCTGTATTTCTACATATGATATTTGAAGGTAAACTTAAGGGAGTTTGATAATAAATGGTGTCCCTGGGATAGCAGCAGGTGAATTACAAAGACAAAAGGCCCAGTTTGAGCCCTGGTTCACACTGACAGCGGGAGGAAATCGTTCAGCTCAACATGATTTCATTCCTGCATGTCAGTCCCGACTGTGTGGGGAGTTTCTGCACTGATGTCAATAAAAAAAAAAATCACACCCCGAAGTCGCCAAAAAGTAGTACAGAAACTACTTTTGGAAATTGCGGTGCCGCACCAATTAGAATGGTGCAATTGTCGCCAATTTGACATGTCAAATCGCACCAATGTGAACCAGAGCTGACACATACAACACTGCCTATCCACCAGCTGAATTCATTACCTGCAATTTATAAAGATTAGCCTGGGTTCAGACTAGTGCAGTGCGAATTCAAGGCCCTGCGTGACTGCGCAGTGAAACGCCGGCTGTTCTGCGGATTGTACGCGTTTTAGGTCCGAATCAGCTGCTGACATAAATTCGCAACTCATTGTACTACTTCTGAGGGGGAAATCCACGCCAAATTTTTATTAAAAAAAACGGCATGGGTTCCCCCTCCAGAGGCATACCAGGCCCTTAGGTCTGGTATGGATTTTAAGGGTACCCCTACGCCGAAAAAACGGCGTGGGGGTCCCCCCAGAATCCATACCAGACCCTTATCCGAGCACGCAGCCTGGCAGGTCAGGAAAGGGGGTGGGGACGAGCGAGCGCCCCCCCCCCTCCTGAACCGTACCAGGCCGCATGCCCTCAACATGGGGGGGGTGGGTGCTTTGGGGAAGGGAGGCGCCCTGCTGCCCCCCACCCCAAAGCACCTTGTCCCCATGTTGATGAGGACAAGGGCCTCTTCCCGACAACCCTGGCCGTTGGTTGTCGGGGTCTGCGGGCGGGGGGCTTATCGGAATCCGGGAGCCCCCTTTAATAAGGGGGCCCCCAGATCCCGGCCCCCCACCCTATGTGAATGAGTATGGGGTACGATGTACCCCTACCCTTTCACCTAAGGTGTAAAGTGTAAATAAAAAAAACACACAATTTTAAAAAAATATTTTATTGCACTGCTCCGGGGTCTTCTTCCGTCTTGGGGGGTCTTCTCGCCGGACTCCTCTGCTATTTTACCTAGCTCTTTTACCGAGCGGAGAAACCCGGCTACCTTCTTCTTCGTCGCCGCCGTCGTCGTCTGGGGGTCTTGATCCGCCTTCGGGGGTCTTCCGGGGTCTCTTCTGTTCTTGCCGATGTCGTCGCCTTCTGCGCCGCCTCTTTCTTCTTCTTCTTCTTAAGATGTTGACTCGTCGCTCTCTCTGGCCGGAATGGCAGAGCCGCGCTGTGCTGGGACTTATATAGGGACAAGGGGGCAGGGTCACATGCTCATGTCACATGGTGACCCCGCCCCCTATGATGTCACAGTCCCAGCATCCTCCGGGACTGTGACATCATATGTGGGCGGGGTCATCGCAGATGCATTCCGTTGTGAACAGGATAAAATCCTGATGTAAACCTGACATGATAATGATCAAAAACTGACGTGAAACGCTGAACAACTGATTTTTCTCTTTGCAGGGAAACCAGAGCTTCAATTCGCACCGCACATGTGTGAACCGGGCCTCAGTGTATAATGGGTAACATTTCATACTAAAACTCACCCACCAGCCTACATCATTTTTATCTGCAAGATTATAGAAACATGCTTACAAAGCTTTTTCAACATAATATAAAAAAAAGGCATATATTCAATATACAACACCCACCACCACCCCACAATTCACACATACATAGGTGACCACTAGGGATGAGCTACGAGTTTGAGTCGAACCATGTTCGACTCGAACATCGGCTGTTCGGCCGTTCGCCGAATTTCGAACGTTATGGGCCGTTCGCGCCAAATTCGAGTGGCGCGTTACGGCCCATAATTCACTGCGGCACTACCCTAATTGCTGGTGTTTTCTTCGGATCCTATTTACAAGAAGCTGTAGTAATTACAGTTGGTATTCTGTGTCATCTGCACAGTGTGCACCTAAAGCTACCCCAATTGCTGGTGTTCTGCTGATCCTATCCGCAGGCAGCTGTGGTAATTACAGTTGGTGTATTGTGTCATCTGCACAGTGTTTCCCCATAAAGCTACCCCAATTGCTGCTGTTCTGCTGATCCTATCCGCAGGCAGCTGTAGTAATTACAGTTGGTGTATTGTGTCATCTGAACAGTGTGCACCTAAAGCTACCCCAATTGCTGCTGTTCTGCTGATCCTATCCGCAGGCAGCTCTAGTAATTACAGTTGGTGTATTGTGTCATCTGCACAGTGTGCACCTAAAGCTGCCCCAATTGCTGGTGTTCTGCTGATCCTATCCGCAGGCAGCTGTATTAATTACAGTTGGTGTATTGTGTCATCTGCACAGTGTGCACCTAAAGCTACCCCAATTGCTGGTGTTCTGCTGATCCTATCCGCAGGCAGCTGTAGTAATTACAGTTGGTGTATTGTGTCTTCTGCACAGTATGCACCTAAAGCTACCCCAATTGCTGGTGTTCTGCTGATTCTATCCACAGGCAGCTGTGGTAATTACAGTTGGTGTATTGTGTCATCTGCACAGTGTGCACCTAAAGCTACCCCAATTGCTGGTGTTCTGCTGATTCTATCCGCAGGCAACTGTGTTAATTACAGTTGGTGTATTGTGTCATCTGCACAGTGTGCACCTAAAGCTACCCCAATTACTGGTGTTCTGCTGATCCTATCCGCAGGCAGCTGTAGTAATTACAGTTGGTATATTGTGTCATCTGCACAGTGTGCACCTAAAGCTACCCCAATTGCTGGTGTTCTGCTGATCCTATCCGCAGGCAGCTGTAGTAATTACAGTTGGTGTATTGTGTCATCTGCACAGTGTGCACCTAAATCTACCCCAATTGCTGGTGTTCTGCTGATTCTATCCGCAGGCAGCTGTAGTAATTACAGTTGGTGTATTGTGTCATCTGCACAGTGTGCACCTAAAGCTACCCCAATTGCTGGTGCTCGTACTTGTAGTGCAAAGTGGCTGTGCCTTTAGTAAATAACCCCCATTGGAGCTAAAATGAGAGCTATTTGCAAGTCTGAGCATGCTCAGTTGTGTTGACACCTAGTTGTACCAGTTTTCTTCTCATCTTTTCATCAATTTTGGAGGGATGTCCAGTTCTTAGTAATGTCACTGTTGTGCCATATTGTCTCCACTTGATGATAACTGTTTTCACTGTGTTCCATGGTATAACTAATGCCTTGCAAGTTCTTTTGTACCCTTCTCCTGAATGATACCTTTTAACAATGAGATCCCTCTGATGCTTTGGAAGCTCTCTGAGGACCATGGCTTTTGCTGTAGGATGCGACTAAGAAAATGTCAGGAAAGACCTACTATAACAGCTGAACTTTATTTGGAGTTAATCAGAGGCACTTTATATGATGGCAAGTGTGTACTGACTCCTATTTAAAGCGGAGGGTCACCCTAAAAAAAAAAAAAGCTGCATTAAAATGTTAATAAAAATTTAGAAGGAAAAAAAAAATATATATATTTTTTTTAACTTACCAGAAATGGCTGTTGCTAGGCAGATCGTCCTAATTTGCCTCTTCCTATTCCACAGTGTTCTTCAGTCTTCTGCTCCTCGCGTCATCTTCTAGTGAATGGGGCGCGGTGTGTTATGGGAACTGTGTGTGTCCCACAACACAACTGTGTGTGTCCCACAACACAACTCGCAGTAGGAAACGGGCAGTGAAGGCTCCACTGCCTGTTTCCCTTAGTTGGAATGGCGGCGACGGGAACCGAGAGCCGAGGGGCGGTCGTTCTCGGGGGGGGGCGACATCGCGGGCACCCAAGACAGGTAAGTCTGCTTTTTAAAAGTCAGCAGCTACAGTGTTTGTAGCTGCTGACTTTTCATTTTTTTTCCCAGCTGGCCCTCCCCTTTAAACCACTTTCAGACCGGACCAATTTGCAGCCAAAGGACCAGGCCCCTTTTTGCGATTCGGCACTGCGTCGCTTTAACTGACAATTGGCT
Organism: Lithobates sylvaticus; assembly: GCA_028564925.1. Classification (NCBI taxonomy): domain Eukaryota; kingdom Metazoa; phylum Chordata; class Amphibia; order Anura; family Ranidae; genus Lithobates; species Lithobates sylvaticus. Next base: position 109,240,837 of record CM053033.1, read on the forward strand.
CCCAAACAAAATTGACGTCCTTTTTTTCCCACAAATAGAGCTTTCTTTTGGTGGTATTTGATCGCCCCTGCGGTTTTTATTTTTTGCGCTATAAACAAAAATAGAGCGACAATTTTGAAAAAAATGCATTATTTTTTACTTTTTGCTATAATAAATATCCCCAAAAAATATATTAAAAAACTTTTTTTTTCCTCAGTTTAGGCCGATACGTATTCTTCTACATATTTTTGGTAAAAAAAATCGCAATAAGCGATTATTGATCGCTTTGCGCAGAAGTTATAGCGTTTACAAGATAGGGGATAGTTTTATAGCATTTTTATTAATAATTTTTTTTTTATTAGTAATGGCGGAGATCTGCGATTTTTTTTTGTGACTGCGACATTATGGCGGACACATCGGACATTTTTGACACATTTTTGGGACCATTGTCATTTTTACAGCAATTAATGCTATTTAAATGCATTGATTCCTGTAAAAATGACACTGGCAGTTTAGGGGTTAACCACAAGGGGCAGTGTAGGGGTTAAGTAGGCCTAGGGGTGTGTTTCTTACTGTGGGGGGGGCGTGGCTGTCAGCTAGTGAATGCTGATCTCTGCTCCAATCACAGGGAGCAGAGATCGGCGTCACTAGTTGCTAGGCAGAATGGGGAGATGCTGTTTATCTCGGCATCTCCCCGTTCAGCCGTCCCGTGAGACGATCGCGGATGTCCCCGCGGCGATCGAGTCCGCGGGGACCGCGATCGGACTCACGGGGGTCCCGACCGGCGCGGGAGCGCGCCGCTCCCGGCGCGCTCTCGATGGCACGGACAGGCAGAAAGGAGGGACTTATATATACGCCCTCCTGCCTGTACGTGCCATTCTGTTGACGTACATCTGTGTGCGCCGGTCAGCAAGTGGTTAACAAGAGTTTGAATGTTATTGCTTAATTCTCAACACAGCTACATCCCAAGTTATAGGATATGCAACCACATTATTTTAGTTTTTTATTTTTACTCCCCCCCCCCCCCCTAAAAGATTTCAGTTTGTTTTTCAATTGAGTTGTACAGTTTATAGGTCACATTAAAGGCGAAAAAAAGTTTTGAAATTATTTATCTTTGTCTCATTTTTTTACATCAGAGAAACGTGACATTTTAACAGGGGTGTGTAGACTTTTTATATCCACTGTAGCAACTTCTGTCATGGTGTAGGGGCTGGGAAGCCAACACAATTCTTCCCCACTGTTAATTACTGTCATTGACTGTGATCCCCTGCTAAAAGTGTCTCCTAAAGAATTAAATGGATGTTCTTGGCAGCTTGTCTCAGTGCATGGGACACACAACACCAACATCCACTGGAGGGCACACCTACACACCTTACATGAAATAATGTTATACAATTATGGAACGGCCGACAAGTTTTTTACATAAAAAATTACTACCTGGTAAACTTTGCAATAGTAACTTAAAACAGGTAATACTAAATAGTACTCTTTACTATGGATGTACAGTCTTCCATGGTCCAGCCGCAATATTCAGCAATTGTTTCGTTACAAACGTTTTTATTACAGGCAAGAGAACACTGGCACAAGAAAAGTGTGCAATCATTATGTTACTTTTGAAATAACATATATAGAAAGTCATATAAAATTATCATTCAACACAACAAGGCAAATTAGTAATCTGTTACAGCATTCAGAATGTACACTAGAAATAACAATCCAAGTGATATTTTGTCTCAGGACTGAAGTTAGGAATAGAAATATAACCTCCATGGTAGGTGTCCAGGAAAAAGGGAAGGAATAGTATCCTGGAAAGATGAGCAGAGGAAATAAGGGGGGTGGTACAGCAGGGAAATAGATAGGTAGATATGTGTATGGTGGCTGTGGGGGGTTGTTATATGGTAGAAAAGGAAATGGGTAGCCAGTGCTCATTGTAATTGGTTCCCAATATGGAGGGCCTCATAGAGGAAGCTTAAATAGTAAGGAGGGTATGCTAAAAGTCTATCGGTAAGGCTGGGCATACATAATACAAATTTCATATTCTATTTCCTTTAGATTTACCTTCAACTATGTCTCAGTGCATGGGACACACAACACCAATATCCACTGGAAGGCACACCTACACACAGGACCGCTGATAGGCCAGTACAACTGGCCCTGTTGTACTGGGCCTGGCCAGCAGGGGGGCCCAGGCAACCTGCACAGAGAACTAACTAATGTAGGGAAAAAAAACGTCCACAGCCCTGACCGAACATCGTCGCCACCCTGCAGTGTTCATGTAGGTGGCGGCAGGGAGGGACTATTTCTTTCAGGCGCGGAAGAATGTCTCTTCTCTTTCGCACCCGCTCCTCATGCTGGCTCAAGTCCCGGCCAGCGTGTCCTCCCCTGGCGCCGCAGAGTGATTCCTCTTCCTCCACTCTTGGCGCTCTGCTCTGTGCTTCACTCAGCAGAGAGTAGAAGCAGTGAGATGAGCTTTGGCTGAAGAAAACAAAGAAGCAGCTGGCATCTGACTGTTTGTTTGTTTCTTTGGCACTCCAGTGAGTCCAGGCAGCAGCACTGCAGGATCAGGGAAGAAGTGACACCTGGGGCCCGGCTAACAGGTGGGTGCTTGCTTGGGGGGGTTCAAGATTAACTGCAGCAGCATCTATACATTATGGCATTGGCGGCATGGGTGGCACTTTTTGCAGGTAGAAAATGCGTTATGGGCCATAACGCATGTGCTGCCTGCAGACAGTGCCACCCATGCCGCCAATGCTGTAATGTGCTGCAGACAGTGCCACACTAGTGGCCAGTGTGAAGGTCCCCCTCCTTACATTGGTGGTTACTGTGAATGCTTCTATTACATTAGTGGTCAGTGTAAACCCCTATTACATTGGTGGTCAGTGTTGAGACTCCTCTTTATATTGGTAGTCAGTATTAAAAAAATCGGCATTGCCATTGATCACACGCCCCCTCCACCCAGCACTGCCACTAATCCCAGGAGTTCTAGGATCCCTAGGAGTTTTGATGAGTCCCCTCACCACCCAGTCCATGGTGTGCAGGCAGGTGGAGAGCAAAATTGCATGGGGGAGCAAGAAAATGTTTGCCCAGGGTCCAATCAATATTAAAGACGCCCCTGATGGTTTTAGTAAATCTAAACTAAATTTGTATAATGTATGTCCAGACTAAAGCCCCATACACACGGTCGGAAAATCCGACCACCAAATCCATCAGATTTGGTCCGACGGATTTAGTCCGACACTGGTGTTGCATACACAAGTTGTCGGAAAATCCGATCATTCTGAACGTGGTGACGTTTGTTGCCTACGACGGGACTACGTAGAGGCTATTAGCCAATAGCTTTGGTCTTGTAATGTGATCTGAGCATGCGTAGCACTTTGTCCGTCGGAATTCGCTACACACGATCGGATTTGGTGTGATCGGACTTTGTTGTCAAAAAATCTATCCAGCAGGAGATAGGACTTTGTCCGTCGGACAATCCGATGGAAACTGTCCGATGGTGCCTACACATGGTCGGAATTTCCGACAACATTGTCCGATAGGACAGAATCCATCGGAAAATCGACCGTGTGTATGGGGCTTAAGTTGTGTGCAATCCAAGCTTCCCACATTTTTAAAAATTTGATAGCCTATTATTTAGTGTGGCTGCCTTTTTTTTATATGTCATTCACAGGTTAATGTGGGGTTTAAGCTCCTCAAAGTGGATATTTCAGATCCTAGCTATGGTTTGTTTTGCGTCAGTAAAAGAGTGAGTAAACAGATTTTTTTCATAGAGGTCTATCTAGAATAGATTATCTTGTAAGTATGAGACAAAAGTGAAGGCTCTTCAGGCAGTCCCACCAAATATGTCTAAATCTGCCAACAGCATCTCACCCTCTAAAGCACTGGGAGAGATATCCCATATACACCAAATACAATCGCATTATGAATTCAAGTACATATTTTTATACGCAGTGTAGTAAGAATATACAACAGTTTGTTAATCAGAAAATTTGCTAGAAGGAAAATTTTGTTTTTTTTACCCATCGCATGGATGCTGTTTTCCATGTTTTCATTTGTTACTTATTATACCACAGGTCCTTATACCGCCCTATATCAATTTTGGTCATGTTTTGCTGGGTCCCCCTATGTGCCTTTGCTGGATGCCCCACCCTACCTTCAGCTCCCAGACTAAGCATGTCCTCTGGTGCCCCTCCATGTCATTGGCCCTTTTGTTTCCTGCTACTCTTTGGACTCCTATGTTAATACATTGGATTTGATTTTCACTTGAAGAAGTGAGCAATGCTTCATGAAACGCGTAGAAATATAGTCTAGCGTTTACCTACCTGTCTTTTTGTGCAAGGTTGCTTATATGTATGTTTATACATTAGGGTTGATATGTGTCTTTTCTAATTTTTATACCATGGCACACATGTTGCCCATTTTGTTAATTTTTTACTTGAATGTGGAATAAAAATATATATAATTTTAAGAAATTAGGTATTTACTTTTTTGCCACAACTTTAAAAACAGTCCCATCTGCATTTTGTCCTTCAGATATTTCTATGAATTAGGCACTGCATTCTGCCTACGTCTTCCCACTCCTGACCATCTATGTTACATGTGATATAGTTGTACCTTGTACTTTTCTTGTTGTATTCAATAAAGGTTAAAAAAAATATATATATAACAGGCAATTACATCAGAAATAGATATTGGGTTCCTTTTAAAAATCCAAATTGAATCCAGAAGTCTTATTATAAATTTCACTTAGAAATGGAGCCTAGTTACTAAAATTGTAACTCCAGTTATTGACATAGCATTGATGAAACATAAACCTACCTGGATTGATTGATTGTTTGAAAAAATTTTGTCCCCTTAGCTTGCCTATTTGCAGGTCCCAGACAAAAGGAGCTGACCTCTAGATTCGCAATCGATGGATCCCTGCCTGGACCCACTTCCTTCCTTGCTTTTCCTAGTTCTACTTCCCCACCTTCTTATTCTTCTCTCTTCTTTCTTTTCTTATCCTCAAGTCTTTTTAATGTTTCGCTCCTCCTTTTCTCCTCCCCCCTTTTTATGGTAATTTCGGTACTAGTTGAGGGGTTATGTGACCCTGATAAGTTATGTGAATTACTACTTTACAGATCACTGAGTAGATGCTAAGTATTGATGGTGCCTTAGGCCTTGTGGGCCTTGTGCATTTAATAATAGGATCTGTTTTGTAATTTGTAAGTAATTCTTGTAGATGGGCCTCTTACATCATTAAGTTGGTGTGAGCCAGTCTGATTACGCCATCTGATCTACTAACTGAAATATCGTTATGGTTCCTAATAAGCTCCTTTTTTTCTATAGAGTGTGGTCTATTGGTTACCATGCTGATGGACTCTGATGCATAGTTTCTTTAAATCCCTACCTATTTTGTTTTCTTACTTTTATGTAACCAGACTGGACCCACTGGATGTTCCAACCTCGTTATTATGATCTTATGTACCTACTTTACCGCATGCGCAGAACTATGTTAAGCCCCATACACACGCTCGGATTATCCGAGGACCAGGTCCGTCGGATCATGTCCGTTGTACTTTGTCCGATGTTGGTTTTGCGTACACACGGTCGGACAAAGTTGTCGGAAAATCCGATCATTCTGAACGTGGTGACGTTTGTTGCCTACGACGGGACTACGTAGAGGCTAGTAGCCAATAGCTTTGGTCTTGTAATGTGATCTGAGCATGCGTAGCACTTTGTCCGTCGGACAACCGTACACACGATCGGATTTGGTGTGATCGGACCGTGTTGTCGGAAAATCTATCCAGCAGGAGATAGGACTTTGTCCGTCGGACAATCCGACGTACACTGTCCGATGGTGCATACACACGGTCTGATTTTTCAACAACATTGTCCGATCGGACAGAATCCATGCAAAAATCCGACCGTGTGTATGGGGCTTTAGAGTTGTGTTGTTGTTATGCTTTGTATCCCCCCCTTTTTGTTACTTGAAAAGAAAAATGTAATAAAAACGATTGAAACAGAAATGAAGCCTAGTTGAATAAATCCCCCCTAATGTTTTGTGTCTCCCAGGATCTCCATGCCATAACGGCCTTCTATTTTCCTGTTCCCTTTAGGAGAGTTGGCATCTTTCTTCCTGGCACATATTTTTCCTCTCAGTTGTAGATTTATGTGTTCCAATAGATACTTGTTTATTTTGTCACAATATTGTAATGCAATAGTGTCACAATCACACAACACTTAGGACACAAGAGGCTTCCACTTCACCAAAAAAGATATTAGGTACTGAACATTTATTTTATCAATAGGTAGGAAGAACTCTACAGATCTGGTGTCGGCTGCAGGACTATGTTACCAAGAATATTTGTGCCAAATACTGAACCCTGCTGATCATTTGACTTCCATCAGCCACTATAAGTGCCGACCTCATATCAACCAAGCGTACCATGACCTCCAAAAATGTCCTCTTACTCTCTTTTGCTGGAGGACCCAGCAATGTGTTTGTGTACCTATGCCATGAGCACACGTGATTGGTTGTCTTCAACTCACTTCTGGAATTATTCAATCCACGTTTCTCTGTGCCATCAGTAGACAAAATAGCCAAGAAGAGTCCCCTTTAGCATCCCAAATCAACATCACATGAACCTACACACTCTAAAGCCTCATACACACGGTCGGACCGTGGACCAACTTTCCTGTGGATTTTTGTCCAAAGGGCGTTGGCCCCAAGTTGGTATTGCATACACACGGCAGGACTTTTTTCAGCCAAATTTCACCAAATCACTTGGTTTTTCTGCTGTTTACCGCCACCTTTGGTCAACTTCTATATTGTTGTCTGATCTTTTGCATTGGTTCTGAGCATGCGTGTTTGTACTGTGGACAAAAGTCAGTTGGTCTTGTGTACACACGTTCGGACTTTGGTCCTTCAGACTTTTGTTGGCAGAAAGTTGGTCCGTTCGCACAGCCAACAAAAGTCCGATGCAACCTGGAAAAAGTTGGTCCGATGGAGCGTACACACGGTCGGATGTTGGTCCAAACCACCTAATTTGCATGTTGGTTGTCAAAAAGTCCGACCGTGTGTATGGGCCTTAATACTGACAAATCTCATGTTGGCATGCAACAGCAGAAATGCCTTGGTTTGTGCCATGAAAAAACAAGTAAAGTTACACAAGATGGGTTCTGCCAACTTCCTGAGGCCATCACCGTGCCACCTCACTGGAGGGAAATAAAAAAAATTGCTTCGATTACACAATGGCAAAACCTTAACTACATAATGACAATGTATGTAATACAGTAAGATATTACAATAAAGAAATGTTCATTTCAATTAAATAATACCTGTTAACCTGTCATGCAAGTCTTTGTTTACACACTTATCATTATAGGGTGAGAACTGTATCCTATAGTTATGCTTTCATGTTGTCACCCTGCCACTGGTGGAGACTACAAGTGGCTATGCTGACATGCATTGAACAAGCATGGTCCACCATTGTAATTATTAGGAAGCCAACCCAGAGCAATGATGTGCAGCTGACCCTGGAGTGAGTGCATATAGACAGGAAGAGGCTGGAAGAGATTAGCATCAAAAGATGAAAAAAAAGTTAAACAACTATTATATTTTTGAAAAAGCCTCTTTTTATGATACATACTGCTTTAGTTAACTAAATGTCAATTATTTAGGGCAGTATTAAATAAAACAGATGTTCAATTTATATAAACCAAACATTAACAGCGCTTAGTAGCATAGATCAAATAGCTATGCTACTAAGCGCTGTTAATGTTTGGTTTATATGAATTGAACATCTGTTTTATTTAATGTTACTCACCGTAGGTTTATAACAGCAGCTATCATTTATAATTTTTTATTTTTTATTTATTTTTCTGAGTGTTTTTGAACACTGGTGTATTTTGTTTAATTTTAATTTTGATTTTTGTTTTTATTTTAATTTATTTTAATTTTTTTTCCCATTCTCATATTCTCATTTGAGCGCTGGGATCAGGAATAATTATTATTATTTTTGAGTCTTTGTATATTTAGGGCAATAGTTTCCAAACTCTGGCATTTGCTTGCCTTTATCCTGCCCTTGGGGCACTATTCCTCCTATTGACACCAACAATGGGGGCATCATTTTTGCCACTGACACCAACAATGCAGAATTATTCTTCCCACCGATATCAATGATGGGCACCCTTCCACACTGACACCAATGATGAGGTACTATTTCGCCCACTGACACCAACGATGGGACACTATTCCTTCCACTGACACCAATGATGGGACATTAGTCCTCCCAATGACACCACGATGGGGCACTATTCTTCCCACTAAAGATGATTACTCCCACTGACAGCAGGACATTTTCTAATCCCACTGGTCACAGTCCAGCCACCCTAAATTCTGAAGGACAGTAAACTGGCCCCTTATTTAGAAAAATTGGAGACCCCATATTTAGGGTATACATTTTACGTTATGGGCTGGGTTATGGAAAAAAATGCACCCATATTTATATTAAAAAAATGTGATGAGCATTTATGAGCACAATCAGTACACTCTTTCTGCAGCTGCCACAGTCCCTCTGCCACAGTGGGCAATTTAAAATTTGACGAATTTGATGGAAGAAGAACCCCAAGCTCCTGTAAGTTCAGAGGTAGTCAGTCAAACAGTCAAACATAGGTCAAAAAAGTTAACGAAAAAAAAGGGAAAAAAATAGTAAATAAAAAAAAAAAAATGGGCAGACTGGATGAACTAATATTTTTTCTGTCGTCTATATTTCTATGTTTCTAAGATTGGTAATGGTAAAAGGGTGGAGGGGGGGGGGGGGTAAGTAAATTAGGGGTCAATATGAAATAAATATGACATGTAGCTCAATGTGCGCGCTCCCGCTTTAAACGCCGGCGGATAAACTAGCTGTATGGTTGTGTCTCATTAATGGCTTGTGCAGAATCTCTCTGTGCTACAAGCAAAATTAAATATTGGAGGATCTGTTTTTATGATTTCCATTTTGTCTGTGTAAATGTGACTCAGGCAGCCAGGCTGCTTTCCACCCCTTCCCACATCCCAGAAAAGCTTGTGCACCCCCTACTGCAACTTGTCTTTGATAGATTTTTAATATGATTTTAAAGAGTTTTGTTTGGTCTCTTTCTTATTCAATGAGATTAATTTAAACCACTTATCCCCTGGGTTTAAGTCAATCCGTGTTGGGTTTTCTCTTTCTCGTTTGTATGGCAAAGCTGCATTTTTCTTTTTTGTGCCTGTGTGTGTGTGTGCGTGCATTTGTTGTGCCCCGGCTGTTGTCTATAAACTCCTCTGTCACTTCATTAACCCCCCAATCCGGGGGCAATCCCTTGTGCCTACCATATCTATGGCAGAGGATTTAGCCGGGGCCCTTTCACATGCAAAAACCCAGCGCCAACCACAATGGAGGGGGCCTTATCGACTTAATTAGTTGCTGTGCATTTTGCTGAAAATTGTATTAATACCGCTAGCTGCCTTTAAATGAAAAGGCAATGGCGAAAGAATCCCTGCAAAGGTTAATAAAATGCACACACAAAGGCATAGGTTGGGTTTTTTTTTTCTTTACATATGATTAAAAAATTATATACATATAGTCATATAAAAAACAATATTATAGAAGATATGACACAGATTCCACTTAAAGATAAATGCCAGGCAAACAGCTAAAAAAACAGATGAAGGACATTATCTTGGAGCAGTTTTACCTACCAAAGAATAAGTATTTCTGTCCATCCAGTCTTGAGATTTACACAGCTTTTCCAGACAGAAGATTCTGTCTAGTGACCTGTGTTAAAGTGATATTAAAGGCAATTTTTTTTCTTTAAAAATAACAAACATTTTATACTTACCTGCTCTGTGCAAGGATTTTGCACAGAGCAGCCCTGATCCTCCTCTTCTCGGGTCCCTTGACAGCGTTCCAGGCCCCTCCCTCCTGCCGAGTGACCCCAGAGCAAGTAGCTTGCTATGAGGGCACCCAAGCAGGCTCGCTCCCGAGCCCCTACTCTGCGTGTCCATTTACACACAGATGTTCTATAATCCACGGAGATACAATGTAACTGATAACAGTCAGCACACAGGCAGAGATCACAGAAAGTTATCAGCTTAGTATTTTTCTGGCAGGATCAGCAGGTTTTGTTTGCATTCCTCTGGATGAACTGTGGGTATAGGGTTCTGGAGGTATAGGGTATTTGGAGATTTTCTATAAATTTTTCTATATTGTTTGAACTATATGGGCTTGTGTCTTTTTTTGACCTGACTAACTATGTAACTTACTGAAAATGCTTTTAATGGTATAATTAACCAAGACCAAACAGGGAGTAAATAAGAGAAGCTCATTGTTAGGGTTTACATCCATTTTAACCTTTTCATGAATAAGGACCCCCAGTGTTGTCCATTGTGTCCACATACACCCCTCACTTGGTTGTTAAATGAATCATCATCACTAGAGAAATCTCGAACTTCGCAAAAGTTTGGACCCGAACGTCGAACCCCATTGAAGTCTATGGGACCCGAAATGGAAAAAAAAGTCCCCATTTTAAAGGCTTATATGCAAGTTATTGGCCATAAAATGGTATGGGGGCCTGGGTACTGCCAATGCAAAAAAATAAATAAAAAAAAATAATTTATAAAGGAGTATAAATTTAATGATGCTTAACCAGTTAACAACCGGCCCATAGCCGTAAAACGGCTACAGGGCGGTTGCTTAACTCTGGGAGGCCGTTAATTAACGGCCTCACAGAATTCTGCTCTTGCGCGCCCCCTGGTGCGCGCACTCGAGAGCATCCATGATCGCCGGGTCCAGAGGACCCTGCGGATCATGGATCACGGTAAACGGCCGCTCATCGCGGCCGTTTACCACGTGATCGCTCCGTCAAATGACGGAGTGATCACATGTAAGCAAACCGGCGTCATTTGATGACGCCGGTTCCTCTCTCCTCCTCCTCTCTGTACCGATCGGTACAGTATGAGTGGAGAGGGGGAGGGATCGGTGGCAGCAGTGCTGTGGGCGGGATCTGTAGTGCCCACAGCCTGCTCTGCCACCACCGATCCATCCATCCATGCTCAGCCATCCCTCCATACCCTGCAATACACAGCAATAGCCTGCAGTGTATTGCTGGGTATTGCAGGGTATGGAGGGATGGCTGAGCATGGATGGATGGATTCTCTGCCATCCCCCCCTATACTGTGCCATCCCCCCCTATACTGTGCCATCCCCCCCTATACTGTGCCATACCCCCCTATACTGTGCCATACCCCCCTATACTGTGCCATACCCCGCCAATACTCTGCCATACCCCGCAATACTCTGCCGTACCCCGCAATACTCTGCCGTACCCCGCAATACTCTGCCGTACCCCGCAATACTCTGCCGTACCCCGCAATACTCTGCCGTACCCCGCAATACTCTGCCATACCCCGCAATACTCTGCCATACCCCGCAATACTCTGCCATACCCCGCAATACCCTGCGATACTCTGCCATACCCTGCGATACTCTGCCATACCCTGCGATGCCCTGTCATACCCTGCGATGCCCTGCAATACCCTGCGATGCCCTGCCATACCCTGCGATGCCCTGCCATACCCTGCGATGCTCTGCCATACCCTGCGATGCCCTGCCATACCCTGCCATACCCTGCGATACTCTGCCATACCCTGCGATACTCTGCCATACCCTGCAATACCCTGCGATACTCTGCGATGCTCTGCCATACCCTGCCATACCCTGCGATACCCGGCGATACCCGGCGATACTCTGCAATACCCGGCGATACTCTGCAATACCCGGCGATACTCTGCAATACCCGGCGATACTCTGCAATACCCGGCGATACTCTGCGATACCCGGCGATACTCTGCGATACTCTGCAATACCCGGCGATACTCTGCCATACCCTGCGATACTCTGCCATACCCTGCGATACCCAACAATACCCTGCGATACTCGCTACGATCAAAGCCAGGATCGTTTTTTTTTTTTTTATTTCAGGCTTTCCAGCCTAGAGGTGAGATGTGGGGTCTTATTGACCCCATATCTCACTGTAAAGAGGACCTGTAATGCCATATTCCTATTACAAGGGATGTTTACATTCCTTGTAATAGGAATAAAAGTGATCAAAAAATTTTTTGGGGGGAAAAAAAGGGTCAAACTAAAATAAATAAAGTAAAATGAACAATAAAAAATATATATATTTTTTTAAAGCGTCCCTGTCCCCGTGTGCTCGCACGCAGAAGCGAACGCATACGTAAGTCCCGCCCACATATGAAAAACGGTGTTCAAACCACACATGTGAGGTATCGCTGCGAACGTTGGAGCGAGAACAATAATTTTGGTCCTAGACCTCCTCTGTAACTCAAAACATGTAACCAGTAAACAAAATTAAAGCCTATGGGGATTTTTAAGTAGCAAAGTTTGGCGCCATTTCACGAGTGTGTGCAATTTTGAAGCGTGACATGTTGGGTATCTATTTACTCGGCGTAACTTCATCTTTCACATTATGCAAAAACATTGGGCTAAATTTACAGTTTTGTTTTTTGTAAAGCACAAAACATTTTTTTTCCAAATAAAACACGTTCGAAAAATTGCTGCGCAAGTACCGTGCTAGATAAAAAGTTGCAACGACCACCATTGTATTCTCTGGGGTCTTTGCTAAAAAAACATATATAATATTTTGGGGTTCTGTGTAATTTTCTAGCAAATAAATGATGATTTTTACATGTAGGAGAGAAATGTCAGAATTGTCCTGGGTGCTCCAGAACACCTGATGGTGCTCCCTGCATGTTGGGCCTCTGTATGTGGCCACGCTGTGTAAAAGTCGCACACATGTGGTATCGCCGTACTCAGGAGTAATAGCAGAATGTGTTTTGGGGTGTAATTTGTGGTATGCATATGCTGGTGTGTGAGAAATAACCTGCTAATATGACAATTTTGTGAAAAAAAAAAAAAATTAAAAAAAATCTTGATATTGCAAAGAATTGTGGGAAAAAATGACAACTTCAAAAAACTCACCATGCCTCTTTCCAAATACCTTGGAATGTCTTCTTTCCAAAAAGGGGTCATTTGGGGGGTATTTGTACTTTTATGGCACGTTAGGGACTCAAGAATTGAGATAGGCTGTTAGTACTTCAGGTGTGATCAATTTTCAGATATTGGCACCATAGCTTGTGGACTCTATAACTTTCACAAAGACCAAATAATATACCCCAATTTGTACTTATTTTTACCAAAGATATGTAGCAGTATAAATTTTGGCCAAAATTTATCAAGAAAAATTACAAATTTGCTAAATTTATAACAAAAACGAAGAAAAATTCATTTTTTTTTACTGAATTTTCAGTCATTTTTCTTTTATAGCGCAAAAAATAAAAAACCCAGAGGTGATTAAATACCACCAAAAGAAAGCTCTATTTGTGTGAAAAAAAGGACAAAAATTTCATACGGGTACAGTGTTGTATGAATGAGTAATTGTCATTCAAAGTGTGAGAGCACCGAAAGCTGAAAATTGGTCTGGTTAATAAGGGTGTTTAAGTGCCCAGTGGTCAAGTGGTTAATGTAAAGCAAAAAAAAAAAAATCCTATAAATATTGTGCCTGGGGTCCCCTTAATCTGCCTGTAAAGTAGCACATCTGTACAGTTTATGGAACATGTTGCAGCAAAACTGACAGTTATAAAGAGGCCACGATTTAGCACACTCAGAACAAGATTAGAGATTTTTTGAATAAATTCTGGTGTCTCTTTGGCAGACTTTGGATGAGAATAACAAAGTTTTGCACCACAGTGAGCAAGCCTTATTGTAAAGAAACCAAATTATAGTACACTCAGGCCAAGATTAACTATTTTTTTAGATAAAGTCTGGTGTCTCTTTTGCAGACTTTGAATATAAGTAACAGATGCAGAAAAATTGGGCTTTGGGTGTTGGTGGTGCCTTCACACCGTAACCCTATAGAGGTACTCTTGATAAGGCCTTGCTGTAAAATAAATTTATTTGATGCCCCCGTCAAACAGTTGTAGAAGAATTGGTCTTTGGGTGTTGGTGGTGCCTTCACCCTCTAACCTTTATGAGGTACTCTTGATGAAAACAAGAATTGGCTTTGCTGTAAAAAGTTGAAGTTTGATACACCTGTCAAACAGGTGTGAAAACATTGGTCTTTGGGTGATAACAGTGCCCATGAAACCTATACCAAAAATCACTTCCAGATGTTTGATGGAGGCTACTAGGCCCCCCACCCTCCACCCCGGCCTCAGATCATGGGACCATACAGTAGCTGCATTTCTGTGGGCAGGCCCCCCCGCCCCCCCGGCCCACTCCCGGGAGAGGGTTGTCCTACAGAAAGGTCGATATACTTTACTTACCTCTTATATCCTCACAGCTGTCCATATCCCTATTCTCAGGGCGCATTCCTTAACCCACTACTGGGGAAGACCCTCAGGTTTACCAACACAATAACCATGAATATCACTTTTATGGTTGTATTTATTTCTTTGTCCAACCTGTTTTTACATATTGTTTACATATGCCAGACCCTGTTGGGTCACTGATTTTATTCTATGCAAAATGATGGACATGTCCTGTTATATGTTTCTTTACAAAAATAAATAAAGATTATACAAAAAAAAAAAATCACTGCCAGATAAAATCAATACCCACAAAGCTAGGCAGCCTAGACAGTCTTGCAGAGATTTGAGATCCAAATAACACTTAATCAGCGGCATCAGGAGCTTGATAGCTGCTAATAATCCAGGACTGATTCATTTTGACAAATGTTAGTTGGTCAACGAAGTCTGTGGACAGACGCCCTCTTTTATCAGTCACAAAACCTCTGAATGCCCATTCGGAAAGCACACTGGATGCAGCGTTTTTTATTGGAAATGTTTTATAAAAGAGAGTAAAAAAATGTTTCATTTATATAATTAAAAAAAACAGAGAAGAAAGAAAAGAAAGTTTTAATTGTGTGAATAAATGACATAAGTTTAATTTGCGTACAGTGTTGCATGACCATGCAATTACTGGTTAAATTAGCACAGTGCCAAATACCAAAAAATGGTCTGGTCATGAGTTAAAATCTTCCAGATGACAGGTGGTTAATAAATAAGATAAAATTGCTGTGAATGCCTTTCAGCTGTTTTGTTTCAAGTTATCCATATGAAAAGTAAAGCCGAGCCATTGACTTCTTTTGAAGCCATACTCGTACTTGATAGGACTGGTGATGATTAGTGTTGGGAGAATAATTTGAGCCGAGCATAAGTTCTGCTCGAACATCGCCTGTTCACCTATTCTGCAAACACCCGAATTTGCGGGTCGCTCGGCGGGATGTTTGGCAGCCGATTGCCCCACAATGCACTGCATTCTAGGGCCCTAATTGGATGAAGCCTTGCACATGACCAGCGGTCACCAATTAGCACTGTCAGAGCCCTGATTGGACAAAGTGATTACTTTCTCCAATCACGGCTCAGTACTCATAGTACTCATAGTCCCACCCCACACTATAAAAGGTAACTTCCCATAGAAATCTTTTGCAGTGTGTTGGAGTAGAGATACATAAAGCTGGGCTCAGTTTGCTACTAGCGAGTTAGTTTGTTCACTTATAACTTATTGTGACTCTGAGTGTTAGTGTAGTGTTAGTATAGTGTGTGAGTATAGTGTGTTAGTGTAGTGCAGTATTACATAACATTTAGCGCTGCTGTATACCCATTTTATTGGTTGCTGCTTGTTTTTTTATTTTATTTTTGGGGGGGGGGTTTGTCCCTGTCTGCCCCCCTTTTTTAAATTGTCAACTGAAGTTTTTCTGACTGTGACGCTGGTGTTTCCCCGTTTTTTTTTTTTTGTTAGTTTTTACATTTCTGTCAGCATCAGTCCTCAATTTAAAGTGCATCAAACACCACTTTTCATTCCATAAAGTGCATTCAATCAAACATTTCCCAGTTTCCATAAAACTTGGGTAATAAGCCTTCCATCATGTCTAGGAGGCTAACAAGGAGAGGCAGACGTTCCCATGCCACTATGAAGGGCCCAGCAGCATCTGTGTCCACAGACAAAGGTGGACGTGGTCAGTCCACAGGCAGGGCATCATTTTCTCTGTTTAGCAATGTTTCCTGTGCTATCCAGCCACAGCATGCCTAGGAGGTGGTGGACTGGCTTACTACACCATCCTTATCCTCCTCATCCTCTATGAACCAAACTGACACTAGTGTGCAGTCCACCGTAGCTGCCAGAGTGGCTTATTCTGCCTCCTTGTCCTCAGCTACTCCTGCCATAGCCCCAGCGTCATGCATGGAGGAGTCATCGGAATTATTTGAACACAGCATCAGCCACTTGCTTTTTGACAATGTACAGCCATTACTTAATTCTGATGTTGAGAAAGGGAGTAACATGAGCCTACAGAGAGGGGAGAACACTGATAAACTACAAATTAGTAGTTGTTCCCCCAGCCACAGCGTATTGCTAAGTTGGCTCCAATGATGATTAGGATGGAGGGGATGATGATGACGTGACTTGGGTGGCGGATAAAGCAGAGGAGGAAAATGAGGGTGAGGCATAACCCCAAAGAGACAGCCATCATGGAAGAGTGAAGAGCAGCCACCCTATTCCACCAGATTGTGGACCTGTTGTCTGTTGGCCCACTTCCCACAGCTCAGCTGTCTGGGCCTTTTTTTTAGCACATGTGCAGTCAATCGCACTGTTGCAATTTGCAATCTCTGCCACATACAGATCAAGTGTGGCAAAAACACCAGCCATTTCACTACCACATGCTTGACAAGGCATTCAACCACCCACCACTCAGCCCGTTGGCAAGAGCACCTAAAACCCACACACAAGGGACACAATTCTTATCCTCCTCAATTCCCCCAATTCACTAATTGATGTGGCTGCTTAGCAGGGAGAAAAAAACAGACACGTCACTGCTTAGCAGGTTCCGGTCACTGATTAGCAGGTTCCGGTCCTAAATCATTTACTGGAACCTGCTGACTGACTTGTGTTGTACTGAATCACAGCACATATTAGGCAGGGGGTGCATGCATGTGATCCGGTGCAGAGCGGTCACCCTGTTTCCGTATATATGCATGGGGTCCGCAAGTAGTTAATAAAAAAACGAGCAATCACAAATACACAAGCTAGCTACAACTTGTTTTTGTGCAATCAGAACATGGAATCGTGGTCCAGTTACTGACAATCTTACTCGACTGTAATCTGATCATTATTTCCATTCTTCTGCTTTGATTTTAGATTCAGTAATGCAGAGATTGTTAGTTCAATTCTACACTAACAACATTTTTAATTAATTGAAGATGGAGGCCAATATTCCATCATTTAGCAACCATAACCCAGTTAAAAAGGAGTTCCGCCTGCCCCTTTAAAAATGAAAAGTCAGCAGCTACACATACTGTAGCTGCTGACTTTTAACATTAGGATACTTACCTGTCCTGGAGTTCAGCGATGTCGGCACCACAGGGTCGGGTGCTACCACCGCCATTGCTGATTAGGTAACACGGCAATGTAGCCTTCCGCTTCATGGCCGGGTCTCCCTCATTTCAAGGAGCTGCAAAATGAAAATACTTGACATGTTATTAGGCTCCACCGATGGAAATTTCAGCACTGGGTTTGGCTGCCAGAGGCAAGACAGGCAGTTCTTAAAGGCAGTCTCAGTCATTAGACACATACAGGGATATTCAGTAATAGCACACAAAACACCCTATGCTGCTCTCCTGATTTGGACTACAAACACCTCCCTCTCCCAGGGTTAAATATATTTTTGTCGACTAAATTAACACTATTTTAAAATACAACTAAAACTTAAACAATTCAGAAGACTAAAACTATGACTAAAACTAAAATGGCATTTCAGTCAAAAGACTATGAATAAAACTAAATTGAAATCAGTATATTTTATGTGAATGTTCAAACTTTAATACCATTAATAATACAGTGCCTTGAAAAACTATTCATACACCTTGAAATTTTCCATATTTTGTCATGTTACAACCAAAAACGTAAATGTATTATAAGTGGAAGGGAAAATGATAAATGATTATCAATTTTTTTTACAAATAAATATCTGAAAAGTGTGGCATGCATTTGTATTCAGCCCCCTTTACTCTGATACCCTAGCTAAAATCTAGTGGAACCAATTGCCTTCAGAAGTCACCAAATTAGTAAATAGAGTCCACCTGTGTGTAATTTAATCTCAGTGTAAATGCAGCTGTTCTGTGAAGCCCTCAGAGGTTTGTTAGAGAACATTAGTGAACAAACAGCATCATGAAGGCCAAGAAACACACCAGACAGGTCAGGGATAAAATTGTGTAGAAGTTTAAAGCAGGGTTACTTTATAAAAAAATATAATATCCCAATCTTTGAACATCTCACAGAACACTGTTCAATCCATCATCTGAAAAAAGAAAGAGTATGGCACAACCACATACCTACCAAGACATGGCCATCCACCTAAACTGACAGGCCGGGCAAGGAGAGCATTAATCAGAGAAGCAGCCAAGAGGCCCATGGTAACTCTGGAGAAGTTGCAGAGATCCACAGCTCAGATGGGAGAATCTGTCCACAGGACAACTATTAGTCGTGCACTCCACAAATCTGGCCTTTATGGAAGAGTAGCAAGAAGAAAGTCATTGTTGAAAGAAAGCCATAAGAAGTCCTGTTTGCAGTTTGCGAGAAGCCATGTGGGGGACACAGCAAACATGTGGAAGAAGGTGCTCTGGTCAGATGAGACCAAAATGTAACTTTTTGGGCTAAAAGCAAAATGCTGTGTGGCGGAAAATGAACACTGCACATCACCATGAACACACCATCCCCACCATGGGAACATGATGGGGGCAGCATCATTTTGTGGGGATGCTTTTCTTCAGCAGGGACAGGGAAGCTGGTCAGAGTTGATGGGAAAATGTGCCCACCAAATACAGCCACTGTGCCCACCAAATACAGCCACTGTGCCCATCATGTGCGGCCACTGTGCCCACCAAATACAGTCACTGTGACCATCAAATGCAGCCACTGTGCCCAGCAAATGCAGCCACTTTGCCCATCATATGCAGCCACTGTGCCCAGCATATACAGTCACTGTGCCCACCAACCCCCCCCCCCCCGCTCTGGCAGCACCCCCCCCCCGCTCTGGCAGCACCCCCAACCCCCCCCCCCCCCACACACACACACACACGCGGCTCTGACAGAGGGACTTACCGCAGCAGCTCCTCTCCAATGCACAAGAGTGGTGGCGACCTCTGCTCCAGCGTGTGTCTCCTCCGCTCCTCTTCCTAAGCGCCAGGCATCCATAGGGTGGCCTGCCGCTTTGGCCAATCAGGAAACAGGTCTGACACCCTGCCTCCTGATTGGTGGGGAGGAAGGTTAGTGTGAAAATAGCGAAAATGAATTTGCTATCATCACACAATTGGGTGGGATCAGGGCGCACTCTCTGCACCCCGAGTCTCCACCTTATTTTGTAGCCTATTAGAGCCTCTGGCTCTAATCAGGCACTTCAAAAAGTACCACCCCCTCCCGCCCCCACCATAGGAATCCATGCATCCGGCGTCCTGAAAGGGGCCAGGCGCATGTATGGGGGGCGGCGCCCGTGCGCCCACAATGCACGGGCCGCCACTGAAGGGTTTACAACCCCTTTAAATTAAATATATTAGTCCAGTGTGATAAAATCCCAACACTGCAAAATCTTCCAACACAATTTTGCTTCTGAGAGCAACAAAGCGCTTTTTGACCTACCTGTAAAAAATGGGTCAAAAACCTCAGGTGAGTGCACATCCATTTTTTGAGCAGAAGTGGTGATGGATTTTGGAAAACTGCGTTGGAAGATTTTGCGGTGTTGGGATTTTATCACACTGGACTATTATATTTCATTTAAGACATTTTTCCCTTTGTTATTATTCACTTTGTTATTATTTGCATCTAACCGCCACACTTTTATTGTATATATTTTCACAAGTGGATTTATTCCTTCTTAAAGGGGCAGCTACGATTTGTACACACACACGTTTTATAATAGGCGCCATACACTGGTCCAATATATTTCATATAAACTGTTTGTAGTTGGGTTTAGAATTACTCCTACAAGGAGATTCTCCAATTGCACAGAATACTGAGCAATCAAGTTCTGCTGTTGGTATCTGAGGTTGGTTCCAGAACCAGCAGGTATCCTTTTTGCTGTTCATTCTGGGGAAGATATTTTGCCATCTATGGCCAACCTTACAAAATATTTGAGATTTTATAACATGAGCCTTCATAGTCCTCTATCATAACACTGGCTAAACAAGTCTTTGTGGCTGCCCCTTGTCTGGGATATGTATAACCAACCTGTGGCCGGTCTCATATTCTGCAAGCGGATCATTGCTTGTCTGTGGTCACAAAACACTGCAAGCAAATTCCAGCTGTGACCTCCCCAGCAAGCCAAAAGCCGAGTGCTGGGAGAAGTTAAAGAGCGCCGATCTCACAATAGCAACCAGGAGAGAGCTTTAAAGAAGTCTCACTTTACATGCTGTAACTCTTGACACCTTAAAAAGGGCCGGTCTCTCCCAGCCCATCACTCAGCCAAGACCTTTGTCCTTGCTCAAAGAGGCCTGTAAAGAGGCTGCATATGGGCATGCCTGGAACATGGAGAGGACGAGGGGTCGCTGGGACCTGCAGGGTCCTCACACAATGGTGATCTCTTAGATTGAGGAGGAGGGAGGGGGGCTGTGTCAGCCTGTATGTGTTAATAGACTGCTGAATGAAGACCATCAGCCCCGCAGTCCATCTGTTGGCTGCCTGGGTTGGTGGCCGCTTCCAGTCTGTCCCATTCGCCAGCTGCTGGCTAGCTGACTGTCACCGGGCCAGCAACAATTTAAAAAAAAGGGCGGAAACAATCCATTCGGCAAAGTGATCATTTAAAGCACTTAAGCAATTAGACACTTGCGATTGCATTAATAATTCAGCCTGATTTGTGTTATCAATACAGAGGCGGTACGGAGGTGTGAGCTTCCTCCCGACTTCTGATGGGATGGCAAAGACAGAAAGAGGTCAGAGTTGGGAAGGACAGGTGTGGTCTCCGCATACCGACACTCAGGACTTTATATAATGTGACCCTATACAAATATGTACAAAATCTGTTATTGCCGGTTTATAGCAGGAAACTAAGGGCAGGGCAGGAATTTTCATCAATGGAGTCTGTAGGTACACAACTTTTGGAACCCTAACTCTGTTAAAGCTGAAGTTTAGGTATGACATTTTTTATATAGTTACAAGGTTGGTGCAAGGATTTTTGACACCCTAAGCAAAACCTAATTTTGCCACCCCCCCCCCCTTTCTCCACCCCTGACTACTGCCCCTTTGCCCTGCCCATGTATACCCCACCTTTTTAATGAAGTGCCCATCAAATGCAGCCCCCCAGCGCCCATCAAAGGCAGTCCACCAGCGCCCATCAAATGCAGTCCACCAGCGCCCATCAAATGCAGCCCACCAGTGCCCATCAAATGCAGCCTCACCAAAGCTCATCAATGCAGCCTCACCAGCGCCTATCAAAAGCAGCTTCACCAGCGCCCATCAAAAGCAGCTTCACCAGCGCCCATCACAAGCAGCCTTACCAGCACCCATCAATGCAGCCTCACCAGCGCCCATCAAAAGTAGCCTCACCAGCACCCATCAAAAGCAGCTTCACCAGCGCCCATCAAAAGCAGCCTCACCAGCGCCCATCAGAAGCAGCCTCACCAGCGCCCATCAGAAGCAGCCTCACCAGCGCCCATCAAAAGCAGCTTCACCAGGGCCCATCAAAAGCAGCCTCACCAGCGCCCATCAATGCAGCCTCACCAGCACACATCAAAAGCAGCCTTACCAGCGCCCATCAATGCAGCCTCACCAGCTCCCATCAAAAGCAGCTTCACCAGGGCCCATCAAAAGCAGCCTCATCAGCGCCCATTAAAAGCAGCCTCACCAGCGCCCATCAAAAGCAGCCTCACCAGCGCCCATCAATACAGCCTCACCAGCGCCCATCAAAAGCAGCTTTACCAGCACCCATCAATACAGCCTCACCAGCGCCCATCAAAGCAACCTCACCAGCACCCATCAATGCATCCTCACCAGCGCCCATCAAAAGCAGCCTCACCAGCGCCCATCAATGCAGCCTCACCAGCACCCATCAAAAGCAGCTTCACCAGGGCCCATCAAAAGCAGCTTCACCAGCGCCCATCAAAAGCAGCCTCACCAGCACCCATCAATGCAGTCTACCACTGCCCATCAATGAATGTTTGCTTGCTTTTATTTATTCGGGAGTCGGGACACAGACACAGTCCTCCGCTGCGCCTCTAAAACTATGTGCGAACGGAGCGACAGCTGCCTGCTGATGCTGAGACTTAGTTGCTTGCTGCAGAGAGAAGAGAGTAGGAACACCAGTGGCCGGGCGCCCTAGGCAGCAGTGCCAGTGCTAGTGGTAGCACTGGCCCTGAATGTAAGTTTGTGCCATACCTGGGGGATACCCATGGAAGCTGGAATCACTATAGCAGACACCAATACTACAGTGATCTCTACTATTTGCTGGGTCTCATTGCTCGGCACAATGCCCCGTACACATGGTCGGATTCTCTGATAGAAAATGTTCGATAGGAGCTTTTTGTCTGAAATTCCGACCGTGTGTAGGCTCCATCGGACATTTTCCATCGGAATTTCCATCACACAAAATGAGATGTTCTCAAATTTTCCGACAACAAAATCCGTTGTCGGAAATTCCGATCGTGTGTACACAATTCCATCGCACAAAGTTCCACGCATGCACGGAATCAAGGAAAAGAGCTGCACTGGCTATTGAACTTAATTTTACTCGGCAGACGTAGGTGTTGTACATCACTGCGTTCTCAACGTTCACAATTTCCGACCAACTTTGTGTGACCGTGTGTATGCAAGACAAGTTTGAGCCAACGTCCGTTGGATGGATTTTGTGGTCAGAATCAATGTCCGATCTTGTGTATGGGGCATTAGATCCAAGGTGCCATTTAAGGAACACTTTGAATTTTCTAAATTAATACAAAGGTTCTCAGGTTGGACAAGGTGGAGATATGAGACAGTGATATCACAATCTCCATCTCATCCAGTCAAAGAACATTTTACACTTTTTGAGAAAATCCAAAGTGTTTTCTGAATGGTGCCTGTGCACAGGACCCAGAAGTTAGTGTAAATCGCTGTAGTAGCAATGTCCACTACAGTGATTTCCAGCTTTCCCTGGGATCCTGCAGGTATGGCACATACACTCACCACTTTATTAGGTACAAATTTGCTAGTGCCGGGTTGGATCCCCTTTTGCCTTCAGAACTGCCTTAATTCTTCCTGGCATAAATTCATCAAGGTGTTGGAAACATTCTTCAGAGATTTTTGTCCATATTGACATGATAGCATCACGCAGTTGCTGTAGATTTATCGGCTGCACATCCATGATGCAAATCTCCCGTTCCACCACATCCCAAAGGTACTCTATTGGATTGAGATCTGGTGACTGTGGAGGTCATTGGAGTACAGTGAACTTATTGTCATGTTCAAGAAACCAGTGGTGAGATGATTTGAGCTTTGTCACATGGATATTGTAGTCATAAAGGGATGGACAAGGTCAGCAACAATACTCAGGTAGGCCGTGGTGTTTAAACAATTCTCAATTGGTATTAAGGGGCCCAAAGTGTGCCAATAAAATATCCCCCACACCATTACACCACCACCACTAGCTTGAACCATTGATACAAGGCAGGATGGATCCATACTTTCATGTTGTTTACGCCAAATTCTGACCCTACCATCTGAATGTCGCAGTTGAAATTGAGACTCATCAGACCAGGCAAAGTTTTTTCAGTTTTCTATTATCCAATTTTGGTGAACCTGTGTGAATTGTAGCCTCGGTTTCCTGTTCTTAGCTGACAGGAGTGGCACCCGATGTGGTCTTCTGCTGTAGCCCATCTGCATCATGGTTCGATGTGTTGTGCGTTCCGATATGGTATTCTGCATACCTTGGTTGTAACGAGTAGTTATTTGAGTTACTGTTGTCTTTCTATAGTAATATCTCAAACCAGTCTGCCCATTTCCCTCTAACCTCTGATATCAACAAGGCATTTTCCTTCACACAACTGTTGCTCACTGGATATTTTCTCTTTTTCGGACCATTCTCTGTAAACCCTAGAGATGGTTGCATGTGAAAATCCCAGTAGATCAGCAATTTTTTAAAAT
Organism: Lithobates sylvaticus; assembly: GCA_028564925.1. NCBI lineage: Eukaryota > Metazoa > Chordata > Amphibia > Anura > Ranidae > Lithobates > Lithobates sylvaticus. The sequence goes on from CM053033.1 coordinate 109,265,004, forward strand.
ACTCAGACCAGCCTGTGTGGCACCAACAACCATGCCACGTTCAAAGTCACTTAAATCCCTTTATTCCCCATTCTGATGCTCAGTTTGAACTTCAGCAAGTCATCTTCACCACGCCTAGATGCCTAAATGCATTGAGATCCTGCCATGTGATTGGCTGATTAGCAATTTGTGTTACCAAGCAATTGAACAGATATACTGTACTTAATAAAGTGGCCGGTGAATGTATATACATATATCAGTCCAAGCTGGACCAATGTAAATGTAAAAATTGCCATATCTAAATTCTAACTTTAGTCTTCTATTACAGCAGCTCATTTGTTAAAACACAAACTGTTGCATCCCTTTGAAATACATGCAGCAGCAGGTGAGCACCGAAGAGGCAGTGCTTCAACAAATAGGCTGCCAGTGTGGTAATAATAGAAGGTCTTTTATTACAGTTCTGTTCTGCTAACAGGGTCAATTTAGGATCGCCTCTTTAAAAAGACTTTGTCAGGTCTTTATCCAATCAATATTACCAATCAAAATGTTCCCTCCAATAGATGCGCTATTATACTCTCATCAGCAGCCTGTTTCTTTTTACCTTTCCTCCATTGCAGCACTGCAGCTTCTGTCAGTCTCTTTTGCATGCAACATTTCCCCCCCCAAAAAATGCTTGTGTGTGGAGAATGATTAGAACTTCTGTCAGCTTCTTATTTCTGTTTGTGACCCTCTTGGGAATATTCCTCTATAATTCATGTTCTTTCTGATACTAAGCACCAAGAAAGGAAGTGAGAAAACATCTACCCTTTGGGGACACCTTCACCTCACTGAGGAACTCTGTAGGTTACATCACTGCACATGGTGTACGGCTCATCTCTAAGCTGGGGTTCTGCCTTAATGATGACTTTCACGTAAATACAGCCCTGCCTGGTCCTGAGCATTGATGAGACCATACACGTGAGGAGAGGTGCCTCAATGGGTGCTGGGCGAGCGGGCCCTCCTAAAACTTGGCATAGTCATTAGGATTCCATGCCCCTGAGGGCCCCCACTAAAGAGACCATGGCTGTAGTTAGGTAGAACTTAATGAGACTTGACTAGCAACCTGGCACGTGACTACTGCACTGGATTTGGACTGGTTCCTGTTCAAGGCACTATTAACTGTTTGGCCAGGGTTCTGATAAAGAGCATAAAAGTTTGTATCCGGAAGCTTCCACAGACTCCACGTGGTTTTATGGACTGTTCCGACTACCATGGCAAGAGAAGTCCTGCCCTTCCAAGCCAGCACCGGAGCCTACAGTCTTTGATGCTGGCCTGTTAAAGCCGGCTGCGGTTTTCCCATTGCAGGGTTGGAGAGAGGGATGTCCTTTGGTTAGTATGACCTCAGTACCAGAGGTGCTCATACAACTTGTCCCCCGTGGGCTTGCTGCCAAACATGTGGGACTTCCCTCTTTGTGAGGCTAACCAAAAATGAGGAGCCCCGTGACTTAAGACTGGACTATCTACCTCTGCCTCAGACCCCTGCCATTGCTCCAGCATCTTTCCCTGCAGCTGGAGTTGGATCGCCTCAGTTTGTGACACCCGCTATAGGCTCTGTAGAGTCTATGCCTACCTCTCTGGGGTTTAATGTCAGCCCACTAGAAACCCCACGTTCGGACTCCCCCCAGGGTCAAGTCCAAGACCAAGGAACCTCATGAGGACACATTGCTAGCTCGGGAAGACACTCTCCTACCTATTACCCCGAGTTGAGAACCTTTGGACCTGTCCCTTGCCAACATGCTGTTAGGGTCCGTCAGGAGAGCATTAATCAGAGAAGCAGCCAAGAGGTCCATGGTAACTCTGGAGGAGCTGCAGAGATCCACAGCTCAGGTGGGAGAATCTGTCCACAGGACAACAATTAGTCATGCACTCCACAAATCTGGCCTTTATGGAAGAGTGGCAAGAAGAAAGCCATTGTTGAAAGAAAGCCATAAGAAGTCCCATTTGCAGTTTGTGAGAAGCCATGTGGGGGACACAGCAAACATGTGGAAGAAGGTGCTCTGGTCAGATGAGACCAAAATTTAACTTTTTGGCCTATAAACAAAAATGCTATGTGTGTCACAAAACTAACACTGTACATCACCCTGAGCACACAATCCCCATCGTGAGAACATGGTGGTGGCGGCATCATGTTGTGGGGATGCTTTTCTTGGCAGGGACAGGGTAAGAGTTGATGGGAAGATGGATGGAGCCCAATACAGGGCAATCTTAGAAGAAAACCTGTAGTGCCACGTACACGCGATCAGACGTTCCACCAACGAAACCGTGGATTTTTTTCCGAAGGATATTGGCTCAAACTTGTCTTGCTTACACACAATCACACAAATGTTGGCCAAGAATTCCAATTGTGAGAACGTGGTGACGTACAACACGTACGACAAGGCGTGAAAAAGTTCAATAGCCAGTGCGGCTCCTTCTGCTTTACCTTTTAGCAGAACAATGACCCTAAACATACAGCCAGAGCTACAATGGAATGGTTTAGAATTTAGATCAAAGCATATTCATGTATTAGAATGGCCCAGTCAAAGTCCAGACCTAAATCCAATTGAGAATCTGTGGCAAGACTTGAAAATTGCTGTTAACAGACGCTCTCCATCCAATCTGATAGAGCTTAAGCTATTTTGCACAGAAGAATGGATATAAATGGGCATAAATGTCACTCTCTAGATGTGCAAAGCTGGTAGAGACATCCCCAAAAAGACTTGCAGCTGTAATTGCATGGAAAGGTGGTTCTACAAAGTATTGACTTATGGGGGCTGAATACAAATGCACGCCACACTTTTCACATATATATTTGTAAAAAAAATCCAGAACCATTTATCATTTTCCTTCCACTTCACAATTATGTGCCACTTTGTGTTGGTCTATCACATAATATCCCAATAAAATACATTTACGTTTTTGGTTGTAAGATGACAAAATGTGGAAAATTTCAAGGGGTATGAATACTTTTTCAAGGCACTGTATATATAGGGCAAAGGCTGGGCCCAGGAAGCTGCCATCAGGACCATGTGGAATGCAGAAAGGTCCAGATCACCAGAAAAGATGTAGCCCGGAGTATTGTCTGCCTTCCACCCTAAAGGGATTCTCCACTAATGGACTCTGCCAGTCTTGAACTTACACCTATTCAGGTATGTCTGGGCAGCCACATTGTAGCTAGTGAGGAGAACCGAGTGTGCATTGTGGTCTGTAAATATTGCAGAAGCATTCAGCAGAAGTTAGTAAACTGTTTAAATGCCTGGTCTGAAGTTACTCTAAAGGGGTGCATGGTGGGGGTGTGTCCAAGATGGCGACGGAAGAGGACGCTCAGTAACAGAGCTCCTGGAGTCCAGCAGCCAAATCCTCCTAATCCGGCGCACCTGAGCCATCCTGCGTGGCTGCAACGATCCCCAGACACAGCACTGACACCGGATCATGCACGGAGGTAGATATCGGCGCTCAGCTTCAGTCACCCCCGTGAAAAACCAGGCCAAAACACGAGGCCGGGCCGCCATCTCGGCCCACATGGCATCCCAGACGGAAGCCGTGGACTCGCCTCCTACGACGGCGGCGGATCTAGCCACAGCCCTGCAAACAATAGCGACGGGCCAAGCGGCCCTAATGGACAAGATCGACCACCTCCAGACCAACGTGGATTTTATCGATTCTTTTCGGGGCCGGCTGGCGGAGGTGGAACAGCGGGTGTCGGCGGTGGAGGACACCACGAGAGAGCACACAGGGGATTTGCATACCCTACAGGCCAGAGTTAAGGCCCTGGAGAGCCGTGCCGAGGACGCCGAAAATAGGAACCGCTGCAACAACCTGAGAATCGTAGGCCTCCCGGAGGGATCAGAAGGTAAAGACCCTGTAGCCTTTGTTGAGCATCTCCTGAAAGACTTGTTACCAAAGGCCCATTTCTCCCTCTTCTTCACTGTAGAAAGGGCCCACCGCATGCCAGCCCACCGGGCTCCCCTCCCCGCACGTTCATATTTAAACTCCTGCATTACAGGGACAGAGATCTGGTGCTGCTGGAGGCCAGAGCGCTCCAGGAGCTTAAGTTTGAGAACGCAAGGCTGATGATCTTCCCTGATTACACCATGGAGACACAGCGGCAGCGGAAATCATTCGATGCGGTGCGGGCTAAGCTGAGGGCCAAGGGCCTCAAGTATAGTATGTTATTTCCAGCCAGGTTGCGGGTGGAGGATGGTGAATCCGTGAGATTTTTTACATCCCCTGCGGAGGCCTTGTCCTGGATCAAAACTCTACGCAGGAATTAATCCAGCCCTGAGATGACCATTTTATTGTTGCCTGTATTGCCCTGCAGGAAGGAGGGGAGGATTTGCCTACAACCGACGGAAGTCTGGAACGAAAGACTGCTGGGGTTTACCTCCAATCTTTAGTCCGAACGCTCCCCCTCGTATGCACTGGAAGGTCGTTTGCCCCCCTGTTTGTAAGTGACTCCCTGAGATAGGGCTGGGGGGGGTCTATTTCATATTGCCACCGGAATCTCCCGAGCGGAAAGCTAGAGGGACCTTGCCCCTGCAGTTCAATGGGGGGGATTGGGGGCATGCTGACAGACACTGGAGGGAGGTATTCCTGGCCCTTATTATTAGGATGTCTATGTTGGCTGAACCTTGCTTGCCTTTCGGCCCCCTCTATGCTGCCCCCTGGGGATTCTGGGGATTTTTGTTACATTTTCTCTAATAGTTTACATGAGTCAGTTTGCCGTATGTCTTAATTATTTGATATCTCATACAGGAAATGAAGTACAGGTGGTACCAGATGGTGGTGTGGTGGGAGCTCCTGAATCTCCAGTGATGGTCTCCGACCCTGAAGAGTGGTATAAATTTATTCAATGTCCAGTTGCAAAATAGTGTCCTGGAACACCAGGGGTCTAAACTCCAAAATTAAGCGATCACTGGTGTTCCAGTTCCTGCAAAAACACTCTCCTCATATTTGTATCCTCCAGGAGACGCATCTAGTTGGGGGTAGAACCATGAGCCTGCGTAGGCCTTGGGTGGGTTATGCATACCATTCTACCTACTCCAACTTAGCACGGGGTGTCAGTGTCCTCGCGCACAAATCATTGCCCTTTCAATTGCTGGCATTAGAGGTTGACGCAGGGGGGCGGTACGTTATTATTCATGCCAGTGTTTTGACTTTGACTGTAGTGATAGTGGGGCTATATGTTCCTCCGCCAGCCTCAATATCCCTGTTGTACCAAATTGTGACGAAAATTGCACAGTATGCCACAGACAATGTTCTACTGATGGGTGACTTTAATATGGTTCCAGACCCCCAAATGTATAGGTTGACCCAGACGCTGACCACATCTTTGCAGCTGAGGGCATGGTCTGAGACATTTGACTTTACTGATGTCTGGAGGTGGCGACACCCGACGCTGAGGGCCTATACGTGTCACTCAGCGTCATATAAAACCTTTTCTAGAATTGACCTGGTTTACTCTGGAGGGCCAATTCTCTCGAGAGTGAGAGATGTGACTATTTTACCCAGAGGAATCTCGGACCATGCCCCAGTGTCCCTAACGATTGAATTATCCTGTGCCCCCTCAGATGGTCTGTGGCGCCTTTCCAGATTCTGGCTCTCTGACTCAAGGATCGATCTCCCGGGTAAAGCTGGCATAGGTGACTTCTGCAACGCGAGAGATAGGAATGTCTCTCTTCCGGATTCCTGGGATGCCTTTAAAGTATGTATGCGGGGCCACTTCCAAACTCACATTGGACAGATCCGCAAGGAAGCAAGTAGGGAACTACACAGAGCTGAGACCAGGGTGCAGATCCTGGAAGCAGACTATGTCAGGGATCGCTCTCCCCAGGTATACCTGAAGCCCTGAGAGATGTTGACCTTCTTCGGGCCTCTGCGACTAAAGTTCGCCTGCTCCATCAGAGCCAGCGGATCTTTGAGCAGGGCGAACGAAGTGGCAGATTGTTGGCATGGTTGTCTCGGGAGAACTCCTCCCCGGCTTCCATATCAAGGATATTATCCCTAGACGGGGAAATTCTGACAGATCCCTCCCAAATCAACGCCCGATTTGCATCCTATTACCAGGACCTCTATAGCTCCAAGGCTCAATACACTGAACAAGAACTACACACATACCTAGATCAGATTGATCTACCGTGTCTTACAGACTCGGTCAGAGATAAACTGGATAGTCCCCTGACACTGGCAGAGATTCAAGCAGCAGTCAAATCCTTGCAAAGTGGGAAGACGCCAGGCCCTGACGGGTTCCCGGCGGAGTTCTACAAGCAGTATGCAGAAGAATCCCTCCCCATATTCAGGGAGGTATTGACTAAGGTGCTGGAGAGGGGGTGTTTGCCCACCTCCATGTTTGAAGTGGTTATTGTGGTTCTCCCTAAGCCTGGCAAGAATCCTGACCTGTGCTCATCGTACAGACCCATATCACTCCTGAATGTGGCTCTAAAAGTACTAGCTAAGGTCCTAGCGGGTCGTTTGAACACAGTGATTACGGCCCTTGTACACCCGGATCAGTCCGGGTTCATGCCGGGCAGAGGGACTGACATCAATATCCGCAGATTGTTGACGCATATGGACAGGGCTCTGGAGGATGGCCTGGGGGTGGTGGTCTCCCTGGATGCCGAGAAAGCTTTTGACTCGGTTGAATGGGGGTACCTCTGGGCTGTCCTCCAAAAATTTGGTATTGGACCGGTGTTTATTCAATGGCTGCGCATGATGTATGCCTCCCCTAGTGCCTGTATCAGAACTAACAACTCCCATTCACAGGCCTTCCCCCTGGGAAGGGGCACCCGTCAAGGGTGTCCGCTCTAACCGGGGCTTTTTGCGTTGTCTGTGGAGCCCCTAGCTTCTAAAATACGCGTTGTGCACACGGTGAAGGGGATAAAGGTGGGAGTGTTGGAGGAGAAAATATCCTTATATGCAGATGACACCATCCTGTACTTAAGTGATGTCTCCTCCTCGCTCCCAGCAGCCCTGCAGCTAGTTGATGACTTCGGAAAGTATTCTGGTGTCAAGGTCAATTGGGATAAGTCCCTGATCTACCCGCTCAGTCCCAATAGACCTAGACCCCCCCTAAGCCCCTTATTCTGGGTGGATAAATTTAAATATCTTGGGATACATATGGGCGGACCGGTGACTAAATATATGGAACTCAATCTAAATCCCCTACTCGCTAACTTCTCAAAGAAGTGCGCTGACTGGAAAACGCTTCCCTTGACCCCGGTAGGTAGAGTTAACCTCATCAAGATGGTTTTTCTGCCGAGGTTCCTCTGCCTTTTTAGGAATAGCCCCATAGCGACCCCAATGACCTATTTTGCCAGAATTAAATCTATTACCTCCTCCTTTGTATGGCTAGGCAAGGTGCCCATGCTGTCACTCTCTACCCTGCAACTCTCTGTGGGTCAAGGAGGGCTTGCTCTCCCTAACTTCCAATTTTATTACTGGGCGGCCATTCTGGTGACTGCCCGATGGTGGTTTTCACAGCCAAAGGACAACCCGGCGGTGACTTTGGAGGCTGCGATCCTGGGGTTGTACGCGGCTCTCGGTAACCTAGTGTTTAGGGGGGTCAGAGCATATCCCAATTTGACTACCCTGATGCGCATGACCATCATGGTCTGGAATAGAGCTAGAGGGGTTCACCGGACTTCAGGTACGATTTCTCCTCACATGCCACTATGGGGTAACCCCAATCTTTCCCACTTCCGCAGTATCCCAGACCGGCAAATTTGGGCCACTAGGGGAATCACGACTTTACAACATTTGATGGTGAGAGGCAGACTGTGTACGTTCCCAGAATTAAAAGCTAAGTATCATTTACCAAACTCGATGCTCTTCCGGTTTTTCCAGGTGAGACACGCCTTTCAGCACCAATTTCCCGGGGGGGCTATCCTTGATTCGGATCCAGTTGAGAGGCTGCTTGCTTCTAAGGTTCTAACGGCCCCCTTGTCTACCATTTATTTCCACATGACAGCCTCCTCGTCTACCCGACTACCTAAGGTGTATAATAAATGGAAGGAGGACATACCTTCTCTGGAGGAGGATGACTGGGACTCCTGTGTCTCATCGTATGTTTCCACCTTAATCTCCGCTAGGGACCGTTTTATTCAGCTGAAGTTTTTACACCGGGCCTATTACACACCTCAGAAACTGGCGACTATCTACAGGGACAGGTCCCCCAACTGCACGAGATGTGGGGGGGAGGACGCCTCCTTCCTACATATGACCTGGTCATCCCCGGCGCTGCAGGGATTCTGGGAACAAGTCCTGGCTGACATTAATCAGTCAGCGGAGCTTTCCCTCCCATTACAGCCAGAAATTCTACTCTTAAATGTGATAGGCAACCCCTCGGTTGGGAAGTACAAGAAACTATGTGTGTCCTTTGCTACATACTACGCCCGTAGAGAGATTCTGTTGAAGTGGAGGGCCGAGCTCCCACCCACCATCACCACATGGAGAAATGAACACGGTTTTACCACTGTACAAAATAACTTATGTCAATAGGAACTGTCTGCACAAATTTGATACCCTAGTGATTGGTTCCCCCAAAAGCAACTGGGACCGAATCCGCGATATGGAGACCCCATATACCTAGCCGCATAGTATGGGAGAGCTGAATGAGTTAATTTTTGTGCACGCATGAGGTCCACAATAGGTGCATGTCTGGACCCCATTCTGTTGCTGGGAGTAAGGTTGCAGATTTATGCTGGACTGATGAAGAGGGCACAGGCTAAGCAGAGTCTTTCCTAAATGCAATGTACAACGAGTAAGGTGTGTTGGAACACTTCACTGAGGTACTCTGTATGTTACATCACTGCACGCGGTCTAAGGCTCATCGATAAATCAAGGTTCCGCCTTAATGATGACTTTCATGTGAACATTGCTCCACCTGGTCCCAGGCATTGATGAGTGCGTACATGAGAGGAGAGTTACCCCGGCGGGTGGTAGGCAAATAGGCCCTGCCCCACGTGCACTTTAAATCCAGCAGACTGTCCAGGGGTTATGTGCAAGCCAGTGACATTAGATGTGCTGTATTCATATAATATGGAGATTGCTGCCCTATAAATGACCAACCTGTGTTGTATGACGTTTGTAGACAGAACATTGGTGATACAGTAATTGTTTATTGAGCTTTGAATAGTTACACAATCTGATGGCTCAAAACTTATCCTTTTTATATTGTAATTGTATCTAGCAGTTATTGGACAATGTTTATAACCTTTTAGCTCTCCTTAGACTGATATTGAGCCAGTTTGAAGATAAAAGTGTTTAGAAAATTCTGATAGCTTTAAGACCAATAATGCAGTGTAAGAAGCAGTGTGTCGATTCAGAAATATTCCTTTTTGATTTTTTTTACAATGAAAAAAAAATCACATTGCAGTAACTCTGTGTTGCATGCAGAGCCCCCCAGCACAGGGATCCCCTCCAGGCAACTGGACCCTGGACTCTGCTCTCTCACTGCCAGGCTCCTGAACATTATGACCTATTTCCTCACCTTCTGGGCTTTACCTCCCCAGGGATTGGTGGAAACTCCAAAAAATATTCAGGCTTTGGCTTCTGTTCCTCCACCTTCTAAGTTCCAGAACTACATAGCAAATTCTGGAAGCCAGGGGGAGGTAACATAGACAGGGCCAGATTAAGAACATCATGGGCCTGGTGCTGAGGATTTTGGTGGGGCCTTTTATAAACAATAAATAAATAAAAAATGCAAACAATATTTTGTTATAACAAATTAAATTAAAGAGAGAGGGAGGATGAGAGAGAGAGAGGGAGAAAGGGGATGAAAGAGGTGTGAGGGGTAAGGGAAAGAGGATGAGAGAGAAAGGAGGGATGAGAGAGGGAAGATGCACATGAGCATGCGTGGGAATAACATCAACGCAGCCCGGCCAAGGCAAGTGACCGAAGGCACAGAACCCAGAAGTACCGGGTGAAGATGGAAGCGCCCGGGACCCGCCGGATTGATCACAGCACAGCACTGGAGGGCTCAGTCTGACAATTTAAGTGTACCCTAATGTGCTAATATGCTGTGCATACTTGTACATTATGGCATAACCTACCTCAGGGCCTCTAAAAAATAGTAATGTTAGAAAAGTTTACTACCGCTTTAATATCATTGGAACCCAGGAGCCTCTCATGGGGCCCCCTACTGACCCGCATAGTTGCCAACATTTCAAAAATATTTTCAGGGACACTTTTTTTACAAGTGCTATATTTAGAGTAGCTGACATCCCTGTTCATCTATACATCACAATAGTAATTACAACATTTAATAAGTACTAATAATGGGGCAGAACAAATATAAGGACTGAGATTTCCTTTCGTTGAACTAACAAAAGTGTGCCCATTCTAGAGCTGGTAACATCAGGGCCAGATTAAGAACATCATGGGCCTGGTGCTGAGGATTTTGGTGGGGCCTTTTATAAACAATAAATAAATAAAAAATGCAAACAATATTTTGTTATAACAAATTAAATTAAAGAGAGAGGGAGGATGAGAGAGAGAGAGGGAGAAAGGGGATGAAAGAGGTGTGAGGGGTAAGGGAAAGAGGATGAGAGAGAAAGGAGGGATGAGAGAGGGAAGATGCACATGAGCATGCGTGGGAATAACATCAACGCAGCCCGGCCAAGGCAAGTGACCGAAGGCACAGAACCCAGAAGTACCGGGTGAAGATGGAAGCGCCCGGGACCCGCCGGATTGATCACAGCACAGCACTGGAGGGCTCAGTCTGACAATTTAAGTGTACCCTAATGTGCTAATATGCTGTGCATACTTGTACATTATGGCATAACCTACCTCAGGGCCTCTAAAAAATAGTAATGTTAGAAAAGTTTACTACCGCTTTAATATCATTGGAACCCAGGAGCCTCTCATGGGGCCCCCTACTGACCCGCATAGTTGCCAACATTTCAAAAATATTTTCAGGGACACTTTTTTTACAAGTGCTATATTTAGAGTAGCTGACATCCCTGTTCATCTATACATCACAATAGTAATTACAACATTTAATAAGTACTAATAATGGGGCAGAACAAATATAAGGACTGAGATTTCCTTTCGTTGAACTAACAAAAGTGTGCCCATTCTAGAGCTGGTAACATTGAGGATATTCAGTATAATTTTAAAGAACTGTTTTTGTGGGTAAGAGGCATAGAGGAGGAGAATGGATGGTATAAAAGTGGGAAGTATGTGCAGGTTAGGGAGAGGAATGTGGAGGGTCTAACAGTGGGCAATATGTACATGAGAGTAGTGCGGAGGGTATGACAGAAGGCGCTATGTACAGGAGAGGAGTGTGAAGAGTATGACAGTGGGCAGTATGCACAGCAGAGGAGTGTGGAGGGTATGACAGTGAGCAGTATGTACAGAGAGGAGTATGGAGGGTACGACAGTGGACACTATGTACGGGAGAGAAGTTTATGACAGCGGGCACTATGTACAGGAGAGGAGTGTGTAGGATATGACAGCGGGCGATATGTATAGGAGAGAAATGTGGAGGGTATGACAGTGAGCAGTATGTACAGGAGAGGAGTGTGGAGAGTATGACAGTGGGCACTATGTATAGGAGAGGAGGATGAAGGAATCTGGGAAGGAAAAATGTAAAGGTTTGTGGAAGGATGTTTAGGGACTGCGTAGTGGTTAAGCGGGCCATACATGGATTGAAATTACACCAATTAAGCAGAGACCAGCCATAGTCGATCTATGTATGGGCTACCTGGTTTTACACAAGTCAACCTATTAACCGACTTGAGTACAACCAGCCTGTCAGGTTTTCCCCAAAACAATCCGTGCTGCCAGCTATAGTTAGCAACACTGATCATCGTATTCACTGGCAGAACACAATAAAACTGCAGGAGTGATTCCCCCATCCACAGGTCAGCAGGTGAGATGGTGTGTGGGGACAGGCTGGGGAGAGATACTAGTCAGTGGCTGGGTAGGCACTGGTTAGTATCAAAGCCAGATACACACAGGTTACATACGCCACGATCGTTAGAGTGAGAACAATAATTCTAGCCTTAGACCTCCTCTGTAACTCTAAACATGTAACCTGTAAAAAAATGTAAGCATTGCTTAGTACACAAAAAAAATCGTGCTAACTTTAGTGTTTTTTTGTTTATGAATGAAACAGTTTCTTTCCAAAAAAAACGTTTGAAAAATTGCTGCGCAAATATCGTGTAACATAAAAAGTTGCAAAGACCACAATTTTATTCCATAGGGTGCCTGCTAAAACAATATATATAATGCTTGAAGGTTCGGAGTAATTTTCTATAAAAAAAAATTGATGATTTTTACATGTAGGAGAGAAGTGTCAGAATTGGCCTGGGTGGCAAGGGGTTAATTATCATAAGTAATATGCAAATAATTATTATAAGCACTGTGAGCTCATCCTCCCAGCTTGTATTTAAACTGGCCGCTCTGTATGTAGCTTCTGATTGACTGTGCAAGCAGGTGATAGCAGCCCCATATTTTAACCAGTGCTGGAGTAGATCTGTAGCTACCTACCCCCCAAATGTGATCGCCGAGCTACAACCCTCGAAGTCTATCTTTTTTTTTTGAATTTTTTTTAGAATTTTTTTTTGAATTTTTTTTTGAATTTTTTTTTTTTTGGGGCAAATGGGCCTATCTTAAGAAAGGGGCCTGGAGCTGCAGCTCCAATAGCCCCTATGTTAATCCGGCCCTGAACATAGACCCAGCCCTTGTAGCTCTGCACAGCCAAAGCACAAACAAATTAACCTCAGCTCCTCTGCCTGTAGAGAATCCAAACTAAATTTACATACACTGTACACTGAGGGTGCCTCATAAGTACTAATTTAAGACATAAGCTGTGAAGGACAGGAGCTCACTCACACTCCTGTAGCAGACGAGCAAGCCTAAAATGAAGAGCTGCATACCACTGGTATCATCCAAGAAACTTTATTCGGTTGCGGTGTGTGACCCGCCTTTTCAACTGGATATCGGGTTCAAAGCCTAATATATTTATGATCAATAGGCTCTTTCATGTCTGCTAACTGTCTTTACATCTGCTGGTAAGACCTGAATAATTATAAATGGGAAGGTCTTACAAAGAGTAGGATTGTGACCACTGGATGTGGTCAGTCACATTGGGGTGGGGTTTAGTGTCCATGTGACCCTGCATGGGCCGGAGGCTGAATGTTTTTGTCATAAGATTTTGGGTAAATATGCTTTATGCCTTTAGCTGATTAATTACCTTTCAATCTGATATACAGAGTGCGGAAAATCAAAAAGCATCCAACAAAATAAAAATTCTAAATAATTTTTAATGTTTTTTTTCCATGTCATTTAAATATAACCAATAAATTCATTAAACAGAGAATAAATAAGTGTGGATGTGTTCATGGATATTAGAAAATATATATACAGATATGTTTCTAGAGAAGTCGTTAACCTCTTCTGTGCCAAAGTGAAATCACTTCCATTATAAAGAATAGTCGTAGATCATGATCCAAGAATTGGCATATTTTACACTCGATTTACTATGATTCTTTAGTCGTATTTATTCAAGAGAAACAAGGAAAGTACAGTAACCGTCTTCCACTGACTGCTCCACTTGAAGGATGGGGACATTTAGGTGCTATGATTTACTGCTTTTTTATATCCTTTTTAAGCGATAATATGCCCAGCAAAATAAACAAAATGTAGAATTAAAGCTGAACCTCAGGCAAACAGTTAAACACACAATTAAGTTCATATAAGGAGCTGTTTTACTGTCTAGAAGATTTGTATTTCATCTACTTCTGGATGATCTACAGAGAGCACAGCCATGCTGCGGTTAAACAATACAGCCTGGTCACCTCCCCACCCCCAGCCTGTAATTAGCCAGTAGAAGAGCAGCAAAAGACTGATGAAGTCACGTTTCTTCTCTCTTCTCCTATCAGCAAGTTCCCTATCAGCACATGTGTATGCAAGACATCTAACTGACCCCAAGTACCTCCACTCTATCTACCAGTCTGAGTGCTGCTATAAAATTAGATTACAAGAGTCTGAAATTAAGTTAAATTAGGGTAATTATAGTAGTTGAATTTAAAAACACATATAATGATTTTATAATAAACACATAACTGTATTTATTGGTGCCTGGAGTTCGGCTTTAAAGTGTATCATTATGTCACTTAGCAGATATTCATACTTTCAGGAATTTTTGGTCAATTGACAAAATACATGCCTTCTGCGCTTATGTGGAATAGAAAATTGTCCATAACAACAGCCTTAACTTGTCATTTCCACCTTCCATGGTTTGAAACTGAAACAAGAATTCTGATTGGTTGTTATGGGAAATAATGTATTTTCCTGGTAGCCAACCATGCATACCTAACCCTCCATCCCATCTTGAACCACCAACCCATGACTTTCTGCTTCCTCAGCCCTGGAGAATTGTCTGGGCTTAATTATCAAAGCTTGGCAGCAATTGAGAGGTTAACAAACTTCTGTTCATAATTTTTTTTTTCATTTCCAAATTGTATTGGACAAATTATAATAAATGGCAATCTTTATAAATAGGTTGACATGAATACAGCAATATACAAAGGACTATATACAGATCAGTGGCGGAACTATAGGGGTCGCTGCGATCGCCATGGCGACTGGGCCCGTTGCTGCAGGGGGCCCTGGGGGCCCCCTGTACACTTCGCTAGGAGGGGCGGCTGAGAGGAGCTCCCCGATCGCCGATTCTAAACTGTAATCGGCGATGTGCAGGGAGCTCCTCACATTAGGCTAAAGTGAAAGTCAAAGCACAGTGTGTGCTCTTTGTCTCCCCCTGCAGTGCAGTACCCGGCAGGAAGAGACAAGGTAGGAGGACTCGTTTTTTTTTGTTGTTTTTTTTAATATAAGATTATCTACTGTATCTGTATGTGTGTGCATCATACATGTGTGTGTGTGTGTGTGTGTGTGTTCATGATGCATGTGTGTTCATGATGCATGTGTGTGTTCATGATGCATGTGTGTGTTCATGATGCATGTGTGTTCATGATGCATGTGTGTGTTCATGATGCATGTGTGTGTTCATGATGCATGTGTGTGTTCATGATGCATGTGTGTTCATGATGCATGTGTGTTCATGATGCATGTGTGTGTTCATGATGCATGTGTGTGTTCATGATGCATGTGTGTTCATGATGCATGTGTGTGTTCATGATGCATGTGTGTGTTCATGATGCATGTGTGTGCGCATGATGCATGTGCGTGTTCATGATGCATGTGTGTGCTCATGATGCATGTGTGTGTTCATGATGCATGTGTGTGTGTGCACGCGCATGTATGTCTGTGTGTGTGGGCATGATGTATGTGTGTGTCTGTGCATGCATGTGTGTGCAATGCATGATGCATGCATGTGTGTGTGTGTGTGTGTGTGCGCACGCATGTATGTCTGTGTGTGTGCATGATGCATGTATGTGTATGTTCGTGATGCATGTGTGTGTGCACATGTATGTCTGTGCGTGTGTGTGCACATGTATGTCTGTGTTCATGATGCATGTGTGTGTGTGTGCACATGTATGTCTGTGTGTGTGCATGATGTATGTGTGTGTCTGTGCATGCATGTGTGTGCAATGCATGATGCATGTGTGTGTGTGTGCGCACGCATGTATGTCTGTGTGTGTGCACGATGCATGTATGTCTGTCTGTGTGTGTGTGTGCGTGCATATATGTATGTGTGTGTGCATGTATGTGAGAGTGCATGTATGTGAATGTGCATGTGTTTATCAGTGGCGGTGCGTCCAAAAGGGAGCACAGGTGCCACCCCCTCTCTCCAGCCACTCCCTCTATGACAAATGGATAGATTCATGCATAGCATGATTCTATCCATGGCCCCTGCTGCCACCCCCATATTTAGGTTCCTTTATATGCAGCCACTCACTTGTGACCGGGCCCTGGTGTTCTGCCATCGGGCTCGGAGAAAAGAGCTTTGTCCGGAGGTCGGGGGGGGGGGGGGGGGGGGGGGGGGGGGGGCCCTCCATGGTTTCTTGCATCGGGGCCCTGAGCGTTCTAGTTACGCCACTGATACAGATTAAAGTCTAAGGAGTCCTCATTTCCCAGAAATGAAACAAAATGATTTCAATACATTTCTAAAGTGAGTTCGGCAAAAGTGTGAGAAGCCACAGCCGTGAAGATATTGTGAAACTACATGTCCCAGCATTTTCAATGCCCAGGGTTTGGCACACCATGCCTAAAATGCAGCTCCATAGTGTTTATGGTAGAGTGTTGTACCATGTTGACCATTGTTAATGTAAAAGGTAAGTAATGTGCCAGGATGACCGAACCCCTGTGATGGCAAAGCAAGATGGCCAAAGACCAGCACCTTGAAGAAACCAGGGAGAGGACCTCAAGGGCTTCGGACCATTGGAGCTAAGCTAAGTGCCTCAGGCTTTAGTTCCTCTTTAAGTTATTAAAAATACAAGCTTTTGGAATAACTCAAATGCCTCCTTCAAGCTTTATAAAGCCTGTAAAGGAAATCTGAGTATCCTGAAAGCTTGCATCTTTAACAACTCAAGTTAGCCAATAAAGGGTATAACTTAAACTCCAAAGTTTCCCAAAGTGTTTGGAAATCTACCACTTTCCTTCCTAAAGCTAGAGGTTTAAAAATTATTAACTGGAATATTCAAGAATAGCTGTTACAGCCAAGGCTACCCTCCAGCTCTAGAGACCAACACTGCCCAACACTTGAAAGTGGACCTTGGTCAGAGATGGCCATGTTCCTGTGTGATGCGGTATGGGCATGCTCTACCCAAGAGCTAGCACCATTTCTTAGTGTTGGACAAGGGCTTTTTCCAGAACAGGAAGGGAACCGCACATGTGCCAGGTAAGGGCCACCTTGACAAGTTTCCTTTCATTTTATGGACTAGGCTTAAATTTCTAAAAACACAATGCAGAGACAGGGCATAGCACAGCCATGTTTAAAGAAGTTGTCAGCCAGATTTGAATTCTCTTATCCCAGCAAATTTTACTGCTTTATAAGCTTGCAGCCAAAAAGCAAATATATCTCCCTTTCTGTTTAATTTATTAACCCTTTCTTTTTATGTAAAGTGTAAGGAGCAGTCACAAAGTACTGTGGTCATAGTGAACACTGGTAATGTCAGTACATAAGTGAAATCTGGTAGGAGTAAGTTTTGTTACTGCATTCATTTGTAGAATCAATTTGCTGTTGCGCACCCTCTTCCTGTTATATTTTTTTTGGCAAAAGGAAGTCTCTTGTTGTACTCTAATTTAGCACTGGAATTGAAATTTGTCGAAATGTCCCTCTAAAGCCACTATAAGTTTTATTTTTCCTATATGTTTTATTTTTGTCTTAAATTAAATAGTAATGATATTAAATAACTGATCAAGTCTAAAACATGAGATAAACTTTGATATTGGAGATGTGGCTAAAATTAAATGGCCAGAGATAGATAAAATGATCATAGGAAGATTAATTTTTAGTAAGTGATCACTTACAGGTCAGTACTTTCAGCCTCATTGTCATACTTAGTAAATTTATATTTATTAATTTTTGGCTTTTTGTATTCTAGATAGACGAACATTGCATCGTAGAGAATTTCTTTGCCACTGGCAAATTTGGGTTCACTTTTTTATTTCTGTTTTATTTTTGTCTGACTTTAAATTCTATGAGCCCACTTTATGTGCTTTGATATTTAAAGTGTATGTAAACCCTACCAAATGTATCTTATTTGTGCCCCTTTGATCCATTTACCCCTTTATGACTGCGTTACGCATAGATGTGGTGGTAGGGTTGGTGGACATTAGCGCCAAGCCACCACATTTATGTGTTTCTGTCTTGTTCTGGGGCTTGTTCACAGTCAACAGCCGATGATCCAAAGCTGGTAGGCATGGCTCCCGATGAGATCAGCATTGTCCAGTGACAGTATGGCAAGATCGGGATCCCCGTCTACCAGTTCTAGGTGTCACAGCCCATTTAATCGTCTGGCTCTGGATGGCATGAAGGGGTTAATAAACCATTAAAAGTGTTTTGTTCTATCTGTTCAATAAGTGCAAAAAATAATAATACCTGTCAATAATCCAGAGGTGTCCTGTGTCTTGTGCAGTCAGCACTGTTATCAGTTCTGCCCTATTCACCTATGTGGACTACAGAATACCTCACCCCCACTATGTTATAGGGATGAGTAGAGCGGGAGTTTTAAAATCTTAACACACTTCCTGCCCATAGCTTAGGTACAGTGAGCTAACCATACATTATACAATTTTCTTGTACAATTTTCCTTTAGATTTACCAAAACCATATAATATGAGGTCAAACCTAAACACTTTCAATTTGTGTGCAATCAGGCAGGCCCTTGCACTTTGTACTTGAAGGTAAATCTAAAGGAAATTGAAGAAGAAAATTGTATAATGTATGGCCAGCATAAATTTTGTCACCCTAGGACAGGAAGTGTGTTACTTTTAGGATCACTAGGTGAAAATAAAGAGGGAAAAAGCATAAAAAAATTAAATATATGCAGACATATTTAAGTACTAGTAATAATGCAATGTATTTTTTTTTGTCCTTGGGTTTAGATGCGCTTTAAGTGCCTTTTATAAAGGTAAGATTTAACATATTAAATGTGTTTAACAGATTAAAAAAAAAATTGCCAGTAAGGCTAGGTTCACGTCTGTGTGTTTTTTAGTGCGTTTGCAGATCTGCAGAAATCCAATCCATTTACGTTATTTTCTTTGGGTTCTATTCACATTTATAAAAATTTCCTGCAGTAGGTTTTTGTAAAAGGTGCAGGGATACGCAAGTGTGTTTTTTGGCTCCATAAACTTCAAAGGGGTTGCATCGGAAATGCATGTATATGCATTTTTCGGTGCGTTTTTGGTAGGGTTTTGTGTTTATTAACCAGTCTCCTCCTACTACTAACGGCACACACATAGATGTGAATCTAGCCTAAGAGCTGATTGTAATTATTTATTTAAAAAAAAAAATGGTGTAATATTAAAGCAGGGCAATGTATCAATATGAAGGCTTTTTTCCAATACAACCGATGAACAATTTTGACTCCTTGAGAGGACACAAAACCCTTGGAAGCATTGTGCCTTAAACAGCTCCTTCACTACATTCTGCTAACTGATGGCAGAGCTTTTACATATCAAAGCATTGGCAGCTTAACATTGCATCACAGGGGCTGTTTTCTTTCCTGGTTCAGACTTTTCTAGTTGTGACATGCTGAGGAACAGGATTGGTCACAAACTAGGAAACATTTTAATTTAACAGACAAAGGAATGGGGAAACATTTCTTTAAAAGAAAGAGTTATAGACTGATTCTTTAGAATCATAATAGGGATATTTTATGCGGCCATAGAAATATAGTGCTTAGCAAGTTCTTTAAATTTTAAATATTACCCCTTTGTTTGCTAAATACAGTTCAAACTTTTTTTCTTTTTGGAAAAGCTTATGGATTTGCTATTAATATGTATTATTACAATGTCCCTTTAGGTATAGTAGATATAAGACATACAGTACTCCATATAGCTTATGTCATTTGTTCGATTTCTGAGAAATAAGGGGTTCGCGTTGAGTAGCTTTCCTTCAATCTTGAAGGTTTCCGAATTGTCCTCTTAGGCATAGAAGGTCACTTTTAAGCAAAGATATTGTAGGGCTGTTCCGTTCCTACAAGAAACTCTCTTGCTCATTCGCTGTTGTTCTGTGGTGCTAATCTGCAACCTCTGGCATTGGCACCCGGTAGGTGATAGGTAGGCATCTTCATCGGGGCTGTGCCGCCCTTGGAATGACTCCTGTCAAAGGGGGCAGGGCAGGTGGGGGCTCAGCGCCACCCTGAAGTCCATGAATGAGGATCCTGGGCACCAGAGGTCTCTGCAAAGCTGGTGGAGGTGCTGTAGGTCCCCTGTACAAATAGAGGGCTGCACTGGGATCCAGGTTGGAAACAAGGCTTTGTGGGTAAAAGTATGGGGAAGGAAACATCCTCTGAAGGGCAGAGTAATTACCCGCCTCTGCCAACAGCTCCAGTCCAACTGCAGTCTGCCTCTTCCACTTTGTTCTGTTGGCAATAAAAATAAAAATAAATTACTATGTTGGCATTCAATTTTGCTATACAATGCATTATCCCTTGAAAGGCCAGCCCACCCAAAAGTGATTTTTAACTTATAGGTGGAGCATAACGAGTCAACTATTGTGTTAGACTTCGACATGCATTCACAATTCCACAATTCCTGACTTTTTTCCTGGCCACCTGGGAATTTTGGGTTTTCCCAACCATTTTGTATGTTTCAGCTCCTCCTAATACTTCCTTTAGAATAGGAGTTAAAAACAATCCAAGAGGTAGAGTCCTTTATAATAGACATAGAATTTGTGCAGATCTACCACGAAAATCTCAACAATGGGGTCCTCAAAAGATATCAAAACTGTCTGGTGGTTTAACTCTACTAAAAGCTGTAATATATATAAATTGTGGGTGGCCTTACACTTTAAGTAAAGTAATATAAATGCATTTTAAACTAATATTTTGGTGTACAAATAACATAATGTTTTAAAGTGACAAAGGAGGTTTTAAACTAAAGACGCTTAGGCCATCAAACCACATATATGTTTTTTGATACAGTACAATCTTTATTCTTATCAAAAATATTATATACGTTTCAAAGTGATCCTTCTAAAAAAAAGATAAATCAAATTAGTGATTTTATTATCTTTTGCATACTGCTGAGTGCCTGGACAGTAGAACTGTTATTCAAAAAGGGTAATTGATACACAGAATTTAGAATTACCTAATAGAACGAATCTATCTTGCTGCTGACATATTATATTTTACATTATAATTTATTGCTTTATGTCACATCATTATTTTGGGGGTATATATACAGTTTAAGCATTTTGCACAGGATTGGTTAAAAGTGACTGAAATTTCAGCTGTTTTCGACTTGTTGATGCTTATGCACTTTAAGCAAATGCACTCTGATTCAGTATAGGAGCTCATAGCATACCCTTCTCTACTACCCAACAACCCTATTCTATTTGAGTTAAGTTGAGTTATATTAATGCTAAGGGTACTTTTAAAATTAGTTATTAGCGCTTTAAATTCATTAAGAAAATGCCAGGCGGATTTTAACTCTTCTACCTCTGCATTTTTTCCCTGTACTTTGCATCATGTCTACCATGTCTGTGTAACTAGAGACAGTGAGTTAGAACAATGAAGACAGGTGCTCTTATTATTTTTTGATTTTGTTGATTAAATGGGTATGAAGTACTAATGGAGCACATTTTTTGCATGACTAAGTGAACCAATGTTCTCCTAGAATATCTTAGAGTAGCTAATATCTAAATGTGTTTTGTTGAATGTGCACTGTATATGTAGACTATTAAAATTTGTTATATTTTTCTATACGTGCCGTTAAAGTCCATTTTTCCTTATTCTCCAATTTCTCTTAGAATATCCAGTAGTGTACAGAGGAATGAAAACAAATACTGGACTTTCCTCTACCTACATATGACTGGATTAATAAAATGAAAACTGCATCTTCATTCAACTAAGTTAACATTGCACTCCTTTAGGAAACCAATCCAATGTATTCAGTCATTAAGGATGAATTCTATTCTGCACTGCATTCATGTGACCACTGGAGATCACAATCTGCTTTAAGAAGGCAACCCCTGTGTATGTTGAACTACAGTGTAGAGAGCCCAGAGTAGGAATAAGAACAAGGAATACATCAGGGATCCCTCTAGACATGCATTCTGCTCTCCAGAAATCCATGTCTGAATTCACAGGAAATTGGGGAGGTGGGTGGGCAAGGCTTAGCTAAACTAATGCATGGGCTACCAGGATTGGGCAATTTGTGATCTAAGTGGTTTAATAAATGCATTGCAGCACAGATATAATTATTAATGGCTTCTTGCACTAAAGATAGGGGAAAATAACATGAGGTCTTAGAGTATATCTGCAAATTAGCTAACGATGGATAGGCTAATAAAGCTAATGTGTTTTTAAAGTACAGTAACAGCATAGCAAAAAAAAAAAACAAATGGAAGAAAGAAAACAGTTAAATTCTTATTGTATTATTGTATACTTTTTATGATGACTGTACACTATGCTAGGAAATAGCTTAGTCTGTATTATAATATATCTTTGGCTGTAGTAAGTATCACGCCACACTAATTTTTAAAGTAGCATTGCCTAAGCTCTAATTTGCCATTTACATTTGTAAATTGTTAAAGGTTTGTTTCAATTGGCTAATTCATTTTTTTTTTTTTTATTATTATTATTTTATTTGGGTGTTTGACGTCACAACTAGTTGGTGTTGGTCTGGTAAGATAACTTTTGGAGTTTTTAAAATGTATCTCTATATAGAAACCAGTAAAAAAATTACAGTTACAGTTTATAGCACTAATACTGTGTGCTAATATAAATCGAACAATCAAATGGATCACATTCTTGCATCTTTTAGATCAGGAATAGAGAATGACATAACGAGGTTGATTTACTAAAAATTGGAGAGTACAAAATTTGGTGCAGCTCTGGATAGCAACCAATCAGCTTCCAGGTCTTATTGTTAAAGCTTAATTATACAAGCTGAAGCTAAAAGCTGATTGGCTACCATGCACAGCTGCACCAGATTTTGCACTCTCCAGTTTTAGTAAATAACCCCAAGTGTCAGTAGTAAGCAAACCAAAAGGAAGGGCAAGAGTACCGAACAGACCTTGGCCATATGGTTTAGATAGTTTAGTACCTACACATATCTTTATTACTGCTCTAGTATTTTTTGTCACATCCACATCCGTCACATTATGATGTTGAAATATGTCCCACCCTCTCCTACCTCCTATCTGTTTCTATTGGCCAGTAAGGCCACCTATTATTTTGATGGATCAATAGGAAGCAACATGGCAAGCTTTGACACAAAAAGCTAAAAAATTGTGTAATAAAATGAATACGATTAGCGCCTTCCTCCCTGTCCCATTCATTAGATATAGCTGAATGCATCCCACATGTAGTACAAGATTTTACGGAAGACTCCCATATATAGTCATTGTACAATAGTTAAAAGGGTGATTACACAAACTGAAATTATGATTCATTCGGGTATATTTATTTCTAAAAACCGAGAGCTGCAATGTGGATTAAAATATGCATTCGTAGTTCGCTAAAATAAAGAGTTCAAAACGAAAGAAATGGTATTTGCCCAAACAGTAAAACATATTAAGCGGAAAATTAAATGCTCCTGTAGTGAAATTTTAGTTTTGAATAAAGAGTGCTGGTTTGAACTGCATGTATCTCCAGATTAACACCCAATTGTAAAGATGACCAGGCCATAGAAAAGTGTTTTTAAGTGGTACAGAAAATTATTGGGCAGTTGGCACATTTGCCTACCATCTAGTATCTACAGCTAACTTATTTATTTTATTTATTACCGGTACTTATATAGCGCTGACAATTTACGTAGTGATTTACATATATATTATACATTCACCTCAGTTACTGCCCTCAAGAAGCTTACAATCTAAGGTCCCTAACTCACATTAATACATACACATGTCTTTGGAGTGTGGGAGGAAACTGAGCATACAAACTTCAGGCAGGTAGTGCTGTGGTTGGGATTCGAACCGACAACCCTAGTGCTGCCAGGCAGAAGTGCTAACCACTTAAATGCTATGCTGGCAGAACTTTGGTGAAAATACATATCCCAGCATGCCGTTTCTGCATATGTTTATTGGGTAATATTGGAACACAGTGACCCCTGCAAGATGACAATATTTGCCCTAAAACACTGTCAATAAGGTGATGGTCATGCTGGCGTTGGGGGTGAGGGGATTCCAGTATCTGTTTTGTTGGGGCAGTATGGGTGATCCAACATTTGACCTACAGTACCCCATCCACCAAGGGTTAAGACATCAAAGAGTTATTTTAGATCCATTGTGATTGATTTACTAAAGGAGTAGAAACTGTCCACTTAGCAAAGTTCACTGACCTTGGTAAATATGGTGAAGCTCTGATTAAGAGCAAATAGTTATACAGTGGAATCTACAATAAAAAAAATATATCTAAAGAATAATTACGTGTAGATTATTCCCTAGGGCAGCGTTGCTCAACCTTTTTTCAGTCAAGGAACCCTTTACAATAATGAACAGTCTCAAGGCACCCCATTCTAAAATGTAAAAAAATATTTTAAAAGCTTTACATAATGTGGCAGCATTGACACATGTAGGACACCCGACATTAGAGGTGATTTATTCTTACAAAGCAAATACACCTTTGCCCACTGGTACCGACTAGTATTCCAGTGTATCTCCTCTCCCTCAGTTTCTCTTCATTACTCAGCTAATTTGACCCCAGTGTTGACGGAGAGGTGAAGGGGAGGGTCAAACAAGGATGATGCGCAGGCATCAACACCCTTCTTATCAACACTGAGGACATCACTGGTTGTTAGGATGCCGGAGGCTTAAAGGTTCAAATAGTGCACAATAAAAGCCTGTGGCTTTGTGTAACTTTTGTGTACACTTTTGGGCAAATTTTAAGCATTTTGACAAGGCACCCCTGAACAAACCTCAAGTCACCCCAGGACCCCAGGATGCTTGGGCACCTTGGTTGACAAAGGCCACCCTAGGTGCACAATCCTCTATCATTAAATACATGATAGGTATCTACAAAAAAATAGGACTTTCTATGTGCCCACTGGAAATTGAAGAACCCCCACATGTACCAAAAAGACTCTGAAAATCTTAAAATCACATACTCTGACCTTCAATCATCATTAAAAATGTTGATAATAATTGGTCAGACTATGTGATTTTAGGATTTATGAGTAAAATAAAATTTAGTTTTTTTATCTGTATGTCTTTTTGGTACATTTGGTGGCTCTTCAGATTCCAGTTGGCACAAATAAAGTCCTCAATTTTTTGTAGGCACTTCTGAAGCTCTGTTTACTTTGATCAAGCGATCATGTCTAGCAAAAATATATATTTTTTTTAAATTCCCCTCACGTTGAATTGGGTAATTCAAAGTAAACACAGATTTACCTTATTTACTGATATTCACATTACAATGAACATACGCCTTGCTAAGTGACCACATCTTACTCGTTTAGTAAATTAACCCCATTGAATAGGGGGCACTTGGCCAAGGTCAGAACCACACACCAGGTTCCCAATTTAAACTTTAGAGAGAACAGAGGCTTATGAGGTTTCATATGGGCCGACGGACTGAAAGAGTAGGGACTGTTGACTTAGCACAGTGAACATGCACTGAGATTAGTGAATAATAAGGTGAAGCTGTGTTTAATTGGAACACCCAATCAATTAACCCGTTTTTTTACCCCGCTTCGACGCGATTGGAGCATTTAAGTGAACACACCTAATAACTAAACTTAGTGAATGTTCACTTTGAATAGTAAATTGCCCTGGCAATAGAACATCTTAGGGCAAAAGTTCAGTGGGTGCATTTGTTCCAGGGCCCGTTAGTACATAGGGCCCAACAATGACTCCTGCTCTACTTTATTTACTAAATGTGCTCTTACAACACATTCTGTATATAGTAGTTCAGTGCCTTCCTCTTCTCTGATCATTCATGGAACAATGGCTCTTTTTTCCCCCAGCATCAGCTCCAGAGGAGCTTACAGTCTAATGACCCTAGCGCAGTCATACACATATAATTTGAACAGTGTATGGCTTTTGATTGTAGGACAGAGCACCAGAGGGAACCTTTACAAATATGAGGACAATTTGCAAACACCATATAAACATGTCTTTGGTGGGAAACAAGCCCAGGGCCCCAGTGATGCAAGCATTTTAGTAAAAAGAAACGTCAACCCTGTTTTATTAAAAATAAATTGCAGCAAAAGGGCAGCGGAATGTTGTAGCATGAGACATGAGGGCTGCCCCCATTTTTGTTTATACCTCTTACAATAGCAGTAGTTCCGCAAGCGCCTACTTGTAGCTCAGAGCTATCTTTCCATGTACAAATGTATAAACTACCTAATTAATTACGTACAGCTGGAGTGTCATCTGTATGATGTAAAGGCACTGCAGCAATCTTGTCCTGACAAACAGATGTGCATATTTAATAGACCATTGTAGAGGTATATTTTAAATCATTTACTATATAGAGCAGCGTAGGTGTAACTCGGGACCTAGCAGCTCTGGACTTGCCCGCACACGGAGAAATAAAATCACAGTTCGGGGGCTGCTAAGCCACAACTGCAAAATAATTATGATAAAAATAGATCATTAATGTAGATTTAGAAATTACTACATACATAGCTTTATAGGTAAGCTGTTACCAAGAAAAATATTATTTTGGGGTACTGCGCTAAAAATGCACAAGATTCTGGAACTTGAAATTCGGGGACATAGTCCCCTGGAAGAGTGGGGAGCAGAAGCTTGATGGGGGACAAAAATTTCCAGCAAGCCTTTAAACTGAAGCTGATACGGGCAAACCTAAAAATCTGAAAGATGTGTGTGGTTTTTTTTTTTTTTTCTGTTTTTTTTAAGAAAATTATTTCTGTGCGTTATGATTTAAAAATGAAAATTTTTAAAGATTAAGGAATAATATTGTCATTAATAACCAACATGGCCAAATTCTTTAAAAATATGTTATATTCGTATAATGAAAAAAAAAAAAAAAAATAAAAATATATATATATATATTTTTTTTTTATATATTATTTTAATATTAAAACTAGGTAGACCTCTTCTAAACATGTATGTCATTTGTACATTTTAAAGTTTATGGCAAAATAACAAATATATTGTGGATATTCATGAAGAAGCCCAAAAAGGCAGCAAAATAAATGTGAAAGACAAATCTAAAAGTATAAAAAAAAAAAAACTGAAGTGAAAGTTGTAAGCCAGGAAAGACCAAGGGACATGTATAAATATTCTCCTTTCTAAGTCAATGTGATCCCCTTAGGACACCTTGCTGGGATTGTCAAAATCTATTCTACATATTCTATAATAAATCAATTTCATTCGCTGCAGAGCTAACCTCATATATTTTGAGACTCTTGCTCTCTTCTACTAAAAAAATAGTCCTATTTTCAGAACTAAATTATTCATAATTCATAATTATAATAACTGTGTAATTACTGGAAACAGGCTGTTAATTATTGATGCTCAAAGCAGCAATTGATGATTTATTATTTATGTGTCAATGTGTTATATAGCCGTGTTTATTTAAAGTACAATTTTGTTATTTTACTAACAGGCTACTGGATACCACAAAAAAAAAAAAAAAATGATTATTATAGTGTCTTGGAACTTTCTTTAATCACACACACATACACACACACATATATATATATATATATATATATATATATATATATATATATATATATATATATATATATATATATATATATATATATATATATATATATATATATTGTTTTCCTTGTTTTCTTTTGTGCTTCCTTTTTTTTTTATGTACAAAGCAATTCTATAAAAAATATTATTAATAGTATATCACAAAATAGAAAAGTCGTTTACTATGGACATGTTACACATGAAAATATGTTAAATTAGCTTTTCAGGAAAATGTTAAATAAAAAAAAATAGTATAGCAATATTTGATAATTATAAGTAGCCAGATATGCTGTAAATAAATAAATAAATACAAGTAATAAATGAAAAAAAAAATTTGTTGTAAATAATAATGTGATATTTCTGTTTTAGAATTTTTGTATTGGTTTTGAAATTATCCTAAATTAAGTAAAAATAAATATAACAATATGATCATTACAGGTGTGCCTCTAATGTTCCTTCCCAGACAAAGAGGGCTATTAAAACATATATAATTACACTGGTTACATTATAGCTTAGTGCTTTATAATAAGAGACTTATATGCCAACTGTGTTAATAATTCCAGTCATTCATCTTGTCTAAGCACGTGGATAAAAAGTAACTTAATACACCTCCACCTGGTAATCCTATTCACAGAATAGGTGTTATAATTAGAGGAATCTTTGGATCATCTCTAAAGTGTCATTATCCCTTACAGGGAAGAAAAAACATTGTAATATTCTAACCAATTAATAAAAATTTAAAAAAAGGAACTGAATTATTTTATATTAAATTTAAAGCTAAAAAATTGCAGTGGTAACAGTAATAAAATATCAGAAAACGTATTTATGTTTCTTATCAAATTATTGATTATTAAGTTTAGATCTAAAAAAACATTACAGTGGTAACAGTAATAAAATATCTGGAAATGTATTATTAGTGTTTCGTATCAAATTATTTATATTAAAATTAGATTTTAAAAAAAAATGACAGTGCTAACGGTAATAACATATCAGAAAATGTATTTATGCTTCTTAGATTTTCTCTGACCACAGTTAATAAAATTTAAACTAAAAATAGAAAAAAATATACATAACCAGATTAGGGAGGTGGGGTGCTGTATAGTATAGGCAACCTATTCAGCCACTTATAAGATTGTTTTGGCCCTATTTTTTCCCCCACAAAATGATAAACTTGAAAATGAAAAGGTGTATGTAATATTTATAATAACTATAGCATCCATGTGATGAGTTAATAAATGATCACATGACAACATTGTGTCTCTTCCTATCTCAGTGCCAGCCCTTTTAGCTATATATATTATATATTAGATATATATCTATATATATCTATATCTATATCTATCTATCTATCTATCTATCTATCTATATATCTATATATATATATATATATATATATATAATATATATATATACAGTAGGTTTTCTTAACTGGATGGGACTGTTGAGTTGGTAGTTGGTTGAGTTGATTTACCTTTGACATTTACTCTACTCTATGCATTTGACAGCTTGCAACTACAGAAAAAAACGCCTCCACCTAATCACTTCTAACCCATACACGGTTGAAATCATTCTATTGATGAGTTAAATATTTGGGATTTTTTTTTTTTCATAAAAAAACCCACTGTA
This sequence comes from Lithobates sylvaticus, assembly GCA_028564925.1. Taxonomy (NCBI): domain Eukaryota; kingdom Metazoa; phylum Chordata; class Amphibia; order Anura; family Ranidae; genus Lithobates; species Lithobates sylvaticus. Next base: position 109,293,874 of record CM053033.1, read on the forward strand.
TTTACTCATGCGCATTTGACGCTCAGCGACTCTGCAATTGCGGCAAAGCCTAGTAAGGCTTTTTCTTCTCCTTGGCTTTTCCAATCCTATACAATTGTATCCGAGCAACCTAAATAATGTTCTGCTGCTCCCATGGCTTTGCTAACAGCTCGGGGTGCGCTTGCCCTTGTCTGTGGCCACAATTCACGTTATAACATGTCACCAGGAAAAGTGTCGCAGAGAAGGATGGCATTCGTGACAATAAATAATGCCTAAGCTCTCACCTCCTGTTCTGGTACCAAGTCTTGACCTGGGTGTCTGTGAGGTTGAGTGAGGCTGCCAGCTCCATCCTGTCCTGAACACTCAGGTACTTCTGTCGCTCAAAACTTCTCTCCAGCTGCGCCAGTTGATGGTCGGTGAAGGCGGTGCGGGCTTTCCGGGGCTTCTTCAGCCTCACTGGGGGACTGTCCCTGGAACTGGAAATCTCCCGGTCTCCCTCTTCTTTCACTGTAAAATATATCACTTGGTAAGAGACCCTGAGCACCAGTCCACCCATCAGACCCCCTTCAATAAGGAGTCCTTCATTTATACATTCATTTCATTCATTTATATTTCAACACCCAGCAAGTTCTCATTTCCTGCAGGAAATTCCGCAGACATCTTCACCTTTCTAATGTGTAATAAAAAAGTGAGAGATTTCATTTTATGGAACATTATATATTTTTGGGGTTTGGGGAGAGATCCTGATTATACACAACACATACCGGCCTGGTAAGGGGAATGGGGGTCTTTATGTCATCATTGTATGGGTTATAGTAGAGAGATCTGGGGTAAAGAGGAAGGAAAGAAAAAGAAAGACAGAAAGAAGGAAAAAAAAAGAAAGAAAGAAAGTAGGGAGGGAGGAAAGAAGGAAGGAAGGAAGGAAGGAAGGAAATGTAATTAAAAGAAAGATGGGAGAAAAGAGAGAAGAAAAATAAAAGAAAGAAAGATAACTTTATGAGAAAAAAGAAAAAAAAAAAAAAGAAAGACGAAAAAGAAGAGAAAGAAAGAAAGAAAAATAAAGAAAAAAGAAAAGAAAGAAAGAGAAAGAAAAGTCCTATAGGAAATGTGGCTAGACGAATAATTGATAAACAGAAATAAACAGTCAGGTTGCTATGTCTTATGATAAAACGTGTAGTAGGTAAATGGTCATACCCAACAGTTCAACTCGACTCTAGTAGAACTACTAGTTGCAGAAAGCCTAGCATTCCTATCTATCGAATTCTCTTGCTCTATGAGTTTTTTCTCAAGATTTTTTTTTTTTTTTTTCACAAATCCGATTGTGATGTAACACTACACCTTTCCTATAGCGCACACAGTGGTGGTGGAGAAGGACATGGAACGATTCTATGACACCCCCAGAGATCAAGACGGAGCATAAATACACAGAGAGGAAGGATAGATATATGTACAACTGGGTGGGCTGTGTCTTTATACAAGGTCATTAGTAACTATTAAATCATTTAAAATAATAGCAACAACAGCTATATATTTATCTATCTTTCTATCTGTTCTTTCTCTCTTTCTTTCTTTCTTTCTTTCTCTCCTTCTCGTCTCAGCTCCAGATTTCTCAACGATGACCTATGTAGAATGATGACATGAAGACCCCCTTATCCCCCTTACCAGGGCTCATTAGATGTACTGCAGTTCTTTTCTCCTTCTCCCTTCCTTTCTTTACTTCTTTCTTTTCTTCTTTCTTTCTTTCTCCTCTCTCTCTTTTTCTCTTTCTCCTCTCAGCTCCAAATTTCTCTACTATGATATGTAGGACGATGACATAAACACCCCCTCATTTCCCTTACCAGGGCCCATCAGATGTACTGCAGTTATTTTCTTTCTTTCTTTCTTTCTTTCTTTCTTTCTTTCTTTCTTTCTTTCTTTCTTTCTTTCTTTCTTTCTCTCAGCTCCAGATTTCTGAACTATAACCTACCTAGTATGATGACATGAAGATCCCCTCCTTCCCTTACCATGGCTCACAGATATATTGCAGCTCATCCACAATAATGTTGAGTGTATACTCGTTATTTTCTTTCTTTCTTTCTTTTTCTTTCTTTCTTTCTTTCTTTCTTTCTTTCTTCTTTCTTTCTTTCTTGTTCTCTTTCTCCTCTCAGCTCCAAATTTCTCTGCTATGACCTATGTAGGATGATGACATGAAGACCCCCTCATTCCCCTTACCAGGGATTTTGTGGTATTAGATGTACTGCAGTTCTTTTCTCCTTCTTTCTTTCTTCCCTTGTTTCTTTCTTTTCTTCTTTCTTTCTTTCTCCCTCTCTCTTTTTATCTTCATCCTCTCAGCTCCAAAATTCTCTACTATGACCTATGTAGGATTATGACATGAATACCCCCTCATTCCCCTTACCAGGGCCCATCAGATGTACTGCAGTTCTTTTCTCTTTCTTTCTTTTTTTTTTTCTTTCCTTTTTTCTCTCTTTCTTTCTTTCATTCTCCTCTCAGCTCCAGATTTCTCAACTATAACCTACATATGTAGTATGATGACATGAAGACCCCCTCCTTCCCTTACCATTGCTCACAGATATATTTCAGTTGCACTAATTAGTGTTCAGTGTATACTCGTTCTTTTCTTTCTTTTTTTCGTTTTTTTTTTCTTTCTTTCTTTCTTTCTTTCTTTCTTTCTTTTTTTTCTCTTTCTCCTCTCAGCTCCAAATGTCTCTACTATGACCTATGTAGGGTGATGACATGAATACCCCCTCATTCCCCTTACCAGGGCTTATCAGATATATTGCAGCTCATCCACTAATATTGTGTGTTGAGTGTATGTTAGTTTTTCTTTCTTTCTTACTTTCTTTTTCTCTTTCTTTCTCTTTCTTTCTATTTCTTTCCTATTTTCTTTCTTTTTATCAATCTATTCCTCCCTCTATCTCTAATTTATTTTCTTATTTTCATGTTCCTTTCTTCTTACTATTTATCTATCTATCTATCTATCTATCTATCTATCTATCTATCTATCTATCTATCTATCTATCTATCTATCGATCGATCTACTGTATGTACCTAAGATTACAGATATGATATCAGAGTGACATCCTCGTTTCATTATAATAGCCTATATCAGACTTGTACAAGGGTTTATGGGGCATTTTATTGTACGAGGTTCCTCTATTGACAAGTGTGAAGTTGATTCTCCTCTGCAGGAAGACAATAATCCTCTTAATTGAGCCACCAGGGAGCCGCTATCCTTCAACCAGAAAGTCCCCACCGAACCCGACTTCCCTGCGCTGCCCCTCTCAGGCGGCACCTAGCGGGGGAGCCTACCGACACCAGCCCGGTGGAGTCATTATCCGACCCCGACTACACCAGATTAAATTAAACACCAAGTAAATTAAATTCAATCTTCCTATAACTGTCTTTGCATGCGTGCCATGGCATATACAGAAACATACACCTGTATATACAAAGTCATCAATACTTTACCAAAACTGTTAATTTAAACACATTCATTTTTCCAATTTACTTATGTTTTCACTAAATTCAATTGCACTGCAAAACACTTCTTTAAACAATAAAAGAATGAAGTAAATCAATTCACAAAAAAAGAAAGAAAAAAAAAACAAACAAAAAAAGAAAGAAAAAAAAAAAAAAAAAGAAAAAAAAAAAAAAAGAAAGAAAGAAAGAAAGAAAAAAAAAGAATAAAAAAAAATCTTCACCAGGATAAGGATAGGAGATCCTAGGAGAGAAGATTTTTGTTTTAAATGTTTTTGTTACTTATTTAGCACAAAAATAGGCAGTTATTTTTAGTTGAGTCCAATGAGATCTGAAGATCGCAGTCACATGACTAAAAAAGTAAAGCTCCTCATCCTTGAAAATGTGAAAGCTTATTTTAAATTTGACCCAAAGATGGAATAAATAGGCTGCTTTTGGTGTGAATTTTAGGATGTATTTTTTGCACAGTAAGCCCAGCAGGTAACAAGGGCAATACAAATTAACATTACCCTATGAACTGGGAAGCTTTCAAATTTTTTTGGGGGGTTTAATATAAAAAATATATATATCGTTTTAAAAAAAAAAAAATACAACATAAAAATGGAATCAGATTAACGAATTAGTCAAAAGATCATAACAAATCTGGCTCTGTAAAAGTTAATGCATAATTTAAAAAGAATATAGTATTTTTTTTTTTTTCAGCATACTTTTAAATGGAATGTCTTTTGAATGACGCCCGAGCGGTGCCTTTCAATCTTTAATGTCAGTTTTCCTCTAATTGCATAATAGATAGACCCGGCTTGTAGAACTAATTTGGAGAGCCACTTTTATGTTAATTCGTTACATATTTATTCTTAATATTTCTATCAGATAATGAGGCCTCTAAGGGGAGGCTTATGGTGTCGGGATTTTAATTCATTTTAATTTTTTTCGCATCCTCCAACTAGCTACATTTCCTTGATAGTAATTGTTTTTATGTAGTTATATTTTTATGAATTTGTTTTATTCTATTGTATGCAAATTGTTATATTTTTATGAATTTGTTTTATTCTATTGTATGTAAAATGTATGTAAAATGTATGTAAAATGTATGTAAATTGTATTTAATTTATTTTCATTTATTCCCTTCATCCAACTAGCTACATTTTCTTTGATATTGTTTTTTGATATATTTAATTGTATTATGAATTAGTTTTTTTCTATTTTTTATGTATTTAATTTGTTTTATATTTTTACAGTTAAAAAAATTTAAATGGAATTAATATTTTAATTCTATAAATGTAAAAATATTAACACTGATGCTTCTTTGAAATCTATAATGTGTTACCGTTTTTATTTAGTTTTGTGTTTATTTTGCTATATTTTTGGCTACCTATGTTGTGATAGAGGCTGCCCAAACGCAGCAACTCACCTTTACCTTTATATTCTGATTCCGAGGATGTGGAGCTGCTGCTTTTCTCCAGTTTGTCCCTAAAGTCCTCTGCAGCTTTGCTGGACAAGCAGTGACTCAAGTCCTGGGCTGGTTGCCCATTGCTGGAGTAAGGAGCGCAGGTGGCCAGTGGCTTGCAGTCCGCTAGGATGTCCCGGATTAAAAAGGAGGAGGTGACGGTCCTGGACTGGGATGGGGCTGAGAGCTGGACCCCTGGCTGCAGGTGGGACTCAATGGCCAAGGCGACCCCTTGCCTGGAGCTGACCGAGTCCAGGCATTCTCTAGATGGGGAAGGTGGAGAGGAGCAAAGGCTGCTGACCTCAGACCTGGGACTGAGCTCCAAGGGGGACCTGCTCTCCCCCATGAGTGGGTCTCCTTGGGCGAGCCCTGGGCTACCAGCTCTGTGGGACAAGATGGTGTCAATTCCAAACCCGTTGGAGCCCTCCATGCCGGTCAACTTTCAAAATGTCATTGAGCCTGAAGGAGCCGCTAGAGGAGAATCGGTGACCGTTAAATCCCCAAGTTGTATTGGTCCTTACAGTCTTAGACCAGGTCCTCATCCATATCTCCTCCAAGGTCTTCTCCAGCCAAGGTGTCCAGGTAAAAGTCCCAGTTATGGCCAGTCCTGTGAGGTGGGTGGCCAGGAGCCCTCAGAAGAAGAAGAAGACAAATCAATGGAAGGTTTGGACAATGATGGTAAAATCGATGAGTGTAGAGAGAGAGTGAAGTCTTCAGCTGTGGAGGAGATACAGGATGGCAGAAAGTGGAAGGCTCTGATCTCTCATCAAACACAACAGCCAATGCAGGGGGTCATCAACTGTGTCGTCCCATCTTCTCTGAGGACCAGGCTGGGACCACTTAGGACCAGGGAGACTTTCAGCACTTCGGAGAGCTCCTGAGCGCTTAAACTGACACCGGCCGCCCCCCAATGCACCAGAATCCAGAAAGAGAGAGGTAGGTGACCAGCTCTGGTCCTGTCCTATCCTGTTCTGGTCACCGACCACCGCCAACCACCCTAACCAGGGTCTTCTCTCTACAAGACCTCGTACGCTGTGTCCTCTTCAAAGGCCATCCGGGGGGGTCAGCTCCACTCACATGTCTCTGTATTGAAGTGTGGAGGGGGAGGGGAGGGGTGTCCACACTCTCAGATCTCCTTCCACTCCTCTGTCACTTCACCTCTTCTTCCTCCGCACAACTTCTGTCACTTTCCACCAGCTCCGCACTGTGTCAGCGCACGTGTCAGCACTCACTGCGCTCTCATTGGCTGCCGGGACCCCCCCACCACCTGATGTCACACTATGAAAAAAGAGAACCTGATCCCCCTTTCAGTTTGATTAAAAGAGACAGTGAATTAATTACAGCAGCTCACGGCCCGGTGTTTACAGCCAATTTCCACCTTGTTTGCTCTCATCCCATCATTCATGAGGCTCTAATGATGGGCTTAACCCTCTCCTGCCTGCACACCTCCCTCACTGCCTGCCTGGGCTACTATGGACACGTGTGACACACAATATTATCCCTTCCATGGTGTACTATACTATCATTATTATTATTATCATTATTATTTTCATTATTATTATTATCATTATTATTTTCATTATTATTATTATTATTCAAACATGTCACTGCTAATATTATCCCATCCATGGTGTACTATACTATTATTATTATTATGGTGTACTATACTATTATTATTATTATTATTATTATTATTATTCAAACATGTCACTGCTAATATTATCCCATCCATTGTGTACTATACTATCATTATTATTTTTATTATTATTATTATTATTATTCAAACATGTCACTGCTAATATTATCCCATCCATGGTGTACTATACTATTATTATTATTTTTTATTATGGAAACATGTTACTGCTAATATTATTGCAGCCATGGTGTACTATTACTATTATTATTATTATTATTATTATTATTGAAACACGTTACTGCTAATAATATTGCAACCATGGTATACTATACTATTACTATTATTATTATTATTATTATTATTATTATTATTGAAGCATGTTACTGCTAATACTATTCCAACCATTGTATACTATACTATTATTATTAGTATTCGTATTATTATTGAAACATGTTACTGATAATATTATTCCAACATTGTGTACTATACTATTACTACTACTATTATTATTATTATTACTATGGAAATATGTTACTGCTAGTATTCTCCCAACCATGGTGTACTATACCATTAGTACTACTATTATTATTAATAATACTATGGAAACATTTCACTGCTAATATTATTCCAACCATGGTGTACTATACTATTATTAGTATTATAATTATTACTGAAACATATTACTGAACCATGTTACTGAACCATGTTACTGAAACATGTTACTGCTAATATTATTCCAACCATTGTGTACTAAATTACTACTACTATTATTATTATTGAAACATGTTACTGTTAATATTATTCCAACCATGGTGTACTATACCATTACTACTACTACCACTAATCCAACCATAGTGTATTGTACTATTACAACTACTACTACTACTACTAATAATGTTATTATTATTATTATTATTATTATTATTATTATTATTATTATTATTAATACTATAGGCACGTGTAACTGCTAATATTATTCCAACTATGATGTATTATACTACTATTATTATTATTATTATTATTGTTATGATGATGATTATTATTCTTCTAATTATTATTATTAATACTATGGGCTGCAAATATTATTACAACAATGGTGTATTATGCCATTATAACAACAATAATAATAATCATTAATATTATTACTTCTATAATATATATATATGCTCGTGTGGCTGCTATTATTATTATTTCAACTATAGTATTTTATACTATTTATTATTATTATTATTATTATTATTATTATTATTGCTATAGCATGTGTGACTGTTAATATTATTCCAACTATACTGTATTATACCACTAATATTACTATTATTATTATTATTATTATTAATATTTATATACAGCACCCTTACAGTCCATGGCTCCAGTCTACTATAGGCACGTGTCACTGTTAATAATATTCCAGCTATGGCGTATTATGCCAAATATATTATTATTATTGTTATTATTTGTATTACTATTACTTTACTACTACACAACATCCTATAACAGACCATAGCTAAAGGCTGCTAATGCTTACCATGGTGTATAATATTACTACTAACATTAGTGGCATTCATTATCATCATCATATAGCACACCATGACTGCTATAGACATATGTGGCAATGCTAGCCTTGATGTATTCAACTATATTATTATTTTCTTGTTTGCATTATTATTATTATTATTATTACTACTTGTAATGCTACTACTGCTCAGCTACCTTTTTGTCCTTTGATAAAGCCTATTACAGGCAGGTGTGAATGATAACATATTTCCAGCCTTGAATGTATTATCTTATAATATAATTAATATTCATGTTATTACTACTAATACTACTACACATTTTTGTGACAATCTGAGATTTCAGGCTGCTACGTGTGATTGCTAATATTATGCCACTAATATATTATTATTATTATTAGCAGCACTAATAATGCTACTACACACCTCTCTGACTGGCTACTATAGCCACGTGTGACTGGTAATATTACACTAACTATGTTGCATATCATTATTTTTTACACATGGCACTTGCCTTTTTCCAGTCATATCGGATTATCACAGGATACTTGCAGTCTACCCTCTTTTTACTAATAATGCACTACTAATAATGTTGTACTTTTATTATTTTATTTATTTTGCTTTACGCTTTTGTGCACATTAGTAGTAAAATTACCTCCATAATAAAAAAATAAAAAAAGTGGTGCATTTTCATTATTATTGTAATAGAAGTGATAGACTTATTAAAAATATGATCTCTTGGATAGTGAAGTGTATGTGATTAGGTGACCTGTGATTTATTGTATGAGATATCCAGAGCCATAGGTGACAATGTGACTGGTGCACACCTGGACTATAGCAGTCCCTGCTCCTCCTGGCTCCTCTACTTGTCAGTACATTGAGGTGACATGTCTATGAGAGATTTAGCAGGCCTTGCCTTCAGGAGCAGAGGGAAAGCTGGGGATCCATGTAGGATGATGATGGAGATTTATCAGATTGTACAGGGAAAGGGGAAGGGAGAGGAGCATAAAACACCTTTCCTGAAGAGGGGACATCAGAATGGCCTTTATGATCAGAAATACAGCCGGATCAGCCATATCCCTTCATAGGGCTAGTGGTGATCTGATGTAGGTGGGAGAGTATTGTATAGTCAAGTGTGTATAGTGTGTGACTGTGTATAGAGTGTGTATAGTGTGTGCATAGTGTGTATAGTGTGTGTATAACGTGTATAGTGTGTTTATAGTGTGTATAATGTGTGTATATATATGTGTACATTTTATATATATGCTCATATAAATTGATACTTGTTTTAAGTCTATGCCGCCATTATATAGCAATTAAAGCCTATATGTTGTGGTTGCACACGAATAATGTAGCAGGTGATTATTTGATTGTAGGGGGAATATAGGAAAATGCTTCCAGTATATCGGTAGATGAGCGCTGACGCTCCATAGACGCCCCATGGTGAGGCGGTGAGGGTGTAGATGAAGATGGGTGTAGTGTTTTAGTGATGCACACATTATAATGATCGCTCGGTTGAGTGGTGCCCTTTGTCCTGGCAGATTGCAGGATGTACATCCAATTTCTCATCGAATAATGATGATGTGCAGGCTTGATGGATATCGGAAGCTTGTTTGGCATAATCTGCACAATCAGAGGCGGTAATTGCCCCTGAATGCTTTAGTGGTCTGGGATGGGGGAGGGAGGTGCCAACCTGGTGCCAGTGCCAGGCTACAGCCCACCATGACCAACCACATGGCCAGACAGACAGATGCAGGCACTGTTCTATGTGTCTATATACATCCACCCAATTTATTCCATATATTGATCTCTATTTCCTAATACACACGTTATAATTATGTTCTAAGACATGGCAAGCCTCCTTTCTTTTTCTTTCTTTCTTTCTTTCTTTCTTTCTTTCTTTCTTTCTTTCTTTCTATCTTTCTTTCTTTCTTTATTTCTATCTTTCTTTCTTTCTCTCTCTCTCTCATTCTCTCTCTCATTCTCTCTCTCTCTCATTCTCTCTCTCATTCTCTCTCTCTCATTCTCTCTCTCTCTCTTTCTTTCTTCTTTTCTCTTTATCAATATATCCCTCTATCTATCTCCTATATATTTCATATCAGGTGTCTATCTTTTATTTAATTTTTTTCTCCCATTTTCCATTCCTTTCCATTCCTTCCTTCCTTTTATATATCTTAGTATTGCTCTATCTATCTATCTATCTATCTATCTATCTATCTATCTATCTATCTATCTATCTATCTATCTATCTATCTATCCATCTATCTGCACCCCATCAATTGATCCATATGTCTCTTTAGCTTCTATCTCTCCAGGCCTCTCTGATCAGCCTGGCAATGAATGGGCATCAGCTGGCACTGTACACAGTTCATGGTGTCAGTGCGGCTTCTCTTTGATCTGCAGTATCACAATGACTGGCAACCAGAGGGCACAATACAGAATGCAGCTTTGTCTGACACCTTTCCTTTCTAATCACTTAAACAGGAGCTCAGAACGGTGCAGTGATCTCCAAATTCTGCTTCTCCCCTCTTCACTAATGAGTACAAGCGGTGATGAGCGCCTCTCCTCTCCACATGTGAAGTTATGTCAGTCCTTTTACACTTTGATTTTCTGAGACACTCACAAAAGTTCAGTTGTCTGCAATCTTCTTCCATCTGTCAGCTGTAAAAGTTGCAAAGATGTTTCTGTGTCAAGCTTATCAGAGGAGTAGGCTGCACTACTGATTAGCAGAATTATACTAAGGACTAGGGGACTGAACAATCCCAGGGAGTTATGTACTCTTATCTATTGTACATTTATATGGGGGTTTATATAACTCTCCTCTACTGCTGTAGGTGGTGCTATACAGAACTGGTTCTAAAACAGTAGTATATATACCCCAGTGGGTAATTTCTGTAGGTTTAGGGGGACTTCTATGGGGCTAGGGCATACTTCCGCTTTTTACAGAAACGTTAAACTGTTTAAAATTGGAGCAAATTATATATATATATATATAATAACGCTCAATATTGGTATTGTTACACATATGCCCACCTGCCCAGGGCCGGTGCTACCACTAGACAAACTAGGCAACCGCCTAGGGCACCCGGTCACTGGTGTCCCTACTCTCTTCTCTCTGCAGCAAGCAACTAAGCCTCAGCATCAGCAGGCAGCTGCCGCTCTGTTCGCACATTGGGGGTTATTTACTAAGGGCAAATCCACTTTGCACTGAAAGTGCACTTGAAAATGCAGTCGCTCTAATACTAAGGGGTAGATCTGAAATCAGTGGAAGCTCTGCTGATTTTATCATCCAATCATGTGCAAGCTAAAATGCTTTCAGTGCAAAGTGGATCTTCCTGCAGTAAATAACCCCTATAGTGTCAGAGGTGCAGCAGCAGCAGAGGACTGTGTCTGTGTCCCGACTCCCAAATGAATGGAAGCAAGAAAACATTCATTGATGGGCGCTGGTAGGCTGCATTTGATGGGCACTGGTAGGCTGCATTGATGGGCGCTGGTGAGGCTGCATTTGATGGGTGCTGGTAAGCTGCATTTGATGGGCGCTGGTGAAGCTGCATTGATGGGCGCTGGTGAGGCTGCATTTGATGGGCGCTGGTGAAGCTGCATTGATGGACTCTGGTAGGCTGCATTGATGGGCTCTGGTAGGCTGCATTGATGGGCTCTGGTGAGGCTGCATTGATGGGCTCTGGTAGGCTGCATTGATGGGCTATGGTAGGCTGCATTGATGGGCTCTGGTAGGCTGCATTGATGGGCACTGGTGAGGCTGCATTTAAAGAGGAAGTGAAGCCTCTTTTTTTTTTTACCTGCAAGGCAAAGGCATAATGAGCTAGTATCCCCACCTCTGATGGGGATACTGCATTTATGTTATTGCAGGCACAAACTCCGGTTTAGTGGACCCAAGTCGGTTTTTATTTTATGCGCTATAAACAAAAAAAGAGTGACAATTTTGAAAAAACATAATATTTTGTACTTTTTGCTATAATAAATATCACCATTTAAAAAAAAAAAAAAAAAAGCTAATTTCTTTCTCAGTTTAGGCCAGTATGTATTCTTCTACATATTTTTGGTAAAAAAAAATCGCAATAAGCGTATATTAATTGGTTTGCACAAAAGTTATAGCATCTACAAAATAGGGGATAGATTTATAGCCTTTTTATTATTATATATTCTTTTTACTAGTAATGGCGGCGATCTGCGATTTTTTTTGTGACTGCGACATTATGTCGGACACATCAGACAATTTTGACACATTTCTGGAACCATTGGCATTAATACAGCGATCAGTGCGATTAAAAATGCATTGATTACTGTAAAAATGTCACTGGCAGTGAAGGGGTTAACACTAGGGGGCGGGGGAGGGGATAACAGTGTTCCCTGCCACGTGATTCTAACTGAAGGGGGAGGAACTAACTACAGGAAGTGACAGATCGTGGTTCCTAGCCAATAGGAACACACGATCTGTCACTCCTGTACACACACTCGTCCCTGTTCTGTGTCTCCAGGTCAGGATCGCTTGTGGTTGGCGGTCGCGTGCATCGGCACCCCCGCTATGCAGTGGGCGCGTGCGTGCCTGCTATCCGGCCCCCGCAAGCCAACGTACAGCTACGTGGTTTCGCACTGGGGAGCCAACCTGCCATAGTATACCTGCGGGGGCTGGTCCAGAAGCGGTTAAGCTGGGCACACACTAGTAGAATTTTGTTTGATATTTTTTGTTTTAACCACTTGACCTCAGAAGATTTACCCCCCCCCCCCCTTCATGACCAGGCCATTTCTTGCAATACGGCACTGTGTTATTTTAACTGACAATTGCACGGTTGTGCGACACTGCACCCAAACAAAGTTTATGTTCTTTTTTTCCCGACAATTAGAGCTTTCTTTTGGTGGTATTTGATCACCACTGCAGTTTTTATTTTTTGCGCTACACAAAAAATGCTGACAATTCTGAAAAAAAATAAAATAATATTTTTTACTTTCTGCTATAAAACATATCCAATTAAGAAAATCAGACAATCCAATTTCTTCATAAATTTAGGCCAACATATATTCTGCTACATATTTTTCCCAATAAGCGTATATTGATTGGTTTGCACAAAAGTTATAGCGTCTACAACCTGTGGGATATTTTTATTTATTTTTTTATTTTTACTAGTTATGGCGGCGATCAGCAACTTATAGCGGGACTGCGATATTGCAGTGGACATTCTGACACTAGCTGACACTTTTTGGGGACCAGTGACTCTAATACAGTGATCAGTGCTAAAAATATTCACTGTCACTGTACTAATGACACTGGCTGGGAAGGGGGTTAACATCAGGGGCGATTAAAGGGTTAAATGTGTGCCTAGCCAGTGTTTTCTAAACTGTGGGGGAGGTGCTTTTACTAGGGGAAGACATGGATTTATGTCCCTTCTTTGCGGAGACACAGGATCCATGCCTTCCCTCCTGTCAGAATGGCGATCTGCCTTGTTTACATAGGCAGACCATCCTTCTGTCTCTTTGCTAGATCATCAGCGGTTGCCTGTGGACATCGAGTCCGCAGTACCCGCCGCTGGGCTCCCGCTGTTTGTGCCCCTTAACCGGAAGAGCTGGATCACGGCTATATATACGTGATCTGGGGCATAGGTGCCGCCCTGGCGGACCTAAAGTGATTAAGAACGTTCTTTCGGCATAGAACCCAAATGCAATGTACTAACATAGCAATAATAATATAAATTGTATCTCAGGTGGCAAATGTCAGTACCATCTTATAGAAAGTTTACATATATTATAATGTGTGATGCTGCAAATATCACCATGAAACTGTTTATTTACTTTTACTTTGTGAAAACTTGAAATAAAAACCATTGAAACAAGAACGTTCTTTCGATTTTCTGCTCATTAGTGGGATCAAATCAACATTCGTTTTTGACTGCCGTGATAAGAGAATTTGAAGGAGCGGGATAGGAAATTTTTATTGAATGAACAAATTTCTAACAATGTATGTGGTTTTCATTTAGAAAAGTTCATTCATTCCAAAATCCAACGTTAAAACCAAACAAAATTTATAAATACTTTGGAACAGCATTCACCAAGTAGTCAAATGTACTGAGAATCTTTTCCGTTTGAACATTCGTTTGAAAGTCTGCTAGTGGATGGTCAGCATTAGGCTAATGTGGGATTCCAGAACAGAAAGTTAGGTGTGAGTTGGAATAATATTCCTCCCCCTGGTAAAACTTGATTTTAAATAAGTTCTGAAACTTTCATTTCATTGTACAAGTATAAACTTGTTCTGACATAGACTAGTCGTGATGTAGAACACTACAGTCTAGGTTGGTGCTTTTCAGATGAAGAACCTGGCCTTTCAGATGTATCTGGTCATCACTCTGGTCCTCGCACCCTCTGTGCCTCTTCCAGGGTCCCAACAGATTGCAAGCGGGCTGAAGTTTATGTCAGTCTACTCAAAGCTCCCCCTTGGGAATTCAGGGCCGGTTGCAAGCTGTCACCGGCATGGGACATGGGACAACACCTCTGTGACCACTGAAAACAAGCTCTCAAGTTTCACACGGGGCCTCCCCCAGTTTAAGGTTTCCTTTTGTGTGGTTGTTCAACTGGAAAAAATACACAATCACCTTACAGAGAGGGAGGGAGGGATCAATAATTCAGCTATACAGCAATCATGTCTATAGGCAGTCCTATTAAAAGGCCAACATGCATTAACATGACAATTGGATTAGTTGTAGCTGCTTCAATAGAGAACAATGGGCCTGATTAGGGGGAAAAAAATCTTAAGGATTTCAAGCAGAAGAAAGCAACTGAGCTGTGTACCGTCCTATAAGCCTGTAGAAGACTCATATGTAGCTTGAGATTACATGTAGCATTTATTAAGTGCCTATGTACTATGCAATAGGCCTGATTTACTAAAGGGGCATGAAGAAGAGTGGCGATAAATTACATGAGAATATGGATGTGCACATGCATAGGGAAAGCAATCCCCGAATGTGTTTTGCAAGTAGGGATCAATGAAATTAAAAGTTTTTAACTCCCTGAAATATAGTTGAAAATCTCGAGATTTTGGCAAAATTTCTCCATTTTGGCTAAATGTGTTGGAATCAATGAGGGAGGTGAAATTAAAGTGGTTGGAAATGGTTTGTAAGGTTAATGGCTCCTGAGGGTTATGGAAGTTCCTTTCAATTATTCTGGACCCATTCTTGTGCCAAACATGGCCCCTCATTAGCCTTATTGTTTTACATTGTTCACAGCTAAAAAAGTCAAATAAAAATGAAAGCAACAGTATATAAACAATAGTAAAATAGACAAAAAAAGAAAGAAAAACACAAATATAAAGAGCACTAAATAAAATAAACTATCCTAAATATCCCTTTAAAAAAACAAACCCTCTAATTAAAGAAAAATAAGTAGATTAAAAAAAAAAAATCACCTAAGCAGCTCAATAAATTTAATTATTATTATTATACAGGATTTATATAGCGCCGACAGTTTACTCAGCACTTTACAATGTAAAAGGGAGACAATAAACTTGCAATACAATAAAATACAAGAGGGCCCTGCTCAGTATTATTTTGGGTAGTGTGCCTATACCAGTCCACCACTCTCATCATATGTACTGCTGTATATTGTAAAGCAGGGCACGGAAAACCCATCCCTCCCTGGAGTTTAGATCAAAGTAGAAGGGCTCTACCAATACAAAGTGCTTTACCCTTCCTGATAAAGCGTATAAACGCAGAACGAACAGAATGGAAGCATGACTGTGGGATTTTTACAGGGAGGGCTTGCAGCAAACATAAAGGGCCAGGCATAATATTCATTTTCAAAACATTACAGTGGCCAAACCAAGAGAGTGTCAACCCCTACCATTTTGCAAGGTCTGCAGCCATAGTAGCCAGGATTGGTTCAAGTAGCAGGCTAAGGTTGGAGGAATTAATTTTTCCTAAATATTGGATAAACTGGTTGGCCCAGCAGAAGTAGAGAGTACTTCAATTCAATACACCTAATGAAAATACTGCGATAAAGTGCCGCATTCATACAGCCATGGAAAGATTAATGTCAAGAAAGTTGCAGATACCCCTGTGCCATAACTAATGCTTCCTAACCCCTGAAGTGCTTGTTATTACCCTTGTGCAGGACATCAGAAATAATATGATATTCACAAGCATTGACCCCCCCTGCCCCAAAGCACCCCCCCATGTTGAGGACATGTGACCTGGTACGCAGGTTTCCGTTACATCAGTGGGGGGCGGGGTCACCCGCACATCACTGGGGAAGCCCGGCTTTCCCCTTGCGTCAGAGGGGGGCGAGGTCAGGTGACGGTGGCCCCATCCTCCTCAGCTAAGACCTTATCAGGCTGTCGGGATTCCCGCAGTGTCTCCGTGGAGACAGGATGCGCTGCACTGGATGTCATCGGGAGAGATCACCCCAGAGAAGAGATCACCCATCGCTGCATACCAAGAGTGGATTACCACAGCTGGAATCTTTTTTTATTTTTTTATTTTTAACCCCCCTGGCGGTAATCCCGAGTCTGGCTCGGGGTGGAACTTTAGTACCATAAGCGGTAACCCCGAGCCTCGGGATTGCATTGCAGGATACAGGGAGACTTACTTACCTTGTCCCCTGGATCCTACGATGTCTCCCCACTGTGTGTGTGCGAGCTGTCTCCTCGCTCGATTCACACAGTGCCGAGTGCCGCTGATCTCCGTTCCCTGTGACGTTACGATGCACGGGAGCGGAGATCGGCACCAAATTCAAAAAAGTAAAAACACACAAAACACATACAGTACTGTAATCTTACAGATTACAGTACTGTATAAAAAAATTACACATCCCATTCGTCCCTAGTGGTCTGTCAAGTGCCCTGCATGTAGTTTTATATTATAAATACTGTTTTTTTCTGCCTGGAATTTGGAGATTGTCCATAGCAACCAAAAAGCGTCCCTTTTTGTCAAAAGTGATTTTAGACCTGATAGAAAACAGCGATAAAAACTTAGAATCACTTGCAGAATTGAGCGATAGCGATTTGTAGGGAAATTCGCCATCAAACACTAAATCTAATGACAGCGACAATTCTGCGACTGAGCAAATTTCAGTGTTTTTGATTTGATTAAATTATTTAATAATTTTTATAGATATTTAGTATATTCTAATTTATGATTTTGTGTTTATCATACCCAGGATGTCTACTAGACTCTGGTCTGGACAGATTTAAGTGAGTTATTCCTAAGAATTGCAGGTCTACAATATAAAACGCCAAATTTCCATGCAAAATAATTGTACCGCTTTCAGCACCTAAAACCAGAAAGAATCATACCGCCAGGGAGGTTAATAAAGGACTTTTCCCAACTGTGTCAATGTGTTTTTTTACAATTTTTTTACACATTCTTTGTAAAATGGTAGGGGTACAATGTACCCGTTACCATTTCAAACAGGAGGCAGGGCGGGATCTGGGGGTCCCCTTGTTAAAGGGGGCTTCCAGATTCCGATAAGCCCCCCGCCCGCAGACCCCCACAACCACCGGCCAGGGTTGTGGGGATGAGGCCCTTGTCCCCATCAATATGGGGACATGGTGCTTTGAGGGGTCACAGACCCCCAAAGCATCCTCCCAATGTTGAGGGCATGTGGCCTGGTACGGTTCATGAGGGGGGGGGCGTTCTCTCGCCCACCCCTCTGTTCCTGCGGCCTGGCAGGTTGCATGCTCGGATAAAGGGTCTGGTATGGATTTTTGGTGGGCACTCCACACCATTTTTTTTTTTAATTTGGCCTGACCTGAAGGGTCTGGTATAGATTTTAGGGGGAACCCCACGTCATTTTTTTTTAATTTGACGCTTTTTTTTTTTTTTTTTTTTATCAATGACTTTCAATGAATGTTCTCTGTATTACGTGGAGCCGACAATTCATTATAGCCGCGAGTGCTTTTAAATGACTTTTTTTCCTGCAGAAATTACACTTTGTGCAGGGACAGTTCTACGAAAGTAATATTACACTTTTATTTTTTTTAAGCATTAATAAAATCCCTGCTCCCGAAAAAACGTTAGTTTTTAAAACTTTTTTTTGCATTGATACATGGACCCAGGTCCCCAAACACTTTTTATAACAATAACTTGCATATAAGCCTTTAAAATTAGCACTTTAGATTTCTCCCATAGACTTTTACAGGCTGTTCGCAGCTTTTCGAATTTGCTGCGAACACCCCAAATTGTTCGCTATTCAGCGAACGGGCGAATGGGACCATCCTGTAGCTAAAAATCATTTGTCTGAACCTCACTTTAAATCTCTGTCACCTGTGGGTGCATGGAGTTAGATCAGTTCATGTTAACCATCATGGTTACACCTAATGAAAATACTGCGATAAAGTGCCACATTCATACAGCCATGGAAAGATGTCAAGAAAGTTGCAGATACCCCTTCACTAATGCTTCCTACCCCCTGAAGTGCTTGTTATTACCCTCAGAAATAATCTGATATTTACAAGCATTGCCCCCCCCTGCCCCAAAGCACCCCCCCATGTTGAGGACATGTGGCCTGGTATGCTTCAAAAGGGGTGGGCGCTTGCTCCTCCCCTCCCTTTCCTGATCTTCTATGCTGCATGCTTGGATAAGATCCTAGTATGGCAGTTTTTTGCCAATTTTTTTTAATGCCAGCAATGCTTATTTTTACATTCAGCTGTCAGCAGAGAAGCCCGGTGACAGCTGATGACTCATGCAGCCGGCTACCCGACCCACTCCTTAACAGCCAGCTAAAATTCACACTGTACTGACGTGCCGCAACCACGCTGCAAATATGCCACAACCGTATACCATTGCGCTTGTGGCACATTACCATAGACTTGAGTGGGAGTGACTCGACATGAGGCTTTAATTTTGAAGCGACATGGCGCTAACGCTTCATGTCTTTATAATGTGAACAGCACTGTGTGCTGTCCATTGTATCATTTGCATAGGCGTTTGAGGGCCATTTTTAACACCCCTCAAACTCTTGCTTTTAATGCCAGTGGGAACTTAGCTTAACTGAGGATTTACCATGACTTTCTCTTCTTATGACAATGGTCTCCATGACAAATGGTAAGGGTGAATCTCTCCAGCAGAGATACAGACTGCAATGAAAAGCTTAAACCATACAAATACAGAAAGGAGCACCAGACTAAAACCAGATGAAAGAGTCCAAGATAATTTTAATTGTTGGTAAAAAAAATAGCCAACACATTTTAGGAGCAACACCATTCCCCCTCCATCAGGGCTCAACACAGGATAAAACTTGGAGCCTATATTGCTTCTCAGCAGCTGCTGTTAAGTTGTCACACCATGCAGAGAGTTCACTACTGGTTTTGATATAAATCCGTAAAATAACTGTTTTCTCCGAGTCCAAGTTTTATCATGTGTTGAGCCCTGATGAAGGGGAAGTGAAGTTGCCCCTGAAACATGTTGGTTGTTTCTAATTTTTTTTTTTTCTAACAATTATCCAGTTTCCGCTTGGCCAATAGCAGATTGATGGCCAGGCAAGACACTCCTCCTTTCGGGTGGACGTCGCTCATGCGCCCCCCCGATTGCAGCACTTTGATTGTTGCTGAGCCGTGTCCCTGTGAAACATCGCATCACCTATCAGGGTAAAGAGCCAATGACATTGGCTCATTTCCATGTGATCAGCTGTGTCCAAGCAAACTCCGGTTATCGACATTTCCTTTCCTCAGCGCTGTCAGTGAGGAAAGGGAAGCCGATAACCAGCTTTCCTGTGACGAGACATTTACACTAATAATCAGGGCACTGATCATCAGTACACTGATGACAGGGGTTCTAACCATTCCTTTTTCTATTCCAATTTTTTTTTTCAAGCTTTAGATATATTTTGTGGTTGACTGATGTTGACAAATCCTCACTTTTTTCTGCAGAAGTTTAAATACTGATTGGTTTCCAGAAAGTGTCTACAATCCTACAGGCTGCCAAGCACCTCTTCCCTCTGCCCTGGTCCAGATGCTTATTGGTTGCTATGGAAACCGCCTCCACACCGCACTAGTTTTCCTACATCATTCACAGACTTTGTTCTCAAGCTGACATTTCATCTAAACTTCCATTTTCTAGAACAATGATTTGGTGGAGTAATTCCCCTAGTTTACTATGTTCTCACAAAAGATGAGAGCAGCAATTTCTCTCACCTCGATGTCGGTAAAATGGAATTTCAGGGTAATGAATATGGAACTGGAAATAGAAAAATAAACCAAAATGGCATTCTTTTCTTTAATTATTGTCCTCATTATGATAATTATCCTGACATTACCAGCTATATTAATAATATTTCCGTCATTAATCATTCATCATTTTTGCAGCATAATGAGGCATTAAGAGTGGAGCGATTGTATATTTTATTGATATCGTTTGTATTATGTCATCCATGTTTTTAATAGTGACCTCAGTATTGTGTACCCCATTGACGTCACCTGATCCTTATGAATGGATAGGCTTGCTAAAGCTGGAAATAGATGTATCGCTTTTTTTGTTTTGGACCAGCCAGATCAGCTGATCAAAAAAAAAAGTAAAGAAGTTCCCCCATCCACATAATTGCTAATGATTAGGCACAGCTGTACTGTGTGAAACGCGTCTACAAGACCTGTGTATTGGTGTCCTTTGATGTCATCTTCGTGATCAATAAACGACATTTTGGATTTCAATCGATGTGCAGCCATTTCTTCCTTTATCTACTTACCCACGGAGGTGGGCCGGGGGTAGCACCTGGTTGAACATTCCTATCAGGCAGTAATTCATCCACCTGGAGCGGTGAGTCCTTCATTCTTTTCACATCATCAATGTGGATGGAGGAATCCTCCCCTGTGCATTATTGTATTCTGACAACAGAATACACTGATCAGCATTGCAGCCGTTTGACCGAACAACAATTTTCCAACATTCTCGTTCAAGAGAGGCCGATCGTTAGATTGACTTCTCTCTAGTGGGAATGGCCATAAATGGATAGAAATTCAGCCAGTCCCCGATGAATTTCGATCTATCTATGGCCATCTTAAGGGCCCATGCACACTAGTCAGCTCAAAGAATGCCAGTACCTCGCGCATTTATGAGTGTTAATGCACGTCAAGCATTTTTTCTCCTAGAAAGCTCCTCTCAAAAACACAATTCTGATGTTTTTTTTCTTCCAGAAAATGCTTCTATGCAAATATGCCTGTAAACTCCCTAATGTGCATGGACAAATAGACTAACATAGCGCTGCTTATACAGGCTGAAGAAAAAAATGCCAAAAGCCTGTATTACTGGTCAGATTAATCAATGAGCTTTTAAGGCTTTCCAGGAAACATGCGCCCCTGATGACGCCAGATGGGACGAAACGCGTGTGGTGAAGAGCTTATGCTTGTGATGTCACCACGCATGCTGGAATTAGGAAGTGGCCAAATCATTCATGGTATTGGTATTTGTGTTAAGCGCTTGTACATTTTAACATTGTGAGTGGCTAGATATACTTTTTTATAACAAAAGTATATATACTGTTTTACACTATGAGAGTTTCCCCGATTCTCTTTTATGGTATGGTCGACTATTCTGGGCTACTGAATGGGATACTATGCGGATCCTATATGTAGATTTGGAGGTGATACCAGGTCCCCCACAGACGATGTATTAAACCACATGCACATATGGCTCTTTTTATATAAAGGGTCCAGTTGTTCTGGTAAGAGTTCTCTTAGGCTTGCCATAGATGGTGCAAATTTCTTTCCTGCAGCCACGGGTTACAGGAAAGAAATATGCACAATTCCCCCATCAACACAGTCAGTGCTGACAGGGGAATCCCTCCTGCTGAGCAATTGTCTGCTCCCAGCGGGGGGGGGGGGCGCGGGAAGCAGGGGGAGGAGACAGTGATTATCGCTAGCGGGTATAGCCGCCGTTAGCGATAATTGGAATCGTATCCGGCAGGCTGGTTGTACCCAAGTAAATTTATTGATTAACTTGGTACATTCAGCCTCCCCACTAATGGTTTGAATCTCGTCCGGTTCCTGCTTAACCAGCCCAGAACCGCGTATGGCCGGCCTTAGTCTTGATTGATGGTGCACTTTGGTGTTGCAACTAATCGGATTTACAAGATTCCTCTTATCATCACATTGGTGGATTTGGACACATTGGGACTTTCATTCATCTTTTTCTTTTCACTTTTCATTTATTATCACACAATATGTGTTTGTATGTTATTTGGCTATCATAATGAGCATGGCAATGTAAATTTAGATATCTGCATACAACTTATCCAGTTGTTTTTGCCAGCTGCTGATATTGGATCTGCCAGAGTGTTTTGGTACATTGTCCAGGAAACACTGCACCTCTGGTAAAGTAAACTGTAGGCAAAACTTTTTTTTTTTTAGTTTGGATAGAGTAGCGAGGGTTTAGAACATCTGTTAAGTTTTTTTGCTTGAATCTGAAGATTAAAGAACCACACCTCAGAGTTCAAAACACATAATGGGAACAACAACCAACGTGTTTC
This sequence comes from Lithobates sylvaticus, assembly GCA_028564925.1. Taxonomy (NCBI): domain Eukaryota; kingdom Metazoa; phylum Chordata; class Amphibia; order Anura; family Ranidae; genus Lithobates; species Lithobates sylvaticus. Next base: position 109,316,387 of record CM053033.1, read on the forward strand.
AGGGTCACATACTGCCCCTTCATCAGGGTTCATACAGATATAGAATCAGCTGGTATGGACTCAAACTGTTATTTAACTACTTGACCACTGGGCACTTAAACCCCCTTAATAACCAGACCAATATTCAGCTTTCAGTGCTCTCACATTTTGAATGACAATTAATCAGTCATACAACACTGTACCCATATGAATTTTGTATCCTTTTTTTCCAGACAAATAGAGCTTACTTTTGGTGGTATTTAATCACTGTTGGGTTTTTTATTTTTTGTGCTATAAAAGAAAAAATACAAAAAATTCTGTAAAAAAAAAAAAAATTTCTTTGTTTCTGTTATAAACTTTAGCAAATTTGTAATCTTTCTTGATAAATTTTGGCCAAAATTTATACTGCTACATATCTTTAGTAAAAATAAGTACAAATTGGTATATATTATTTGGTCTTTGTGAAAGTTATAGAGTCCACAAGCTATGGTGCCAATATCTAAAAATGTATCACACCTGAAGTACTGACGACCTATCTCATTTCTTGAGTCCCCAACATGCCAGAAAAGTACAAATACCCCCCAAATGACCCCTTTTTGGAAAGAAGACATTCCAAGGTATTTAGAAAGAGGCATGGTGAGTTTTTTGAGGTTGTAATTTTTTCCCACAATTCTTTTCAAAATCGAGATTTTTTTTTTCACAAAATTGTCATATTAGCAGGTTATTTCTCACACACAGCATATGCATGCCACAAATTACACCCCAAAACACATTCTGCTATTACTCCCGAGTATGGCGATACCACATGTGTGAGACTTTTACACAGCGTGGCCACATAAAGAGGCCCAACATGCAGGAAGCACCTTCAGGCGTTCTGGAGCACCCAGGACAATTCTGACAATTCTCTCCTACATGTAAAAATCATCATTTATTCGCTAGAAAATTACATAGAACCCCAAAACATTATATGTTTTTTTAGCAAAGACCCTAGAGAATACAATGGCGGTCGTTGCAACTTATCTCGTACGGTACTTGCACAAAAAACAAAACAGTAAAGTTAGTCCAATGTTTTTGCATAATGTGAAAGGTGAAGTTACGCTGAGTAAATAAATACCTAACATGTCACCCTTCAAAATTGCACATGCTTGTGGAATGACGCCAAACTTCGCTACTTAAAAACCCAATAGGAGACGCTTTAAAATGTTTTACTGGTTACATGTTTTGAGTTACAGAGGAGGTCTAGGACCAAAATTATTGTTCTTGCTCTAACATTCACAACGATACCTCACATGTGTGGTTTGAACACCGTTTTCATATGTGGGCGGGACTTACGTATGCGTTCGCTTCTGCATGCAAGCACACGGGGACAGGGGCGCTTTAAAAAAAAATATATTTTTATTTGTTCATTTTACTTTATTTATTTTAGTTTGACACTTTTTTCCCAAAAATAATTTTTTTGATCACTTTTATTCCTATTACAAGGAATGTAAACATCTCTTGTAATAGGAATATGGCATGACAGGTCCTCTTTACAGTAATATATGGGGTCAATAAGACCCCACATCTCACCTCTAGGCTGGAAAGCCTGAAATTAAAAAAAAAAAAAAACGATCCTGGCTTCGATCGTATCGGTGAGTCGGTAGAAGCACCGGAGGGCGGCGGGAGGGGGGACGTCCCATCTCGCCTCCCGTAAGAACGATCAAGCAGCGGAACAGCAATTATTATCATTCTTATGGTGCAGGGATCCGCCGGCTGAAAAAGCTGATATCTGAATGATGCCTGTAGCTGCAGGCATCATTCAGATATCCCCGCACAAAGTCAAGGACGTCATATGACGGCTGGCAGGCGGGAAGTGGTTAAAACTAATTTTTTTTAACACAAAGTTGTCCATTTATTCAATATTTCTAACACATAGCATGTATATACCAAAAATGACACCCCAAAATAAATTCTCCTACTCCTCTCGAGTACGGTGATACCACATGTGTGAGACTTCCACAGACTGGCCACATACAGAGGCCGAGTACAGCCTAGTATGGCCGAGTATGGCTGAGCATGGCTGGGTACGACCGGGTATCGCCGAGTATGGCTGAGTACGGCTGGGTATTGCCGAGTACGGCTGGGTATCGCTGAATATGGCTGGGTATTGCAGAGTATGGCTGGGTAAGGCTGGGTATCGCTGAGTATGGCTGAGTACGGCTGGGTATTGCCGAGTACGGCTGGGTATCGCTGAATATGGCTGGGTATTGCAGAGTATGGCTGGGTAAGGCTGGGTATCGCTGAGTATGGCTGGGTATCGCCAAGTATGGCTGGGTATCACTGAGTATTGCAGAGTATGGCTGAGTATTGCAGGGTATTGCAGAGTATCGCAGGGTATTGCAGAGTATCGCAGGGTATCGCAGGGTATTGCAGAGTATTGCAGGGTATTGCAGGGTATTGCATAGTATCGCAGGGTATTGCATGGTATCGCAGGTATTGCAGAGTATTGCAGGGTATTGCAGAGTATTGGCAGGGTATTGCAGAGTGTTGCTGGGTATTGCAGAGTATTGGCAGGTTATTGCAGAATATTTACAGGGTATTGCAGAGTATTGGCTGGGTATTGCAGAGTATTGCTGGCTACGGCTGGGTATCACCGAGTACGGCTGGGTATCGCTGGGTATTGCAGAGTATGGCTGGGTACGCCTGGGTATCGCCGAGTATGGCTGGGTATTGCAGAGTATGGCTGGGTACGGCTGGGTATTGCAGAGTATGGCTGGGTATGGCTGGGTATCGCCCAGTATGGCTGGGTACGCTGGGTATCGCCGAGTATGGCTGGGTATCGCCGAGTATGGCTGGGTATCACTGAGTATTGCAGAGTATGGCTGAGTATTGCAGAGTATCGCAGAGTATCGCAGGGTATTGCATGGTATTGCAGGGTATTGCATGGTATTGCAGAGTATTGCAGGGTATTGCAGGGTATTGGCAGGTTATTGCAGAATATTGCAGAGTATCGCAGGGTATTGCTGGGTATTGCAGAGTATTGGCAGGGTATTGCAGAGTTTGTCTGGGTATTGCAGAGTATTGCAGAGTATTGGCTGGGTATTGCAGGGTATTGCAGAGTATTGTCTGGGTATTGCAGAGTATTGGCTGGGTATTGTCTGGGTATTGCAGAGTATTGCAGAGTATTGGCAGGGTATTGCAGAGTATTGTCTGGGTATTGCAGAGTATTGCAGAGTATTGGCTGGGTATTGCAGGGTATTGCAGAGTATTGTCTGGGTATTGCACAGTATTGGCAGGGTATTGCAGAGTATTGTCTGGGTATTGCAGAGTATTGCAGAGTATTGGCTGGGTATTGCACAGTATTGGCAGGGTATTGCAGAGTATGGAGGGATGGCTGAGCATGGATGGATCGGTGGATGTGAGTGCAGAGCAGCGGTGTGGACAGCCGTTTACCGTGATCCGCCGGGTCCTCTGGACCCGGTGGTCACGGATGTTCTCGGGTGCACGCCCCAGAGGGGAATTCTGGGAGGACGTCATAGTGTACCCTCCCAGAGTTAAGCAAATGCCATGTAGCCGTCATTCAGCTATGGGTCGGTTGTTAAGTGGTTAAACTCTGTATTGAGAGAACTCTGTAATGTTCAGTTGCTAGTTTAGGCTGATTTTCATTGCTGTCTGTGTCCCTATTAGAGAGATTAATCCTCTCTCTTTGTCTTGGACCTCAAATCGCTGAAGGTAAAAGCAAGATTAAAGCCAAAAGCCAGCTTACCAATTCTTAGATGTGATGGTCCATTGGTTTTCTCCATTTAAGGCTCCATTGAAGGCTTTCTTTGCTTTATTTTCACCTGGTGATCTGGCCAGTAAGTCTGTTGTTTTTCTACAGAAAAGCGGTCCTGCAGACGTAGCAGCTGGAACACTGATGTAAACTATTTAACGCAGAGGTGCTTACAATGATCAGCTTTTATTTATGTAAAACCTTTTAGGGAACAAAACTGTCTGCTGTAAATGCTTAAAAGTGTGAGCTGGAGTTTGGCTTCAATTTGTTAGTGTATCTAAATCTGCTAGTGCATCTAACACTCCCCTCTCCAATGCTGCTTTTGAAAGGTGCCCCCTGTGCTCCTTCATCCAGAGTGGGGGTACTCTAATACAGAAGGTGTGTTACTGGCCTGATCACCAGTTAAAAACAGAGAGAAAAAAGCCTAAAGAAAAAGAAAATAAATGCGGCCACCACATCTAACGATTGGTAAGCTGGTTTGGTTTTGGGTTTATTACCGCTTTAAGTGTATCATAATAATCCAGCATGCTCTGAATACTTGCAAATTGTGGCACATGCTGGTCACCCTCACAACTCTTTACTTCCATTTAATTTTTTTCCTTTGGTACACATCCTCCATGAGAGTGTTATATTACTGTATCTATTATTATTGTTATATTACTGTATCTATTATTATATAACACTATCTATTATTATTGTTATATTACTGTATCTATTATTATATATTATATCTATTATTATTGTTATATTACTGTATCTATTATTATATAACAATATCTATTATTATTGTTATATTACTGTATCTATTATTATATATTATTATTGTTATATTACTGTATCTATTATTATATATTATCTCTATTATTATTGTTATTTTACTGTATCTATTGTTATATATTATATCTATTATTATTGTTATATTACTGTATCTATTATTATTATTATATCTATTATTATTGTTATTTTACTGTATCTATTATTATATAACAATATCTATTATTATTGTTATATTACTGTATCTATTATTATATATTATATCTATTATTATTGTTATTTTACTGTATCTATTATTAACAACAATTTTTAAGTGCAGCCACTCTTTGGAACTTTATTTCTATATACAAGGTTGGTGGGAGGACCTGTTTGCTGGCACTGAATTGAAAGCTGGGTGCGGTTCTCTGCTACACTTCAATTTGTATACATGGGCCAGGAGAAGCTGTGTGTAAATGTAGGGGTGTTTGGCTGCATCTGTGTTTGCTCACTGTGGTTATTACAATGTCACAGTGCACAGTCCCCCTACACAAATGGGGGAGGCTGAGTCGGCTCTGCCTTTCCCCTCCCCTCTCCTTCTGTGAAGTTTGTGCAGTGAAGGAGCCGTGTGGGTGGGAAGTTATGATGAACAGAACACCGGCACATAGAAGGTGAACAGGATATCTCTGTTATATATATATGTTATATACATCTCTGATATATCTCAGGATATATCTGAGTGATAAGCCTCCAGGGACCATCCAAATGTGAGCTCAGTGACTGGACTCCCTTCCCTCGTTTTTAACTTTTTTTCTCCAGCAGTAGTTCTTATAACTGCAGCCAAAGTTTTTAGAATTGTGTCATAAGCCTGTGGTAGTGCTTGGTCCCTTGTGCTTTTAGGTGGGTTCACACTGGTTTGCTATGTTTTGGCCCATTGCTGGTGTATCCACAGTTGTCCTGCGTTTTACCCACAGCCCTATTGATTTCTATTAGGTTGTGTGTTTTTTTCTGCATTTTCTGAAAGTGCACTAAACTTCCTGCATGCTGCATCTTATCTTTGGCGCAATGTCAGAAAATGCAGCAAAAAACTGCAACCTGATATATATCAATAGGACTTCAGCTAAAACTGCAGATACATAAGCAGTGCGTCTGACTGCATTACACCAGTGTAAGCCCAAAGACTTTCACACACAACCCCCCTGTAGAACTTGGTCTGATCAATACTCCTGGCATACATACACACGGCCATACTATCCCAGCTCAGGATGGGTGGGGGCTCCAGGGATTTGATTGACTATGCAGGCCCTGTCCCTTCTATCCATCCGGGCAGAGTCCTGCAGGGAGAGACAGGCTGCTGGTGGCAAGTGGCACACTGTATCTGGTGTCATGCTGCTGATGGCAAGTGGCACACTGTATCTGGGGACAGGCTGCTAGTGGCAAGTGGCACACTGTGTCTGGTTGCATGCTGCTGGTGACAGGCTGCTGGTGGCAAGTGGCACACTGTGTCTGGTGCCAAGTGATACACTGTATCTGGTGACAGGCTGCTTGTGGCAAGTGGCACACTGTATCAGGTGACAGGCTGCTTGTGGCAAGTGGCACACTGTATCTGGTGACAGGCTGCTTGTGGCAAGTGGCACAATGTATCTGGTGGCAAGTGGCACACTGTATCTGGCATGCTGCTTGTGGCAAGTGGCACACTGTATCTGGTGACATGCTGCTTGTGGCAAGTGGCACACTGTATCTGGTGTCATGCTGCTTGTGGCAAGTGGCACACTGTATCTGGTGGCATGCTGCTGATGGCAAGTGGCACACTGTATCTGGTGACAGGCTTCTGGTGGCAAGTGGCACACTGTATCTGGTGGCATGCTGCTGATGGCAAGTGGCACACTGTATCTGGTGACAGGCTTCTGGTGGCAAGTGGCACACTGTATCTGGTTGCATGCTGCTTGTGGCAAGTGGCACACTGTATCTGGTGGCATGCTGCTGATGGCAAGTGGCACACTGTATCTGGTGACAGGCTTCTGGTGGCAAGTGGCACACTGTATCTGGTTGCATGCTGCTTGTGGCAAGTGGCACACCGTATCTGGTGGCAAGTGGCACACTGTATCTGGCATGCTGCTTGTGGCAAGTGGCACACTGTATCTGGTGACAGGCTTCTGGTGGCAAGTGGCACTCTGTATCTGGTGGCAGGCTGCTTGTGGCAAGTGGCACACTGTATCTGGTGACATGCTGCTTGTGGCAAGTGGCACACTGTATCTGGTGACATGCTGCTTGTGGCAAGTGGCACACTGTATCTGGTGGCATGCTGCTGATGGCAAGTGGCACACTGTATCTGGTGACAGGCTTCTGGTGGCAAGTGGCACACTGTATCTGGTTGCATGCTGCTTGTGGCAAGTGGCACACTGTATCGGGTGGCATGCTGCTGGTGGCAAGTGGCACACTGTATCTGGTGACAGGCTGCTAGTGGCAAGTGGCGCACTGTATCTGGTTGCATGCTGCTGGTGACAGGCTGCTGGTGGCAAGTGGCACACTGTGTCTGGTGCCAAGTGATACACTGTATCTGGTGACAGGCTGCTTGTGGCAAGTGGCACACTGTATCTGGTGACAGGCTGCTTGTGGCAAGTGGCACACTGTATCTGGTGACAGGCTGCTTGTGGCAAGTGGCACACTGTATCTGGTGACAGGCTGCTTGTGGCAAGTGGCACACTGTATCTGGTGGCATGCTGCTTGTGGCAAGTGGCACACTGTATCTGGTGGCATGCTGCTTGTGGCAAGTGGCCCACTGTATCTGGTGGCAAGTGGCACACTGTATCTGGCATGCTGCTTGTGGCAAGTGGCACACTGTATCTGGTGACATGCTGCTTGTGGCAAGTGGCACACTGTATCTGGTGGCATGCTGCTGATGGCAAGTGGCACACTGTATCTGGTGACAGGCTTCTGGTGGCAAGTGGCACACTGTATCTGGTTGCATGCTGCTTGTGGCAAGTGGCACACTGTATCTGGTGGCATGCTGCTGATGGCAAGTGGCACACTGTATCTGGTGACAGGCTTCTGGTGGCAAGTGGCACACTGTATCTGGTTGCATGCTGCTTGTGGCAAGTGGCACACTGTATCTGGTGGCATGCTGCTGATGGCAAGTGGCACACTGTATCTGGTGACAGGCTTCTGGTGGCAAGTGGCACACTGTATCTGGTTGCATGCTGCTTGTGGCAAGTGGCACACTGTATCTGGTGGCAAGTGGCACACTGTATCTGGCATGCTGCTTGTGGCAAGTGGCACACTGTATCTGGTGACAGGCTTCTGGTGGCAAGTGGCACACTGTATCTGGTGTCATGCTGCTTGTGGCAAGTGGCACACTGTATCTGGTGGCATGCTGCTGATGGCAAGTGGCACACTGTATCTGGTGACAGGCTTCTGGTGGCAAGTGGCACACTGTATCTGGTGGCAGGCTGCGGGTGGCATCTGGGATGCTGCATCTGGCGGCAGGCGATGGTGGCAAGTGACACGCTGCATCTGGTGGCAAGTGACAAGCTCAGGTTCCCACTGATTCTGCATCATGAAGTTGAACTATTTCACTATAGATTACAATGTAGTAATAGAAATAATGGAATTTGATCATCTCGACGCCATATCAAGCATAGTGTCAGGATGATTTTAAGTGCTAACACCAGCCATTTGCCCGAAAAATCACCCCCGCCACCTATTTCCCCATCAACCCCGAGACTGCATCCCCCCTCCCCTCATCTTTTTTTGGGGAAGGGGGGTTGTCCCTGAATGGCAGTTTGGAAATGTGGTCGCCCTATGTTGCTGCTGTTGAGAGACTGCATAGCAGGTGGTATTGGGGGTGTTGCTGCTGCTCAAAGGCTGCATGGCTGATATTACTGGTGAGAGTATATTCAATTTGTTTTAGCAAAAAACTTTTGCATTTTCATTTTGTTTCCACAAAAAGGCCCACCAAAATCCTCAGCACCAGGCCCATGATGCTCTTAATCTGGCCCTGATGAGAGCAGTGAGATCACCTGGAGCTGCACACAGGAGTCATGGATGGCTTTGATCTTCAGATGGTCACGGTAAGCCTGACACTTTACTCCTGGATACTATGCCCTTTCCAGGTCACAGAGCTCTGTAACACCTCCTGTACTGTGCCCCCTGTACTGTGCCCACCTGTACTGTCCCCCCCAGTACTGCCCCCCCCCCAGTACTGTACCCCCCCTGTACTGTACCCCCCCTGTACTGTACCTCCCCTGTACTATGCCCTCCGGTACCCATGTTCCATGTATTGTTCCCCCCTGCCTCATGTACTGTGCCCCCTACAATGTTCCCTCCCGCATGCCCCATACTGTGTAAAAAAATACCTAAATAAAGGCCACTGATAGGCTGTGAGAGATATTTATGACAGGGGAGCAGTGTGTACACGGAGGGGGGTGGCATAAAAAAAGTGTGGGAGCAGGTCTCCATTATCAGTACACCATCCATCCCCATTCTACTGCACCAAGTATAGTGTCAACACTGACTGTGGCTATGTACAAGGATAGCAGGAGCCTTCCTCACTATACCCATATGAATGCCTATATAGCACCAACATCTTCTACAGCGCAGTACAAGGACATTTGTCCTTCCAGCAACACTATCAATGCAGAGACATTTTTTTTTTTTTAGTGACACCACATATGCAGTTGAAGTTCTACCTAAGACCCTGTCCACCCATACTGTAGTCGCCTGTGTTTTAAAGATGTAATTTTTATGGGGGGGGGGGGGGGGGGGCGGCAAGTAGCTGGTCTTGCCTAGGGTGCAAGTTAGTCTAGCACCAGCCCTGGCCCAGCGTTGAAAGTGGAGGAGGATTTCACTTCCTCCTCCTGCGCATAGTGCTGCTGGGAGTCACTGCTGGTTCTTTCACCTCCGCACTTGGCTCCAGTGACTGGCATGCAGCGTGTGTGGGGTGTTTCTGTTCCCACACGCTGCAATTACAGTTTGTATGGCATCTCTCCCTTCCTCCCCCTCCTGCCCACCTCACACTAACACACGGACTGAAGTCCCCTCCCCCTTTTCCTCGGCTTGGGTGTCACAGACAGGAGAAGGAGGGGGAGGAGAATGGACACAGCACACAGGACGGGACATGCTGATCTAAGGTTTGTACAGAATATTAATGCTTGGCACTTGCAGGATAAGGAGACAGAGACAGGGGGCAAGTTGTCAGAAACGAATACTTGCAGTGATTTTGGGGGATAAGAGCATGTTGTATGTGCTTTAGGAGGGGAGAGAAATTGTTCTGGGGGCTCAGAATTTTTTATTCAACCCCCCCTTCCAGCACAATTTCTCTCCCCTCCCAAAGTGTGCCCCTTAGCAAATACAACATGCTCTTATCCCCCAAAATCACTGCAAGTATTCTTCTTTGACAACTTGCCCCCTTCCCTAAAGACAAACTGACTGCTATTGAGGGGACAATTGTACTGTCTGGAATCCTGGGAACTTTGCTAGAGATTCAGGGCAATTCTGTAGGAGGATGTAAGGGGTCACTTTGGAGGAGGATGTAAGGCACACTCCAACCTACAGGGTGCCCCCTTAGTGCCTCCAGAGTGCCCCCTTACATCCTTCAGAGTGCCCCACCACCAAGGTGTTATAGCAGTGCCTGACAGACTATCAGGAGGTGGTATTGCACTCCTCTTCCTCCTCTCTCCACTAACTACCCAATGCCATACATTCCGCATTCCTCTCCTGTACATATTACCCCCCTGCCATACACTCCACACTCCTCTCCTGTACATATTACCCCCTGCCATACACTCCGCACTCCTCTCCTGTACATATTACCCACCCCTGCCATACACTCCGCACTGCTCTCCTGTACATACTACTCACCACATACACTCTGCATTCCCTATTTAACATTACTACATTCTGCACTATATTAACAACACCCCCTTTAAGCCAATATTTAGCGCAATTTAAAACATGTCCACTGTTCACCACGACGCGCTTTGCGCACCATATTGTTGTTTGTTCTTGATGCCTAGGGCCCACTTTTGATCTTGCACACAGGCCCACTGTTTTCATAGCCCGAGCAGGAACCGCTGCTTTGGGTACTTTTCTGCATATCCTCTGAGGACCAGCGCGGCAATGAAGCTCTTCTGTGACAGGTGTCGGCTGCTTATCACAACAGCACACCTAGCCGATGGAGCCAGTCTCCTTCATTCTGACCAGGGGCGGACTGAGGGCCCAGAGTAAGTGGATGGGGGGGGTACAATTGTCACTGTGGGGACAGCAGCTTCTAAATACATACACTGTGCCAGCGGTGTATGTATTTAGAACCTCCAAAGCTCTTCTCTCCATCCGTCTCCTGCACTGTGAGATCTCTGACTCAACCTCTCCTTGGAAGAAAAGCTGCCAATGTTTCTGTAGGATTTGTCTTGTAGGTATTGTGATCAGTGATAAGAAGATGAGGAGAATGAAGAGACAGCCGAAACTTCCCCCAATCACTCTGTACAGATAAAGTGAAGGTCATTTATGACCATTCATGTAACTCTGTTTATGTAGTGAGTTTACACTTCTGATGGTGCAGCCCCAGAGCTTTATATAACACAGGGTTACATGAATTGTCATAAATAAATTTCACATTATCTGGACATACATAGAGTGCTAGGGGTTATATATCCAGCTGACAGACATCACTCGGACCCTTATCTACCCAACATCCATCTTCCTTCTTGTATTCTTCCATCATCACTGACTGCAGATATACATCATCTGTCCTGTATATATAGCTGTATACAGGACAGATGATATATATATGTAGTCAGTGATGATGGAGAAGGTCTCTATATACAGGTAGCTGTATATACCTACCTTCCTTCCTGTATATAGAGACCTTCCTCCATCATTACTGACTGCAGATATACATCATCTGTCCTGAATACAGCTATATACACCCACCTTCCTTCCTGTATATACTAATACCATCCACCCCCTGGATGACTTAAAATTATGCCCCCCCCTGACAAAAAGGGGCGGAACATGGATGACATAAAATTTGTATATATATATATTATAATAGATATATTATATAATAATATATAATATAATATATATAATAATAGATACAGTAATATATATAATATTATAATAATAGATACAGTAATATAACAATAATATATATAATAATAGATACAGTAATATAACAATGATAATATATATAATAATAGCTACAGTTATATATATAATAGCTACAGTAATATAATAATATATAATAATAGATACAGTATTATAATAATGGTTACAATGGTGGAGTCTTTCCAGAGGCACTTGTGTTTGCAAACCCCTAATATTTAATCACAGCTGCACTGCTCTCCACAGCCAGATGGTGGCGGTAAACCCCAACCTGCAACACATACAATACACAGGCAGGCACTATCCCTGATTTTTGCAGGTTTTAGTATCAGTGACAGTTGAATAATGGGTTTTGTACTGACTGAATTAAGCCATGTAAGTCAGAAACCAAGCAGACATATGTATAATACTGATATGCATATGATAACCACTGATGACTGCTGAGCAGTGGAACCTCACATATACCAGGGCTGTATTACAAGCTTGCGTCTTTCGATGTCTTATAGTCCTTATAAATAAGGTATTGTAAAAACAATTGTATTCAAAGGGCGCGAATCCATCCAGGTTTTCTCTTTTGCGTTTGAAATAAAAAAGAAGCTTTTCTGATTTATGTTGAATCTATGTGTCCGTTTACATCACACTGTAGTAAGAAGAGCCAGCAAAACTGTAATCCTTGAAGTGTCGTTTATTGGTACATTAGAGTGACAATAAAACAATAAAGCTACATTGTTTACATCCCACTGCCTGCGATCCATCATGTTTGGGTCCAGAAAAACAGAAAAGGACACAGACCTTTTCCATAATTTTTTCCGGTCTTGGAGGTAATCAGATGTAAATAGATGCATGTCACTGTTCATCAGCCTGCCTATAGACTAACATGGAGTTTCCTATCAGGTCTGCCTGAAAAACTGACAGGTGGACTCAATTGACGGCATACAAGCGACATACACCTGAGAGTAGCGATTTACTGGCGTTTTTATTTGAACGTTTTTGAACATTTTTGGAAGAGTATTACAAGCATTTTACAGCTTCAGGCATTTTTTGTTTAGCTAATAGAAAGCACTAGGAGGAGGAGAGGGAGAGGAAATTAGGAGTGAGAGCTGTAGTTTGAGCAGAAAACATGCAACAAAAGACTCCTAAAATGCTCATATCAAGCGTTTCTTTTGAAGTCTATGGGACCAAAAACATTTGTAATCTGCCAAAAAGAAGCTCATGTACTTTTTTGAGCGACAGACGCTTTGTTTAAGGCGACAGAACGCTCTAATGTGACCAGGGGCCACCAAAGTGAATGGGATTTGGCTTGTTGAGTGTTTCAGGCCCCTTTCACACTGCTTTGCAGGCGCTAAAATAGCGCCTGCAAACCGACCTGAAACAGCCGTTGCTGTCTCTCCAATGTGAAAGCCCGAGGGCTTTCACACTGGAGCTGTGCGCTTGCAGGACGCTGAAAAATGTCCTGCAAGCCGCATCTTCGGTGCGCTGTAGGAGCGGTGTATTTACCGCTTCTATAGCGCCCCTTCCCATTGAAAACAATGAGGCATCGCTCCAAGCCCGCCCGCAAAACGCTGCTGCAGCGGCGGTTTGCGGGTGGTATTAACCCTTTTTCGGCCGCTCGCGGGGGTAAAACTGCCCCGCTAGCGGCCAAAATGCGCCGCTAAAACGACGGTAAAGCGGCGGTAAATATAGCGCCGCTTTACCGCCAGCGCACCCAGTGCCTGGGTGTGAAAATAGCCTTAGAGCTACAAGCTTCAAGCAGAAAATCGCTCAGCCTAGGTTTAAACCTGTGTGTTTTTATGTGCTTTTTGCAAAAACGCACTACAGTTTATTTAACACGCCTTCCTAAGAGACACATTCACATCTATGTAGTGTTTTTGGAAAGGGTCAGAACTTTTTTAAAAAAATGCACAAAAAATGCAGAAAAACAAGTAGTGTGCTTTTTAATGCGATTTCACCGCAATTTTGCCATGATTTGTGGTTTTTAATCAAATTGACCAACAATAAAAAAAAAGCACAAAAAATGCAAAATGTGGCAAAATCGTGTGTGCAAAAACGCAAAACGCACAGCAAAAAACACTGCAGAAAGGGATTAAAAGCAAACTGCATAGGTTTGAACTGAGCTTAAGGGCCGTTTCACACAAGAAGGCGGAGTGGGAAAGGTGCATTCTGTGCCCATTTCCCGCAACTACCTCAAAACGCACTGCATTTGCGATCTGCTGTGGGTGCCAATGTAATGTTAATGACATCCCAAATATCGCAAACAATGTGTATTTGTGGGGAATAGATCACATGGAACCACAGTACCATTTGATTTGGTGCAGTTTTTCTTGAGAAGTAGTGTGTGCATTACTTTTTCCGCGTTCCATGGGCTGCAAAATTGCACCGCACAGGAATGCACAGGATTTGCACAGGAACAGGAGCTGCGTTGCTATGCAATTCGTGTGTAAACTTCCCTTAAACTCTAGATAACTTTTCTTTGTAGAACTACAAACCTCAGCTACTGTATAAGGTTTTAGCAGAGGAGAAACTCTGGGATTTGTGACTGAATTGGGCATACAGGGTCAGTCTCTAGCAGGTCCGAACTGGGAATAAAAACCAGCCCTGGAAAAAATTTTATATCAGCCCCATAGCATTATTATACCAGCCCAACAGCATAGCGTCATTATTTTCATGTTCATAAAAGGGAAAACCATGCATTTTAAAGCACATTTGAAGAGTTTATTATATATAGATAAGACCGATATAAAAGCACATAGGGCTTTATATATATATATATATATATATATATATATATATATATATATACACATATATATATATATATATATATATATATGAGCAAATTCTGGTTAAAAGTGGTAAAATTGTGAACATGGTACGGGGAGGTGGTCATAGGCTGTGGACGTGGTACAGGAAATGTCAGAGGCTGTAAGGACATGGTACAGGAGGTGATCCTAGTCTGTGTGGACATGGTACAGGACATGTCAGAGGCTATGGACATGGTACAGGACGACATGTCAGAGGCTGTGGACATGGTACAGGAAATGTCAGAGGCTATAGACATGGTACAGGAGGTGGTCATAGTCTGTACGGACATGGTACAGGAGATGTCAGAGGCTGTGGACAAGGTAAAGAAGGACATGTCAGAGGCTATGGACATGGTACAGGACAACATGCCAGAGGCTGTGGACATGGTACAGGAGGACATGTCAGAGGCTGCAGACATTGTACAGGAGATGCAGAGGCTGCAGATATTTTACAGGAAATGCAGAAGCTGTGGACATTGTACAGGAGAGCAATAACAGGAGGTGGTCAGAGACTGTGGAGAGGTCTTACCGGGCTGTGATGAGGCACATGCCACCGCCGATACCTCACAGAGACGAGTGCCACTGCTGCCTTACATTTAAAAATGGTGCCACCCGGCGCCATTACATCACTGCGCATGCGCCCGCCTGCCTGAAAATTGCAGAGTTTGTACAGGTTTTTCCCAAGCGACGGTGGCGCATGCACAGTTGACATGTTGGCTCGGGCCCGCTGCCATATTTTTGCGGATGCCGCTGCCTTCAAAGTGGCCCAGGGTAGGCGGCCTTGCTAGCCTACCGGGAAATTTCCTGGTGTCCCGGTAAGCCAATCCAGCCCTGGTCTGTAGCAGAGGTTCAGAGGGCAGTAAATCTGCACTACTAAGACAGCTAGACAAATGGTTTTTACTGCACAGAGGGGGATCTTTTGTCCTGGAAACCCCACAGATTAGTTTTCCTTAACAGACACCCTAATAGGTCCTCCTCCTATACCAGGCCCCATAGCAGCTGCAAGGGCTGCTATGCCTATTCTTACACTACTGGCTGCAGGTTACTGTCTTAATAAAGGACATTGGTCATTCTATCTAGGGATGTCCTTACCATAATGTCACATGTGGGACATTGCCTGGGGTAGAAGGGTTAAAGGAGCAGCACCAATCATCCCAATTGACCTATTGTGATCACTTTTCTCTTGGCCACCTCTGGACATTAGTGGCTAAATTCAGCCAGAGAACTGTAGAGGGAAGGGATGCAGAGGATGGTGAGAGGAGTCAGAAAACTCTTCATGAGCTGTCTCTGCTTTCTGCTTTTGTTTTGTGCTCTGCACAGCTGCATGTAATGGTAGCCATACATGCTTCGAAAAATTATCAATTTCTATTTGAATCAATCTCTCCCAATAGGAATGATTAACCTCCCTGGCGGTATGATTATGTCAGATTTTTGCGTCTCAAAGTGGTACATTGTTTTGCATAGAAATTTGGCATTTTAGATTGTAGGCCTGTAATTCTAATGCCGATCAGATCGATCGGATTTGTTGGCGGAAATTTCGACTGTGTGTATGCGCCGAACATTTGTTGTTGGAATTTCTGCCAACAAATGTTGGCTAGCAGGTTCTCAAATTTTCCGCCCAAAAAAATTTTTTGTCGGACTTTCCGATCGTGTGTACACAAGTCTGTCGCACAAAAGTCCAAGCATGCTCGGAATCAAGTAAGAGCCGGAAGCACTCAGTCTTGTAAAACTAGCGTTCTTAATGGAGATATCACATGCCTATTGAACTTCCTTTTTATCGACTCGCCGTACGTCTTGTACGTCACTACGTTTGTAATTGTTGGCCAACATTTGTGTGACCGTGTGTATGCAAGACAAGTTGGAGCCAACAACCTTCGAACAAAATTCCAAGTTTTTTTGTTGGAAAGTCCGATCTTGTGTACGGGGCATTAGAAATAACTCACTTAAATCTGTCCAAACAAGGAGTCTAGTAGACAGCCCGGGTATGATAAAGTTTGAAACATAAAACCATAAATTTTGTGCGTCTTATGATCTGATGATGACACCATTGATTGCGAAATTCGACCAACCAAGACTTCTATTTCGCCTAATGTTGCTACAGAAAATTATTTTTGTGTCCGGGAATTTTCTTTTCTTGTGCTCATGCACGTTTCTTTATCAATCATATCTCACATGATTTTGACATCATTGATTAGAAAATCATTTGTTTTTCAAAAACATGCCCGATCACTCAAATTTGATGGCTGCGCGAAAAATGCCATTGCTGCAGCCCACTAACAGTGCAAAATTTGAATAAAAATTCCTGGATACGTTTTTCTAAAGAAAAGTCTTTCGGGATTCAACCCATGTATGGCCGGCTTTATACTAAAAATTATTTTATATCCCATACTGCTTAAATTCACCCAACGATGCTCTGTATGGAAAACTCTCCCATTGACCCCGGTGGGAAGGGTGAACCTGATCAAGATGACCTTTCTCCCCAAATCTTTGTATGTCTTCCGCCACACACCGGTTCCCATTCCAAACTCCTTCTTCATCAAGCTGGACCGAGCCATTACCTCCTTTGTCTGGGCGGGGGCGACACCTAGAATAGCTAAGCAAACACTACAACTGTCACTTACGGAGGGAGGCCTATCCCTTCCAAACTTTAAGAAGTACTATTGGGCGGCAGTGTTGGTCTCTGCCCGATGGTGGTTCACTCAGGATAATACTAACCCAGCTGTTAATCTGGAAGCTGCGATTCTGGGTTCGTACTCCGAACTTACTAACTTGGTGTATAGGGGCCCGAGGTATAACTCCCAAGTCACCACACCCATGAAAACAACGGTCGGGGTCTGGCAACAAGTATCAAAACACCTCAATGATCCAAACACAATTTCCCCATCTACCCCGCTGTGGGGCAACCCCACAATGCCGCATTTCCAATCTGTTCCAGACCCGCAGGTCTGGGCCAGGTACGAGGTCCGGACATTGCGCCACATCTACAGGGGCGGCCGTCTCCTGTCATTTGCAGAGCTGAAAAGCAAATATCAATTACCCCCCTGGATGTTTATTAGGTATATTCAGCTCAGACATGCGGCACGCGCGCAATTCCCCAACGGAATAACCCTTGCCACACACTCAGTTGAATCCCTCCTGACGGCTTCCGAGATAGACCGCACACTATCCTCCATATATCTTAGACTAACATGTAAGGACGCATCTAAACTGGTCCCGCTATTCAACAAATGGCAATCAGATATCCCGGAGCTGACTGAGGAGGATTGGTCAGAGGGTCTGCAGCAATGTATTCCCTTCATGATCTCAGCGCGGGACAGGTTTGTGCAATTAAAATGTCTCCATAGGGCGTACTATACCCCCCACAGACTTTCCGGAATTTACCCGGGACTTGAGGACAAGTGTCCCAAATGCAGACAGTCGGTGGGAACCTTCTTCCATGTAGTGTGGTCATGTCCAGTTCTCCAAACCTATTGGCACGAGGTGGTGAGAGAGATCAATGAAGTGGCCGGACTGCGGCTAGAGGTAGGCCCTATACAAACTTACCTACTTGGGTCGAAATTGCCCCCAAAAGTTCGAAAAAATTTGGGCGACTTGGGTGGAGGCCAAACATCTCACAATCTAATACCCCTTGCTGATCGCTCACTGGAAGTTTAGCTAGGGAGGACCAAGGATGCAAGTTCCGAACCACCTGATGGGGGTCCCCCCCCTCTGTGGAGACGCCCCTCACGTGGGCATTGCTCTGGCTAATGTTTCTCATACATCCCTCTCAGAGCGAGGTGCTAAATCCCAAACTGTGTTCTTCAGAACCTTCTTTTACTCTCCCCCCCCACTCTCCCTGCCTCATCTTTTCCCTTATCCATTTCCCCCCCCACACCTCCCCCTCCCCGTTCCCTCACGTAATGCTGATCTGTGGAACCCAGAACCAATAGCTCTGATATATCTTAACATATAGCTTTGGCTGAAGCTGACTGTCCAATATGGAAGACACCATGATTTTTTCTTTGTATTGTGGTAAGCTGCTACTGAACCCGATGCACCAATTCCTGTATTTAGATGTGGTATCCTGTTTGCTCAAATGTATTGTATCACATGCTTCTTCATGTATATTCACTGCTCTGCTATACTACAGTATGCATACCATGTATTTACACGTGTAACGTATAATTCATCCAATAAACATTACCTGTGTTAAAAAAAAAAATATATATTTTATCTTTTAGAGTTGAGTTGAACCCAAGTACAATTATGTAAAATATTGTAGCTTATTAGTTCTTTCATTACTTTTTTTTTTTTTGCAGCCTTCCTTTCATTTCAACCAGTGATCCTGCCACCAATACACATTCTGTGACATAATGGGTGAAGAGACATAGGCTGCAGCTTGAATATTTATGGAGTTTACACCAATTCTGGGCCTGACTCCTGTGCTGGGGGCTCTGCCCCCAGGGGCAGAAGAGGAAGAGAGAGAGAGGAGGAAAGCTCCAGGACATCACTCAGTCAGTGTCTCAGCTAGGATTAGCTGCAGAATTCAAGCCAAGCCAGAAGCAGCCTGTTCAGAAGGGTGACCAGCGCAGCAACTTTCTAGATTCTTGGAGCTACTTTAAGGGACACACCAGCCATCATACCTGACGCGACAGTGTAGTACAATACCGCACATGTCTGGGACCTAGGGGACATATTTAGTGCAGTGCAAGACAGCCAGGAGCACCTCAACATCTCTACTTTGGGTCTAGAGAAGCCAGGAAGTGAATCTTTAATATCACTTCCGCTATGTGAAACTGTGAATGCAGCATAAGAGCTTGCTCTTCTTAGTCTGCCTTATCAGCACATTTGCTTCACTATAAATGATGATATCAACCTAAAATAGCAAATGGCTAAGTGGTTAGCATTTCTGCCTTGCAGCAGCACTTCCTTGCTTTGATCTTGGCCAGGACACTATCTGCATGGAGTGTGCATGTTCTCCCTGTGCTTGTGTAGGTTTCTCCGGGTACTCCAGTTTCCTCTGGCACTCCCAAAACATGTTGCTAGGTTAATTGGCTCTAGTATGTATATATCACCACTCACAGAAATCACAGTACAGAGCCATCTTTGTTCAGGTATCATCCAGGTCACTATCTGCTTCCTGGACTGACATGCTGGCTTAGCTATGATGACACAATCATTAATCCTGTTGCCTGTGCAGTTCTTGTCTGTGTTTGCAAATGTTTGATGCAGATGAGCCCCTATTGTAGCCTCTAAACTTGTGACTTGCTAGTGCTACAATGTTGCAGTCTGATCACTGAGGGAAAGGAGACTGAGCGCATGTTCCATTTGTCTGCAGTACTCTGACCAACACTGTATCTTGGCCTAGGCCGACAAGGCCAAGGCCTAGGGTGGCACGTTGCAGGGGGGCTGCAAAAAAGCCGTCCCCACACACAAAAAGAACAGCCTCCTCCCAGCTCCGGCACAAATAGAGTCTCCGCCGGCTTGCGCTACACTTTTAGTGTAGCGCCAGTCCTATGGGGTGGACTGGGCTGGGGGGCAGGGTCCAAGGAGGCAAATCAGTCTGGCGCCCCCATAAAGCGGTCGCACTGCTGCCGGAATGAGAATACTGGGCGGCGGGCATTGACTGGCCTGACGTTCGGACATTTAGTACAACTGGGGGCAGCAGTTGCATTCTCACTGACAAATCTGAAGAGGGCATTTAGGTGGTTTCCTTCCTGCTTGATAACTTTGAAGAGATATATAAAGTGATTACAGGATTATTTTCTTGTGAGTCATACTTTGAGAGCTAATGAATCTTACCTGTTTTCCTGGAATTGATGGGGTTAAATCTTGGGTGGATGGGTGTTGATGGAAATACTGGGCTTTTGTAGTCTTCTGGATGAGAAGTAAAGCTTGAACGTATACTTTTTTTGCTCATGGTTTTTTCAACCTGCTGATTTGTCTTAAGTTTTTTTTTTCTATAAGAACAGCTTTATGCCAGTTAATCCTGTTTTATTTAGCATGTGTAGCAAATGTATTGTAATTAAACATACACAGATTAAAGATCTTTCCGTCTGTGTGTTGACATACTTTGGGGTAATTTTTGGCCTGATTGATTTCTAATTCTTTGACTATGAATCTGGTTTGTGAATGTCACATGACCACCATCAAATAGCAATGACAGCCAAGAGCGGTACCTGCAGGGCTGGGACAAGGGGTGGGCAGGAGGGGCGGCTGCCCCTGGCGCAATGGTATATTGCAGGGGTAGGGGGCACCCTGAGCCTAACCCTAAGGGAAAGGGGGGCGCAGTTTGGCATCTTTGCCCTGGGCACTGGATGACCTTGTCCCGGCACTGGGTACCTGTGTGGTCAGATCAGCATTGTATGTCCAATAACCCATAAATATGGATTTAGTCCAACCCTATCTGCTGGCCCAATGTGATTTAGGGGTATTTTAGCAGGTGAATACCACTGGAAGTGCCTTTGCACTGGCATTCGTTCTGACATGAGTTTGAGATGTTTCAGTGATCATTCAGAGTTCTTTTTTTTTGCCAACAAACATTTTTGAATTGTCACATTTATAGAGTTCTATCGGCTGCCATGCGGTGACCCGTGTTGAGCTGGAAGTACTTTTTTTAGTGCACACCACCGCAGCGCAGGTCGTCATTTTTCCTTGTCTTGTGTTGGGGGTGCTGTGGGGCTGCGTGGGAATAGCCACAAAACACAGTCCCACTGCACCTGGTGTGAAAGATCCCTTAACCACTCGACCACTGGGCACTTAAATCCTCTTCCTAATTTTCAGTTTTCGGTGCTCTCACAGTTTGAATGATAATTACTCAGACATGCAACACTGTACCTATATGAAATTTTTGTCCTTTTTTTCACACAAATAGAGCTTTCTTTTGGTGGTATTTAATCACCGCTGGGTTTTTTCTTTTTTTTTTTTTTGGCGCTATAAAAGAAAAAAGGCCAAAAATTCTGTAAAAAAAATACCTTTTCTTCATTTCTGTTATAAAATTTTGCAAATTAGTAATTTTTCTTCATAAATTTTGGCCAAAATTTATACTGCTACATATCTTTGCTAAAAATAACCCAAATCGGTGTATATTATTTGGTCTTTGTGAAAGTTATAGAGTCCACAAGCTATGGTGCCAATCTCTGAAAATTGATCTCACCTCATGTACTGACGGCCTATCTCATTTCTTGAAACCCTAACAGGCCAGGAAAGTACAAATACCCCCCAAATGACCCCTTTTTGGAAAGTAGACATTCCAAGGTATTTAGAAAAAGGCATGGTGAGTTTTTTGAAGTTGTAATTTTTTCCCACAATTCTTTGCAATTCAAGTTTTGTTTGCTCTCTTTTTTTCTTATTTTAACAAAATTGTTATATTAGCAGGTTATTTCTCACACACAGTATATGCATAGCACAAATGACACCCCAAGACACATTCTACTACTCCTCCTGAGTATGGCGATACCACATGTGTTAGACTTTTACACACCGTGGCCACATACAGAGGCCCAACATGCAGGGAGCACCATCAGGCTTTCTTGGAGCATAAATTACACATATAATTTCTTGACTACCTCTTACACTTTTGAAGGCTCTGAAGCACCAGGACAATGAAAACGGCCCAAAAATGACACCATTTTGGAAAGAAAACAACCCAACGTATAATCTATGAGGCATGAGAGTCTTTTGAACATGTCATTTTTTTCTACAAGTTTTTGGAAAATGTGTAACGAAAATGAAAAACGCATTTTTTTTTTTTACACAAAGTTGTCCATTTATATATTTTTAACACAAAACATGGTACATACCAAATACCAAAAATTACACCTCAAAATAGATTCTCCTACTCCTCCTGAGTACGGCGATCCCACATGTGGGAGACTTTTACACAGCCTGGCCACATAGAGAGGCCCAACATGCAGGAAGCACCGTCAGGTGTTCTAGGGGCATAAATGTCAAATTTAATTTGACTACCTATTACACATTTGTGAGGCACTGTAGTGGTTGGGATGGGGCATGGATGAGAACTGATGTGGCATGGATGAGAACTGATGTGGCATGAATGGGGATGGATGAGCCGTGAATGGCTGAGTATGGATGGGATGACTGAGCATGAATGAGTATGGCTGGGTACGACTGAGTACGGCTGGATTATGGCAGGGTATGACTGGGTATGGCTGGGTATGGATGGGGGTGGATGGGATGGTTGAGCATGGATGAATGGATGAGTATTGCTGAGTATGGATGGATGGCTGAGCATGGATGGATGAGTATTGCTGAGTATGGATGGGTGGATGAGTATTGCTGAGTATGGATGGATTGATGAGTATTGCTGAGTATGGATGGATGGATGAGCATGGATGGATGAGTATTGATGGCTGAGTATTGCTGATTATGAATGGGGATAGAAGGGATGGCTGAGCATGGATGGATGGCTGGATGAGGCAGGAATTGTCACAGATCAGCGCTGTGGGCATGACAGATCCAGCCCACAGCGCTGCTGCATCTGATCTCTCCCCTCGCCACTCCCACTATACTGATTGGTACAGAGAGGGGAGAGAGGAACCGGATATGATGCCGGTTTGTTTACAAGTGATCGCTCCGTCATTTGACGGAACGATCACCTAGTAAACGGCCGCTGTCACGGATATTCTTGGGTGCGTGGCAGCTCGATTCTGGGAGGACGTCAATGTACGCCCTCCCAAAGTTATTGAGCCACGCTGTAGCCGTCATTCGGCTATGGCGCAGTTGGCAAGCGGTTAAGCAGGCCGTAGATTATGCAGTTTTCTTTCCTGCACCAAGAAAATTGCTCAATTCCCCCATCAACACTGACTGTGGAGCTATCGTGTTCACCAGGCTGGAGGGTGCAGAGAGATGTCCCTGTCGGGAGAACACAGTGATTTGAAGATGACAGGGGGGTCTTAAAAAAGAAGAGGTGTGGCCCTGGCAGGAAAGGGTGTGTCAAATTGAAATTAGGGGGTGCACGAGTTTAGTCAGGCCTAGGGCAGCACAAAACCTAAATACACCACTGACACTGACGACATCATCTCAGCCTAGGCAAAGTCACTTGACTGGAGCTTTAGGACTGCTAATGATAAGGTAGAGTTTTCCTGAAAAATGATATTGTTGTTCTACATTGTGACCTAGTAGGAATTTATTTTACAGTCTTGTAAGGTTACCTAGAGAGCCACTGTTATGCTGGCCACATATTAATTCAGCAGGGACCAGCTGAATTTTGATCCATATGTAGCGGCTCATTCACTAGCTCGACTTCTGTTGAACGGGAATGTTGGAAAACTTAAGTTGATCAGTGGTTGCAGCCAATCTGCTGCAGCAGCTGATCAGTGAATTCTAGCAGAGGAAAGTCAGAATACAAATTCTGAGTGGGGTGGGTGGGGGTTGGGGGTGTTGGGGTTCCTGCACCCACCTTGTGTGTGGGGGAGTGTTTTTTTTTTTGTCTGAAAAAACAAAAAACGAATCATCTATGGCCAGCCTAAGCAATCACATACAATTTTTCAGTAAACTGCTATTGCATATACATAGAGCATATAGCTTTGGTCTAGCATAATAGCTGGCCTGCACATTCAGATGGCTTAGCAACTGATTTTCCAGCTACAAATATTAAGCAACTATTAGGCCCCTTTCACACGGTCGGACCGTTCAGATCCGCCTGTCAGTTTTGACGGCGGATCTGAACGGGCGCTCCATGTTAGTCTATGGAGCGTCAGATGTCAGCGGAGACATCTCCGCTGACATCCGACCCGGTCCGATCCGCCAAAAGCAGACGTATGGCTATACGTCCAGATCCGTCGCTGGAGGATCGGATCGGGTGAGATCTGTTGAAAATGGACACACTGTCCGTTTTCATCCGATCTCTCCATAGAGATCAGCGGTGCTCGCAAGCCCCTCCCCACTCAGTGAGCGGAGAGAGGCTTGTCATCTGCCGGTTCAGCGGAGATCAACGGAGAGATCTCCCGCTGAGCCGGCGGACAGAGGCGGGCTCCGTGCAAGCGGAGCCCGCCTCGTGTGAAAGGGGCCTTAAGCTTGTTGTGTAAATGAAAAGCAGAGCAATTAAGGTAATTAAGGTTTAGTAATCTTTCATTAATTTAAAGTGACACTAAACACAAACTGTTTGATTGACAATCTCCCTTCTATTTCTGTATGTGGATGATGGCACTGTAATTATTTTAGTGAAAAAAAAACCATCTAAGTACCTTTTTCCTAATCAATATACAGCTGTCACATGACCCAGCTCTTTCCCAGTCTGTCTGCAGGGAAACATAAGTAGGAGGAGCTTCTAGTCCTCTGCTGCTGGTTACATGTTCAAAAAAAACAAAAAAGGCTTTGGAATAGGAAAAATACATAACTAATATCAATATTTGTTTTTAAATTGTCACACAAATATATATTTGAAATCAAATCTTTATTATTTTTTGGCAATAACATGGTGTGGGCAGATTTCTGCCAGTCACAGGCTGTGTCACGCCCCTCCAGCCTGTGTCTTAGAATAACAGGGAGGTGACGCCTCCATTATTCTACATGTAATAGCCCACCCCCATTGTGTTTAGCTGGTTAGTGGGCATGGAGGAGGATGGAGGGAGTGGGCTGTCATTTACCACTGTGTATACTCCCACATGTGTGACTCTATAGTCACATGGGCTGCTCAGATGTGATAGGGAGGAAATTCTCCACATAGAAATTCACTGAAAACCGAGCATGTGCAGAGCTGCCAACATTTCTCTACAAAATCCCTAGCTGACTTGGGGACATGGATAGAAGGGGGAGATAGAGAACAGCAGGATCAACCAGATTTTTTTCAGAATACAAAAAACGAAATCTCATGACAAGGTAACTCAGAGGTCATCACCAAAACTCCTAAAAACTCCACCCCTCTTTAACCCCAATAAAATGCTCAACACCGTCAGGCCTTTTATTAAACAAAATAACAAATAACAATAAAACAAGAAAAGCCGCTCCAGGTGAGTGAGTTTCTGGTTAATACTCTCTTGCTCCATGCGTACTCTCTCCTACTCTCTCTCTCTCTTGATCCTGCCTCACCTTTACTGCATTAAAGTGAGCCTTTCTCTTCTCATCTGCCACTCTTGGTCTGCGAATGCGGCCCTGGCCCTTGCTGCTTCAGCTTTCAAACGGGCGGTTGCTGCTGCATTTGTGACAGATGACTTGGATGAGCTTGCTCGCGATCATGTTTTGTAAGAAGATGCTTGACTGTGAGACATAGCTGCGTTGGAGAGGCTGTGTAGAGACCGCTGTAGTGTAGAGTGCAGGGATGCTGCATGACAGAGCGCGTCTCTATGTAGCCTGGCTGATTGCTTCACCCGCTAAAGGCCTGTTTCATCTAAGGCATCTGACTGTATGGACACTGTGTAGCCCCGGGCTGTACAGTCTTCCGAAGTCAGCTTATCTTCACCTCAGAGGTCAGTAAACATTTCACTCCTTAGCTTAAAAAAATTCACTGCTCTGTCGCTAGGACAGAGAGCTAAACCTTCTTGCTCTATAAACTTCTGATACCATATTTCTTTGATCTTAGATTTATTGGAACAAGCCAAGTGAAACTACAAATTGATAAAATAAACATCAATCAGTAGAATATTGCATATAATGAGGAAATAATGCTCTACAACACAGAATGAGATAACAATAACTCACTTTTTAAGCTCACTAATTGAAGAAACAGCCTTACTATCTTTATGTGCATTCCTAGCTCGGTGTACATCAAGGAAACCAACATGTTATTTCAAACACATAAACAAAGTAACTGAATAAAGGCCCAGACAATCTTCAATAAAACAAGAAAAGCCGCTCCAGGTGAGTGAGTCTCTGGTTAATCCCCACACACACTAGTCAGGTGCTAGCCCATTTTGCATGCTGTGTAACATAAGGAAATGATTCCGGATGGCTGCACTTCCAAAAATTATGTTATTGAAGCTTCATATGACAAGTGGTTGACAGATGGAGCAGGGGACAAAGAGGTAGACGTGTTTCGCGCAAATGTTAGCACTGGTAATGACTAAGTGCCAACATTTGCACGAAATGCATCTACCTCTTTGTCCCCTGCTCCATCTATCAACCACTTGTCATATGAAGCTTCAATAAAAGGATTTTTGGAAGTGCAGCCATCCGGAATAATTTCCTTATTTAACAAATAACAATAGCATTACAACAAAACATAAATATCCCCAGCCGCAAAACACAGTCTCAGGAACATTGACACTTGCCCACAGACCTTACAGGTCTACCACTACCTGGTCCCTATTATTGGACCACACCCAAACAGAGGACATCATACCAACCAATGGTTCCCCACTTGTATCCCACTAACAGATTTTATCCCCATCCAACCGCCATCACAATACCTACATACTTTTTTTGCCTAAATACCCTATATCAGGGAGAGAGGGAGGGACATTCATCCGATGGCTTTCCAACTCCAACTGTTACTGTCCCACCCCTTCCGGCAGTCTACACTCCTACGCTCCTCCCCATCACCCCATCTCCTCAACCAATCACCTCACACCTCTCCCTTTGAACACATTAACTTGATGCTGTCTGACTCCCCTTCCACCCTGTCATGCCAGCCCTATGCTTCATTTGTTTCTCATAGCTCCGGGCCTTCCTTAGTGACTGAGTGAGTATGAACAGCATGTAATACACCATTTATTGATAGTTTTTTTGTATGATGTGGGTTTAGTGACACTTTAATGTTTGATTTATACTTTTAAATGATTTTAGCTTTAGCCTCAGGTAGGCAGTATTAGTTCATGAACACCATACAGACCCCCATTTGGACATACCATTTCTCAATCATAAAGGAGTAGCTGATGGAACCAAAGCAGCGTTCCTGATGGACTCATGTATCATTTTGAGAATGTGTAACCTATCTCCTACAAGTTAACGTAAACGGAACTCTTTTCACCCTTGAATCATGAATCATTTGTTTCCGCCTTGCCATGACATCCGAAGATGTAGTGAGGTCTTGCTCTCAGTGTCAAACGCACAAGGTACTTTATCAAAGAAGGTTACCTAGTAACTTTGAAGAAATAAAAAAATGTGTAATTCCACTATTGGGTTCAGCCTTTTATCCTTAAAGAACCCAATTAATCAAGAAAAAGAAAAAAAAAAAGGAATTCTCTTGTAAGGAGAAATTCACACTGATAAGCAGTGAGTGTTGATCCAAGAATATCTGTTTGACTTTTGGGGGAACTGGAAGGATTTCCTGGTGGAGCAAATTTGACCATGCTTCATAGAAAGATTTTGCATTACTCTAGATCAACTGAGGGTATAGGATTCTGCATATGAGGGGGGGGGGGGGGGGTTCAACAGCAGCAAAGCCATGGATCCTTAAAGTGTTACTAAACCCACAACAGTAAAATCAGTCTGTATATGCAGTACAGCATGCTTGTTATACTCACTAAGGGGTTAATCCTGCACATTCTGTAGAAATGCTGTTTGATCATGTCTTCTCTGATCCTCCACTTCTTTCACTGTCCCCAATCCATTTCTTGATAGAACAGAGCCCTTGGAGTCACTCTGCACATGCTCAGTTTGGTGTGTATTGCTAGAGATTTTTTTTTTTTTGGGAGGGTGCATGCAATCAGCACTGTCCAGACAGAGGATCAGGGGTCATGCAGCTTCATAGGACAGTCAGAGGAGAATGAAAACTCATCCTCCAAGCTTTAACCAGTGCTCAGCCAGACACTGATAGAAGTCACAAGACTGTTATATACTGCTGATGAGAAAAGGTTTTTAGCCGTTTATATTTACTAAAATATTTGCATTTCCATGTTCTGTGTACTGTGGGAGACCTCTCAAAACGCTACTATTATCATTGTTGCTCTTTAATGGCAAGTGTTAGTAAAGCTAAAGCCCACACTTTTTTTGATACTGTGGGGAAGTGTTAAAACCCCTGTCAGGTACTGCTGTCTATACCCAACTGGGGAGGTTTACCCTCACTATTTCTCCTATTGATCATTGTCAGTGGGACAGATACATGGAAAATCAAACAATTCACAGTTGTCACTGAAACAACAGGCGAAAAGTAATCATCTAATGTGGACACATGTACTGGTGACAAGTGTCTGCTTTACTTTGGAGAGATTTAATTTCCAGTTGTGTCTCCAGGACAGGCAGTGAAGGGAAATCTCCCTGAAGGGAAACAGCACAAAAAAGAATCTGGCAGTCCTTACTTAAAAAAAACTTTTGGCTTCAGATATACTATACGTTGAGAAGATGTGTCGTTGTGGTTCATATTTGGCACTGGAACCCAGAGGAGTTTAGCTGTGTGGTCCTAAGCATGGAAACCGCCAATGAGTTCACAAAAGAGCCCCCCCCACAATGAGGTTGAAGGAGTTAGGAGCTTAATTTATGGCAGAAACCAAGACCTATTTAAAAAAGAAGCTATTACTTTGCTAGCCAGCAAGTACAGTATGTACAGTATATCCACTACTAGTGGAACTACATACTCACTGTCTAGCTTTTTTGGCTGTATAAGTCCAGCAACCAGCATATTTAGTGGACCTTGACAATTTCTCTTTATGGTGATATATGAGGACCACACAAAGGGGTGAACCACACATAGTGGAGCACCTATTTACTCACTATACTCAGATGCAGACCCCTTTAATTCCTTTCCTTCGACATGCCTAGGGAAGATACATTTCTCTACTGCCCTCTCTCGGCAGCTTACAGAGGTCACACTTGCTGAGGCAGCAGTATCTGGTTGCATGATCTTCAGCCAGGTGAGAGGCCCTCCACTGTCAGAACCGGTGTATAGGCAGCTGGCCAAGAGCCTAATAACACACAGTTTCTCCAAAACACCCACCTACCATGGAGAGCCCCTCCCTGATTTCTACTAGAGAACTGCAGTTCCTTTGGGGTGGTGCTTCATCCTTGGATCCTTCCAGCTGTTCACCTATGTTACTAGAGCTACCCTTGTCTTCACTGTGAGAGGCACAGGATTATCACAAGTAGCTGTATTCTGTACTGTTTAACTCAGCTTGACTCTCTGTTGTTTTAGAGTCCTATAGAGACTATGCTTTGCAGCCATGTCACCCTGATTGGGTCACAGAGACATTGATGTCTATAATAAAAAAAAAATAACAAAAAAAAAAAAACTACTGACACCAGTGGTGGAACTACCAAGGTCGCATTTGCAGCTGGGCCCTGGCATTCTGGGGGGATCCCAAGGGTTTTTCTGCAGGGCTGTAATAAAGGGCCCTGCGTTGGGAGTTAAGGGTCCCGGGATCAGTGGGAAGGCCCTAGGCCTGGAGGGAAGGGGGGCCCTTCATGGTTTTTTGCACCATGGCCCTGAAGGTTCTAGTTACGCCTCTCGTGTGTGTCCATGGCTGCCTGAGCACAGCTGTGGGAAGAGTGTGAGCAAAGCAGTTTTTCTAGACCTTTTCACCTATTATGTGGAAGTGGTATAACAATCTGATTGGAAGCTCAGGAGACTGCTGTGAGCTGACCTCTGCATAACTACTGATAGCACTCAGTGGAGGTTTTAACAAGCCATTCTGTCCTTTACACATGTTGCACTCTTTTTTTGTATGGATTACCCAATTACATATGAGGGGAGGGGAGGGCAGAGGAGCATAGAAAAGGAAACAGTTATGGAAGTGGTTAATGCATTTAATTAAAGTCCTTAAACTAAATCTCTCTGAAATCAAGCTGATAATATTCCCCCCTGCCCATGTCCCTCTCCATGACTTTTCCATCAAGGTCCATAACACAACCATCAATTCCTCCCCTCACACCAGAGTACTAGGTGTAATCCTATACTCTGATCTGTCCTTTCAGGCTCAAATCCAATCGTTGCCAAAAGCTTGTACACTTCACCCCCGTAACATCTTTAAAATTTGCCCCTTTTTAACCACAGAGAAACCACAAAGCTATTCACTCCTTCGTTATCTCTCGCCTTGACTATTGCAACTCCCTTCTCATAGGTCTACCTCTCCATAGGCTATACCCTCTTCAGTCTATCATGAATACTGCTGCCAGACTCATCTACACTACCAACCGCTCAGTGTCTGCCACCCCTCTCCGACAATCCCTACTCTGGCTTCCCATCATCCAGCAAATTAAATTCAAAATACTAATTACAACATATAAAGACATTCACAAATCTGCTCGAGCTACATCACCAATGTTGTCTCCAAATATCACCCAAACCGTCCTCTCCGCTCCTCTCAAGACATCCTGCTCTCAAGCTCCCCTGTCTCCTCCTCCCATGCTCGTCTCCAGGACTTCTCCAGAGCCTCTCCCATCCTCTGGAACTCTTAACCTCAATCTGTCCGGCTATCTCCTACTCTGATTGCCTTTAGTCAATCCCTAAAAACTCATATTTTCAGGGAAGCCTGTCATGCCTCCAACTAATCTTTTATCACTTCCATCAGCTCATCCCCCACAATTACAACCTTCTGTACCACTTCCCACTCTATTAGATTGTAAGCTCTTATTAGCAGGGCCCTCTTAACCCCAAAAAAATTATATAAGAGGGTTAATTTTATTATATTGTAACTGTACTGTCTCCCTTTTATATTGTAAAGTGATGCGTAAACCTGTTGGCGCTATATAAATACCCTATAATAATAATAATAAGTGGACTTTAACTGAAATGTTAGTGGAAAGTCTTGTTGTTGGTTTTGTTAGGATGGAGATAGAGTACTGGAATGGATGCATTTCTTCCAAGAGAAAACATTACTTGTTTTTTTGTCCTGTTCTGGCCCTGTGACCAAAAGTAGGGGGTCTGGTCTGGTCAGGTTATCCCTGCTGAAAGTGAGGAACAGAGCTCAGCTGGCTGATCTTCAGATAAGAACATGTGACCAAAATCTTAAGCATTGTCTTCAGTATAGACATTTCAGCCCTCTCATCACACCTTATTTACCATTCAAGCAACTCTTGGCACAGCTTTAGGTTAACATTATGCTTTTCCAGACAGAAAATGTAAAACAGACATGCTTAGGCTTTAATAAAAGGAGAATGTCACAGTGACTTATGTGCCGTATTAACCCTTTACATATGCAGCCAACACATATTGCATTGTTCCGCAGAGTTGCCTCGGTCTCCGGGGACTGTAACGGAACAAAATGATCACCAATTGCTCGCAGAGGGAATCTTTGTCGTCAGATATACAGATTGCTGTGTTGAGCTTTGGTTTTGCCCCAGTTTTGCAGCCCGGGAGACGGTCGTAAACAGAGCCCAAGGACTTTGTTACCCGCCTGATTCCTGTCTTTATATAGATGTCTTCAGATTGCTAAATGAAATCCCCTAAGCATTCCCAATGACTGCAATGTGCCACTTTACAGTGCATTGCGGGGCCCCTCAGGCTCAAGAGAGGAAGCGCTTGATAACGCAACCCTGATTTAGCAAATCCCAACTTTGCAGGAGAAGTTGCGCCTCTTTTGAGCGATGGTGCAGATCTTGACTGTTCAGCTTGTGGCAAAAGTAAATCTTTATTTTGATGTCAGGCATCTCTGTTTGTTTTAGTATAATAAAGGCAACTGCTCCGTCACCATTAATACTTTATGTGGCTGTTGAAACTTCTCATTTTTAACGTAAAAAAAAGAGAATATTTTTACTGATAAATCATTAACACTTTCTCTGCTAAGGAACACAAAGCTCCTTTCTTCCACAGCCGGTGTAGAGTACAAAATGTTGTAACCACTTCCCTACTGGGCCTATTCTGGCACTCCTCTCCTACATGTAAAAATCATAATTTTTTGCTAGAAAATTACTCAGAACCCCCAAACATTATATATGTTTTAGCAGAGACCCTAGGAAATGAAACGGTGGTCATTGCAACTTTTTATGTCACATGCTTTTTGCGCAGCAATTTTTCAAACGCATTTTTTTTTCATGAGTTAAAAAAAATAAAGTTAGCCAGATTTTTTTTTTATAATGTGAAAGATGATGTTATGCCGAGTAAATAGATACCTAACATGTCACACTTTAAAATTGCGCACACTCGGAATGGCAACAAACTTTGGTACTTAAAAATTTTCATAGGCGACGCTTTCATTTTTTTTACAACTTACCTGTTTAGAGTTACAGAGGAGGTCTTGGGCTAGAATTATTGCTCTCACTCTAATGTTCACGGCAATACCTCACATTTGAGGTTTTAATGGTGTGTACATATGCGGGCGCGGCGTATGTATGCGTTTGCTTCTGCGCGCTAGCATGCCAGGACGGGGGGGAGGGGTGCTTTCATTTAAAAAAAAAAATTTTTTATTGTTTATTTTACTTTTATTTTGACACTCTCCCTTTACATTTTTTTTGATCACTTGTAAACTTCCCTTGTAATATGAATAGGGCATGATAGGTCCTCTTTATGGAGAGATCTGGGGTCTATAAGTCCCCAGATCTCGACTCTAGGCTGGAAAGTCTGAAATAAAAAATAAAAAAAATATCTCGACTTCCTAGCCGAGGAACGACAGTGTTTACATCTGCCGAGGTCGGATGTGACGTCATAACGTCGCGCCCAGCCTCCGAAGGTCATAGAGACTGCCGGGGACCATCTGGTCCGTGGTATTCTTTATGGTAAATAGCCGCCGCTGGAGGATTTATTCTGCGGCTCGCCGGCCACACGGGCAAGCTGGTAGAAGCTCTGGAGGGCAGACGCTATGATTGTTTTTACATGACAGGGAATCACTGGCAGAAAAAGAAGATATCTGAATGATGCCTGCAGCTACAGGCGTCATTCAGATTTAACCACCTAAACCCCAGGACGTTATATGACGTCCTTCTAAGGTGAAGTGGTTAAACAATGAAAGTATTAAAACGATCAGCTAAAGAGGACATCATTTGGGTCAACTAGGTGAATCTGTACTAATATTCTTATAGTAATATATTTTTTGTATGTGAAGTACAAACATGTCAAATTATGCAGGAACAAGGTTCTTGTTCTAACATTCACTTACTGAGACACACCTTCAAGTATATGTGTTCGTCCTGCATGATGCGGTTGGGTAGGCCATGTAGAGAAGCATGGACTTTTTGACTTGGGGGTCAATTCACTAAGCTTTACCGCATGCAGTAAGGGCATCATGTTACTAATTTGCATAAATTATTGCATGGGGTAAATGAAGTCCAATTCAATAAAAAGAAAAAAATATTTTGTGGAAAACAACGAAAAAAAAAAAAAAAAGAATTGTCTGTAGATATTTCAAAAAATTGTGCGGTAACCTATTAAGTTCAATTCACAAATGAGACAGGAACTAAAAAGTGCGATATTAAACACCACCCTTTTGGGTATGTGTCGTATCAGAAAGAGAGGCCTATTCAAACCCTCAGAAAGGGGCATTCCACCCACGAGAGCCTAATTCCACCCACAGAGGACCCACAGAAAGTTGTCACTATACCACCAGCAGTGGACACACAAAAATGTGGCATTATACATCCCAAGTACACAAGTATTTTTTTATTTTTTATTTATTAATTATTTTTTAAAATTAATTAAAAAAGGCATTACGTGCAGTGCAAATTAAATGAAAACATCGGCTGAAATTGAACAAAACATTTTTCAAAAAAAATGATAATACATTTTTTTCAAATAAATGCTGTTTACAAAAGTGCAACAATGGAGTATGTCAACCATGACAATAACTCCAGCTAGAAGTGACCTCTTGAAGTGGCTGTAATATAACCAAAAGTATAATACTATAATAGTTTTTTTTTAATTATTTTATTGTTTTTTACAAGTTAATTTTTTTTATTGTTTTTTACAATTTATTTATTTTTTATTTTTAAATACTTTATTTTTTTTTGGAGGGGGGGGAGTGTTTTTTTATTTTATTTTTTATTTTGTTTATACTTTTACCTTTTAAATATTTATTACAATTTTTTTTTAATTATTATTATTATTATTATTTTTTTTATCAGCCCTGACACCTAAACAGACACCTAACATCTCCCCTTTGAGACAGACAAAGGGACTGAGGATAGTTTCCCCAGTCCCTTTCTCTGCAGACTCAGCTTCATTGAAAATGAATGGACAAAATGTCTCACTCCTAAATATGACGGACCGTACCAGGCCAATTTCCCTCCTCTCTTTAGGAAGCTCACTGACATGCTATCCTCCTGTTCCCACCTCCCACTATCCTGGTTCGGCAGGATCTCTGCGGTTTGTATGACCTACCTCCCAAAACTATTGTATCTATTTCGAGTATTACCAGTCCCGATCGCCTCCTATATATTACGAATTCATCAACGCAAGCTCTTGAAATTCGTCTGTTTTTCCACAGGACCCCGGATCAATAAGCAGACTCTGTACGCTCGGCAGATCCACTGAGGTCTTTTGGTCCCCAATCTTCAGGCATACTACACGGCAGCGAACATAGCCCCACTATCTCACCTTCATGACACATATCAAATGCCGCTATGGCCCACTATTGATCTGGTTGAATCTCACCCTATTCTCATTTCCTCTGTACCCTGGCTCCCCCTCACAAAACACTCAAACAGGTTTGGGCCATGTATGACACACTCTCTTCGCCTATGGGACTCTGTTAAATTCTCAGCAGGACTACTATCCCCCACATGCCATTACTGCGTCTTACTCACTGCCCTTTATTTCCCCCCAGTTGTGAGAATCCTAAACAATTCTCGTGGTGGACGGATAATGGATTCACTGACGTTCATTCTCTGTTCACTCCTACGAGAATAATATAATTTTATGTTCTCAGATGTTCCCATGATATCCCCCTTCGGGAACATTATAGTTACCTTCAAATTAAACACTTCCTCCAACAACTCACAAAGGCTCGACCTACCCTATACACCTTGACCCCCTTTGAAAGCATCTGCAGGGCTAAACCCCATTCCTCGGGATTAATATCTTTACTTTACTCCTCAATCATTTCCTCTAGGAAACCCCCAGTGAGATTGTATCATCTCCAATGGGAGAGAGACTAGGGTAAACAGTTGGACCCAGAGGACTGGCAGATCATGACAATAGACCTTACAAAGAGTTCTAGGAATGTTCTCATTCTAGAAAATGCATATAAGTGTTCTATAGATGGTATTATATGCCAGCTAGACTAGCTAGTTTTATTCCTTCCTATTCCCCTCACTGTTACTGGGGTTGTTCGCAGGAAGGAACCATGGCCCACATTTGGTGGACTTGTCCCAAAGTATGTAGACTATGGGTCAGGGTCTACACCCTTCTTCATAACATGCTCCATTCCAACCTTAAAAGAGACCCCTATGAAGCCCCTCTGTATAAACCTATCCCTGAACTCCTCTGCCCAGAACGCCAATTGGCCCTGCACATTTCTAATGCAACTAAGTTGACCATTGCGAGGGCATGGAAAACCCCAGTACTCAGCTTTGAAGCAGTAAAAAAAAGCATTAACGACATTATGATTAATGAGAAACTGGCGTCCCTCACCTCTGATACTCACAATAAATTTCCCAGGGTCTGGCAACCATGGATATCATACAACCAATCCTCCAGGTTCAACAGCCTACTTCTTTCAATTTAAGGGTCTCCAGATGCACCCACCCCCCCACAACGGACTCTTCCCTCCTTTCTCTCCTTCTCTTTTTTTCTCTCTTATATCCCCCCTTGTCTTCTACAATATAACCATTCCCTTTCTTTTTCTGTATACTTTCTCTGACACTCCTGGTTGCCAGGAGTCAGTCCAGTGGAGATGGTTTCAGTGATGAAAACAATAAAAAATAAAAATAAAAAATAAAAACCAAACAAACAATTAATTTTCTCTCTTATCCATAATCGATGTGCAGTTAATCTATGTATGTATGTATGTATGTATGTATGTATGCACCCCCCTTTTTATCGCTTGAGGTTTCCGAGCCTTTGCCTACCATACAATATACTCTGGGGCATTAAATGATCTTCATTGCGATGTATTGCTTCTGTTTTCTATTGTACTGATGAATATTGTACCATGTATATAACATCCCTTTGTTGGGATCTTCCTCTCCATCTTATGTTTTATGTAACCATTACACTGTTGCACTAATCTGTTGAATTTACTTTTCTACCAATAAAGACTTTGTAAAAGAAAATGAATGGACAGGAGACAGAATTGGCCAAACTCATTGTCTATGGAACAAAGAGTAGAAAACCAGTTAACCGCTTCCAGACCGGCGCACGACGATGTACGTCGACAGAATGGCACGGACAGGCATAAGGGCGTACAGGTTTAAGATGCCGCCGTGCCATCGAGCGCGCCGGCGGTCGGGACCCCCGTGAGTCCGGGATGGCTGAACGAGGAGATGCGGAAGTAAACAGCATCTCCCCGTTCTGCCTAGCAACTAGTGACACCGATCTCTGCTCCCCTGTGATTGGAGCAGAGATCAGTGTTCACTAGCTCACAGCCACACCGCCCCAAAGTTAGTAACACGCCTCTAGGAACACTTAACCCCTACACTGCCACCTAGTGGTTAACCCATTCACTGCCAGTGTCATTTACACAGGAATCAGTGCATTTAAATAGCACTGATTGCTGTATAAATGATAATGGTCTCAAAAATGTGTCAAAAATGTCCGATGTGTCCGCCATAATGTCGCAGTCACAATAAAAATCGCTGATCGCCGCCATTACTAGTAAAAAAAAATGTTTTTAATAAAAATGCTATAAAACTATCCCCTATTTTGTAAACGCTATAACTTCTGTGCAAACCAATCAATAATCGCTTATTGCGATTTTTTTTACCAAAAATATGTAGAAGAATACGTATCGGCCTAAACTGAGGAAAAAAAATGTTTTTTTATATATTTTTGGGGGGATATTTATTATAGCAAAAAGTAAAAAATAATGCGTTTTTTTCAAAATTGTCCCTCTTTTTTGGTTTATAGCGCAAAAAATAAAAACTACATGGGCGATCAAATACCACCAAAAGAAAGCTCTATTTGTGGGAAAAAAATTACGTCAATTTTGTTTGGGAGCCACGTTGCATGACCGCGCAATTGTCAGTTAAAGCGACGCAGTGCCGAATCGCAAAAAGTGGTCTGGTCTTAAGCCAGCAAAATGGTCCGGTCTGAAAGTAGTTAAGTAAAAACATCCAAGCCATTTGTTTTGTCCCTTTGAAGTGCTTGGATTGGATATTTCATTCGTAGGTATATCTTGTTGGGCTAAGTCACTGACTTGGTCTTTTGAGGTCTTGGAGACTCCAGTTCAGGGACGTACAGTCAGGGGAGGCAGAGCCTCACCTGCCATTCACTAAGAAGAAAAAACAAGATCGAGCTTTGGGGGTTGTAGTTTGGCAGAATGGTGTATTCTGACTTTTTAGAACCCCCTAGGAATTTACAAAATAGTTTTAAGGACCCTGTTTGTAGCAGCCATATTGTGTTTGGACTCACTGCAGTTCGGATAATGTGCTGGTTTCCCATCTGCTTTTGCCTTTGGTAGAAATCAGAGTTAATCAATATTTGCCATAATTATTTGGCAGGTACACAAACTTCTTTGAGGACATAATAGCAGGTGAAGTACAAAGAGATATAAACAGCTTTAAAGGTGATTAAACCTACCAGTACCCACCAAAACCTTTTTGGTGCTTATTACCATTAGGGAAGCCAGTCCTGGTTTATATTGTTTTTAGAGAAAAGCTCTAGAAAAAAAAAAACACAAAATATGATACACACATTCTGTTTTATTAGACCCGTAACAGTTAATTTAAGGTATATACCAGCTTTAACAATCCTCAGCTGATATTATAGATGCCTTGGCCGTGGAGCCCTTGACGTGCGATGGCATCAGAATGGTGAGCACTAAAGGCTCTTTGCCGTGCCTTCTCACTTGGAAAAGTGTCCAGGTGAGGTCCAACCTGAAATCAAAGAATAAGAGGATTGTTAATATTTTATAATGATGAAGGGGAAAAAATAACTTGTTTTTTTATGTACAGTACATAGTTCCAATATATTCCATGGCACTTTACTGTGAATATAATAGAATCAGTCCTTGCACCAGTGGAGTTTACACTCTAATTCATCCTAGCCTTTAAAGGCCTGTAAACATATCAGTATACTTGGAAAATATAGTGAAAAACAATAGTACCTAGAGAATACTCGCTAAGATACAAAGGGGTATACAAACTCAAGTTAGAGCCCCAATCAGAAGGAACCTTAGGCAACCTCAAGACAACATTGCTAATTAATGAGTCTAAAGGTCACTAAACAGATTACACTCTGACTTACAAACTTTGCACAACCTCTTTTAGATGTACGCTACATTGGATCTGGTCTTATTGTGGAGGTCCACCTACAAAAAAATATTAAAAGCCAGCAGCTACAAATACTGCAGCTGCTGACTTTTAATAAATGGACACTTACCTGTCCCAGGGTCCAGCTATGTCGGCAGCCAAAGCCGATCAATCGCTCGGCTCTCGCCGCCATCCTCGGTGAGGGAATCAGGAAGTGAAGCGTTGCGGCCTCAATTCCCGGTTCCCTACTGCGCAGGCACGA
The DNA here is from genome assembly GCA_028564925.1 of Lithobates sylvaticus. Classification (NCBI taxonomy): domain Eukaryota; kingdom Metazoa; phylum Chordata; class Amphibia; order Anura; family Ranidae; genus Lithobates; species Lithobates sylvaticus. The sequence goes on from CM053033.1 coordinate 109,355,184, forward strand.
GTCCCGCTGCGCTTCCTAAATGGTCCCCGCTATTTCCTGGGACCCGTGTGTGTCCCAGCAGACAGCGCGGGGGGACGGGAAGAGGCGTAGACTCCCGTGGGAGTCTATGCCCAGAAGTGGGTGCCAATACCTGTCTTAGACAGGTATCTGCACCCTCCTCCCCCCTGGAAGGTGCCAAATGTGACACCGGAGGGGGGGAGGGTTCTGACAATTTTTGTGTGAACCTCCGCTTTAAAGTGTGAAACTGTAATTTGAACTAAAGCATTTGATCCAGCATTACAGATACAGATAACTTGTGGTACCTAATAAAACTGTGCTCATCTTCAAAAAAAGTTCTGTAACAAGTCTCAACTTCATTTATAATTAACAATAAGCCCTGCCCCTGTATAGCACTAATCTCCACCTCCTATTATTTAACTATCCCATCATTGGGAGGGTGGGGCCACTGACCTTTAACTCTGTCTCCAACATAAACCCAGGACACACCTGCATCATTAGTGTGCCTGTTTTCTGCAAAATCTGGCCCAGACCGCCATTTTAAGCAGTGGCATGGGCTCAACCTGCCACAGAGGGTACTGATTTAACACAAGCGTAGGTTCTTGCAGGCAACAAATGTAAAACTAGTATGGTAGACAAGACAGGTTCACTTTTAGGAGTCCAACAAGGCAAAACACCTACTGCACATAAGTGTGGTGGTGATCTGGCACCAGTTCTTCATATACATCCACTTCTCAACTGCAAATATGGACACACCACGCTTTGCTGCCCTTTTAGAACTGGGGAAGCTCCAATAACACTCTACAAAAACACAGCGAGAGGGCGCACCAAGCTAGCGCATTATCCCAATGTAATATTTATTGTAAGATAAAAATAAATCTACTCACAGACATCAGACAAAACTCATCAAAATATCAGCGAGAGTCGGTCCACTCAGTGAGCTACTGCGCTTGGGAGGACACCACCTGGATCCTCACTGGCTTATGTGTTTCGAGGGTAGTACCTTCTTTAGAGCCAAACCCTCTGGCTCCTGGGAAGAGGGTATTATCCAGGGGGTGTCCTCCCAAACCCAGGAGCATGTGGAGTGGACCGACTAACTCTGATATTTTGATGAGCTTAGTCTGATATTGTGTCTGTGAGTAGATTTATTTTATTCTTGCAATAAAGGTCACTTTTAGGAGTCCAAAGAATGTAAATGACCACTGACAGCATTTAAACAAGGGGTCAACTGTCAGTAGATAACACCATGATTTGTTTTTTTAACAGTCACAATTGTTGGACCAAAGTGGGTAGACCTTTTTGTCTTAAGGAAACCCTTAAGAAACTTATAATGACAGCATGTGATTCAACTTCCATGCATCAACAGAAACCACAGATATTAGTTTTGGGTGGAATTGGCCTTCAAATAGTATTAAGCCAGACTGTTGCAAGCAATCCTTAACTGTGTCATGTTGTTTGCGCAGCAGGTCTAAAGATGGCCTAAGCTGAGATGATTCAGTGAATGAACAGCATTCATGCCAACGCAAGCTGAGCTCACACTCCCCCCATTCTGGCGCACGCTGTGTAGAGTTAAGGGTAACAAGCACCCACCTATTCCGATACCCATGACACATACACATTTAGATGCAAATGATTTTGTGAAGCCGTCACTGTGATGCTTGACAGGGTATAATGAGAATTGCTAAATGTTTTATGAGGTCAACATGCAGCTTCCTGAGCAGCTGTCAAACAAGAAAGAATTTAGCAAAGAGTGGAAAAACTTTCGTCACCTCATTATACCCGACAGGCTCGGACTGAGCGCAGCCGCCATCAATACGCCGGCCGTTTGGTGTCAGTAATTTGCAGCGGGGAGAAGAAGGAGAAGAAGAAGTGAAGAAAAGAGAAAGCAGAGAGAGTGAGAGAGAGAGACGCTGGGGCCTTGGGGGAGGCTGGGGAATAGGATGTTCACTAGGAGCACTTCTCCTCCTAATTGGAAGCAATGGGCATTATCAACCAAGGATTTTCTCCAGCTCCCTGACAGCTAGCGCTAGCGGAATGATAGCCCACTTGTCAGTGTAAAAGGGCCATTAAAAACAAACAATTTTGATTTAATTGGAGGCGTGCACTGGGGGCCCAGGTGAGGTGTCTCCCCCCTTCTGCCTCCTTTTTGTGCGCTGATGGCTTTAGAAGAACCTGGGAAAAAGAGACGGAGTGGAGAGGAGCGCAATGTGTCAGCGGGTGCTGTGACAAGTCTGCGATCTATATGTGTGTGTATATATATATATATTTCTTTTTTAATATTTTTTCCCTGTTTAACTCTATAGCTAGCAAAGATTTTTAGGAAATCTGATTTATACATTTCTGATTTTATATAAATAAAATTATTCAGATATCCAATTAATTCAAACATCTACACCTCTGATCTACACCTGAGAGTTTTGTACATAAAACATCATAGGAAAATAGATAGTTAGTAATGTAGACATGTGTGCTGTATACAGTGCCTTGAAAAAGTAATCACACCCCTTTACATTTTTCACATTTTGTCATGTTACAACCAATAAATAAATAATAAATAAATAAATAAATAAAAATGTATTTTATTGGGATTTTATGTGATAGACCAACACAAAGTGGCACATAATTGTGAAGTGGAAGTAAAAAGATAAATTGTTTTCCAATTTTTTACAAATAAATATGTGAAAAGTGTGGTGTACATTTGTATTCAGCCCCCCTGAGTCAATACTTTGTAGAACCATGTTTCACTGCAATTACAGCTGCAAGTCTTTTTGGGGATGTTTCTACCAACTTTACACATCTACAGAGTGAAATTTTTGCCCATTCTTCTTTGCAAGATAGCTCAAGCTCTGTCAGATTGGATGGAGAGCGTCTGTGAACAGCAATTTTCAAGTCTTGCCACAGATTCTCAATTGGATTTAGATCTGAACTTTGACTGGGCTATTCTAAGACATGAATATGCTTTGATCTAAACCATTCCATTGTAGCTCTGGCTGTATGTTTAGGGTCGTTGTCCTGTTGGAAGGTGAGCCTCCACCCCAGTAAAGTCTTTTGCAGACTCCAACAGGTTTTCTAAGATTGCCCTGTATTTGGCTCCATCCATCTTCCTATCAACTCTGACCAGCTTCCCTGTCCCCGCTGAAGAAAAGCATCCCCACAACATGATGCTGCCACCACCTTGTTTCACGGTGGGAATGGTGTGTTCAGGGTGATGTGCAGTGTTAGTTTTCCACCACACAAAGCATTTTGCTTTTAGGCCAAAAAGTTAAATTTTGGTCTTAACTGACCAGAGCACCTTCCACATGTTTGCTGTGTCCCCCACATGGCTTATCGCAAACTGCAAACGGGACTTTGTATGGCTTTCTTTCAACAATGGCTTCTTTTTTCTTGCCACTCTTCCATAAAGGCCAGATTTGTGGAGTGCACGACTAATAGTTGTCCTTTGGACAGATTCTCCCACCTGAGCTGTGGATCTCTGCAGCTCCTCCAGAGTTACCATGGACCTCTTGGCTGCTTCTCTGATTAATGCTCTCCTTGCCCGGCCTGTCAGTTTCGGCCATGTCTTGATAGGTTTGCAGTTGTGCCATACTCTTTCCATTTTCGGATGATGGATTCAACAGTGCTCCGTGAGATGATCAAAGCTCTGGATATTTTTTTATAACCTAACCCTGCTTTAAACTTCTCCACAAATTTATCTCCGACCTGTCTGGTGTGTTCCTTGGCCTTCATGATGCTGTTGTTCACTAAGGTTCTCTAACAAACCTCTGAGGGCTTCACAGAACAGCTACATTTACACTGAGATTAAATTACACACAGGTGGACTCTATTTACTAATTAGGTGACTTCTGAAGGCAATTGGTTCCACTAGATTTTAGTTAGGGGTATCGTAGTAAAGGGGGCTGAATACAAATGCATGCCACACTTTTCAGATATTTATTTGTAAAAAAAATGTAAAACCATTTATCTCTTTCCTTCCACTTCACAATTATGTGCTACTTTGTGTTGGTCTATCACATAAAATCCCAATAAAATACATTTACGTTTTTGGTTGACAAAATGTGGAAAATTTCAAGGGGTATTAATACTTTTTCAAGGCACTGTATATCCATATGGACATTCTGTGTATCTGTGTCATTGGGGACATATTAAATCAGGGAGAGATGTTTAAATGTATTACTGTATTACCTTATTATGGCACTGGCTCTTTTCTGCAGCATCTTACAAAAAAATGTGAACTTCTCTTTGGTAGCAATGTTGTTTATAGGATTGCTGCAGTCTTTAAAGCTGAAGTGTGGGCAAAAACTTTATTGGGGCATTAGCTACCAAGAAGGTATTTCTGTGGATGTTTGCCCCACTGGTGGCTGCTGTTTCTTACTTGAAAAAGTTATTTAGATGCATCCTCTGAAGTTTACATCACCACTGAAGTTCCAGAGTTGAAACTGACAGTCCCTCACCATGCAGCCCCTCCATTCAGAAAACATCTTGTATTCTTTTTAACCTCTTGCAGACTGGCCACTGTACATATACAGCCAGTTCGCTCTCCTGTTATTCTGGCAGAATGTACTGGTAAGACCTCGGAAGAATGCGCTCCTGTGCCCCCCTTTGCATTCTTAGGTCTTTTGATTGTGCTTTGCATTTACATAGTGGATTACAGGCAAAAGCTACAGAGCCAATGAAAGTAGCTCTATACCACATGATCACTGTGACCAATCACAGCATCATAGAAAGTAAACAAAGGCTGCCGTTAGCAGACGTGTCTCCCTTAAGTTCACACTGGAATTAAAAGCAGGCATTTGCGAGGCATTAAAAAACACCCCTTATGTAAGTCTTTTAATGGGCCTATGTGTCCCTTGTAAGTCTTTTAATGGGCCTATGTGTCCCTGAACATTATTCTGGACAATCATTTCCATAACAAGTTTTAGTTCTCATGGCTTCTAGTAACGGGTCTGCTTCCCATAACAAGTATGCTATATTATTAAAACATACTGAGAATCTTATCAAGGACATATATTGCGTGAGACATTTTTAGAGTAAATATTATGTATTGAATGTGATTGGTTGTTCAATTGCGTTCTTCCCCTTTTTTTTTGTATTGTATATGCTCTGTGAAACGGAAGTAAAGGCATCTTTTTCCAAACCTCATACGGTGTATGGTGTCTGATTTTCTGTCCGGACAGACAGGGTTATTTTCCATTGACCGCCAAAGTCCAATTGAGAGAAAGAGGGGCTGATGCAGAGGGGCTGATGCGGAGGGGCTGAAACAGAGGACCTTACACCTTACACGCCTATGCAAATGATAAAATGGACAGCACACAGTGCTGTTCAAACTATCAAAACATGAAGCGTTAGTGCCGTGACGCTTCAAAATTGAAGCCTCATGTCGAGTCAGGAGGCATTTGAAGCCTTTCAACGCCTCCCATTCAAGTCTATAGTAACACCTCGCAAATGCTCTGGCAGACAATAGGTGCTTGTGGAGCAGTTTTAACATGCCCTAACGCTCATCAGACCCTTTAAAACTGTCCATAGGGTATTTGGGGAGCATTTTAAACTTGTCATTAATGCTTGTAACACGCCCGTCCAACGCCCATACTAAAGCTTATTAACGGCCATACTACCACTATAGGAGCGTTTGTTAAGCATTAGAAATTTAGTCAAGTGTGAACAAGCCCATACTGGCTGGTGATCAGGTGTGTGAGAGGAAAGAAAGCCTCCTGACCTCCCTTCCACCAGCCAGCACTAGTGCAATCCAGTAACAGTGTCAACAGTATTAAAATCTACCCTTCTAATGTCATTCACCCCTCTGCAGTATATGTCAGCCTCATCCTGTCTCAGATCTGACCTGTATTTTAACCCCTCACTTTCGTTATCCTGCACATCTGTACATTAGGTCTAAGTTCACATATGTGTGTGCGCATCACGAGTACAACAGCACATTCATTTGAAAGGGCTGCTGTACCCACAAGAAACATAGTCTCCGTCCCTTTTAAAAAAAAGCCCTGCACAGAACCTAATGCTGCTTCAGCACCATGCAGTTCTGCACGTATTTGCCATTACGTGGGGGTGCCATTAAGAATTAATGGCACCCCTGCATGTCTGCTAAAGAGCAGGGAAAATTTGAGAAAATTTGGGAAAATGTGTGATTATGCGCACGTTTTCTGACCTGCACATATCTGAACCTAGCCCAACATCTCTATCCTTCCACTGTATGTGACCTGTACAATAAACTTGTCATCTCCATCTCTAAATTTATTGCATCTAGTGGAGTATTGCCAAGATCCATGTTTTAACTCCCTGAATACCAGCAAATTTATTTATTTCCAAAAGTCTGGTAAAAAATCAGATCACCCTGGGATGTCTTGGGATGCATTTTTATTTACTATGCTTCAAAAACAGATTTTTTTTTTAACTGAATTGTGTGATGGATCAGAACACAATAGTCTAAATTAGTGAAGTAAAATTTTATAAATATATACATAAAACTATTTTTCAGAAATAAAAAAATGATAATTGGTCTGGTGCAAACCCAACACAACACATCGCCCAAAGAACACCATCCACAGTGAAACTGATCAGAGTTGAGGGAAAGTTGGATGGTGCTAAATACAGGAATATTCTTGAGCAAAACCTGTACCAGTCTGTGTGTGATTTGAGGCTAGGACGGAGGTTCACCTTCCAGCATGACAATGACCCCAAACACACTGCTAAAGCAACACTTGAGTGGTTTAAGGGGAAACGTGTAAATGTATTGGAATGGCCTAGTCAAAGACCAGACCTCAATCCAATAGAAAATCTGTGGTCAGACTTAAAGATTGCTGTTCACAAGCGCAAACCGTCCAACCTGAAGGAGCTGGAGCAGTTTTGCAAGGAGGAATGGGCAAAAATCCCAGTGGTAAGATGTGGCAAGCTCATAGAGACTTATCCAAATTGACTTGGAGCTGTGATAGCCGCAAGAGGTGGCTCTACAACGTAATGACTTTAGGGGGGTGAATAGTTATGCACATTGACTTTTTCTGTTATTTTGTCCTATTTGTTGTTTGCTTCACAAGAAAAAAAAAAACATGTTCAAAGTTGTGGGCATGTACTCTAAATTAACCACTTACCCTCTGGGCACTTAAACCCCTTCCTAACCAGACCAATTTTCAGCTTTCGGTGCTCTCACACTTTGAATGACAATTACTCAGTCATGTAACACTGTACCCAAATGAATTTTGTGTCCTTTTTTTCACACAAATAGAGCTTTCTTTTGGTGTTATTTATTTACCGCTGGGTTTTTTAATTTTTGCGCTATAAATCAAAATATACTGAAAATTCTGTAAAAAAAAATAAAATAAAATTCTTTGTTTCTATTAAAATTTATTGCAGAGTATTGGCAGAGTATTGGCAGAGTATTGGCGAGTATTGGCAGAGTATTGCAGTGGTGCAGTGTTGCACAGTGGTGGCAGAGCATTGCAGTGGTTGCAGAGCATTGCACAGTGGGGGCAGAGCGTTGCACAGTGGGGGCAGAGCGTTGCACAGTGGTTGCAGAGCGTTGCACAGTGGTTGCAGAGCGTTGCACAGTGGTGGCAGAGCGTTGCACAGTGGTTGCAGAGCGTTGCACAGTGGTTGCAGAGCGTTGCACAGTGGTGGCAGAGCGTTGCACAGTGGTTGGTGGCAGAGCATTGCACAGTGGTTGGTGGCAGAGCATTGCACAGTGGTTGGTGGCAGAGCATTGCACAGTGGTTGGTGGCAGAGCATTGCACAGTGGTGGCAGAGCATTGCACAGTGGTTGGTGGCAGAGCATTGCACAGTGGTGGCAGAGTATTGCACAGTGGTGGCAGTGTATTGACCAGCGCTGTGGGCACTACACATCCAGCCCACAGCGCTGGTCCCGTCTCTCCCCCTCTCCGCTTCTCTCCTCTCTGTACCGATCGGTACAGAGAGGGGAGGGAGGAACCGGCGTCATGACGTGACGCCGGTTTGTGTACATGTGATCGCTCCGTCATTTGACAGAGCGATCACGTGGTAAACGGCCGCTATCAGCGGCCGTTTACCGTGATCCATGATGCGCCGGGTCCTCGGGACCCGGCGGTCACGGATGTTCCCGAGTGCGCCCCCCAGGGGGCGCGCGGGAGCAAGTTTCTGGGAGGCCGACCGCGCTGTAGCCGTCTTTTGACTATAGCGCGGTCGGCATGTGGTTAAATGATGCAAATCCTCAAACAATCCATGTTAATTCCAGGTTGTGAGGCAACAAAACACGAAAAATGCCAAGGGGGGTGAATACTTTTGCAAGGCACTGTATATCTGTAGTGTTTAATTATCTTTTTCCAAAGCTCTGAGTGTCATTTCACTTTGTTCCTCAGCATGAGTCACTTCTGAAAAGTTGTCCTGACACCAGAGATAAAATGGTGACTAGGGAGGGAGCTCAGCACACAATTTGTCTATTCATAATACACCTTTGCATTGTTCCTGTGCCGTGTGTGAAGTGGGTGTGTCCCTTTCCTCCAATCAGCTCTCGCACACTGTACAAGTGCTCTAACTGCAGCTCCCTGCCCCCTCCTCTGTGCTACTGAGAGATGCAGAATGATTTTATCTAAATTCTGCACTTTGAAGGGATGTAGAAATGAGAAGACTGCAGATAAAGAAGTAAAACTTATGTAGGAGAATTTGTTTCATCTTTGTGTATCATCTGAGGCTATTCACTTCACTGGGTGTATGAGAGGGTTTGCAACCAATTTAAATAGCCTAAAATAAAGCTCTATCTGTTTTAAAAAAAAAATACATAATTCATTGTTGCATGATCGTAAATGTCAGACAAACTATCACAACACTCAAAAGTGAAAAATGGCTTGGTAATGAATGGGAGCGAAGTGCTGGTACTGAGTTGGTTAAAGAATATGTGTCCTGTGATTAGACAAGAGGCATAGGAACATCACGTTGCGCCCCCTTTCACACTCATGACACAAGATTCCCAAAAAGAAAGCCCTTGAAAAGTTGTCTGCTGTCAAACACTGTTTGATTGAGACCTCAGACAGAAATGTCTGAAGTGAGAGGAGGAGTCACTGCTTTGACTGATTCATTTGTGTAAATTTCATTTTAAGCTATTGAGCTCTGTCAATAAAAAGGCTTCTCTGATTTACACAGCAGAAAAGGAGAGCGTACAACATATGGAATTGAACCAAGAGCTCCATCTACTAACTACATAGGAAAATACTAAATATTTCACTTTGAACTGAATAAAATATTTTTTAAATGTTATTTTTTTTTTTTTTATTTAATACGTTTTTTTACTGAAAAAACATGAAAAGAGTAGTTACAAAACAATATGCTCTGGCTGGAGGATTGTTGGTACTATGGCTGTACTTGTGGTTATTGTAATCCTTATGTCTATTAAATGTTATATTTAATCCTGATCATAGTAAAAAAAATAAAAATAAACTAAATATATATATATAATGTTGTTTGCAAAAATTATAAAACATTAGCATTAGAGAAACAGACAAAAATCCTTTTTTTCAATAGACCAGGGAAAGGTTTGAGGTTGTGTCACTTTTTTATTGCACTGCGTATCACTTTTGCATACAGTATGTTGACTTCTTGTATGGTAAAAGGAGACAAAGCTCCCTATCAGAGCCCCGGGTGGCTATAAAAACCCAACAGGGGTTCTGATCCTTCCCCCTCCCTATCCAAAAAAAAAAAAAATTACAAAATATTTCAACTTGCATAGGAAAAAGAGTTTGTCTACAGCCTCTTGTTGGCTGTGGAGTGTCCTGCATGGCTTCCCCAGTGTACCTGGTAGTGATGATAGCAGGTGATGAGATGTTGTTGTGATTAATGGTTTTTGGTCACGAGACATCAATATCAAAAAATCTTGCTGAATTGCAGCTTTAAACCACAGTGTCATCTCTTTGAGTCTGAGTTATTGTTGTTTTTTTATGCATCCCATACACCAACAAAATGACAGTACCAGAACTGAAAAAATGGGACCCCAATAAAAAACTATATAATTAAATTGGTGTGCCATTTCCTTATGCAACCCTTTGAGATACAGTACACACCAGCCACCTTCTTCCACCTTTTGATCCCCTGCAGATTTTGTAAGTTTACCCACTTACAAAGAAATTAAGGGTCTGTAATTTTTATTATATGTGTAATAATATGTTTAAGTGATAGAGACAGAATATCAACCAAAAATCCAGAAAAAATACATGACACAAATATTATAAACGGAGTTGCAGTTCAGTGAGTAAAATAAGTGTTTGATCCCTAAGCAAAACATGACTTAGTACTTGGTGGAGAAACCCTTGTTGGTAAGTACAGAGGTAAGACGTTTCTTGTAGTTGGTTACCAGATTTGCACACATCTCAGGAGCGATTTTGGTCCATTCTTCTTTACAGATCTTCTCAAAATCCTTAAGGTTTCTTGGCTGTCGCTTGACAATGGGAAGTTTCAGCTCCCTCCATAAATTTTCTATAGGATTAAAGTCTGGAGACTGGCTAGGCCACTCCATGACCTTAATGTGCTTCTTCTTGAGCCAGTCTTTTGTTGCCTGTTTTAGGTCATTGTCATGCAGGAAGTCCCATCCACTACCCATCATCAGTGTTCTGGCTGAGGGAAGAAAGTTCTCATCCAAGATTTTACAAAACATGGCACTGTCCATTGGCCCCTCAATGCTGCAAAGTCAGCCTGTACCTTTAGCAGAGAAACAGCCCTAAAGCATAGTGTTTCCACCTCCACGCTTGACTTTAGGGATGGCGTTCTTAGGGTCATAGTCAGCATTTTTCTTCCTCCAAACACAACGGTCGTGTTAATGCCAAAGAGCTCAATTTTGGTCACATCTGACCACAGCACTTTCTCCCAATCCTTCTCTGAATCATTTAGATGTTCATTGGCAAACTTCATATGGGCCTGTACATGTGCCTTCTTGAGGAGGGGGACCTTGTGGGTGCTGCAGGATTTCAATCCATGGTGGCGTATCGTGTTACCAATGGTTTCTTTGGTGACTGTGGTCTTAACTGCCTTGAGATCATTCACAAGCTCCTCCTTTGTAGTTCTGGGCTGATCCCCCACTTTTCTCATGGTCATCCTTACCCTATGAGTGAAATCTTGCATAGAGCTTCAGACCGAGGGCGATTGATGGTTATTTTGTATTTCTTCCATTTATGAATAATAACTCCAACAGTTGTCTCCTTCTCACCAAGTTTCTTGTTGATGGTCTTGTAGCCCATTCCAGCCTTGTGCAGGTCTACAATCTTGTCGCTGATGTCCTTTGTTAGCTCTTTGGTCTTGCCCATGATGGTGGGTTCGAATGGAAGAAAGAGATTCTGTGGACAGGTCTCTGTGTACCACACGAGCACATACTGTAGCCAGTCTGTGGGAGCCAGAACTATTGTTGGTTGGTAGGGGATCAAATACTTATTTTACTCACTGAACTGCAACTCAATTTATAACATTTGCATCATGTTTTTTCTGGATTTTTGGTTGGTATTCTGTCTCTATCGTTTAAAAAACACCTATGATAAAAATGTAAGTGGGCAAATCTACAACATCTGCAGGGGATCAAATAATTATTTTCCCCACTGCATAACAGATAAAACTAGTCTTTGAAGGTTTCAGAAAAAAGTGGTGTATTGATAGAAAAAAAATTACATAAAAAATGGAGAATAAGCCAAATAAAACGACCAAACCCAGACAAAGGAAGAGGGAGGGTCTTTTTTGCAAGTATTTGCACTTGTCATTGTGCCATACTAACATTTTGCTCTTACAGTCCATGCAAGCCTCATTATAATACTTCAAAATCAATTGGCCAAGAAACTAACCTATAAATTCTGCATGGGTACCAAACCAAGGAAGCAGTTTTTATTAACAGAATGAGGAAAAAAAAGTCCTAAAGGAAAAAAGTTTACCAAATTGGGGTACGCAGCCCATCGACCCTTTATAAACAGCCCCCAAAGTAGATGACTTCTCATGGAATGTATAAGTGAACTGACAGTGGTTTTTGCATATTTGCTTGGGAGTTGTTTTTTTAAAGGTAGTATGGTGAGAAGCTGCCAACATCTGAATACCTTTTACGAGATCTTTATGTCAAGATTTCACCATGAAACATCATATTTCAGGGTCTGCCTAAACTTAGTGGATTGTCAGCAGAAGAGAGTGACACAGCAGGGTAGGATTGTGTTTACAGGTTTGTTAATAGTCTCCTGTGTCTTCATATGCACTGTCAGGGTTGTGCGCATAGTGACACATAGAGAAGCAGCAGACATCCTGTACCAGGCACACAGTACTGTCTATACCTTACCTGTCCTTATTAGATGGGAGCCGTCTGTCCACTCTCTCTTACTGCATCTGACAGATAAGAAGTTTCCACACAACTGAAATTCACTTTTTTTATATTGGCAGCAGCTACCTGTCTGTAAAGTGCAGCTCACAGGAAACGGATGATTCCAGGGGGGAACTTAAAGGATAAGTGCGCTTGCAAGAATACATTAGCTCCTTCAATTTATGCATGCAAATGCAGTAAGTTTGGAGATATGACTTTTTGCATTTTCACTTTATTTTGATGTCTTTTGAAATACACAGATCAGCCATAACTTTATGAGGACTGACAGGTTAACCACTTCAGCCCCGGACCATTTGGCAGCCAAAGGACCAGAGGTCTTTTTTCAATTTCGCACTGCACTACTTTAACTGGTAATTGCGCGGTCATGCAATTTTGTAACCAAACGAAATTTGCGTCCTTTTCTTCCCACAAATAGAGCTTTCTTTTGATGGTATTTGATTGCCTCTGTGATTTTTATTTTTTGAGATATAAACGGAAAAAGAGCGAAAATTTTGAAAAAAAAAGAGATTTTCTACTTTTTGTTATAAAAAAAAATCTAATAAACTCAATTTTAGTCAAACATTTGGGCCAAAATGTATTCAGCCACATGTCTTTAGTAAAAAAAATGCCAATAAGCGTATATTTATTGGTTTGCGCAAAAGTTATAGCGTCTACAAACTAGAGTACATTTTCTGGAATTTACACCGCTTTTAATTTATGACTGCCTATTTCATTTCTTGAGGTGCTAAAATGGCAGAGAAGTACAAAACCCCCCCAAATGACCCCATTTTGGAAAGTAGACACCCCAAGCTATTTGCTGAGAGGCATGTTGAGCCCATTGAATATTTTTTTTTTTAGTCCCAAGTGATTGAATAAAGACAAAAATAAAAAAGATTTTTTTTTTTTTTTCAAAAAGTTGTCACTAAATGATATATTGCTCACACATGCCATAGTTATATGTGGAATTGCACCCCAAAATACATTTTGCTGCTTCTCCTGAGTATGGGGATACCACATGTGTGGGACTTTTTGGGAGCCTAGCCGCATACGGGGCCCCGAAACCCAAGCACCGCCTTCAGGATTTCTAAGGGTGCAAATTTTTGATTTCACTCCTCACTACCTATCACCGTTTCGAAGGCCATAAAATGCCAAAATAGCACAAAACCCCCCCAAATGACCCCATTTTGGAAAGTAGACACCCCAAGCTATTTGTTGAGAGGCATGGTGAGTATTTTACAGCTCTCATTTGTTTTTGAAAATGAAGAAAGTAAAGAAAAAAAAAAAATTTTTTTTCTTTTTTCAATTTTCAAAACTTTGTGACAAAAAGCGACATCTGCAAAATACTCACAATACCTCTCAGCAAATAGCTTGGGGTGTCTACTTTCCAAAATGGGGTCATTTTGGGGGGTTTTATGCCATCTGGGCATTCCATGGCCTCCGAAACTGTGATTGGCAGTGAGAAGTGAAATAAAAAAATTACACCCTTAGAAAGCCTGAAGGCGGTGATTGGTTTTTGGGGTTCCGTACGCAGCTAGGCTCCCAAAAAGTCCCACACATGTGGTATCCCCGTACTCAGGAGAAGCAACAGAATGTATTTTGGGGTGTATTTCCACATATGCCCATGACATGTTTGAGCAATATATCATTTAGTGACAACTTTTTGTAAAAAAAATATATATATTTTTTTTTTTTCATTATTCAATCTCTTGGGACAAAAAAAAAAAAATATTTAATGGGCTCAACATTGCTCTCATCAAATAGCTTGGGGTGTCTACTTTCCAAAATGGGGTCATTTGGGGGGGGTTTGAACTGTCCTGGCATTTTATGCACAACATTTAGAAGCCTATGTCACACGTCACCCACTCTTCTAACCACTTGTAGACAAAGCCCTTTCTGACACTTTTTGTTTACATGAAAACATATTTTTTTTTTGCAAGAAAATTACGTTGAACCCCCAAACACTATATATATTGTTAAAGCAAAGGCCCTACAGATTAAAATGGTGGGTGTTGCATTTTTTTTTTTCCACACAGTATTTGCGCAGCGATTTTTCAAACGCATTTTTTGTGGAAAAAATACACTTTTTTTTATTTTAATGCACTAAAACACACTATATTGCTCAAATTTTTGATGAAATAAAAAATATGATCTTAGGCCGAGTACATGGATACCAAACACGACATGCTTTAAAATTGCGCACAAACACGCAGTGGCGACAAACTACATACATTTTTAAAAGCCTTTAAAAGCCTTTACATGATACCACATTATATTCACGGAGGAGGTCTACTGCTAAAATTACTGCCCTCGATCTGACCTTCGCGGTGATACCTCACATGCATGGTGCAATTGCTGTTTACATATGACGCCAGACCAACGCTTGTGTACGCCTTTGCGCAAGAGAAGGGGGGGCAGGGGTGCTTTTTTTTTTTTTTTTTGTTTTTTTTTTTATTTATTTAGCTTTTTTATTTTATTTTTAAACTGTTCCTTCCATTTTTTTTCTTTGTTATGATTTTTATTGTTATCTCAGGGAATGTAAATATCCCCTATGATAGCAATAGGCAGTGACAGGTACTCTTTTTTTGAAAAAATTGGGGTCTATTAGACCCTAGATCTTTCCTCTGCCCTCAAAGCATCTGACCACACCAAGATTGGTGTGATAAAATGCTTTCCCAATTTCCCAATGGCGCGGTTTATATCCGGGAGGGGGGACATTCCCTCCCACTGCTTGTAAAAGCAGTCTAGAGGCTAATTACCCGCTAGAATTGCTTTTACATGAAAGCCGATCACTGGCTGAAAAGAATGATACCAAGATGATACCTAAACCTGCAGGCATCATTCTGGTATAACCATTCAAAGTCCAGCAACATACTGGACATATATTGTAATCTTTTTTTTTTCATGCAGCCTCTTGGCTGAACGAAAAAAAGAGATTGATTGGTGGGTATGCCCACCATTAGAATACCTCCCTTCATCCACCCACTTCTAATGATGGGCATACATGCACCATTTATATATGCCGATGCATGGGGGCATCCTCCCGCAAAAGTTATGCCGTGTACACACGGTCGGAATTTCGACCGTATGTACGTGGCATTAGGAGCCAATCGCTCCTCCCCCCCCTGCTGCCCCCATGCTTCGGCATATATGCTCTTTTTTTTAACTGTGGTGGTGAAATCACCTCCTACAGCGTTGGAGTCGCGGCTTTATGTATCGTGGGAGCAAACGCTGTTGCTGTCAAGATAAATAAATCCGCGTTGCAACTGAATGGCGCACCTGAAAACAAAAAAATGCTCAACACTAAAACACAGTAAACAAAATTACATACCTGAAAAGCAAGCGTGATAAAACATGATAAAACATAATAAAACATTGCAGAATAGAATGGAGTAAAAAAAAGAGCAACAATAGAGAGAGAATAGAGTGAGAGAGAGAACAATAAAACGACAACTATTTTATTTTTTTTTATTTTTTTGAGATTCACAGGTAAAAAAGCTCCTGACTGAAGCGACTGAATCAAAACGCTACCACAAAAAAACTGTTAGCGATCGCAGGGATCAGGCCTGACTCTGCGAACGCTGCAGTTATGTGTGCTTAGTGTTTTGTAAGTGACAGTGATCGATCGATACTGCACTTGGGTGGGCTGGGCTGGGCGGAGGGGGAAAACGCAGGTGCTAGCAGGTATCTGGGCTGATCCCGCTAACAATGCGTTTTTTTTTGGAACCCTAAACTGCTGGGACGCTAGTATAGATCTGATCAGATCAGATATCGATCTGTTCAGATACTGTGCCACTAAGGGAGGTGTATGCTTTGCGCGTGGGTGTTTGCGGTACTGGCACTAACCTGGGGCGACGCAGACCTTATTTGACCCTAAAACCTAATTGATATCACCCGCCGGGCGATCAGGGGGTTAAACCGTTATTGGGTAATAAATGGCGGGTGCCCTGACAGTATAAAAAACAAGCTAACTAACCAGCGTCACCCGTAACAGTAATACAAAAAAAAACTGGTTACCTAGCGACACTAATGCAGCGATCAGAAAAACGATCGCTTAGTGACACTGGCAAAAGGGGGTGAAAGGGTTAACTAGGGGCAATCAGGGGGTTAAACCTTTATTAGGTAATATATGGGGGTACCTGACGCTATATAAAAACCTGACGGGGAACCTAAATAACGAAATAACTAACTGGCTAACCAGCGTCACCAGTGACAGTTATACAGTGATCACTGGTGAAAGGGTTAACTCTAGGGGCAATCAGGGGGTTAAAACCTTTATTTAGGTTGTAATATGGGGGTACCTGACCTATAAACCTATTTATGAACCTATATAAACATGGCGGTTACCTAAAAAAAAAAAAAATGGTTACCTAGCGACACTAATGCAGCGATCAGAAAAACGATCGCTTAGTGACACTGGCAAAAGGGGGTGAAAGGGTTAACTAGGGGCAATCAGGGGGTTAAAACCTTTATTAGGTAATATATGGGGGTACCTGACGCTATATAAAAACCTGACGGGGAACCTAAATAACAAAATAACTAACTGGCTAACCAGCGTCACCAGTGACAGTTATACAGTGATCACTGGTGAAAGGGTTAACTCTAGGGGCAATCAGGGGGTTAAAACCTTTATTTAGGTTGTAATATGGGGGTACCTGACCTATAAACCTATTTATGAACCTATATAAACATGGCGGTTACCTAAAAAAAAAAATGGTTACCTAGCGACAGCAGTGACACTAATACAGCGATCAGAAAAACGATCGCTTAGTGACACTGGCAAAAGGGGGTGAAAGGGTTACCTGGGGGGCAATCAAGGGGTTAAACCTTTATTAGGGGGGGGTAGGGGGCTACCTTGGACCTAAAACTAACTGCCCTGACAGTTATTACAGTCACACTGACACTAAATGCAGTGATCAGTAAATAAATGATCACTGCAATTAGTGACACTGTGACTGGGGGGGGAGGGGGTGATCTGGGGGGTGATCAGGGGGTGACAGGGGGGTGGAATATGTGCCTAACTGTACTGGTGTCAGTGTAGTGTTGTGCACTAACCTGTACATGTTCGCCGCTCGGCGTCTCCGGTCACATAGACCGGCGCACCGAGCGTGACATCACTTCCGCCTTCCTGTCTATACAATAGACAGGAAGGGGAAGTTTCTCATTGGCCAGGAGCGATCGCGAGGGGGTGGCCAGAAACCACTGGCCGTCCCCTCGTCCCGGATCGCTCCTGAAGCGATCCCGACCGTCCCCGCCGGCGGAGGGGGGTCCGATCGGACCCCCCAACCGCCGGAAGAATGTCACGTACAGGTACGTGATTCTGCCTGTACGTGCCATTCTGCCGACGTAAATATACAGGGGGCGGTCGGGAAGTGGTTAAGTGAATAGCATTGATTACATACAGTGCATCCGCAAAGTATTCACAGCACTTCACTTTTTCCACATTTTGTTACCTTACAGCCGTATTACGAAATGGATCAAATTCATTATTTCCCTCAAAATTCTACAAACAATACCATATAATGACAATGTGAAAGAAGTTTGTTTGAAATCTTTGAAAATTTATTAAAAATAAAAAACGATAAAAAACATATCTACATAAGTATTCACAGTCTTTGCGATGACACTCAAAATTGAGCTCTACAACTACAACTTGATTGGAGTCCATCTGTGGTAAATTCAGTTGATCGGACATGATTTGGCACACACCAGTCTTAATAACGTCCCGCAGTTAACAGTGCATATCAGAGCACAAACCAAGCCATATAATCCAAAGAATTGTCTGTAGACCTCCGAGACAGGATTGTGTTGAGGCACAGATCTGGGGAAGGGTACAGAAACATTTCTTCAGCATTGGAGGTCCCAATGAGCACAGTGGCCTCCATCATCCATAAATAGAAGTTTGAAACCACCAGGAATCTTCCTAGAGCAGGCCGCCCAGCCAAACTGAGCGATTGGGGAAGAAGGGCTTTAGTCAGGGAGGTGACCAATAACCCGATGGTCACTCTGACAGAGATTCAGCATTTCTCTGTGGAGAGAGGAGAACCTTCCAGAAGAACAACCATCTCTGCATCACTCCACTAGTCAGGCCTGTGTGGAAAGATGAATGAAGCAATGTGCAGAAACATCCTTGATGAAAACCTGCTCCAGAGCGCTCTGGACCTCAGACTGGGGCCAAGGTCTATCTTCCAAGTGGAATACAACCCTAAGCACACAGCCAAAATAACAAAAGAAGTGGCTACAGGACAACTCTGTGAATGTCCTTGAGTGGCCCAGCCAGAGCCCACACTTGAACACGATTGAACATCTCTGGAGAAATCTGAAAATGGCTGTGCACTGATGCTCCCCATCCAACCTAATGAAGCTGCCAAAAAATAGGTGTGCCAAGCTTGTAGCATCATACGCAAAAAGACTTGAGGCTGTAATTGGTGCCAAAGGCTTCAACAAATTATTGAGCAAAGGATGTGAATACTTATGTACATTTTATTTATTTATTTTTTTTTTTTTATACATTTGCAAAGATTTCAAACAAACTTCTTTTATTTTGTCATTATGGGGTATTGTTTGTAGAATTTTGAGTAAAATAATGAATTCAATCTATTTTGGAATAAGGCTGTAACATAACAAAATGTGGAAAAAGTGAATCGCTGTTCATACTTTCCGGATGCACTGTATGTCATTACAATGGCTTATGAAAGTCAGTGGGAATTACTGTATTAGGCAGCAAGTGAACATGTTGTCCCTGAAATGTGTTGAAAGCAGAAAAATGGGCATTGCAGTTTGTTGTGTATGGGGCTACACAGCTGCAGACCTGTCAGGAAGCCCATGCTGGCACAATGGGAACGTGAGAATCAGAAGTGGACCACTGAGCAATGAAAGAAAGTTGTCTTTTGATGACGCCCTGGAGGAGGGGCGAAACGCGTTGACGTAATTTCCGGCCAAAGAACCATTGACGCCACTTCCTGTTCCCGTGGAGCGCACGCTGGATCAGCTGCAACCACGGAAGTATCTGAGAAGTTTGCCTGAGAAGTTTGCCTTCCCCTTTGCATCCTGTAAGTAGCGCAGAGTGCGCATTTAATATCCTGCTACAGCATTTACAACTTGCTCTCTTCTTTTACCGGTCCAACACCCCCAAGAAAATTACTGTGCCCTGTGTGCATACATCGCTCCCTGGATCCTCTGGCCTGTTTTTCTCCAGCTTTGCTTTTTATGCCTGCTTGCCGTATCACAGCTTGTCTGCATATCTGCTCTTTGCTCTGCTGTTTGTCTACTGGTCCGGTGAGTCCATTCCAAGGAGGAGCTTATATGTACTTTGGTCTTGGTTTTTTTGGGTTTATTACTGGACACATTCACATTTTTTTATTTCTCATCACATATTTGTTTGTGGTTTATCACTAATTTGATACACATGGAATTAGTTTTATGATTATTTTTTATTATGTTACTTAATATTTTTCACATATATAATAGTCTTATCATACACAATTTTTTGATGCAAGTCAATTTTGTGGGAATTTTTTTATTATTTGATCACAATTTTGTTTGCCAGCGCTGTTTTATTGGTTTAAGAATGAAAGAAGGTGGCCTGGTCTGATAAATCACATTTTCTTTTACATCTTGTGGATGGCCCGGTGTGTGTATCACTTAACTGGGGAACAGTTTGGACCAGGATGCAGTATGGGAAGTGGAGGCAGTGTGATACTTTGGGCAATGTTTTGCTGGGAAAGCTTAGGTCCTGCCATTCATATGGATGTTACTTTGACACATACCACCTACCTAAACATTGTTGCTGACCAAGTACACCCCTTCATGGAAACAGTATTCATGATGGCAGTGGCCTCTTTCAGCTGGATAATGTACCCTGACACTGCAAAAATGGTTCAAGATTGGAGTGAGGAGCACAGCAATGAGTTCCAAATTCTCCAGATCCTTATCCAATGGAGCATCTGTGGGATGTGCTGGAAAAACAAGTCCGATCCGTGCAGGCCCCATCTCGCAATTTACAGGACATAAAGAATCTGCTATTGACAGCTTGGTGCCAGATACCACAGCATACCTTCAGAGGTCCAGGTCCATACCCCGACAGGTCAGGAAGAGTTTGCTAGGATGGGAAACCTCACATAGAAAACTTGTGCAATGAGTTTGATAATTCTGTGGATGGGGAACTGACGGGCAACTGTGTGAAAAGCACTTGGAGAGCATCTGTCTATGAGCTGTTGTGGGTGAGCAAAGGCCTGCATGGACCCTGCAGTACTTCCTGAAGTAAGTACTGAAGTAAGTAAGCACAATATGTTTTTATTTTACTGCTGAAGTAAAGCTATACTTTCAGTTAACTCAGCACAAGAAAATAAATGTGGGACCACTAATCCTTCAAAGAGGCTATACTGTATGGCGCCTTCTTGCCATAGAGCTACCATCTCTGCACATCCCCTGTCACATATATACATATATACTAACCAATGTTACTGCTTCTAAGTGCTGTCGTATTTGTTCTACCTAAGCACATAGCGAGATCAGAAACTGCAGGAAAACTTACATTGCCAGTTGGTGCTAGTGATGGGAGTTGGTGCAATGATAAATTATATCAGAGCAGAAGAGGGCAAAACCTCTGGCTAAAAGCTACAAAGGCAAGATTCTTCTACCAGAGTCATTCTCATTTATTTATGTTGTGCCAATAGCACAATATCGAGGAAAATTACATCAAGGAAGCAAAGGGCATTGGTAAAGTATACATTAAAATGATATACTGTATATTTTGGCCACGCTCAGGTCAAAAAAGGAAATCGTATCATTGGTTCTCTTCCACTAGTGAGCAAAGATGTTTAAAATAAGTAGCTGCTAAAATCACTAAGGCCCCTTTCACACCGGGGCGGTGAGCCGCGGTGACGGTAAAGCAGCGCTATATTTAGCGCTGCTTTACCGTCGTTTTCACCGCGGTTTTCGGCCGCTCGCGGTGCGGTTTTACCCCCCGCGAGCGGCCGAAAAAGGGTTAAACACCCCCCGCAGAGCGCCGCCGTAGCCGCGGTATTACCGCGGTAACCGCGGTATTGCCGCGGTTTTACCGCGGTCTCCCATTCTTTTCAATGGGAAGGAGCGGTATAGGAGCGGTGAACACACCGCTCCTATCCCGCTCCAAAGATGCTGCTAGCAGGACTTTTTTTTTCATCCTGCTAGCGCACCGCTCCAGTGTGAAAGCCCGCCGGCTTTCACACTGGAGTTAAAGGGGCAGGATTTTTTCATGCGGTGAACAGGCGCTATTTTTAGCGCTGCACCGCATGAAAAACGCCCCAGTGTGAAAGGGGCCTAACTATAACCAAGAAGTCAACAAGTTAAATATGTGCTTATACAACCGACTGCAATTTGACATCTATGGGTACTTTTAGTAATCATATCTACCATACCAACCCCTCTCCCTAAGCTGAGCATT
Source organism: Lithobates sylvaticus (assembly GCA_028564925.1). NCBI lineage: Eukaryota > Metazoa > Chordata > Amphibia > Anura > Ranidae > Lithobates > Lithobates sylvaticus. The sequence continues at coordinate 109,376,897 of CM053033.1, forward strand.
TTACTAATAGTACATAGTGCAGGGCTCCAGTAATCTCCATTGTACAACCTTCCTGCCACCGCAAAATGTAATCTTTAAAATTGCAATCCAGCCAGTGCATCTTCTGCACATGTGTGAAAACTTGGGGAAATGTCTGGGGCAGTGCCAGATTAAGAACATTGTAGGCCTGGTGCTGAGGATTTTGGTGGGGCCTTTTATAAACAATAAATAAATAAATAAAAATGCAAATTTTTTTTAAATAACAAATTAAATTAAAGAGAGAGATGGAGGGTGAGAGAGATAAAGGGGATGAAAGAGGGGTGAGGGGTAAGGGAGGGAGGATGAGAGAGAAAGGGGGGGGTGAGAGAAAGAGGATGCACATGAGCATGCATGGGAATGATATCAACGCAGCCCGGCCAAGGCAAGTGACCGAAGGCACAGAACCCGGAAGGAAGACCGGGTGAAGATGGAAGCGCCCGGGCCCTGCCGGATTGATCACAGCACAGCACTGGAGGGCTCAGTCTGACAATTTAAGTGTACCCTAATGTGCTAATATGCTGTGCATACTTGTACATTATGGCATAACCTACCCCAGGGCCTCTAAAAAGTAGTAATGTTAGAAAGGTTTACTACCGCTTTAATATCACAGGAGCCTCTCATGGTGCCCCCTACTGACCCTGTGGCCCTTGGGCAGTGCCTAAGTGCATAGTTGCCAACACTTTTTTTACAGGTGCTATATTTAGAGTAGCTGACATCCCCTATGTTCCTCTATACATCACAATAGTAATTACAATATTAAATAAGTACTAATAATGGGACAGAACAAATATGAGGACTGAGATTTCCTTTAGTTGAACTAACAAAAGCGTGCCCATTCTAGAGCTGGTAACATTGAGGATATTCAATATAATTTTAAAGAACTATTTTTGTGGGTAAGAGGCATAGGGGAGGAGTATGGATGGTATAAAAGTGGAAAGTATGTGCAGGTGAGGGAGAGGAATGTGGAGGGTCTAACCGTGGGCACTATGAACATGAGAGGAGTGCGGAGGGTATGGCAGAAGGCATTATGTACAGCAGAGGAGTGTGAAGGGTATGACAGTGGGCAGTATGCACAGGAGAGGAGTGTGGGGGGTATGACAGAGGGTAGTTTGTACCAGAGAGGAGTGTGGAGGGTATGACAGTGGGCAGTATGTACAGGAGAGGAGTGTGAAGGGTATGACAGTGGACAGTATGTACAGGAGAGGAGTGTGGGGGGTATGACAGAGGGTAATATGTACCGGAGAGGAGTGTGGAGGGTATGACAGTTTGCACTATGTACAGGAGAGGAGTGCGAAGGGTATGGCAGAAGGCACTATGTACAGGAGAGGAGTGTGAAGGGTATGACAGTGGGCAGTATGCACAGCAGAGGAGTGTAGAGGGTATGACAGTGGGCACTATGTATAAGAGAAGAGTGGGGAGGGTATGACAGTTGGCACTATGTACAGGAGAGAAATGTGGAGAGTAGGACAGTAAGCAGTAATTACAGGAGAGGAGTGTGGAGGGTATGACAGTGGGCACTATGTATAGGAGAGAAGTGTGGAGAGTATGACAGTGGGCACTATGTATAGGAGAGGAGGATGAAGTAATCTGGGAAGGAAAAATGTAAAGGCTTGTGGAAGGATGTTTAGAGACTGCATAGTGGTTAAGCGGGCCATACATGTATTGAAATTACACCAATTAAGCAGAGACCAGCCATAGTCGATCTATGTATGGGCTACCTTGTTTTACACAAGTCAACCTATTAACTGACTTGAGTACAACCAGCCTGTCAGGTTTTCCCCAAAACAATCAGTGCTGCCAGCTATAGTTAGGAACACTGATCATTGTATTCACTGGCAGAACACAATAACACTGCGGGAGTGATTCCCCCATTCACAGGTGAGAGAGTGTGTGGGGACAGGCTGGGGAGAGATACTAGTCAGTGGCTGGGTAGGCACTGGTTAGTATCAGAGCCAGATACACACAGGTTACACATGTAACCTGTAAAAAAAATGTAAAGCATCACACAAAAAAAATCGTGCTAACTTTAGTGTTTTTTTTTTTTTTGATGAATGAAACCGTTTCTTTCCAAAAAAAACGTTTGAAAAATTGCTGCGCAAATATCGTGTAACATAAAAAGTTGCAAAGACCACCATTGTATTCCATAGGGTGTCTGCTAAAACAATATATATAATGCTTGAGGCTTCTGAGTAATTTTCTAGCAAAATAAAATTATGATTTTTACATGTAGGAGAGAAGTGTCAGAATTGGCTTGGGTGGCAAGGGGTTAATTATCATAAGTAATATACAAATAATTATTATAAGCCCTGTGAGTTTATCCTCTCAGTCTGCTGCAGAGTGTTCCAGCTTGTATTTATACTGGCCGCTCTGTATGTAGCTTCTGACAGGCTGCGCAAGCAGCCCTGTATCTCCGGAACCATAGATGAAAGCAGCCCCATATTTTAACCAGTGCTGGAGTAGGTCTTTAGCTACCTACCCCCCCAAATGTGGGGTCTCTGTGACTCCTGACCACTGAGCTACAACCCTCGAAGTCGATCTTTTTTTTTTTTTTGATTATTTTTTTTTTTTTTGTGCTGCTCAAGGCCTGGTCTGAAGTTACTCAAGGGGTGCATGTGGGGTTCTGGTGTCTCTCTAAGGAACCAGGGTCTGAAACAGCACATAGGGCGAAAAGATGCATGGGAAGCACTTTTACATAAACCTATAACAGATGTTACCTGTCGGGAATGAACCCTAATTACCCACATTTTTATGGCAACAAAGCAAACTATAGCACGGTCATGGGAAACACCACTTCTGAGCTTCAAAGAGATTAAAAATCGATTCACGGCATGCTCATTGACGAAAAGTTGGCGGCGATCCTTGAAGACAAGTACAACAAATTTCAACGGATTTGGCAACCATGGATAGACCACTTCCTGCCTTCTCAAATGACCTCCCGATTTCTAGAACTGTAAAAGTTCCATGTGATACAGCTTAAAGCCCCTGGGGTGCCTGATTCCCTCCCTTCTCCATTTCTCTTCCCTCTATTTATCTTCTTTTTATTTTCTTGTTGCTTTTCTTTACCTACTTACTCCCCCTCTTTGTTGAGCTCCTGTAGGCTCTGGATAAACAGCGCAGGCCGTGGCAGATTCTTCTTCTATTTTTTTTTGTGCCAGGCTTGTTCATATATTTTATTTGAGTTATAGAAGCATTAGGATATGAGCTGCCTGATATTGATTAGATTGCCTAGAACAGAGGTTCTCAACCTTACTAGTGCCGTGACCCCTTGTTAAAATTTCCCAAGTTGTGGGGACCTCTAAGGCCCCTTTCACACTGGGGCGGGGAGCCGCGGTGACGGTAAAGCAGCGCTATATTTAGCGCTGCTTTACCGTCATTTTAACCGCGGTATTCGGCCGCTCGCGGTGCGGTTTTACCCCCCGCGAGTGGCCAAAAAAGGGTCAAAGACCCCCCGCAGAGCGCCGCCGTAGCGGCGCTTTGCGGCGATATTGCCGCGGTTTCACCGCGGTGTCCCATTCTAATCAATGGGAAGGAGTGGTATAGGAGCGGTGAACACTTTTTTTGCCGTCCTGCTAGCGCACCGCTCCAGTGTGAAAGCCCGCCGGCTTTCACACTGGAGTGAATGGGGCAGGATTTTTTCAGGCAGTATACAGGCGCTATTTTTAGCGCTGTACCGCCTGAAAAACGCCCCAGTGTGAAAGGGGCCTAACAGTAAAATTATTTTCGTAGCATGGGTTGTCAGCACCCAAGGCAAGACAAGTAATTTGCGCCCCTAACCCATGGACATTTAGCGCTCCCTTCCCCTCGTACAGTATTAAAACCCCTTATGGTACATTTTAGGATGTATCACTCTTTCTCTTTGTTCTCCTTTTATCTCTCAATATCCTGATTTCTTGTTTTTCTTTCCCCATCCCTCTCTCTAGCCATCTTTCTTGTTCTTTCTCTTATTCTTTCCTCTCCCTTTTTCTTTGTTCCTCCCCCTCTTTTCCTCTCACTTCCATGTATTCTCTATTTTTATTCCTTCTCTTACTCCTTGGTGGGGTTGGGGGTAATGGGATGAGTGGCAGTGCTGGCGGGCAGTTGGGATCAGTGCCAGTGCCGGTGAGGGATGGGATGAGTGGCAGTGCTGGCGGGCTGTTGGGATCAGTGGCAGTGCTGGGGGGGTGGGGAGTTCTGATCAGCCTACTTTGGTGCCCTTTGTTGAAGGTCATCTGCTGATCTGAGAACTGTAGTGGGGACTTTTAATGGCAACTCTAATCACAGGTAGTGTTACCGACTTTGTGGTGTCTCGTAGCAGTGACACCTATGCCGAAATCAGGAGATAGGGTCCTGCTGGGCGGCTTGCGAAAAGACTGGAAGAGCAGCATGGGCTTCAGGAACAGCCCAGGATACGGTGACCCCTGGCAAATCGTCTTTCGAACCCTGAGGGGGTCCCGACCTCCAGGTTGACAACCACTGGCCTAGATGTTGTTCTTATAAGCAAATTTTGTGAACAACGACCTTCTGTTACAGATGCTCAACTTGCATTTACAAATAGGTATTTAACGAGACCTGCTTTACCTATGTCATTTCACACTATCAGGCCATTGGCCTTCTTACTTTACATTTGCTGAGCAATATTTGTACAAGGTGTATTGTTACTCCATTTTTCCGTTTCATTTATGTACCACTTTTACCTCTTTCGTTTTTTTATTGAAAAAATCTCAATAAAATTCAGTAAAAGAAATAGCACATAGGGGTTAGTGGATATCACTGCAACACAAGGTTAGCCTGTGAGTCTAGGAGGAGGAGAATTTGCTATGGGTAACCACAGGAGGAAACTGCAATCAGTCGTTGGCATGGTACCTGGTTAAGTGACGGGTTCTCCGGTAGTGAGAGGGTTTGGTTTTGTGACTCCCTCCCTAGCTTTCTGCCTCGGCCGGTCTCCGGAGGTGGAACAGTGTTATGGAAATCTATGGCCTGGTCACTAGATACGTAAGGCAAGAGTTAATTGAGAGCATGCATGAGGTATGCGCTAAGTGCTCGGCAGGACCCCATTCTGTTATTGGGAGTGAGGTAACAGAAGTACGCTGACTGGTGGAGTGGGCATAGGCTCTGAATGCCCCTCCTAATGCAACACATACACCTGTACAAATGTGTAGGACAAGGGACAACATCTTCTGGAGGGACTCTGCTTGCAACACTACACACAAGTGGCATATCTGTAAGTTGGAGGACTGCCTTAATGTTTGATTTTCCACAAGACCGTGGCCCTGCCTGGTCCTGGGCATTGATGAGCATGCCTTAGGGTGAGGTGTTACCCCTGTGCTAGTATAAGTGACCCTGGACACTGTCTGGCATAGCCCAAAGTTGTCCTCTCATGTGACCCAGAACTTACCGCCCAACAAGTTAATGGGAAGCATAAAGAAAAGGTCCATCATCAACCGCCTACCCAACAGCTATCCCTCACGTAACGTTCTCCCCCCCACACACACACAAACGCACAGGTACAGCCCTGGTTATTAGCAAAATGCTCAGCACAGAGAAGGGAAGCCCTAAAGGATAAGGGCCTAAAAGTGAACTTACCCTTTAACATAGCTCCCAACTGTCCCTGATTTGTCCCTCTTTCCTCCTCATTTGTCCCTCATTTTGGTATGATCCATATAGTTGTATATAAAATGCACTTTTTATCTTTCAAAAAGTGTTTCCCAGTGCTAAACCTTTCATCCAAATTCTAAATTTCTGCATTTGTAAATGTTAAAAGCCAATATAAAAAGGAATAGTAGTGGTAAAAAAAAAAAAACTTGAAGATTTAATTAACCTTTTCTTTGGTTAATTCTGCTTTTAAGGGGTGTGGCAGGGGGTGTGTCCTATGCCTACATACGTTTGCTAGTAGGTGTCCCTCATTCCCATCTAAAAATGTTGGGAGGTATGCTTTAAGCCTGGCTGCTGTTACTCCAAGCCTACTTCATTAAATCAGGCAGCTCCCAGCATCCTTGTCATTGTGAGGCACAGAATCTGGCTGCCTCTTATGACCTTTCTTTGATAGTGAGAGACACTTGGTAGCTCTGGGCAAACAAATGCCTCTTTGCTTCTCCTCCTCGCACCACAAACATCATTCAAAAGACTGACTGGCCTCCTCCCAGTGATGTACAGATGTATAGAGTTGAGGTGAACATCACTCGCAGTGACATCTCCGCTGACTTCCTCAATCTGTTCCACGCTGGCCTCCTCTGTTCCAAGCAGAACACACAGCAGTGGTGGCATCTCAGGGGCTTATAAATGATTACTGACATATGTTAATGGAACAAGTCAAGGTGGGAAAAGAGCACAGGAGAGGAGACCTGCTTTATCACTGGCCTGCCAGAGCTACTGTCGACTTTGTCAGCTCCCAGCATAGACAGCAAACCAGGAGGATCTTCTTTAAGCCTACTGTAATGAAACACAATAATTCCCTACAATACATACAAGGCCTTCTGTAATACCCCACCTATATTTCCACTGCTGGTGGAAAGCTGCGTTGGGATCGGGGATGGCAGTCGGTGTTGACTGGCCCATGGCAGCACACAGTAACTGTCATTAAAGTAAGAGAATAGTATGGGAAAGAATAATGATGTGTCAGGGGTTTAATCCAGCTTTATGATAGCCATGTGACTATAGTGGTCATATGGCACATGCATCTATGACAGTTCCCCAGCCTAAACCTGGTGCAGCACAAAAGCATGACTATACAGTATTTTTACCTGCTAATTTTACAATACTTTTCTCTTACTTACTCATAAAACCAGTGGCAGGAAAATTTGAATAGGACCAGTCTGCAATGGGGGAGATTTACTAAAACCAGAGAATGCTAAATCTGGTGCAGCTCTGTGTAGCAAAACAATCAGCTTCAAGGTTTTATAGTCAAAGCCTTATTGAACAAGCTGAAGTTAGATCCTGATTGGCTACCATGTAGAGCTGCACCAGATTCAGTTTTACTAAATCTCCCCCAAAATGTGTATCTGTAATATTCTGAATCTCTACTCTTGAATTGTATTACATTGCGTTCCATTTTTGGAAATTTTCACTTGTACTTGTGGTTAGTCAGTTAAAAAGTATTAAACTAAGTGCTACCTGCTTAAATTTGGTTCTGTTAAAAGACCCTTAAAACTGTCATGTGTCAGGGTTAAATGAAAGAAAACAAAAGACTTTGTCAATTGACAGCTTTAAGCTTCATACATACTATTCGATTTTCTGCAGATTTTTGTCTTCAGATTTACCAAAACCATGTAGTGCCTGATTGCATACAAATTGAAACTCTTAAGGATTGACTTCATACTATATGGTTTTGGTAAATCTGAAGACAAAAATCTGCAGAAAATCTAATAGCGTGTATGGGGTCTAACACCCCTCGAGCAGGCCAGAAAGAGTGTCAGTTATCATCCCTGAGCTCAGGCAGGAGACAGGTCAGTCTCTATCAGGGACCTTTCAGCCTTACACTGCACTGCCATTTCTGCTATGATAGGGGGGGAATACTAGTAAGTACCAACACACACACCTATCCCTTAAATGGTACGCTCCAATGTTATAACAACTCATGAGAGGAGTTTCAGACTCTTAAACAATTCTGTACCTTACTGGTTCTTTTTAAGGCATTCCTTGTAACATATACCAAATAGGGTTACGTTCGACTCGAACTTCGGGTGTTTGCCCGTTCACCAAATTTAGAACATTATGGGGCCTTCGCGGGAAATTTGGGCGCCCGTGGAACGCCCCATAATGCACTGCGAGACCGTCAATGCACTGCAAGATCGCAGTGCATTGACAGCTGCTGATTGGCCAAAGCATGCACCTGACCTGCATGCTTTGGCCAATCACAGCAGGCTCTGCTGTGAGAGCCATAATTGGCCAAAGGAAGGGCCGATCCTAGGGTCACAGACACCTGGGTGCAGAAATATTTCTGGCGTGGTCATCTTACAAACTCCTCCCCTTTAACATGTTTCTATGGCAATGACTCAAACACAGAGATGCTCCCCTAAGGAGTCTTCATTACCCTGGGATCCTCCCATGATCTCCTAACAATAAACAAAACATCTTGCCAATGAACACAGAGAGGGCTTCTGTTAGAAAGAGCCCCCAGACATACTGCAGACATAGTACAGGAGATGGTCAGAGACTGCAGACATGATACAATAGATGGTCAGAGACTGCAGACATGATACAATAGATGGTCAGAGACTGCAGATATGATACAATAGATGGTCAGAAGCTGCAGACATGATACAAGAGATGGTCAGAGACTGCAGACATGATACAATAGATGGTCAGAGACTGCAGACATACTACAAGACATGGTCAGAGGCTGCAGACATGATACAAGAGATGGTCAGAGACTGCAGACATACTACAAGAGATGGTCAGAGACTGCTGACATACTACAGGATATGGTGAAATGATACAAGAGATCAATGCATCAAATGCAGCCTACCAGTGCCCACCAAATACAGCCCTACCAGTGCCCACCATTTGCAGCCTACCAGTGTTCACCAAATGTAGCCTACCAGTGCCCATTAGATGCAGCTCACGAGTACCCATCAAATGCAGCTTATCAGTGCCCACCAAATGCAGCCTACCAGTGCAGTGTCCATCAAATGTAGCCTACCAGTGCCAACTAATTGCAGCCTACCAGTGCCCACCAAATGCAGCCTACCAGTGCCCACCAAATGCAACCTTCTCAGTGCCCATCAAATGCAGCCTGATCAGTGCCCACCAAATGCAGCCTGATCAGTGCCCACCAAATGCAGCTTGATCAGTCCCCACCAAATGAAGCTTGTCAGTGCCCATCAAATGCAGACTACCAGTGTCAACTAAATGCAGCCTTATCAGTGCCCATCAAATGCAGCCTGATCAGGACCCACCAAATGCAGCCTTATCAGTGCCCACCAAATGCAGCCTTATCAGTGCCCATCAAATGCAGCTTATCAGTGCCCATCAAATGCAGACTATCAGTGTCAACCAAATGCAGCCTTATCAGTGCCCATCAAATGCATCCTGATCAGTACCCACCAAATGCAGCCTTATCAGTGCCCACTAAATGCAGCCTTATCAGTGCCCATCAAATGCAGCTTATCAGTGCCCATCAAATGCAGCCTGCCAGTGCCCACCAATTGCAGCCTGTCAGTGCACACCAAATGGAGCATGCCAGTGCCCACCAAATGCAGCATGCCAGTGCCCACCAAATGTAACCTTATCACTGCCCACCAAATGCAAACGTATCACTGCCCACCAAATGCAACTTATCAGTGCCCACCAATTGCAGCCTGCCAGTGCTCACCAATTGCAGCCTACCAGTGCCAACCAAATGCAGCCTTATCAGTGCCCACCAAATGCAGCCTGCCAGTGCCCACCAAATGCAGCCTTATCAGTGCCACCCAAATGCAGCCTGCCAGTGTCCACCAATTGTAGCCTGCCAGTGCCCACCAATTGCAGCCTACCAGTGCCCACCAATTGCAGCCTACCAGTGCCCCTGTATCACACAGAGCGGCAACAGTCTTCTACTGTCGCGGAGCTTGGATTTGAATCTCCCAGGCAGCCACTGTAACAAAGTCCCACCTCCTAGACTGACCGGCTCCTATGATACACATAACACTGATTAAATTTCACCGCACCAGGCCACATGCCCTCAACATGGGGAGGGTGCTTTGGGGTCCCCCCCAAAAACCTTGTCCCCATGTTGATGGGACAAGGGCCTCTTCCCCACAACCCTTGCCCAGTGGTTGTGGGGGTCTGTGGGCGAGGGGCTTATCGGAATCTGGAAGCCTCCTTTAACAAGTGGGCCCCTAGATCCCAGCCTCAACTCTATGTGAATGGGTCAAAAAAGTAAAAGTGACAGTAGACAGTTTTTGACAATTCCTTTATTAAAAAAAAAAGTGTCCCGCGATGTCCATTCATCTACGTCCATATAAGTCACAGTGCCGACAGTCCCAAGAAAGAATGGAAAAACTCTGCCTCCAGTGACATAAACGGGTGACCCCGCCCCTCTGATGTAACGTGGCATCACATGATGTCAGAAGGGGCGGGGTCACCCGGTTACATCACCGGGTGGCTCCGCCCTCAACTATATAACAGCTGTCAAAGCAAAAACATGGCAGCCGCGGGGACACCTGGAATTTTTCAGTTTTGTTGTTTTTTTTCTCAGGACCGTCGGACGCTGGGATGGAAGATTAATGGACATCGCGGGACAATTTTTATTTTTTAATAAAGGAATTGTCAAAAACCTTCTCCTGCCATTTCTACTTTTTTGACACTTTTTTGGTGAATCGGTAGGGGTACAATGTACCCTCTACCCATTCACATGGGGGGGAACCAGGATCTGGGGGCCCCCTTAAAGGGGGCTTTCAGATTCCGATATGTCCCCCGCCCGCAGACCACCGCAACCACCGGGCAAGGGTTGTGGGGAAGAGGCCCCAAAGCACCCTCCCCATGTTGAGGGCATGTGGCCTGGTATGGTTCAGGAGGGGGGGGGTGCTCTCTTGCCCCCCCTTTTCCTGCGGCCTGCCAGGTTGCATGCTTGGATAAGAGTCTGGTATGGATTTTGGGGGGGGGGGCACGCAATTTTTTTTTATTTTTGGTATGGGGTTCCCCTTAATATTCATACCAGACCCAAAGGGTCTGGTAATGGACTGGGGGGGGGGGGGAACTCACGCCATTTTTTTCAATGATTTTTATCTATATTGCCGGGATTCAACAATACATTACAGCCGCAAGCAGTTTTAAATTCATTTTTTCCTTTAGAAATGTAATTTTGCTGTGGTACTGTTATGAACATGGGAAAGATGCACTACTTTACAGTCAGACTGAGGAGACCCCCCAGGCACGATATTTAAAGGAATATTTAATTTTTATTGTTTCACTTTAAGAATTATTAAAATCACTGCTCCTGAAAAAACTGACGATTTTAAAACTTTTTTTGCATTGATACATGCCCCCTGGGGCAGGACCCAGGTCCCAAAAACACTTTTTATGGCAATAACTTGCATATAAGCCTTTAAAATGAGCAATTTTGATTTTTCACAGTCGTGTCCCATAGACTTTAATGGTGTGCATGGTTTCAAATTTTTTAAATGTTTTGCCTGTTCGCATGTTCTGCTGCAAACTGAATTGGGGGGTGTTTGGTTCATCCCTAATACCAAACCCTATATAATTCCCAAGTTCAGGTTAGAAGCATTAACACAACCTAAGAAATAAGTTTAGTTCTGCTACAAACCTTTTGAAAACGTGGCAGTTGCCATAGAGGGGCAGGGTCAGGTTCTGGCTGGTACCTTCTGAGCATTGTGGTCCGGGTATCCTGCACCTTACTCATCTTTATCTGCATAAAAAAAAGGTAAAGTTATAATAACAGAGGACATTTCTGCATATAATACTTTTAAATACAGGATGGCTTGGTGTTAGCCCAATTCGCACAAGTACTTGCTTACATGAACCCCAGCACACATTTTTTTAAACAGATAGACGTGGCATATTTTGGCTACCAAACGGTTTCTTAATGTCTGATTGGCAACCCATCTCTATGGCCAACAAAAAGGGTTATTGTGTCGAAAACTTTTGTATCAGTTTTGATATACATGGGCTGAATCATTATTTGATTCCTTCCGTAATGTCTCTGCAGTGGATTTCTCTTTGTGGTCATTATGAGTGTGTTAGCAGGTTCTTAACGGGTACCATTGTATGTATTTCTGCTGTTATATGTAATTAGTTCATGTTGCCCAGGATGGGAAGGGGTTATCAGTGTCAAGACTCTTTCCCAGATTATCTGTGGTCCTGCCCCCTGTTGTAAGCCACATAAATACAGGGGGGAGGCTCAAGGTCTAGGCTCCCTTCCTGATGGGATTACAGAGGAAGGACTGCTGCACCATGTAGTCCTGCTGGAACACATGACCGCCTCATGGGCCAGGCTGCTGGTGTTCTCTCTGGATCCACAACTCTGCAAGTAATGGACTTCAGCTAAATTGACTTTCCTTTAGGTAAGGTATAAGCTGGGCAGCCGACATTAGATAGTTAGGGCTTGACTCTGTTTCATGTGTGCCATGCATGTACTGTGTTACTGAATGCTCAGTAAAGTTTCATCAACTGTTCCATGCCTGGTCTAAAATTTATCCAAAGGGGTGCATGAAGGTATATGGCAACAGGGCCTGTAACACACATGGAAATGAAGAGGAAGAGTTAGAGGGCCACCAAGGAAGAGTTAACCATACAGAGGAGTTGGCGGAAAGTCATGTCCAACATACAGTTGCTATGGGTAACCAGGACTGGTGGGAATGCTATAGCAGCCAGCCAGTGGGAAGGAGGTACTGGGCATGGGTGACAGGCCCTCTGGTTAGTAAGGGGAGTCGGTGCTCCCTTCCTACTAGTCAGTGCCCCACAGCATTTGGGACTGAATTCATGGCAAGGAGACCCCATGGACCTAGCTGCAGTTACGGGAGAGTGAAGGAGTTAATTGTGCACACAAGGAGATCAGCACTTATTTGTGTGGCGGGATCTTTGATCTGCCACTGGGAGTGAGGTGGCAGAGTAGCTGGGCTGGTGGAGGCTGACACAAGCTCTGCAGTGTCTCGCTCAAAATGCTAGATTTGGAAGATAAAAGGGTTGATTTACTAAAAGTAAATAGACTGTGCACTTTGCAAAGTGCAGTTGCTCCAGAGCTTAGTAAATTAGGTAAATCTTCATTTTGCAAAGAATATCACTTTCAAGGAAAATTAAAAAAACAGCATTTTTGCTTTCACTTGATTGGATGATGGAAGTCAGCAGAGCTTCTGTTCATTTACTAAGCTCTGAAGCAACTGCACTTCACAAAGTGCACAGTCTATTTGCCTTTAGTAGATCAACCCCAAAGTGTACAGTGTCATGGAAAGATTGTCTCACAGCAAAGATCCTTACGTTTGATGTGTGTATCTGTGCAATGTGAATGGCTCACTTTTAAGTGTTGCATGCTGCCTTGATGCTGATCTCCGCATGACGGTGGCCCTGCATGGTCTCAGGCACCAGTGAGCACGTTCAGCGGGGCGGTTTGGCCCCAGCCCCACAACCTGGTGTAGTCTCCATCTACAGGGCGAGTAGGCCCTGCCCACAAGTGGCTCTTACTTTGCTTGTTTGATTTTGAATCAACTTTAATCTTTTGACTAATGCCTCAGGAGGAGTGGTATACAATATGTGTGTGGTGGCAAAGCCAGGACATCTGCTGTAAAAATATTAGTATTGTTGTTCCTTAGGACTATAGGAGGCCAGGGTGTGATTCAGTCCAACCAAAGTCAAAAAACTGTTTGGGTAGACTGACCCTAAAAAGTGAGGCAATGTTCAAGTTTCACTTAACAGCCCATATCCTATAAAGCACTTACCTTTCTCAAGCTCTCCCACCACTCTATTCAGTATCTGCAACCTAAAAGGTCTGTGTGTAAGCAGATCAAACTGCTCGGAGCTTACACAAGTCTAATGATCCACCCACATATAGTGATTGGTCATACAGACACCGAGTGCTGTATCGTGTGAGGAAAGGCAATAGTCTTATGCTCCCCCATACGTATAAGTACTAAGTATAAGAAAGGCTTGGTGCGGGAAACGCAAAGAAATATCAGCAGGGGCAATCAAGTGAACTTGTCACTAAGGCCTAAATTGCCGTTCAGCAAAGATCACATATTCAACTAACTGACCTCTAATCACGTAACTGGCAATGGAGGGAGTCTGTAGTTGTATTTTCCCAAGGAAAGGTGTTACAGCCCTTCTCTTAGCCTTTAGTTTTCATCCCAGCTTTATGTTAACATTGATGTATAGGTTGACTTTACTGGTTGACCTCAGAAGTCTCCTCTCCACCACCTAACCTCTATTTTACCATTTAACTATCATCTATAAATGATGCTTCATGTTTTCCAATGCTTATAACTAATCCCCTGCCCTGCCAGCTGTAAAATAGCTGCTAATTAAACAAATCGCATAGTCCTGCACTTAAGCTGTAAAGCATCATATTCAGCGGCAATAAACCGCACAGGAATTGATTATTACCACATTAACGCTGCTCATCCTGATGCCATTAACGCATAATCCAGCCATTGGCTGCCCTTAAACACCATTTAAATATTAACTCTCGCTTCTTTTAAATGCCCGTTAAACATTTTTATTAAAACCACCTACATGGAAACATTAAAAGTTGAAGGACCAGCTTTCATTGCCCCTAGTAACCAATCATCTATTGCCTTTCATGTGTCTACTAACTGGTTGCTACAAGCAAAAGTATTCTTTCCAACATTAAGATCCATAAAGTTCATTTTTTAAAATGATACTAAAGACTATTTATGTTTAAATAAAAAGGATGTTATACTTACCTGCTTTGTGTATTGCACAGAACAGTCACTTACCTACGTCTTGGCTGTCCCTTGTCGGCACTGGAAGTGAATCCAGGAAGAGAGGAGAGCGATAAGTTCACAAAATAAATGCACATTTTTTTACAGTTAAAAAAATGTGCATTTATTACTTTTTTTTGTTTTTAGGAGCCTGTAAATCATTGCACTCATGATCAGCAGGCTCCTAAATGAAAAATGGTTCTGGACAGCCGCACTCCAAAAAAAGACTTTTATTCAAAAAACACACGAAATCCAAAATGCATGTCACCGCAGAACAAGACAGCTGATCCTGCAGACTGTCTGCCGTTAATACAGACAGGCAGTTACTGAATGACAGGAAGCTCAATGAACTACCTAGACCACTCACCAGTGCCCTGGTAGTTCATTGAGAAGTACAAGCCATCAGCTGCAAAGGCTGATGGTATTTGTAGTTCATTGATTCACAGGGCCATGCTCTCTTTGAATTGTGACAGCAGGTGCAGGGAGAAGATCCCCAGCCCAGTCACAGAGGGGGGGGGGGATCAGGGGAAGAGTAGGCAGATGCTCAACATGTTACAGGTTACACCCTAAGGGTGATCAGGTCCACCTGTTAGTTTTTCAGGCAGACCTGATCGGACCCTCTAGTCTCCTCTATGGAGCGGGGGATGTCAGCAGTGACATGTCCGCTGACATCCGCTGCTATCCGATCCGCTCCTTTCTTCAAAATACAGACGGATGGTGGTCCTATTTTCCATCCATCTGGCGGATTGGATACGATCGGATCAAAATGGACAGGCGGTCCGTTTTCACCCGATTTCTCCATACAGGAGAGCAGTACTGTGTCCGTCTCCGCTCTGCACAGTAAGTGGAAACGGACCTGTCAGTGGGGATCAGCGAGGCGATCCCCTGCTGAGCAAGCGGATTCCGTTCCACAGAGGCGCCCGTGTGAAAGGGGCCTAAATATGGGTGTAACATGTTCAGAAAGGTAAACTTGTCCTTTAAGGACCTGTGTTTTAATAGCACCAATCTGACATTGGTTTGAGACGCTTCTGAGCTCATTCAGAATTCAATGATAGTCGCATTTGGCCTGCAGGTGACCTTTTTCAGACCTGCATTTTACCTATTTCAAGTGCGTTTTGCATTCCCATAGACTTCTATGGCAATACTAAACCCATCTGATGCAAACAAAACCCCATCTACACACACCTTTATTCTACCCATAGGTAGACCTCATTTGTTACCTCATCCAGACAATAACAATTATATAAAGATATGGCTATATATCTAGGGAGATCAATAATAATATAAAGAGTATATTATTGGATAAAATACATTTTTTGCAGAATGTTTTTATGTGGACTTTCTGCCAAAATGACTGCACATGTTTTTATCATGATCATTCAAACTTGAGTGTGTTAAAAAGGATGAGAGGGCCACAAGACCTAAATGAGTCCAGTAAGAATTTATTTTTCATGACAGGTAGTCAAGAAGCCAACGCGTTTCAGGGCTCAGCACTTCCCATCATCAGTCTTGAATGCTGGCAATGACTTCACAGACAGAATGGGCAATAGTTGCAATGTAAAACCGATAAGTAAATGGTGATTGGGGTCAACAGATCATTCTACAACATGGCATACTCTGTGTAGGGTGGATTTTCTGATTGCCATCTTTTGGCTACAACTGGTCACACAAAATACCTTCCTCGGATAATCCCTAACTAAATGTACAGTGCATTTAATAACTATTATGACTTAGAAGAAGATCACTTTTTTGGAGCTATATAAAATCAATAAAACTCCTAAAGATTCACAAATTTTATATTACAGCTGTGTCAGTGTATTTAACAATAGCCACCTTGTTTTTCAAAGGCCTGGTATTAATTTATTTCTGTGACCCCATTGGGGACATTTTTCCTGTGTGGTCACTGGGGCAAGAAATGAGCAGAATCTTTCCAACACAGAAAATAATAAAAGTACTTTCTATTTGTTGGGGAATGGGGAACAGTTAAAACTGCCCCCAAGTTTTTTTCCCCACACTAGGGAACAGAGAACACTAACAGGTTGCCTTTCCATAAGCCTGTGTGCCTTTTATGACACTTACCTTCTCCTTGGATATCATTCGGAGGGCCTCGCTCGCCTGACGCTGCTGCTCAAGCCAAAGATTTTGGTATTTGTGTTCAATTAATTCATATATGGGTGTCGATGGCCTAAAAGGAAAGCAATCAAAGCTGAATTCCAGGCAGATTTAAAAGCATGATTTATTACAGTAAGATATTTAACAAAATAATTAAATAGGTTCTTAAATTTAACCGTAAGAACCTGAACCTGTATTAGTATTAGCTTCCAGTAATTCTTGTACGTGGCATCTAGACCCAACATTGAGGAAGGGTTGGAGACTTACCTGTTCAAAAGGCCAAGTTTACATTTTTGACTAAAACACCCAGCCCCTCTCTCTAGCTGCTGTAAACATTCAAAGTTTTGTGTCTGCAGCCCAGATACATACGATACATATTAAAAGTCTGAACACACGTTGCAGGTCCAACGGTATAGTACATATAAGTCTATGGGATATTAGTGCACAGGTAGCCCAGTACTAGAATTTTTTGGCTGGGCTGCAGGCAATGAGGGAGGATGTTGGCAGGTGCAGTCCATACTCCCCACTGTAGGTGGTGCTCCACCAAAGCGGCAATACAGGAGGGGAGGGAAGTCATGAGAAAGTTGGTTCGTCTATGATTTCCTGCAGTCACCAGGGGAAAAACTGTCCAATTAAATACTGGTGCCCCCTGTGATCTCCACGGCCAGCTTATTTAAAGAATAAATATTTAAAGTGGTTGTAAACCCTCACATATCCAATGAAGTGAACAGCCTCAGATGATACACAGAGTTCTCCTACCTAGGTTTTACTTGTTTATCTGTAGTTAATCTTCTCCTCTCTACACCCCTTCAACAGGACAGATCGAGCACAGAGGAAGGGGTGGAGAGACTGCAGTTGCAGTGTGTGAGAGCTGATTGGAGGAAAGGAACACAGCCCCCTCCATACAGCAGAACTGTGTTCTGAATAGAACAAGCTCTGTTGTCAGCTCTCTCTCCCCCCCCCCCTCCCCGACACAAATTTATCTCATGTGTTGGGAAAATTTCTCAGAAGTGACACATACTGATAACGAAGCACCAGAGAGAAATTACACGAAGGGACTTTGTCCGCCGGACCTAGTCCAGCGGACAAACCGCCGGACTTTCCAGCTGGGCTTCGCCGGACTTGGAAGCGAACGGACTTGACCACACACGATCACGCTAAAAGTCCGGCGGTTCACGCGATGACGTACAGCACGTACGACGGGACTATAAAAAGAAAAATACTAGAAAAATACTTGCTACTGAGCATGCGTCCTTTTTGGTCCGCCGGACCATACTACAGACGGCCGTATTGTCCGCCAGACTGCCAAGTCCAGCGGATAATTTTAAAACAAAACTTAAAACCTAGTCCGCCGGACTTTTGGTAAAAAAAGTCAGTCGAAGGCCCACACGCGATCGGACTGTCCGGCGGACTCGAGTCCAGCGGACAATCCCACGGGAAAGTCCCTTTGTGTGTACGAGGCATAAGAGCATTGTAGAGAGATAAGTAAACACTGCAGATATATGTGCTTTGCTCAGATTCCATGACTGAGGTTTACAACCAATTTAACAGCCTAGTCCCCTGATTTTGCACAAATTGTGCGAGTGGTTAGTTTAGGGACAGGTTCCCCTTCTGTCAGGGAACGTGCAAAGCGACAGGGAGAGTTTTCAAAGGAGTAGGGTAAGTGTAAGGACTACATGATCTCCTCTCAAGAAGCTTCCCACTTGGGTGTAGACTGGCCAGGCCGCATTCCCACTTCTTTCTGCAGAAGCTGTCAGCATCATCTCAAGATAATGCTCCTCTGCTACAGTTTCGTAAGTAGCTCCGGCCAGCTGTGCCTACCCATCTAGCCTAGTTGTGCATTGTTGGGACTTTTTAAAATACATTGTTCTCATTCACCTTCATTTTCACAAGGGAAAAACAGGCTAAGAGCAACCAGTCGATATGCGTGGTACCTGGTTAGTTGGCAGGTTATCTGGTAGCGAGGGGGCGGTGCTCTGAATCCCTCCCTAGCAGTCCTTTTCCCAAGGTCACTGTGAGCAGACTAGCATTACTGAGATCTAAGGCCTAGTCTCGACGTACGGGAGGTAAAGGAGTTAATGAGCACCCAGGAGGTCAGCACTATGTGCTCGGCGGGTCCTCATTCTGTTACGGGCAGTGAGGTAACAGAGGGCGCTGGACTGGTGGAGTGGGCACAGGCTCAACACGTCCTTCCTAATGCACATTAAAGTACAGTGCATGGGACAAACCACCTGTCAGAGGAACTCTGCACTGTAATGCCCTGTACACACAATAGGATTTTCCGACAACAAAATCCATGGGATTTTTTCCAACAGATGTTTGCTCAAACTTGTCTTGCATACACACAGTCACACACAGTTGGTCGGAAATTCCGAACGTCAAGAACGCGGTGACGTACAACACGTACGACGAGCCGAGAAAAATGAAGTTCAATAGCCAGTGCTGCTGTTCTGCTTGATTCCGAGCACGCGTGACACTTTGTGCGTCAGAATTGTGTACACACGGATTTTGTTGTCAGAAAATTTGAGAACCAGATCTCAAATTTTGGGTGACGGAAATTCCTATGGAAAATGTGTGATGGAGCCTACACAAGGGCTGAATTTCCGACAACAAGGTCCTATCACACAGTTTCCATTGGAAAATCCTATCGTGTGTACGAGGCATAACACTAAACACTTACTGTGTAAGTTGGGGAACTGCCTTAACAATCGACTTTTCACATGACTGCAGTCTCTGCCTGGTCCCGAGCACTGTTGAGCATGCTCTGTGCAAAGTATACCTCCATGTGCAGGGGCACAGTAGACCCTGCCCACAAGGCCTTATCAAATGTCAGGGGTGCGTGAATCACAAAAAGAGCTGCACAGAACTGAAATATTTTATAAGGTAAAACAAGTCACATACAGTATAAGTACATCCACTGTGTTTTCAGCTGTTTGACTTGAGTTACCCTTTAGGAATACAGGTGACTCCTAATTTGTACTAATCTAAAATCCACAAAAATAACTGGCACTTGCACACATAATTGTGTTGATTTTAACACGTCTTCTCGTGTCCTGTGTGGTCATTACAGCCTCCTGTGACCAACAATGGGGTTATTATTGCGGATTATCTACTTATAGATTGGATGGCGGTCTGTAATACGCTCTCATGCTGCTTGCTCTCGCTGCGTGTTGAGTGGATCAGCTCAGTCTCTTGTATTGTAATAGCCATTTCTGCTATAGCTGGAAAGCAATGGAGCAAATGTAAATCGCAGAGCTGTTGTCTTCACCCCTGTGGTGACTTTTATTACTTAATTATTGCACTCCACATGCAACAGAAGCAACCTAATCTATAGCTGTGTTGTTTTAATGACGCAGACGAAAGAGGGGGCTTTGGATCCTTCGTACGTAGGCTCACCCCAGAGGCTTTTCGGCAGATCAGATGAGACATCTTTTTCAATGAATGCCTGTTACCCGCAATGCCGGCTGTAATGGTTAGCGTCTCAGAGCTTCTGTTCAGGAGACAGGGGCCGCTAACCAGCTGTCTGTCATTGGGTATCAGCTGCTGTCTTCATGCATAGCTGCCAACATTACAAAATCATTTCCAGAAACACTTTACACCCAGGCCTATTATTACTATTAATGCAATTATTGTAAGAATTATTAAGCGACATAATCTCCTTCGGAGCTGTACAAATTAAGTTGTACAAAGATGAGCAATACAGATGGCGCAAGTTAATACCGCTGAATGGCAAAACATATGCAGTTGGAGTTCCTCTTTATAGGGAAGGAGGGGGTGTCACCGCTTCAGGAAGCTCAAACAATAGTAAACCTCTTCACCAGTTTAGAAGCCACAGGTCCTGGCAATGCATATAGCAATAGATAGAAAGTATTTCTGGACAGGCGCACTCCGAAAAAATTGCCTTTTATTCAAAAAAACACAGGATCAAATATACATGCCACAGCAGAACGGACAGAAGAGCTGACGCATTTCACACTACAAACAGTGCTTACTCATAGCTTTATATGAGTAAGCACTGTTTGTAGTGTGAAACGCGTCAGCTCTTCTGTCCATTCTGCTGTGGCATGTATTTTTGTTCCTCTTTATGTCACGTATGTGCAGACCTGAAAGCTGGTTGCGCAGTAGCCCATTCCCTGTTACTTTATTGGTTCAGCCCTAGGACTGCCAGTCTTAAAGCCCAACTCCAGCCAAATTTTTTAGAAATTTTTTTTGGAGTGGGAAAGGGTTAATAGCCCTTGACATGGTGTAAATGAAGTTAGTGCCGGAGCATTGTGTGTATAAGGCATGTAAAGTTCATGTTATGCCACGTACACACGATCAGACTTTTCGGCTGGATTAGTCTTAGTCCGCCGGACAATCTGCCAGACTTTCCAGCAGAGGTCCGCCAGACTTTCTGAACATGCGGACTTGCACACACACGCCCGGACTTTTCCGGCGGACAATCCGCTGGCGTTTTGGCGGAAGTCCGCGGGACTTTTGAAATGAACGGACTTGCCTCACACACGGAGTAAAGTCCATTAATTTAGAACGTGACTCCAGGTAGACTGGACTAGCGAAGGAAGTCAATGTCGCCGCCTTAATTGACATCTTGCTAGCCCCGTCACCTGGAATAGATTTAAAGGGGAATCCCTATGCCAAAAAATGGCGTGGGGGTCCCCCCCAAATCCATATCAGATCCTTATCCGAGCACACAGCCCGGCCGGTCAGGTAAGGGGTGGGGACGAGCGAGCGCCCCCCCTCCTGAGCCGTACCAGGCCGCGTGCCCTCAACATGGGGGGTGCCCTGGGGAAAGGGGGGCCCTGCGGCCCCCCACCCCAAAGCACCTTGTCCCCATGTCGCTGTCGCCTTCTGCTTCTGCTTCTTCTTCTTCTTTCTTCATCCGATGTCTGATGATCCGAAGAAGAAAAAGAAGCAGAAGGCGACAGGGATGGCGACAGAAGCCCGGGCCACCGCTAGTAAAAGAGCTGGAAGAAGAAAGCGGAGGCCCGGCAAGAAGAATAGAAGAGCGGGACAAGACCCCCGAAGTCGGAACAAGACCCCCAGGCGGCGGCGGCGACGAAGGAGAAAGCCGGGCTCCTCCGCTAGTAAAAGAGCTAGCAGAAGATAGACGAGGAGTCTGGCGAGAAGACCCCCAAGACGGAAGAAGACCCCCGGAGCTGTGTAATAAAGTATTTTAAAAACTTGTGTTGTTTTTTTTATTTAAACTTTTTTCCCTTAGGTGAATGGGTAGGGGTAAATCATACCCCATACTCATTTACATAGGGTGGGGGGCCGGTATCTGGGGGCCCCCTTATTAAAGGGGGCTCCCGGATTCCGATAAGCCCCCCGCCCGCAGACCCCAACAACCAACGGCCAGGGTTGTCGGGAAGAGGCCCTTGTCCTCATCAACATGGGGACAAGGTGCTTTGGGGTGGGGGGGCCCATGTTGAGGGCACGCAGCCTGGTACGGCTCAGGAGAGGGGGGGCGCTCGCTCGTCCCCACCCCTTTCCTGACCGGCCGGGCTGCGTGCTCGGATAAGGGTCTGATATGGATTTGGGGGTAACCCCCACGCCGTTTTTTCGGCGTAGGGATTCCCCTTTAAATCCATACCAGGTGACAGGGCTAGCGAGGTGTCAATCTCGCCGAGCGGGGCGGCGGCATTGACTTCCTTCGCTAGTCCCGTCCACCTGGAGTCACGTTCAAAATGAGGAGTCCGTTAATTTCAAAAGTCCCGCGGACTAGCACACAGACTGCCGGCAGTCCGGCGGACAATTTTAAGTCAAAACTTCTTACTTCTTTCTAAGTCCGCCGGAGCCCCACACACGGTCGGATTGTCCGGCGGACTCTAGTACGGCGGACAATCCCGCCGGAAAGTCCGATCGAGTGTGCGCGGCATTAGTGGTCTGCGGGATTCAAAACTGTGAGTTTAGTGGTCCGTGAGGTCCGAAAGGTTGCGACCACTCATATAAATGGTCTGCAGCTTAGTACATCCTAAGTTTAGTCAAAAAATTTTTTTTTTTAAAACAGCACAAATGAAGTTGTGCCTTGTCCTCTGCACCCCTCTATAAATAAAATGTGATCTATGAATAAAGGACATGGACCTTTTATTCACCCACATTAATAGATCGCATTCCATTCAATCGGTTGTAAACCGTTGTACATTTGTTTTTGTACCTGCAAGGTAAAGGCATAATGTGCTAGTATGACCTTAAAACTAAGCTCTTCCAGCACCGAGATGTCATCACTGCAGGCGCTCTCATCTTCATCCATCTTGCTTTTAGGTTTGCGAACTCCAGCTCTGTGACTGACCGGAGCTGTGATGACATCACTCCCGCGCATACGCACAGGAGCCGCTGTTTTACGGCACAAGACTCAGAAGAAACAACATGGGTGGCCGTTCCTTCAGAGCTCATGCACCAGTGATGCCACTGGCTGCATGTACACTAATGCCGTGTACACACGGTCAGACTTTCCAATAGCAAATGTGCGATCGGAGCTTGTCGGAAATTCCAACCGTGTGTAGGCTTCATCGGACAGTTTCCATCGGAATTTCCGTTGCACAAAATTTGAGATCTGGTTCTCAAATTTTCTGACAACAAAATCAGTTGTCGGAAATTCCGATCGCGTGTAGACAATTCTGACGCACAAAGTGCCACGCATGCTCCGAATCAAGCAGAAGAGCCGCACTGGCTATTGAACTTCATTTTTCCCGGCTCGTCGTACATGTTGTAAGTCACCACATTCTAGACGCCCGTAGGAGTGCTGCCCGCCCAGAACTTAGATTGAGTAAGTGTGGGGCTGGATGACCGTCCGACCGACCGTGAGACCCCCTGCACCACAGGCTGACTGGGGTGGTGCCCCCCCCCCCCCAAAAAAAGTGATGCATCCTACAACTCTATTCGCTTTTCCCACTGCCTGGTCACACTGTTTGCTTATTTTGCAATCATCTGAAATAAGTACCCCCAAATATTTTTCCTCCGTAGTGCTGGCCAACACTGTACCCCCAATATTGTACTGTCTCAGGGGATGCTTTTTGCTTAGGTGCATTATTTTACATTTAGAAACATTGAACTGCAGTCTCCACTGCTTTGACTAATCTTCCAGCAATGCCAAATCATGTTCCATGTACACCTCCAGGGATATCAAACCTATTGCACACCTTCGGCCGGCTGGCTTCAGGGTGTAAATTACCAGCTGCTTTCATTGGCTGGGCGGAGATGACTTCACTCCAATGCATGTGTGGAAGTTCATTCATCTTGGCATTACCGAACTTGTACAATGAGCTGCGTAAGCAGACAGGCAGGTAGGTAAATTCAATGCAGAAAAGACATAGCATATCTCTTCTGCATTAAAAATCCTGCCTGCTCACCCTTGTTTTATTTTTTTTAGGGATGCACCGATACCATTTTTTTTTTTACAATGAGTACGAGTACCGATACTTTTTTTTTCGTACTCGCCGATACCAATTACCCATATCTACCGCAACTGTTTGGTTTTCACTTCAGCTGTCAGCAATGGTACAAAGCATTGAAAAGTGTTTTACAAATTAAATACTTTTTTTTTTTTTTTTTTAATTTAGCGCTTTTTTAATGTGAAATGTGTAAATATATGTTAAAGCGGGACTGTACTGAAAAAAAAAAAATTTAAAAGCCAGCAGCTACAAATACTGCAGCTGCTGACTTTTAAAAAATGGACACTTACCTGTTCCAGGGTCCAGCGGTGTCGGCAGCAGAGGCCGATCGATCGCTCGGCTCCCTGCTGTAGCCGGCGCCATTCTCGGTGAGGGAATCAGGAAGTGGCTTCACTTCCCGATTCCCTACTGCGCATGCGCGAGTCGCGCGGCGCAATGAGAATCTTCAGCGCCGTCTGCTGGGTCACGTGTGTGTCCCGGCAGACAGCGCGCCGGGACAGGAGGTGACGTAAACTCCCGTGGGAGTTTATGCCCGGAAGTGGGTGCAGATACCTGTCTTAGACAGGTATCTGCACCCCCCTCCCCCCTGAAAGGTGCCAAATGTGACACCGGAGGGGGGGAGGGTTCCGAAAAGCGGGAGTTCCACTTTAGGGTGGAATCCCGCTTTAATATATATGTGTAAAAATATTCACTAACAAAGCAAACAAACAAAAAGTTTTAATTGTTTATCGTTTATAAAATAGATGTAAACAAAAGAAACAAAGCAGGAAAATAATAATTAAATGGAGGAGAATAGGGAGTTAAAGCGGGACTGTACTGACAACATTTTTTTTAAAAGCCAGCAGCTACAAATACTGCAGCTGCTGACTTTTAAAAAAATGGACACTTACCTGTCCCTGGTTCCAGCGGTGTCGGCAGCAGAGGCCGATCGCTCGCTCGGCTCTCTGCTGTAGCCGGCGCCATTCTCGGTGAGGGAATCAGGAAGTGGCTTCACTTCCCGATTCCCTACTGCGCATGCGCGAGTCGCGCGGCGCAATGAGAATCTTCAGCGCTGTCTGCCGGGACACGTGTGTGTCCCGGCAGACAGCGCGCCGGGACAGGAACTTGCGTAAACTCCCACGGGAGTTTATGCCGGAAGTGGGTGCAGATACCTGTCTTAGACAGGTATCTGCACCCCCCTCCCCCCTGAAAGGTGCCAAATGGGACACCGGAGGGGGGGAGGGTTCCGAAAAGCGGGAGTTCCACTTTAGGGTGGAATCCCGCTTTAATTAAGGCTGATGAGAGTAAATTAAGGGTTATTAAGGGGTTAAACAGAGGAACATTTGTTCATCCCTTTGATCTGCAGATGAAGAAACAGAAATATACAAAAAGAAACAATGTTTTTTTTTTATTTCAGTGTTTCAGGGCTGAGCAATGTTGTTAATAAATATTGCCGGCTGCTTTATTTATTTTTTTGACAGCTCCAAATACAGGACTTTTTTAACACTGGGGAGACCCTGTGAGGTCAGGCTCTGTTGTTGGACGAGA
The DNA here is from genome assembly GCA_028564925.1 of Lithobates sylvaticus. Classification (NCBI taxonomy): domain Eukaryota; kingdom Metazoa; phylum Chordata; class Amphibia; order Anura; family Ranidae; genus Lithobates; species Lithobates sylvaticus. Next base: position 109,402,293 of record CM053033.1, read on the forward strand.
AGGCCTGGCTCGCAGTCTCCCCTCTAATTCATCTCAAAGGTGTTCTATCTGGTTGAGGTCAGAACTCTTTTCAGGCCTCCACTCCAAACTCGCTCATTCATGTCTTTATGGACCTTGCTTTGTGCACTGGTGTGCAGTCATGTTGGAACAGGAAGGGGCCATCCCCAAACTGTTCCCACAAAGTTGGGAGCATGACATTTTCCAAAATTTCTTGGTATGTTGACACCTTCACTGGAACTAAGGAGCCAAGCCCTACCCCTTAAAAACAACCCCACATCATTATCCCCCCCCCTCCCTCCACCAAATGATTTGGAGGGGTGGCCCAATACTTTTGGCAATATAGTGTGGATAAGCAAGTTTGGGGTGGAGGAACTTGACTGGCCTGCACAGATTCCTGACCTCAACCTGATAGAACACCTTTGGGATGAATTTGAGAGGAGAATGTGAGCCGGGCCTTCTAATCCAACATCAGTGCCCGACCTCACAAATGTGCTTCTGGAAGAATGGTCAAACATTCCCATAGACACACTCCTAAACCTTGTGGACAGTCTTCCCAGAAGAGTTGAAGCTGTTACAGCTGCAAAGGGTGGGCCAACTCAATACTGAACCCTACAGACTAATGCCCCATACACACGGTCAGAAATTCCGACCACAAATGTCGGAAAATCCGATTATTCTGAACGTGGTGACGTTCGTTGCGTACGACGTAACTACATAGAGGCTAGTAGCCAATAGGTTTGGTCTCCTAATTTGATCTGAGCATGCGTGGCACTTTGTCCGTCGGAATTCTCTACACACGATCGGAAAAAGTCCCATCGGATTTTGTTGTCGGAAAATATGAGAGCAGGATCTCAAATTTTTTCCGTCGAAAATTTCGACGGAAAAGGTCCGATGGAGCCCACACACGGTCGGATTTTATGACAACATGGTCCGATCGGACATTTTCTGTCGGAATTTCCGACCGTGTGTACGGGGCATTAGACTGGGATTCCATTAAAGTCCCAAAACCTTTGGCAATATAGTGTACATACATACCTACACATACTAGGGCCCATTTGGATATGGGCTATTTAACCTATCAGCATGTCTTTTAAATGTGGGAGCAAACCCAATTAAGCACAGGTAAACTCCATGAAAATAGCATCCTGATTAGGATTCAAACAGTGCTGCAAGGCAGACGTGCTATCCACTAAGCCCCTGTGAATATATTTTATTCAGATTTATTTGCAAAAATGCTAATATTGCCAACATAAAATATTGCAAGGAAACATTTAAAGGATATAGAATCTCATTCAGGTTTTTATTGCCATCAGTGTCTCTACTAGGAAGATACACCCCTTATGCCGTTTACACACGAGCGGATTTTCCATTGAAAAAATCTTGGATGGTTTTTCTGATGGAATTCTTGGCTTGCATACACACGGTCACACAAAAGTTTGCTGAACTTTCAACCGTCAACAACGCAGTGACGTACACCATGATGAGCCGATGTTCATCGAAGTTCAATGCTTCAGAGCATGCGTCAAATTGTTTCCGAGCAATGCGTAGGAATTTTGCGTGTCGGAATTGCTACAGATGATCGGAATTTCCGATCAAAACTTTTTCCGACCGAAAAATTGAGAACCTGCTGGCTGGATTTCGGCCAGCAAAAGTCTGATGGAGCATACACACAGTCGTATTTTCTGACCAAAAGCTCTCATCGGTCTTTTGCTGGCCGAATTTCCGATCGTGTGTATGCGGCATAAGAAGATGATTCATGTTACCTTGTAGATATTTTATTCTACTTCCTGTTGCATCTCTGGAACAGGAAATTAAGGGAACTGTTCCCAATAGGACACAGATAAAAATAAAATTGACAAGCGTTTTTACTCTCCCTACAAAAAAAAAAAAACATTTTGGCAATACACGCACATGCATTTAGACTCTCAACCTATTAATATCTAGAGATGAATGTACAATCAGTCTAATTTGATTGTGACTAGTACCAATCCCAAGAAAGGGGAAAATGTGATGATTGTTCTTTGCCAATCTAAGAGACAAATGACCCCTACAGAAAGCAATAGACCTATGAACAGAACTACAGACATCTAGTCCACAGGCATTTCCAAACAATGTTTACCCAGGCAATTTCCAAAAATTGAGTCTTATTAGTACACCCTGTTCCAATAGTTGCCCTTTCTTCTCTGGATTGTTAGATGTGTAGGTGAAGCTAAGTATTAACAATAGGAATATAGTAGGGGTCGACTGATTATCGGCACGGCCGATATTCACTTTTTTGAAGAATCGTTATCGGTAACAAAATTACAGATATTGCTTCAAGTGGTTGTACCGGGATGATGCCTGCAGCTTTACCATTCTTTAGAGCGGACTGTCAGCTTTCTTGTTATAACAACCAATGCGGCTAAGCAGCCGCTCGGCCGTTATCACAAGTAGCGGGAGGGGATGTCCTGACCCCCCCACCTTTCAGCCCGGGTCTCCCGTCTGACCGGGAGGGCCGAGCGACCAGCGGCCGAACAAAGTTGAATGCTTTGTTCGGGTCTCGGATCTAGTAACCCAAAAACAATGCCATGACATCACCTCTGGATTACTCTTACCCTGAAGGTACCAGTTTTAAAAAATATAAAGTATTCAAAAAAGCTGATATTGGAGTTTTCAATACTTTTAAGTGCAGTGTAGAGGTTTGGGGTCTTAGGCGTCATGTACATCGCTGCTGGTAAACGGACGTTCAGAGGCAGTTGGACACTTTTTTCAGTTGCCCCTGAATTCATCCAATGTTAGCTTATGTGTAAGGGTCGTTTATTGTCATTTTTAGGCAGTTGCGTTTAGAGGCTTTTCATTGAAGGCAAAAAAATGGGTTCAGACGCAGATGTTACCGACATTTCAGATGCCAGACGCGCCTAACCGTGCTTAAACGCAGTACCAGCATTTAGGCGCATTTTCGTTTAGAAGTGTTTTTAAAGGTGCCCTATTAAGGTATAATGATGTTATCTTAAATAAACGCTCCTAGACACGAACGCAGCAAAACTCAGCTAAGCACAACTAAACGGGGCATGCCGGTTAAAGGCCGGTTTCAAGCTGTCAAGAAGAGGTTGCCTGAGCGTTCCGTGTACATTAGGCCCTCCATAAAGCGTACCTGTCATTGCCTATTACTGTCTCAAGGATGTTTACATTCCTTGTGACAGCAATAAAAGTGATAAAAATACAAAGAAATGTAAAAGGATAGTGTAAAAAAAAAACTTTAAAGCTACATAATATCCGCACCTGATATCGGCTATCGGCCTTAAAGTCAGCGGAAAAATCTGTATCGGCCCTGAAAAAACGATATCGGTCGACCCCTAGGATATAGTTTAAGCTCTCTAGTAAGATATAATAATCTTTTGATCTTCCCGAGAAGAACCTTAATCCCCTACTCCAGGTTACTCTATGTAAGACTGCCACTCTGTGTAGGCCTTTGCCTCGGTCTTTAGTACAAACCTCATTCCAATCCTCCACCACTGGCCTGGACTGCACTTACCAACTTGAGCTTGAGGGGAATGATGGCCATCTAACTCTGAGGGAATGAGGGTGCATTTCTCCTGGAGGTAAGGCAGTTCTTCAGAATGTTGAGCACTCCAGTGTACAGCCTGTCCTCAATCAAAACCCCTCATTGGAAGCAGCCACCATCTTTTCTCTTTTTTCCTTTTTCTCTGCACTTGGGTTCCAACACTTCCCTTCACAACATGGGCCTGCCTATTGAGTAGGTGTTGCATGAGACAGACTGAGCAAAGTTCACCTATCTCACAGTCTGACAGAAACTTAGATCAGTCTTTCTCATGCAACACCGGCACCAAGTCGCCAGAGAGATTTTCCTCAGTTGCTATGGCAACCAAGATCTGGTTATGTGCTAGGTTAAGTGTTGGGGAGAACAGAAGTTAAGGCCTTATTTTAGGGATGAGGACTGACTGTAGTCAATGGCCTTGCCTACTCTTGAGACATTAAGCCCATTGAGCCCAACCTTGAGCCCAACTTCAACCAAAGAATCCCCCCACTCTGTCCCTGTGATGCCCATGCATGAAATCAGTGGTGCAGGAACAGAGACAGAAAAGCAGAGGCACCAATAAAAATATTGTTATTATTTTAATCCTCATTCTCATGCTAGTAATAAAATGTTTTTGATTTGTCTAAGTCCCCGTTAGCATGGGTTACCATCACTTCCTACCATAACAGAATGGCCAGGGAAAGCTTCCCATTAGGGACACTGACGGCAAAAAAAGCCAACAGAAGCTCTAGCCATACCCTGCTCTACCAAAATGGCATATTCCCCAACTTGTAACTGAGTCCCTGAAGGTGTGCATAGCACTAATTGGATGTTTAAACATGAAGTGATATTCGACAGAGAAAGAATGTCAGGACATTGATCTAGAAATTTGTACGCTTGGTTCGGCTTGGAAATAGAAAGAGAGAGGGGGAGGAGAGAAGAGCAGAGCCATCTTATCTGTGGGAGAATGACAGAAAGTGGACAATATTTTTAAAACTGTTCAATCGATTGTATACCCTGCAGAACAATCAGTGGGGGTTTGTCTGAAGAAACAAGTAACATGAGACGGTCAGCTTGGTTGTCTATTCCAGTCAAAACAGCCAGACCAGAAGGTGTTCATCCTATATCTAAAACCATTTTATTTTTCAAATGCATCTCAATTCATAGTGATGTACTGTAGGTGCTACATGTGCAAACACCTGCAGAAACCTGCACTGCACTAGACCTTTGCAAACTGTAGCAGTTCATTAAGACTGTTTTTGTGCTTTGCAAATAGCCGGGGTTGGCGTTCGTCACCTATGCAATACCTGTCCAAACAGAAAAACAAAGATATTTCTGGCTCTTATATATGTCCTAGCGGTATTTTACTACTGTCTGCCTTAACTCTATGTCTGCCAGTCCTGCAAACAAGCTCGCAATACATCGCAATTCTCCACCTCACTGTCGCGCAAGGGTTAAGCTGTTTCTCGAAACATAAAAGCCAGATCATCGACACAATCCATCTGGAGCATGCTACGCAGCTCAAGCACCAGAGGGCCACCATAAAGTGGAAAATTATAATCCGAGAAAGCATTAAACTGACACCTTCCTTACGAGTGTGTGCGCGCGCTTGTATGAAAGCTGACACTTCGGATTTGTGTGTTACTCGCCTCCTTGCCAAATAAAGCCCCGCCGAGAATAGAAGGGCGCCATTTATGGCAGGTCATCATCATATCCGCCAGCTCATTAAAACTTTCTGAGAAAAACAGAAAGTTACGCAGAGGCAGGGAGCCATCAGAGGCTTCAGAGGGAGGATAGCTACACTATCCTTGAAAGGTGTTTGAGTAGCAAGCCTTGGGTCTGACAAACTGGATTTTTAGTATGCCTCCCCATTCACTGTGGGCAAAAATAATTGGTCATCAGTGACTACTAATTCAGTTCAGTAGCCAGAGGCAATTTTTTTTTCTTGCAAGGAAATCAATGACAGCACTGAGGCCTTTTCAACGTGATTCGGCTCATACAGCAGCCCCTATTTAGCTCTTGATAAGCATTCCAATCCAGACAGCTGTTTTGTTAAAATAGCATTAAAATAGCTCTCTATGCGTGCAAAGGTGCATTGGTGGGGGGGTGATTTGATACATCCTTCTCCCCGAAGGATTCTGACACGGGGTGTAGAGACATGTGGTCACCGGTGTTGAATCTGCTGGCAGACCTTGCAAAGTTACATAATTAAAACTGTAGTTTGACGTGCCGAGCCCAAGTGAATATGTTTTTTCTGTACAAATTCCCTGCACATCCCCTTTCTAGTTTGATTACAGTGGTCCTTGTGACACCGCAGGCCAGAATTCAGAAACTATGAGGTAACGTTTTGGGGTTTTCATATTTTTCTTAAATAGCATTAACAGCGCATATCATTTCGGCATCGCTGTGAAGGTTTGAACTGCTTGACATTTTTTGCATTGTTTAAATTTTGCCAAGGCATAAGTCTTGGCAATGTAGTTGACTTGTGGTAATCTGGATCCACTGTAGCCTGAAGAGAAGCCTATCTACAGGCATTAGTCCTAACTGTCCCTTAATTTCAAGGGGCTGTCTCTCATTTGGAACCTAATCCATTTGTCCCTCTTTTCATGTAGATTGTCCCTTTTTTAGCCTGATGTATAGACCCAAATTTACAATTTTTTTGTTTCAAGGGTTTTTATTGAATATTCAGTAAAAGGTCATACATACAGAAGTTCCTGCGGTCTTTTCTTAAACAGAATTCAACACGTGCATTAGGAGTACCATCTGAATGTATATAGTAGGAGTGAATAGGAAGACCTTCAGACCTTTAGATATATCAGGATTCCAGAAGGCTAGGTCTGAGTCTTAACCCAATGTAAAGTTGTAAAAGAAGGATAATCAGCATTAAACATGTTTCCTGAACTTAGTAATTGTAGCACAGTAGACTCAGCCCACTAGATGCAATGTTTATAATGAGATCTGAGCTATGTCAACCTTCCGGCCTTGAAAAATATTGGGGAGAAGTATAAGCTCCTAAGGTAACAGTAAAGGAAGAAGTGAGGAAAAGAAATGACAATGCGAAGGAAGAGAAAGTTTGCTTCCCGACCTAAGACTTGCTCCAACTGCCCACTGTATATACTGTAGTGTATCCATGGGTCCTAGATTCTCTCCACCCCTCTTTTGTTTGTCATTTAGCATGCTTACCAATTTTTAATTAAGCATGACCCAAGACATGATCCACATGCATCAAAACAAAAAAGTGTGTAACGTTTTTATGGTTTGTTTTCTTAATAAAGCTGCCACAACCTGAGATTAAAAAGCCTGTCCCTTGCCAACATACTGTAGAGAAGCGTCATTCTTGAATGTGTGCGCTGTAATATGTTCGCTATTGCTTGTTGGTCTTATGGCAGCACCATCTTGAATTTAAACGCATTGGTGAGTGCTTCCCAAATATGTTTTTGTATGTTGTAATGAACCCTGACCAGGTTTTTTTGGGTTAGAGCACCCCTGCCCCTCTTCATTACCTCTTATTTAGTGGCCACCAGTATATAGGAGGTATCTTTTCAGTTATCCCACATAGAGGAGTTTGGCTCCCATGGTTGAGACGCAGGATCTTTCATTCTATTACTAGGGTAGGACCCACTAATTCGGGGTACTTTGTCGCAGTAAGTGGGCTTAGCACTATATAACCATATAGTGTGACCAAACCCCCGTATTTTTTGAATATGTTCAGGTGTTTTTAACTAGCCCTGCAGGAAACGTCATTCTTGAATGTGTGCGCTGTAATATGTTCGCTATACTGTAGAGAAGGACCCATGCTCTCTATGTGGAAGCAGCAGTCTCTCTGCAGAGGTTTGACATACCCCCTGATGTGTCAGACTCGTAGCTCTGCAATCAACAGGGGTGTGTAAAACCAATTTGTACCTCTCTGTGCATACACATATATAATCAAATCTGTTTAAATAATTCTAAGTACTAACAAGAGAATATATTTAGTTTACCAAAGTTTAATAATCTAAAGCACTGCGTATAATAAACAATTGCCATTTTTAAAAATAAAACAATGGTTCCACCTTTTTTCATCGTTTTTTACTATCTTGTGATGTTGATCTCCTTTAGCATCTTTCAGTCACTTCCTATCTACATGCACTTGCTCTGGTTTTGGTTGATCTCCTTTAGCATCTTTCAGTCACTTTAAAGCCCCATACACACGGTCGGACAATCCGCGGACCAGGTCGGTCGGACTGTCCGTCATACTTTGGTGTTGGTTTTGGTTGCAGATCATTGCTCAGGACCAGCTTCTCCGGTCGGACAACCGTACACACGCTCGGATTTGGTGTGATCGGACCGTGTTGACGGCAAATCTTTCCAGCAGGAGATAAGACTTTGTCCGTCGGACAAACCGACGAACACTGTCCGATGGTGCATACACACGGTCTGATTTTTCAACAACCTTGTCCGATCGGACAGAATCCATGAAAAAGTCCGACCGTGTGTATGGGGCTTTAGTCTCCACTAGGGATGAGTGAATCTGCCCGGTTTGCTTCTTAGGAGGTTTGAAAAATCCTGTTTGAAATCTGGGAAACCTGAACTTAGAACCAATGAAGTCAGTGGCGGAACTACCGCCATAGCGACACACGCGGCCGCTATGGGGCCCGCAGCAGCTATGGGGCCCCTGGGGAGGAGGAGCAATGCATACTGCCGCCGGGGGCCCGGGGGGGGACGAGCACTGCCCGCACGGTCCTCCAGCCAGGGGAAGTGAGGAGAGGAAGAGGCGCGCTGTCCAAGCAGAGCGCTGTGTAATAGCTTTTATTTGAATCCTGTTTGAAATCTGGGAAACCTGAACTTAGAACCAATGAAGTCAGGACATTCAAATGAAAGCTGTTACAGCTCTATGCTCTCTGTGACAGCGCGCCTCTTCCTCTCCTCACTTCCCATGGCTGGGGGACCGTGCGGGCGGTGCTCGCCCCCCCCCCCACTCTGAGACAGCCCCACGCTCGCCAATAGCCATTGATTTGAGGGCTGCTGCAGTCTGGCTCACCTCTTCCACTGCACAGGTGAGGCTGCATTGGGCACTGGGGAGGCTGCGTTGGGCACGGGGAGGCTGCATTGGGCACGGGTCAGGCTGCATTGGGCACGGGGGAGGCTGCATTGGGCACGGGGGAGGCTGCATTGGGCACGGGTCAGGCTGCATTGGGCACGGGGAGGCTGCATTGGGCACGGGGGAGGCTGCATTGGGCACGGGGGGGGGCTGCATTGGGCACGGGTCAGGCTGCATTGGGCATGGGCACGGGTCAGGCTGCATTGGGCAAAGGTGAGGCTGCATTGGGCACAGGTCAGGCTGCATTGGGCATGGGTCAGGCTGCATTGGGCATGGGCAGGCCACGCTGCATTGGGCAAAGGTGAGGCTGCATTGGGCACTGAACATGCTGCATTGGGCGCAGGCAGGTGAGGCTGCATTGGGCGCAGGCAGGTGAGGCTGCATTGGGCGCAGGCAGGTGAGGCTGCATTGGGCACGGGTGAGGCTGCATTGGGCACGGGTGAGGCTGCATTGGGCACAGGTGAGGCAGCATTGGGCCCAGGCAGGTGAGGCTGCATTGGGCACAGGCCACACTGCATTGGGCACGGGTGAGGCTGCATTGGGCACGGGTGAGGCTGTATTGGGCATGGGCAGGCCACACTGCATTGGGCACAGGTGAGGCTGCATTGGGCACTGAATATGCTGCATTGGGCGCATGCAGGTGAGGCTGCATTGGGCGCATGCAGGTGAGGCTGCATTGGGCACAGGTGAGGCTGCATTGGGCACAGGCAGGTGAGGCTGCATTGGGCATGGGTGAGGCTGTATTGGGCATGTGCAGGCTACACTGCATTGGGCACAGGTGAGGCAGTATTGATGGGCATTTAATTTAAGCCCCGCCATTTTTCCATATGGGGCCCTGTGATTTCTAGTTAATTTAAGCCCCGCCATTTTTTGTGGGGGGGGGGGGGGCCCATACAACATTTTGCTATGGGGCCCTGTGATTTCTAGTTACGCCCCTGAATGAAGTCTATGGGGAGAGGTAGGGAAGAGGGGGCAAATTTTGATACTGAATAATGATGACTTCAAGGCCAATAGAGAAGCTATTGTCAAAAATTGGAGCTGGACATTGTCATGAGAGACATTTAACAAAGCAAAATAAACATTTAAAAAATACCATACAGCAGGGAGAGTGTCCTTTTGTGGTGTATGAATGTGGTACCATGAATGGACATAACAGCATAGGCTAAGGAGGGAAGGCCTCCTTCTCAAACAGGCACATCTAACTTAAACAGACATATACAGTATGTAGTTTGGGGAAAACCCACTAATTGCCATAGAAGCCAGGACATGTGTGACAATGACCCCTCAGTAGGTAGTCCTGGACACCAATAGGCAGCTAAAGAGGGCTGAAAAACCCATCAAAAGAGAGAGCGGAAATCAAGACAGGAAAGAAAGATAAAGCAAGGTGAGAAGGAGAGGAGGGGGGTAGGGACCCAGAGTCGCCGGATACATCAGAGTCGCCAAGGGAAGATCAGAAGAGGCATAGGTCATAAGTAAAAACTATTTTTTAACTAGCAGGACATCAGCAGCATTGAAGTGGAAGTAAAGCGCTCCCTTTTTTTTCTGACCTGCAAAGTAAAGGCATAATGTGCTAGTATGTCTCCCATACTAGCACATTATGTGAAACTTACCTGCAAACGAAGCCATCCACCGATGTGTTGTCACCTCTAAACGCTGCATACACCTTTACCTGTCTTCCTTCTGGGTCTGTTGACTCTGACTGTGTGACTGGCCAGAGCCGCGTGACATCACTCCCGTGCATGCGGCTAGGAAGTGCCGTCACCCCACAGAGCTTTGAAGAAACGGCACGGGTGGCTATTCCTTTAGAGCGCATGCGCTGATGACGTCATCGGCAGCATATACAGTAAATATCTTCTAAATGGTGCACGTTTAGGAGATATTTACAGTACCTATAGGTAAGCCTTATTATAGGCTTACCTATAGGTAAAAATTATCATTGAAGTTTACAACCACTTTAAGATGTAGCAAAGGATGAGGTTCTCCACAGTACACAGCTACCTGCGTGACATTCAGTAAGGATTTAGAGCAGACCTGCCAGTGCCTACAAGCCCTACACTGATCCTCCCAGCAGTGATCCCTATGTTTTCCCTATCCCAGCTAAAGCAGACTGTCAATATGGCTGCTGGGAACACACACTTTTATAGTGTGGTGATTGATTTATGAAAAAGCCCTCTAATTGGCCTTTGTAAGCCAGCTGACCTAAGTTCAAAGGCCAAGCTGTGCATTATGGTTACTAAAAAGAATTCTCACATGAATTTGGTGCCACGGTAGAAGTAAACTCAAACCTCATCTCCAGTGTCCACCATGGGTGCATAGTCCAGGAGAGCAACAGGGAAACATTTGTCACCCCTCAAAAGAGAATGCTGGCAGAAGGACCTTCATAGCAAGATCACCAGGTATTCTATTAATAAAATGTGCATTTTTAAAAAGATTGAAAACAAACTTTCCATAATAATATTAACATGTTAAAGCCTTTTATGAGAGTTTAGTGATTGAGTACACATCTACTTAAGGTCCCACCAACCGAAAATTAACAGATCCAGACTTATACTTCTTGACCCCCTAGGCCAGTGATGGTGAACCTTGGCACCCCAGATGTTTTGGAACTACATTTCCCATGATGCTCAACTGCACTGCAGAGTGTATGAGCATCATGGGAAATGTAGTTTCAAAACATCTGGGGTGCCAAGGTTCACCATCACTGCCCTAGGCCATGGGTGCTCAACCTGTGGCCCACCAGCTTTTGCGGAACTACAAGTCACTTCATGCCTCTGCCTATAGGAGTCATGCTTATAACTGTCAGTGGCTTGCCATGCTTCATGGGATTTGTAGTTCCACAACAGCTGGGGGTGACAGGTTGGGCACCCATGCCCTAGGCCAAATGTCTTGTGCTGCCCCCTTCCTTTCTACTCTGGTCATCTGGTTCACTACTAGGTACCTCAGGCCTGTGGTGAAGAACCTGAAAGAGTTTGCTCACTCTGTGTCAGTTCACCTAGAATCAACAACTAAAGGAGTAGAGCAAACTGTTACCCTACTCTTGTGCACAGATTGGTTCTAGGTATACTCACACAATGGGTGGACCATGTGTGGGGTGCACAGTATACTATTCCAGAAACAATGAACAGACTTTCAAAGGGCAGCAATAATGAGGATCCAGTTGGATTGTACTAGCGGGCAAGTATGCCGTCTGGAATCTTCCATTATAATGGTAGAATGTTACAGTCAAAAACATGACATGTGGGTGGCTGTATGCTGCTCCTGGCTGCACTGGCACCCTAGGCCACAGCCTATTTTGGCTATGCAGAAATGTGGCCTTGATGATCAGCCAACTGGGACTTATGGTGTGCTGGCAGGTCTATAGTGTGAAGCGTATCCAGTTTATTGCTAAGAACCTTTACCCTTTTACTTGACTATTCCCAGGATTTACAGTTCCTGCTTCCCCAGCTCCAATCAGCTGCATAACAAAGGAAGACACCTGCTAACGGTCATGTCTCTGTTTATCACAGCAGGAAATCCATAGAAAGATTATTACAGCTTCAGGTAGAGACAGCTTCATCCACCTGCATAGCCTGTCCCATCCCTTAATTGTTCCCCCTTGGCCAGAGGATCTGTCTATTCCAACAAAGACTGATTTGCAGGAAGTAGGCACAAGACTTATCCGTATTCAAGGCGACTTCAGCAGCTAATTAGCAAAAAGGGCCACTGGGTTTTTCGTTGGGGCTGCCTGACGCTCTGTGTTTTTTTTTTTTTTTTTCTGTTTTAATTGTTAGAGGTTTATGCATTAAAGAAGCGTAATGGCAGTGAAGGGAGACGTGTTTAATTCTAAGTTTTTGTAAAAAGGTCATTTGCAATTCATCTGCGTTTTACCCATGGTGTCTTCAATTAAGCATTCACGCAGCCCATTATAAGTCGACATGGATGGAGGCCGGCAATCAGAAAGTAGTGTTCTCATTGAAGGCCATGGCAGAGTTGGGGACAAAGCCATCAATGTAAGTGACCTTTGCACAGTAAAAAAGTGCCACTGTGGCAAATCACCCTAACCAATCCCTGAACTGCTCGTCCATTCCCCTGAAGGTGTCCACAGGTGCTAAAAGATCACCCAATCTGACCAGTTATCTGTGGATCCAAATAAACATTGTCACACTTTCTGGATATCTACTGGCTGAATCAAATTGCTGGCTGTGACACTTGGGGTGTCTTTCTGATGTCACCATATGCCAAAAAGACCACATCATATGACTCATTAAAACGATGGATCAGAGCTGGGTGTATGGTAGCGTACAAAACAATTGCAAACATTCTAGTTTGCTGGCATCAATTTGCAATTGTTTCTGGGCCACTTGGCATAAATACACTATATTGTCAAAAGTATTAGGACACCTGGCATCCCAGTCTTAGTCCGTAGGGTTCAATATGGAGTTGCCCCACCCTTGGCAGCTATAAACAGCTTCAACTCTTCTGGGAAGGTTGTCCATAAGGTTTACCAGTGTGTCTATGGGAATGTTTGACCATTCTTCCAGAAGCGCATTTGTAAGGTCAGGCACTGATGTTGGACGAGAAAGCCTGGCTTGCAGTCTCTGCTCTAATTCATCCCAAAGGTGTTCAATCGGGTTGAGGTCAGGACTCTGAGCAGGCCAGTCAAGTTCCTCCACCCCAAACTCGCTCATTCATGCCTTTATGGACCTTGCTTTGTGTACTGGTGCACAGTCATGTTGGAACAGGAAGGGGCCATCCCCAAACTGTTCCCACAAAGTTGGGAGCATGAAATTGTCCAAAATGTCTTGGTATGCTGACGCCTTAAGTGTTCCCTTCACTGGAACAAAGGGGCCAAGCCCAACCCCTGAAAAACAACTCCACACCATACTCCCCCCTCCACCAAATGATTTGGGCCGGTGCACAAAGCAAGGTCCATAAAGACATGGATGAGCGAGTTTGGGGTGGGGGGACATGACTGGCCTGCACAGAGTCCTGACCCCAACCCGATAGAACACCTTTGTAATGAATTAGAGTGGAGACTGCGAGCCAGGCCTTCTCGTGTACATCAGTGCCTAACCTCACAAATGCACTTCTGGAAGAATGGTCAAACATTCTCAGACACACTCCTAAACCTTGTGGACAGCCTTCCCAGAAGAGTTGAAACTGTTATAGCTGCAAAGGGTGGGCCAACTCAATATTGAACCCTATTGTCCCAATACTTTTGACAATATAGTGTATGTATACTTTGTTGAATATACATTTTATAGATTATGGCTGCATATTCATTCTAAACCACCATCTAAATGGTATTAGTAACCTTGAAGTATACAGTATGTAAATATAATCACTATAATCTCATACTGTATAAGCTTTAATATGTTAATGTAATTTCAATATTTTAAAATCTAAATCTTTCAGTAAACCCAGAAATAAAAGGTACAAATTAATGCAGCTCTGTAATCATTAATACATTTGTAAATGTATCTTTTAAAAGCAAACAAAGTACGTTTTTGGCTTGGTATAAGCCTCTTGCAGTACTGTACAGTCTGTGGAGCAGAGCTCAGAGACAGGAAGGGAGAAGCAGCTCACGGAGCCAGTGAGGTGTGCTGCAGTGCAAGGAGAGAGCAGATTGACAGAGAGGTGAGCTCATTAGTGTGCTGTTTCCCCTTTCCCTGTCTAGTCACAGGGTGGAGGTGGGGAGTGGACCTGTAAGTGAAAGTGAAACTACAACAGAGAATGATGAGGTCCTTTCCTGTGTTAGATGGGGCTGTATTGTTAGGAAAGGATGGACAAAAATAAAATAATTAACTGTAGGTGTGACCCAGGCTCACTCTCCACAGGGAAAAAGAACTTGCACGCAGACTGGTTGATGCAGCAAATTATATTAATGTAGTCATGTTGAGTGAATAGCAAACTCTGCAGAGATGGCCACACCGAAACTAAACATTTACAATGAACGAGAGAGGGAGTAGGATGTACACTGGAGACCCCTGACAGCATTAGGCAGGGGAGGCAGCTGGAAGGCAGTCCGCCAACTAGACCCCAAAACAGGAAGGCTACTAATAGTACACAGCGACAGTTCCTGCTCTGTCCCTCCTCCACAAGAACCTAACCCTATGGTACTCCGATTGTCCCCAGCCAGCAGAAGATCTGTTTCTGTCCCTGTCCCACCCACTATGCTAAATACACGCAAACCCTTATGCCCCGTACACACGAGCGGATTTTCCGTTGCAAAAATCTTGTTTGGTTTTTCCGACGGAATTCCGCTCAAGCTTGGCTTGCATACACACGGTCACACAAAAGTTCTCTGAACTTTCGACCGTCACGAACGCGGTGACGTACAACACTACAACGAGCCGAGAAAATTAAGTTCAATGCTTCCGAGCATACGTCGAATTGTTTCCGAGCATGCGTAGGAATTTTGCGCGTCAGAATTGCTACAGACGAACGGAATTTCCGATCGGAACTTTTTCCAAACAAAAAATAGAGAACCTGCTCTCAATCTTTTGTTGGCGGGAATTCCGCCAGCAAAAGTCCGATGGAGCCTACACACGGTCGCATTTTCCGACCAAAAGCTCTCATCTGACTTTTGCTGGCGGGATTTCCGATCGTGTGTATGTGGCATAAGTGAACAGTGGTTTTTAAAAGCACTGGCCAACTCAAAGATGGCCACCAAGTAAACCAGGGCAGCAGCATCGAATTGGATAGCTACTTCTCTGATGAGACCTATGGAGGCCTCGGAGGAACCTGGTTCTCCCATGTCCTCCGCCCTCTCTGCACAGTGGTCGTCCCCACCAGCACCATCATTGCAGGAAGGCTAAACTGCACTAAACTGCACCTGCCCACATGGTGATGCTGCTAAGAAGGCAATGGTGCACAATTGAATGTGTGGATGGGGAAATTAAGTACATTTTTTCCTTCAACCCGCTGGTTGAATGAAAAAAAATGGCTCATGTATGGCCAGCTAAGGTCTCTTGAAGTGTAAATTCACCGACCCTGAATCTGGGACTGTAAAGACAATACATATAATATTATGTCATGTAGGAGGTTGGAGTGTTGTGTGATAGTGCTGGACCAATAGAAGTGGGATATTGGTACTTACGGGAGTCAGTCCTCCTCCAAAATGGCTGACAGACAGTGAATGAGCTCTGTAGACTGGATCTTGTTACAGTCTTGAGCTGCAGCCTCTCTGAAAGTCTCAAAAGAAGACATACAGTGGGTATCCAGCTATAGGGTTGAGGACTGCTCCTCATCACTCAATGTATAGCTGGATAGAAGATTGGAGGACTCGTAGCAATTCTGTAACTGGATAGAAGTTCTCAGTGCCAGAATTGGTAATGCAAGTTAATATTATTATACAGGAATTATATAGTGCCAACAGTTTGTGCAGAACTTTACAATATAAAGGAAGACAGTACAATTACAAAAAAATTAAATACGAAAGGGTTAGGAGGACCCCTGTTTGTGAGAGCTTACAATCTAAAAGGAAGGGTCACGTGATACAAAAGGTAATTACTGTGTGAATGAGTTGATGGAGAAAGTAAAAATGTGTCGTTAGCCAGGGGATAGACTTCCCTGAATAGATGAAGTTTCAAGGATCGCCTAAAGGCGGACAGGGTAGAAAATAGCTGTACAATTTGGAATAGGACATTTCAGAGGATGGGAATGGCTCTGGAGAAGTCCTGGAGTAGAGCACAGAAGAAGATGTGAGGGAGCTAGAGAGCAGAAGGTCTAAGGCAGTGTTTCTCAACTCCAGTCCTCAAGGCGCCCCAACAGGTCATGTTTTCAGGATTTCCCCTCAGATGAAACGGCTGTGATAATTACTAAAGCAGTGAAACTGATCAAATCACCTGTGCAAAATAATGGAAAGCCTGAAATCATGACCTGTTGGGGCGCCTTGAGGACTGGAGTTGAGAAACACTGGTCTAAGGAAAAGGCAAGGATGGTCTGGCTGATATTTTGAGATGAGGTTGGTGATGTAGCTTGGGGCAGATGTGGATGGCTTTGTATAATGTTGTTAGTATTTTGAATTTTATTAATTTGACAACTGGAAGCCATTGCTGAGATTGTCATAGAATGGCTGATAAGGTGGAAGATCACCAAACCAATGGTCTAAGTATACAAGTCTGTTTATAATTTAATAACAGTTCCACTGGTTTACTTACAGACTGTTTAATAATAATCAAATTATTGAATTTGGTTCCTTCACAGCTTTTGCATTTTACCTAAAAAGCACCATTCATTGGCCCTTTGAGTTTAAAGTGCATTTCCACTTTTGCAGCCAAATTGGTATAACACCTACTTTATATTTGTAGCCCAAAACAATGAAAATAGTACCACCTAAATGCCCCTGCCCCAAACCTGTGTCAGTTGGATGAGCATGTGAATAGACTGGTGCAAGACAGACAAGATAGGCTTGTCAGGCTCTAGTAGACTTCAACAAAATGGTGACCGTCTGTACATAGACACTGACTACCTGTTGCATAAATGTGCATAAGATGGGTAAAAGATGGCTTTAGCCAACATAGCATAACATAATAAACTGTTTTAAAATGTCTGGTTACCATTTTAAGTGCTTTTTACTTGCTTAAAAATCCATACATGTCTCCCTGCTTTGTGATGTTTAGGATGGAGCTGTGGAGTAATGTTTAACATGATTAACCCTATCTGTACTGTGTTCACAGTTCTTCATTATCAGCTGTAAACTAGATTTGAACACTGCTTGTCCTAGCAAAGTAAAAACTGTAAAAACTGCCCTCCTGCATTGTATGTGTAGCGCTACCCCCCAGTTAAGAGAGCCGCTGGTTTGTTTTGGGTCCCTGAGTACAGCTCCACCAACCCCCGGCAATTTGGCTCTACCCGCTCTGGCACAGTTAGTAAAGGGGTACGTCCCTATGCACATAAAACTTAGCTTATACTCTAAGTGTAATTGGTATGAACTCACAAGCAGACTGCTGAGATAAGAATAACTGGCTTTACTTTTGTCAGTAAGGAAAAGAAATAGCAACATGCATTTGAACATATATCTTACAATACTTTAGCAGGTCCCTGCAATATGCACTTTAACATGTACACAGGTATGTAACAACTGGTAATGGGGAAACGGAGCGCCCAGTGTGGCGACCGTCTGCTATGCACCCCTGAGGTGCAATAAATCTATCTGCGCCTACCTAATGGACCAGGCCTGATCCCTAGTAATAGAGCTCAGTCCTTGTACTAGTACAGTGTTCTTCACCGGCAATAAATCTGTAGAGGTGGTGCACATGTAGCTTTAAATGGTGTCATTTGTAATCCACAAAAAGTAACATTGCTGCTCTGAGGTAAATTGCGCCTAGGCAGTTCAGTAGGCATAAAACGTGTGTGTGTCAATGCAGGATGAGCCTTCCGGCTCTCTCACCAATCCTTGGGGTACCGTCCTCCGATCCGGTCCCTCTAATGGTGGCTCTGGTCTCTTCAATGGCGGCGATCCGGTCTCCTCAGTCACAGCCCTGCACTCCGGTCATCAGCTCCGTCCGACCGACAGTAAGGGGAAGTCTCCGCTCCGCTGCTGTGGACTCTGAGGGGTGAGAGTCTCACTCCATCGGCTGCAAGGCCCAGGCTTCAGGCCTTCAGCTCCGGTCCGCACAGGTGTCTCTGCTGGCTGCAGTCTCCGCGTCACACGCTCTGTCAGCAGAGGCAGGCCAGTCCTGTCAGGCCTCAGAAGAGGAAGTGTCCCAAGAGAAAGAGGCGGTCTCCGCTCTTCCCTTTTATAATCTCCCCCAGCAGCCTCCCGGGCGGAAGTCAGCAGCCCTGGGGCCTGGGGAATCATGGGAGATGTAGTCTCTAAGCCTAAAAGGGGTAGAACCCCGCTACACACTCCCCCCACTTTGAATCTTTGGTCCCCAAAGATAGTGTTCAAACTACAAACTTTCTCGGGAACAACATTTTCACATAATTTGGACAGAGGAGCTTCCCACCAATTGGCATAAGATGGGGAGCTGTCCTGTCTACAGGTCACTTCAGTGTGTGCAACCTGCTTAACTGTGCCAGAGAGTGAGCTAGGGTTGCCCTCCACTAAATGAACAGCGGAAGGGTCAGGGCTTTCAGCACTTCTCCTTGCTGTAGTAACAGAGTCCTCTGAACTTTCTCCCATCTTGGGGTAAGTTAACTTCTTTGGAGGCTTCACAACTCTGCGAGCTCTCTGTTCTCTTGGAACTTCTTCAGGAACACATTCTGGCAACATCTCTGGTTCTGGAACATCTTCTTCTTGTTCTGGGTAGAGACCAGGGATATCTTCCCAGCACTCAGGCACATCACTGAATGGCACAAACTCTGTGGCTTCTGGGTTCAATGTGTTATCTTCCACATCTTCAGTAGGTGGAAGATCTATGGCGGAATTTCCTGGAGTTGAGGAAGGCCATAGCCATTCAAGTTCTCCTCTTTCTTCTTCAGGTTGGGGGTCCTCACCACCCCTAACTTGGGACGTCTGAGACCTAGTATTAGGCCTGGGGGTATCCAGAATGGAAACAGATTCAGATACGTCTCTTACTGGAGGCATTCTGACTGCTTCAGTGAGTGGGAGCAAATGATTCCTATGCCAGGTCTTCAATGGCCCCAATCTTCCTTCTGGCTTCAACTTGTAGACAGGCAATCCTGGAAGTTTTCTACAGATGATATATGGCTCTGATCTCCATCTATCAGCAATCTTGTGTTTCCCAGGGATCCCTAGGTTTCGTAACAGTACACGGTCCCCAGGCTGTAGGTCCTGTATTCTAACTTTCAAATCAAAGTTCCTCTTGTTTCGGGCCCCCCTCTGGTCAGAGGCCGCTTGAGCTTTCTCATAAGCTATCTTCAGACTGCGCCTCAGTCTGTCCACATATCCTTTGTGGGAGGCAGCAGAGGCATGGTCTAAGGAAATGCCGAAGGCCAAATCCACTGGCAATCTTGCTTCTCTCCCAAACATAAGCCGGTAAGGGGAAAAACCTGTCACATCACTTGTGGTGCAATTGTAGGCATGCACCAGAGCTGAAATGTGTTGACTCCAATGTTGCTTCTTCTCTGTTTCCAAAGTTCCTAACATGTTCAATAGGGTCCTGTTGAACCTTTCAGGCTGGGCATCACCTTGAGGGTGATATGGTGTAGTTCTAGTCTTCTCTACTCCCAGAGAATCTAGTAGCTTCCTGATCAGGCGACTCTCAAAGTCCCTTCCTTGGTCTGAATGGATTCTCTGTGGCAGTCCATAGTGAACAAAGTACTTCTCCAAAAGTACCTTGGCTACTGTAGAGGCCTTCTGGTCCTTGGTTGGGAAAGCCTGAGCATAACGAGTGAAATGGTCGGTTACCACCAGAACATTTCCCAATCCGCTCAAATCGGGTTCAAGGCAGAGAAAATCAATGCATACCAGATCCATTGGGCCTTCACTTTGTAGGTGGCCCATTGGGGCAGCTTGATGGGGTAAAGTCTTCCTCTGAATGCATCTTGCACAGGAATGGCAATACTCCTCCACTTCGGCCCTCATGCAGGGCCAGTAAAACCGGTCTCTGACAAGTTGGAAGGTTCTCTCTGCTCCCAAGTGACCATGCTGGTCATGTAAGGCAATCAGCACAGTCTCTCGATGCTTCTCTGGGAGAAACAACTGCCACTTGTCTTCTGGTCCATCAGAGGGGCCCCTTCGGTAGACTACCCCCTGATGCACCTGTAGCTTGTCCAATTCTCTCCTCAGTAGGCGAGCTTCTTTAGAAGGGTGAAGGCGAAGTCCCTCTGGACTCTTGTCTTCCAGGGCTTCCAGGACCAATTTCCCCATGGGATCTTCCAATTGGTCACACCTTAATTCCTTCTTGGACAGCTTCGGCAGACACTCTTCTGCCAGTTGAGTTACCCCACAGTAACACTTTGGGACTCCCACTGTGGTAACTCCTATCTCTTCAGCTCTGGATCCTCCTCTGGCTTGGAGTTCAGCCCCTTGACAAAGGGCTCGCACTCCATCTGGTGCCACTTGGGTCCAGTCTTCCCAGTCATCGACCATGACATGGGATCTTCGGGACAGGGCATCTGCATCCCTATTTCCAGCCCCTGGTCTGTACTTGAGGCTGAAATTGAATCCAGACAACGCCGCCAACCATCTGTGTCCAGTTGCATCCAGCTTGGCGGTGGTGAATAGATAGGTCAAGGGGTTGTTATCTGTCTTTACAGTAAACTCGGCCCCATACAAGTAGTCTCTCAACTTGTCAACAACTGCCCACTTGAGGGCTAAGAACTCCAACTTGTGGGTGGGATAGTTCTTCTCGGAGGGGGTCAGGCCCCGGCTCACATAAGCCACTGGTCGTAGCTGGTCTTCATACTCCTGGTAGAGTACTCCACCTAGGCCCTCATGGCTGGCATCAACGTGTAGCTCATATGGTCTAGTGGGATCAGCGTAGGCCAAAACTGGGGCTGTGGTGAGACTTCTCTTCAAGGTTCTGAAAGCCTCTTCACACCTTGAATTCCACTGGTCTTGGACCGACTCACTGGACCTCCTAGGCCCCATTCCATCCTCCTCTCCTTCTGTCTTCAGCAGCTCGTTGAGGGGTTTGGCAATGCGGGCAAATCCATCCACAAACCTGCGGTAGTAGGAGCAGAACCCCAAGAAAGACCGAAGTTCTGTAACTGTTGTGGGCCTTGGCCACGAAGTAACTGCCTCCAACTTCTCAGGGTCTGTAGACACTCCTTTTTCAGACACTATGTGTCCCAGATAGTTCACAGAAGACTGATAGAACCGACACTTCTCTGGAGAAAGTTTAAGTCCCTCTTCACTGAGCCTCTTCAGTACTTTCTCCAATCTGGCTTCATGTTCTTCCAAAGTCTTTCCAAAGACGATGACATCATCCAGATACACAAGGACTTCTATGAGGTTCATGTCTCCAACAGTCCTTTCCATTAGGCGTTGAAACGTAGCAGGAGCTCCAGATAGGCCCTGGGGCATCCTGTTGAACTCAAAGAATCCCACTGGGGTTATGAAGGCAGTCTTTTCTCTATCTTCTGGATGCATGGGGATTTGGTAATACCCACTCTTGAGGTCCATCACACTGAACCACTTAGCTCCAGATAAACTCTGCAAGGCATCTTCTATCCTTGGCGTGGTGTACTGGTCAGGAATGGTCCTCCTGTTGAGAGTTCTGTAGTCAATGCAGAGCCTCAATGACCCATTCTTCTTTCTGACTACCACAATTGGGGAGGCGTAGGGGCTTCTGGACTCCCTAATCACTCCCGTCTTCTTCAATTCCGCAAGCTGCTCCCTCAGATCCTCCAGATCCGCTAGCGGGACTCGCCTCACTCTTTCTCTGAATGGCTTGTCCTCTTGCATGCGGATTCGATGGGTGGCACTCCTCGCACACCCCACATCAAACTCATCTTTGGAGAAAATCTTCTCCCATCTGGTCAGCTGGGCCTTGGCTCTCTCTCTCCAAGCTCCAGGTAGGTTAGGGTTTTCCATGGAGAGTTTCTTCCAAACATCTTCTCCTTCACCCGTCCCCTTCACTTCTGACCAGCCAACTGGGACAGCAGGACTCACCTGTCCCAGAAGCATCCTGGCAGGGATCTCCACGGGCCGCTCCGTGGGGTTCCTCACACTGACAGGGACTCTTCCTCTAGCCTTCTTCAGGTCCTTCAGTGAAATTACTTCTGGTATCACTTCCAGACCTGAGTGACCCTCCATTGGGTCGGGTTCCAGCATTACAAAGGGGCCAGGCTGCTCCCAAGTAAGTTTCACCGTGGCTCTCATGCAGGTCACCTCTCCAGGCTGTAACACTGCTCCTTCTTTTCCAAGCCTCCATACCCTTCCTATCCCCTCACTTGGGGTCTTCTGCTCTAGGACCAACCGCTGGTAGGCTGCCTTCAGCATGGGATGGATCTTGGGGGTTGAAAGATTCTCTTTCTTCACCAGGGGGGTCAGAAGCCTTCTGACTAGGTCCGTGTTCGTCCCTATGATCAGGGACGTCTTGCTGGTTCCTGGTGGGCGGGGACACACCACTGCTAAGGTGTCGAACACTTCAGACTTCCCAGCTACGGATGGGTCAAACGTCAATCTGATGGGTAAGTATCCATCATATGGGAAACTCTGGGTTCCCAATCCCCTTATCTCCAACTCTTCTATCTTCTGTATAGGCAGATGACTCAGGTATCTGTCATAGAAGTCCCTGTACAACAGGGTCACTTGTGCTCCAGTGTCCAGGAGGGCCTTCGTGTACACTCCTTCCACTTGGATGGGTACAGTAGGAGATGGACCAACTAGCTCCTCTGGGTAGGGCCTAGTTGATGCTGTCCTCTTCTTTGGACTCTTTGCTTTACCAGCACTTGATTTGCACTTGCTCCTTTCTTGAGCCTGGTATGCATTGATTTTCTCCCTCTTAGTGGGAGTGTGAACCCGTTGAGGGATATTGTTATCTCTCACTTTGAAGAGTTCACGCTTGGGGGTGCTGTGTCTCTCCGGAGGGGTCTTGCCCCCTTTCTCTGGAGTGCACCTTGGTTGAGGATCCCTGGGCCCCTTCTGAGGGGTTTGGTCTCCTCGCTTTCTCTTCCTGTTGTGCTTCTTGGAGCTCACTGAAGGTGATGGGCACCCGGTTGACTCCTTCACCGGGGCCCTTTGGCGTTTCCCGCCGGCTGGCGGCTTTCTGCCTTCTTCTTCTTGGGACTGGAACATACAGCTGCAATATGACCAATTCCTCCACAATTAAAGCAAATCATCTCACCGTAGTCAGGTGAGGATGCTGGTGCTGAAACAGCTGGAAACAATTCCCTCCTGCTTGTTTCTTTCTTGGGACTGGGCGTCTCCTTCGCCACTAGAGACGTCAGTATCTCCATCATCTGGGACATCTGCAACTTCAGGGCATCTACCTCTGTGTCTCTTTCAGGGGTTAAGGCCGACCTGACCGTGGCCACTGTAGACTTTGTAGACCCCATCACTTGCTTCTCCCTTTTCTCTTCCAACATGGCCTCTTCTTCTCTGACCATTCGGATGAGGTCAGGGTAGTCCAGGCTCTTCCCATCCTGGCGGGTACGTAGAATTAGTGCGACAGGGTCCAAGGGTTGGGCTCCCCTCATCACCTGCTGGGCACGGGCTTCATCTACCTTCCCTGGATCTATCCCCTTCTTCAGGATAATCCTATGCAGGATCTTGTCTATGCGTCCCATGTACTCTGACAGCTTCTCCCCTGTCTTCTGGTAACAGTGTTCCAGTTGATAGGTAAGTTCTGTGACTTTTTCTGTCCCACCAAACACACCTTCCAGGATGTCTATGTAGTCCTGGGCAGTGCAATCCTTTTTGCTGGTCTTCAGATTGCGTATGGCCTCTAAGGCAGGTCCTTTTAGGCTTTCAACAATCCTTTGCTTCTTTCTGCCTTCTGGGACCTCCCATTCTTCTAGGGCCTGCGTGGCACCATCTAACCACTCTTCAAATCCCTCTTCTCCCGAGGGTACAGGTGTCCTCCCTGAAAACATCCGGAGTTTCCTGTATCCCGACATTGGGTAATCCCCGGGGTCTCTTCTGCACTGAGTCACAATCTCCCCTAGGACAGCACACAGTTCTGCACTAAGAGTAGTGTGTGCGGGTGCGGGACTTTCCGCGCCCTTCTGCTCCTCCTTCTTTGGGGATAGAATGGCTTTCATAGGAGAGTAGTCTCCCTTCCGCGGCAGCGCATGCAGCACTTGGTAGGCCTGGCCATTCGGTGCCTGTATGCTGTGGCTCCTGAACTGCTCTGGAGTCTCTTCCTTCCATTCTATTAAGGCGTATGTGTACCCAGCATCATTTCTCATGTCCATTATCCATGACTTCTGGCATGGGGATAATGACATTATGAGCTGCTTCACTGCCTCTCTCTGCCATATCCCTGGCAGTTCAATGACTGCTGCTGCGGCTGGGTCAGCGGCCCATGTTGCGGACCACCGTCCCACTTCTATTGGGTCCATGCCGGCACCTTCTGGCGGCTTTTCCCGCTGACTCAGGATCCCGGATTACGAGCCCCCACGTGTAGCGCTACCCCCAGTTAAGAGAGCCGCTGGTTTGTTTTGGGTCCCTGAGTACAGCTCCACCAACCCCCGGCAATTTGGCTCTACCCGCTCTGGCACAGTTAGTAAAGGGGTACGTCCCTATGCACATAAAACTTAGCTTATACTCTAAGTGTAATTGGTATGAACTCACAAGCAGACTGCTGAGATAAGAATAACTGGCTTTACTTTTGTCAGTAAGGAAAAGAAATAGCAACATGCATTTGAACATATATCTTACAATACTTTAGCAGGTCCCTGCAATATGCACTTTAACATGTACACACATATGTAACAACTGGTAATGGGGAAACGGAGCGCCCAGTGTGGCGACCGTCTGCTATGCACCCCTGAGGTGCAATAAATCTATCTGCGCCTACCTAATGGACCAGGCCTGATCCCTAGTAATAGAGCTCAGTCCTTGTACTAGTACAGTGTTCTTCACCGGCAATAAATCTGTAGAGGTGGTGCACATGTAGCTTTAAATGGTGTCATTTGTAATCCACAAAAAGTAACATTGCTGCTCTGAGGTAAATTGCGCCTAGGCAGTTCAGTAGGCATAAAACGTGTGTGTGTCAATGCAGGATGAGCCTTCCGGCTCTCTCACCAATCCTTGGGGTACCGTCCTCCGATCCGGTCCCTCTAATGGTGGCTCTGGTCTCTTCAATGGCGGCGATCCGGTCTCCTCAGTCACAGCCCTGCACTCCGGTCATCAGCTCCGTCCGACCGACAGTAAGGGGAAGTCTCCGCTCCGCTGCTGTGGACTCTGAGGGGTGAGAGTCTCACTCCATCGGCTGCAAGGCCCAGGCTTCAGGCCTTCAGCTCCGGTCCGCACAGGTGTCTCTGCTGGCTGCAGTCTCCGCGTCACACGCTCTGTCAGCAGAGGCAGGCCAGTCCTGTCAGGCCTCAGAAGAGGAAGTGTCCCAAGAGAAAGAGGCGGTCTCCGCTCTTCCCTTTTATAATCTCCCCCAGCAGCCTCCCGGGCGGAAGTCAGCAGCCCTGGGGCCTGGGGAATCATGGGAGATGTAGTCTCTAAGCCTAAAAGGGGTAGAACCCCGCTACATATGTAATAAGTAGCTTAGTCTCTGTGGAGACAAAGACACTGCAAGACTGTCCAGGAATTCTTAGAATCAGCCATAACACCCTTTCCTTAGAAACAACTAAAAGGTAAGACGTATTTTAAATCCTTTTTTAGATATAATGTGGGGTTTTCTCTAATTTAACTACAAAAGTGGAAATACACTTTAAGAGAAGCTCCACACAAACTTTTAAGAATTGACCAGACTACACTAACATTGCTTATGTCTTTCAGATAAAGAACCACTCTACCCTCATGTGAGAATTAATAGTGGGACGTGAGCCTTAAGTAAGCAATACATTGGTAGATTTCTCCATCAGTGATAAACAGTGTAGTTGGAGACAAGAAAGATCCCGGACGGCTGAACTCCAACAGATCCACTTAACCCGTTTAATAAAAATCCAGGCAGAATCACATACAGTGATACAGTACAGGTTGACATGTTTTGCGCATTAGCGCTTATTCATAACCTCATCTTGCTGGTTACTGAGCAAACATATATCATCCTAACAAATGTCAGTAATCAACTCAGGACCAGTCTGCCCTCAGAGACATCCAAGTAAAGCACAGTGGAAAATCTGGCTCAGATTTCCCATACCAGTATTCTGTTGCTAGGACAGAGAGCTAAACCTTCTTGCTCTATAAACTTCAGATACCATATTTCTTTGATCTTGATTTATTGGAACAAGCCAGGTGAAACTACAAATTGATAAAATAAACATGAATCAGTACAATATTGCATATAATGAGGAAACAATGCTCTATAACACAGAATGAGTGTTGAAGCAACAGCTTTACTATCTTGATGTGCATTTCTAGCTTGGTGTACATCAAGGAAACCAACATGTTATTTCAAACACATAAACACAATAACTGAATAAAGGCCCAGACAATCTTCAATGAAACAAGAAAGGCCGCTCCAAGTGAGTGAGTCTCTGGTTAATCCCCACACACACTATTCAGGTGCTAGCCCAGCTCGCATGCTGCGTAACATAAGGAAATGATTCCGGATGGCTGCACTTCCAAAAATCCTTTTATTGAAGCTTCTTATAACAAGTGGTTGACAGTTGGAGCAGGGGACAAAGAGGTAGATGCGTTTTTCCCGCAAATGTTAGAGCGAGAAGGGTGAAGAGTGAAGAGAAGCCAGAAGAGTTTAAGCTGTTATAGCTGCAAAGGGTGGGCCAACTTGATATTGAACCCTGCGGACTAAGACTGAGATTCCTATTAAAGTGCATGTGCATGTAAAGGCAGGCAACCCAATACTTTTGGTAATATGATTGGGCGACTGGGGGGTTGGGACTTTAAATGAATCAGGCAGGTGTAAAACATTTAGATTTATTAAAAAATCAATGGTAAGTTTCATGAGGGTAATCATGAGTACACCAAGGAAAGCAATGTTTTCCATTCAATGGATAAATATACAGCAACGACAATTGACCACAATAATACAAATCACAGTTGCAAGTGATCATTGAATAAAATAAAACAGTTGGCATAAGACATGGCATATAATAGCTCTATGCAATTCGTGGATTCATCCACTCTTCAGGAGCATGCACGTGGAAAACCGAATGCTGTAATATAGTAGTAGCGAGGATATCTGTAAGGTATGACCCTGTCACGGAAAGGAGGTTTAGAATAAGGTAATTATAGATAATGATGCCTAGGATAAACCCCCTGAAACCACTCTCAAAAATACTTACATAATCTATCTTTATGCAGTAACAGCAATGAGCCAACATGGGTCAGATTAACCCCATTAGGAGTATCACTGGAGGGAACTGAGGTGGTGAAGGCAGACCAGGGCTGAGCAGAGATGATTTCCAAGAAAGAAAAATTCCAAAAGAAGGGATGGTCAAAAATAACCATGTGTGCTAAGGACAAAACATAAGATATAACATAGGTTGGGAACTCATTGTGTGATACAATATATAGTTGTGTCCAAAACTTGGTAAAGGACAGGATAATGAGATGCTAATGAGTGTTAAGTTAAACTTAAACTTAACCTACCTTCACACTCATTAGCATCTCATTATCCTATCCTTTACCAAGTTTAGGACACAACTATATATCGTATCACACAATGAGTTCCCAACCTATGTTATATCTTATGTTTTGTCCTTAGCACACATGGTTATTTTTGACCATCCCTTCTTTTGGAATTTTTCTTTCTTGGAAATCATCTCTGCTCAGCCCTGGTCTGCCTTCACCACCTCAGTTCCCTCCAGTGATACCCCTAATGGGGTTAATCTGACCCATGTTGGCTCATTGCTGTTACTGCATAAAGATAGATTATGTAAGTATTTTTGAGAGTGGTTTCAGGGGGTTTATCCTAGGCATCATTATCTATAATTACCTTATTCTAAACCTCCTTTCCATGACAGGGTCAGACCTTAAAGATATCCTCGCTACTACTATATTACAGCATTCAGTTTTCCACGTGCATGCTCCTGAAGAGTGGATGAATCCACGAAATGCATAGCGCTATTATATGCCATGTCTTATGCCAACTGTTTTATTTTATTCAATGATCACTTGCAACTGTGATTTGTATTATTGTGGTCAATTGTCATTGCTGTATATTTATCCATTGAATGGAAAACATTGCTTTCCTTGGTGTACTCATGATTACCCTCATGCAACTTACCATTGATTTTTTAATAAATCTAAATGTTTTACACCTGCCTGCTTCATTTAAAGTCCCAACCCCCCAGTCGCCCAATTGCATTCATTAGATAGGGATGGAGGCAACCGACCTTACCAGGTCACAGCCTCATATAAAGTCCCAACGTTTTCTTGTTAAAACGTTTTCTCGTTTTAACGTTCTCTTTCAACTTTTGGTAATATAGTGTAGATCGAAATTTGCCCAATTCAGCAAGAACCGGACAAATTTTGATGCATCTATGGACAGGGTGGTTGTACAGAATTCAATCTACCAATCAACTTCTGTACAACAACTGCTGGTTGAATGAAAAAAAAAGAATCATCTATGGGCTGCCTTAGTAAGCTGGAGGAAGTGTCAATGAACTATGAGGGTGCTCATCAGCATGCACACCATTCATTGAGAACTACAAGCCATCTGCCACAGTGGCAGAGAGGACTTGTAGTTTTTTCATTCACAGATTGCTGTGAATGAATGGCATGCCCAGCACGTGACAATTTTGAACGTGGCAGCTGGTGCAGGGGAGAGGAACTCCCTATCATATTTCACAGATTCCCCCTTTAGTGGCTTATTTATGTTACAGGCAGCGCACTCAGCACTGACAATCACACTAAATGATAACTCTGCATATTGAATGTATTGTTTCTAGTGAAAGTCTCCCGCTACATGACTACACTAAAATAAATGGAATTATAAATCTTAGTTGCTGTGCTGCATTACTAGGCAAGAATTACAGCATGCACTGTATATATATTTAAAGCTCACTATTGGCATATATAAAAAAACTAATCAGTGGAGCTCTGTAATCAATAATGTATTATTTACTGTGTTTTTTTTAACTGCAAGCAGTGTAAGTACCTGAATTGTACCTGATATCTTCCTTCTGAAACTCCTGTACAGCAGAACTGCTGTGTCAGAGGAAGAAGCAGCACAAGGAGCCAATCAGTTTATGTGCAGACAAAAAGAATGCTGATACAGTAGGTGGAGAAAGCAGAGTGACAGAAAGATGAGCTAATCACTGTGCTGCTTCATCTTAGTTTGTCCAGTGACAAGCTGGAGCAGGTGATTTGGGCTCAGAAGAAGTGGGTTAAATGATGCTGCTTATCAGACGTTTCTGGATTGAAGGTAAATATTGCAGCAAAACCAGTTTTGTTATTTTAACTTTAATAAGCCATCCATTTTTACTTTACTTATTGTTATTTCTGGCTGGAGTTGTGCTTAAATAAACATCCCTGCTCCTATCTGCACAGATAATTAAAAATTACAAAGGAAATAATAGAAAAAACACATTACCACATGTTGCTATAATTATTTATATTAATCATATCCAATATTCATATATAGCTAAAACAAAAAGTAATGTGACTGTTTCGGCATCTAATTTTATTTTTTTATATATGCTTTTGCGGTAACAAAACCTACTTTAATTCAGTATTTAACTCTCCTTCTCAGTGCCATCCAACCATCTGTTTAAGCTTCCAGAAATAGTCCTGTTTTTTTATTTTTCTATTTTACAAATGCATGCTTTAAAACCCTATTTTCCGTTCTTAACTGATGCATAAAGTATACAGTGTTAAAAAATCTTTAGGAATAATAAAATATTCCAGAGCCCATCAGTATACTCCGATCATTATGTGAATTTAAAAAGGATTTATCGATGACGTGCGGTCTGCAAGAAATAGCCCGAGGCCATGTAAGTTTGGAATCTACAGGGAGGGTGTAATTAAATAACTAAACTAACAGCATGGTGAATTTTCAGGAGAGTTTAGGGGTGTCTAACAAAGGGTTAGAGGGTTATTATCATGGCAAGAAAGGCTGTGATTGCATGCAATGTTGTATTTTTTTAATACTTGCTAGCCCTTGTAAGGATCATACACCAGAGCAAGAACTGCAGAATGCTGATTGGAGGTTTCCCCATGGGGGAATCTGGGACACTGGCATAGGCTCGTTAGTGCTGACCTTGGCATTGGTTCTAGTGGCTGATGGATAGGGTACCCATTCGAACAAAGCCCAAGGGAATCCCTCAACGTATCCATTATTGTCCCATCAGCGCCTCCCATGACCCCTCCCCAGTTCCGAATGCCACTGGCATCACGAAGAGTATAAATCTATGTCTGATTGTGTGCAGGAGAGGAGGGGGAACTAGGAATGAAAAATGTCCTTTTTATGACTCTTACAACAAAGCAGCTGGGAGAAGACAAGTCATCGTGCTCCGGAAGGAGGAAGGAAAGGAGAATAAAAGAGAAGAGTGGGAAAGGAGCGACAGACAGATATAGAAAAAGGGAGCAAAACGACTGAACGAGGGGACGAAAAGAAACTGGGAAATAGAGGAGAGGAAGAGGACAGAAGGGGAGAGGAAGAGACAATAAGAGAGGCATAGAAGGAACGAGAGAGAGAGAGAGGGATACATATAGAAAGAGAGGAAGGAAAGAGACTGGGAAAGAAAGAAGAGGAAGAGGACAGAAGGGGAGAGGAAGAGACAATGAGAGAGGCATATAAAGAACGAGAGAGATACATATAGAAAGAGAGAATGATAAGAGAGTGGGGAATAAAGGAGAAGAAGAGGAAAGAGAAGGAGAGAGGAAGAGACAATAAGAGAAGCATAGAAGGAACGAGAGAGAGAGAGAGAGAGAGAGAGAGAGAGAGAGAGAGAGAGAGGATACATAAAGAAAGAGAGGAAGATAAGAGACTGGGGAACAGAGAAGAGGAAAGAGGAGAGAGAAAGAGCAATACGAGAGGCATAGAAGGAAAGAGTGAGATTGAAGGATACATATAGAAAGAGAGGAAGATAAGAGATTGGGAAAGAGAGGAGAGGAAGAGGATAAAGAAAAAGAGAGGGAGAGGGAAGGCTAAATTGGATATTTCTCTCCTACATGTAAAAATCATAATTTTTTTGCTAGAAAATTACACAGCACCCCCAAACATTATATATGTTTTTTTTAGCAGAGACCCTAGAGAATAAAATGGCAGTCATTGAAACTTTTTAGCTCGTACGCTATTTGCGCAACAATTTTTCAAATGTGTTTTTTTGGGTAAAAAAACAGGTTATGCATTAAAAAAAATAAAAATATTAGTAAAGTTAGACCAATTTGTTTACATAATGTGAAAGATGATATTATGCCAAGTAAATAGATACCTAACATGCTCTCGCTCTAACGTTCGTGTCGATACCTCACAGGTGTGGTTTGAACACCGTTTACATATGTGGGCGTGACTTACATATGCGTTCGCTTCTGTGAGCGAGCACACGGGGACTGGGGCGCTTTCATTTTTTT
This sequence comes from Lithobates sylvaticus, assembly GCA_028564925.1. Classification (NCBI taxonomy): domain Eukaryota; kingdom Metazoa; phylum Chordata; class Amphibia; order Anura; family Ranidae; genus Lithobates; species Lithobates sylvaticus. Next base: position 109,433,880 of record CM053033.1, read on the forward strand.
TTATTATTGTTAATTTTACTTTTATTTTTCTAGTTTGATGCTTTCTTTTAAAAAAAAATGTTTTGATCACTTTTATTCCTATTTAAAAGAATGTAAATATCCCTTGTAATAAGAATAGTGCCTGGCAGGTCCTCTTTACAATGAGATATGGGGTCAATAAGTACCCAGATCTCACCTCTAGGCTGGGAAGCCTGTAATCCAAAAAAAAAAAAGTTCTCAGCTTCCAAACCGAGGCGGCTGCATTTTTTCAAATGCAGAGGCCGGGCTTGATGTCATAACATCAAGGCCCAGCCTCCAAGCAATGATCTGGCCCGCCGGAAATCTCTATGGTCAGCATCTGGCACCGGTCGATTCCTTCTCTGGTTCGCCGATGGCAGGGGCGACCCGGGAGAAGCACCGGAGGGCGACGGGAGGGGCGTCCCCTCCTGCCGCCTGTAAGAACGTTCAAGCCGCTATGATCATTCTTATGGTGAAGGGAATCGCCGGCTGAAAAAGAAGATATCTGAATGATGCCTGTAACTGCAGCCATCATTCAGATATCACCGCTCAAACTCGACAACGTCATATGACCTTGGGCAGGTGGGACGTGGTTAAGCTGCCCATAGATGGATAGAATTTGAAACTAAAAGTCTTAGGAAAATTTGTACAAAAATTCTCAGAACATTCTAATGTCATTCAAAAGATTTAGTTTGCTTTTACCATTTGATTTTGGAATGAATGAACCTTGCTGAAAACCACGAACAATTTTCCGTCCTGTTCCTTCAAATTTTCTCGCCACTGCAGTCAAAAATGATCACCAATTTGACCCCACTAATGATTAGAAAAACAAATCAAGTTTCTTAGAACAATCTTTTCCTAAGATTATTTGTTCAAAGTTCGACACCTCTATGGCCAGCTTTGGAGAGTGAAAAGAAATGAAAGAGAGGAAAGACAGAACAAGAGGAAGGTATAGACTTGTAGAGAGAGAGGAGGAGGAGGAAGAGTAGGACAGAAACAAATTGAGAGAAGAACAAAGAAGGAAATAGTGAGCGAAAGAAAGAGGTTAACTGACTAAAAGTTAACAGGGATACAATATTACAAACAAAACTCCTTTAGGGGTAACAAGGCTAATCCATCAATAATAGAAAAAAATGAAAATAAAATAGGAATTGTCTATAGCAGGGGTCCTGAATTAAAATTTATGGAGGTCCAGTTGGTAAAAAATGTTTGCGGCAGAGGTCTGAATCCCATGTTTGCACTATAACACATCACATCAGTGCCATCACTCCCCCCTTCACATCACAACTCCTCTTAACATCGCAGCTCCCCCTTTACATCACAGACCACCTTCACAGCTGCCCCACAGTGTCCTCAGTCCCCCATCATGTCACAGTGCCCTATTACATTGCAGCCCCCTTCACATCACTGTGTTCCTTTACATATCATAGAACCCCATTATATTGCAGCCCCCGTCATTTCATAGTGCCCCTTTACACATTATAGTGCCCCATTACACATCACAGTGCCCCTTATCACAGTGCCCCATCACACATCACAGTGCCCCTTATCACAGTGCCCCATCACACATTACAGTGTCCCTTATCACAGTGCTTCTTTATACATCATAGCGCTCCATTACACTGCAGTCCCCTTCACATCATAGTTTCCCTTTACACATCACCGTGCCTTATTACACATCACAGTGCCTTATTACACATCCAGGTGCCCCATAACACATCACAGGGCCCCTTATCACAGTGCCCCATTACACATCCCAGTGCCCTATTACACATCACAGTGCCCCTTTACACATCACAGTGCCCCTTTACACATCATAGCGCCCCTTTACACCGCAGTCCCCTTCACATCATAGTGCCCTTTTCATTTTCAGCCTTTCGGCCTACTAGGGCAGAGGAACTTAATAGCCTGACTGTCCGGTCCTGGGTCCCCCGCCCAGCGCCGGTACCATCCTTACAGCACTGACCTCCAATGTAAGGGAGCACTTTACTGACCTCCAATGTTAGGGGGAATTCACTGACCTCCAATGTAAGGGAGCACTTCACTGACCTCCAATGTAAGGGAGCACTTTACTGCCCTCCAATGTAAGGAAGCACTTTACTGACCTCCAATGTAAGGAGAAATTCACTGACCTCCAATGTAAGGGAGCACTTTACTGACCTCCAATGTAAGGGAGCACTTTACTGACCTCCAATGTAAGGAAGCACTTTACTGACCTCCAATGTAAGTAGAAATTCACTGACCTCCAATGTAAGGAGAAATTCACTGACCTCCAATGTAAGGGAGCACTTTACTGATCTCCAATGTAAGGGGAAATTCACTGACCTCCAATGTAAGGGAAAATTCACTGATCTCCAGTGTAAGGGGGAATTCACTGATCTCCAGTGTAAGGTAGCACTTGGTAACAATAACTGTGAGCGCAGGGTACAGTGTAATATAAAACAGAATAATAGTAATAAAAGATCACTATTATTGAGTCAGTGTTATGCCGCGTACACACGTGCGGACTTTTGCCGGCGGACTTAGTCCAGCGGACAATCCCGCCGGACTTTCCAGCTGGGTCCGCTGGACTTTCCGAGCGTGTGGACTTGCCCACACACGCACGGACTTCTCCGGCGGATAATCCGCCGGCCAAAAGTCTGCGGGACTTTTGAAAATGAACGGACTTGCCCACACACGGAGCAGTCCGTTCATTTAGAACGTAACTTCAGGTTACGTAGCTAGCGTAGGCAGTAAATGCCGCCGCGCTAGCTTCGTGACCTGGCATGGATTTAAAGGGACTCCCCACGCCGTTTCCCCCAAATCCATGTCAGACCCTCATCCGAGCACGCAGCCTGGCAGGCCAGGAAAGGGGTGGGGGACGAACGAGCGCCCCCCCCTCGGTAAAAGAGCTTGGTAAATGGCGGGGGAGTCCGGCGAGAAGACCCCCAAGACGGAAGAAGACCCCCAGAGCAGTGCAATAAAATATTTTTTCAAAAGTGTGTGTGTTTTTGTACTTTACATTTTACACCTTAGGTGAATGGGTAGGGGTACATCGTACCCCATACTCATTCACATAGGGTGGGGGGCCAGGATCTGAGTGCCCCCTTATAAAAGGGGGCTCTCAGATTCCGATAAGCCCCCGCCCGCAGACCCCGACAACCAACGGCCAGGGTTGTCGGGAAGAGGCCCTTGTCCTCATCAACATGGGGACAAGGTGCTTTGGGGTGGGGGGGGCGCACGGCCCCCCTTTCCCCTGGGCACCCCGCATGTTGAGGGCACGCGGCCTGGTACGGCTCAGGAGGGGGGGGGGCGCTCGTTCGTCCCCACCCCTTTCCTGGCCTGCCAGGCTGCGTGCTCGGATAAGGGTCTGACATGGATTTGGGGGGAACCCCCACGCCGGTTTTCGGCGTGGGGAGTCCCTTTAAATCCATGCCAGCTTACGGAGCTAGCGCGGCGGCATTTACTGCCTACGCTAGCTACGTAACCTGAAGTCACGTGCTAAATGAACGGACTTGCCGATGAGCGGCAAGTCCGTTCATTTCAAAAGTCCCGCGGACTTGCCTACTAACGGCGGGATTGTCCGCCGGACTGCCAAGTCCAGCGGATAATTTTAAAACCAAACTTAAAACTTTGGTCCGCCGGACTTTGGCGCCAAAAAGTCCGCCGGCGCCTACACACGAGGGGATTATCCTCTGCACTTCAGTCCAGAGGATAATCCCGCGGGATAGTTATTATTATATAATATATATAATTATTATTACCACGAGACCTAAAAGTTATTTCAAGGGTTCATCTTAAAAAGTTTGAGAAAGGCTAATGAAAACAAACAGAGCACACAACATTCTCAGTTCCAAGTGATATTTGAATTTGTACTACACTATATTGCCAAAAGTATTGGGACTCCTTGCCTTTACACGCACGAATGAACTTTAATGGCATTCCAGTCTAAGTTAGTAAGGTTCAATATTGAGTTGGCCCACCCTTTGCAGCTATAACAGCTTTAACTCTTCTGTGAAGGCTGTCCACAAGGTTTAGGAGTGTGTCTATGGGAATGTTTGACCATTCTTCCAGAAGCAAATGTATTCCAAAGGTGTTCTGTCGGGTTGAGGTCAGGACTCTGTGCAGGCCAGTCAAGTTCCTCCACCCCAAACTCGCTCATCCATGTCTTTATGGACCATGCTTTGTGCAGTGGTCCAAGTCATTTGGTGGAGGGGGCATTATGTTGTGGGTTGTTTTTCAGGGGTTGGGCTTGGACCCTTAGTTCCAGTGTCAGCATACCAAGACATTTTGGACATTTTCATGCTCCCAATTTTGTGGGAACAGTTTGGGGATGGCCCCTTCCTGTTCCAACATGACTGATCACCAGTGCACAAAGCAAGGTCCATAAAGACATGGATGAGCGAGTTTGGGTTGGAGGAAGTTGAAGCTGTTATAGCTGCAAAGGGTAGGCCAACTTAATATTGAACCCTAAGGAATGAGATGCCATTAGTTCATGTGCGTGTAAAGGCAGACATCGCAATACTTCTGGCAATATAGTGTATGTTTAGAAAGATCATTTTTAATTGCATTAAATTACAAAATGATTGGTGTAGCAATTATGTGCATTCGATCATTTTTATTTAAATAAAAGTGGAGATTTCCTTAAAAGCATAAGTAGCAATATTTAGCACAGGGGTTAAAATGTGAACAGTCGGCACTGAAAATCTGTGTCAATTATTGTGAAGTTTCTTCTTTTATTGTGAAGAAAGTAATGTTGATTTGGGATATAGGAGCAAGAACAAGACAAGAGCTGCTCATGGCCAGTGAAAAGATCAAATCTATAAAATACGGATGCACTGCTTTGTATTCTGCGCACAGTAAATTTACGGGGATTAGCTTTCATATTATTACTATAATGGCTATCAGGTTTATCCGGTGGAAATGTTAGCATCTACTTATTAATGACAATGTAAATTAATTGGAAGCTGTATAATTCCTTGCAGTTCTGCCACAGATCACTGAGTGTATCTGGCTATCTATCATCCCAATCTGGGATAATGATCAAGCTTGGTCTCCTGGAATTAAAAGCTTAAAGGGGTTTTCCACTTTCAGTTGACTTTTATTGGCTTCTACTTCAATTTAATTTTTTTTCCATTTCAATTTATATAAAATACTTATTTATAAATATATATATTTTTTAATTGTCATTGGCAATGAACAGTTACTGCACAATTATAACTGCATAAACTGTGGAATCCAGATCAATTTAGAGAATTTTAAAGGAGTTTCCTTTCCAATATATTGGGCAAGTGTCCTCACTAAAAAATAATTGTTGGATAAATATAGAAAAGCATTGAATGTGGACACCACAAAATGGAAAATTTATATCAAATACTTACCGTAATTTTCCTTTCCTGATGGACTCCATGGCAGCCTACATGTGGGTTAATCCTGACCCACATACCTCATAGGACCCCTCTCCCATAAATCTTTGCTCCGGGCCAGAGGCCGTGTTCCATAATTTAGCCTACTCCAGCCACTGGGAGGGAACTCCTGCTGCCATGGAGTCTATCAGGAAAGGAAAATTACGGTAAGTATTTGATAGAAATTTTCCATTTTCCAGACAGACTTCATGGCAGCCTACATGTGGGAAATAACTAGCCATACACACCCGGGGTGGCAGAGTGCTGGACAAAAGAAAAAAGGTTTAATTGTCACCATCAACAGACAAGATACATAAACCAAATTTAACAGAAGATAACGAGGCTGGCTCTATGCAGTAGTGCGCCATGAACGTGTTAATTAACCACTTCAGCCCCGGACCAATTGGCAGTCAAAGGACCAGGCCCCTTTTTGCGATTCGGCACTGCATCGCTTTAACTGACAATTGCGCGGTCGTGCGACGTGGCTCCAAAACAAAATTGGCGTCCTTTTTTTCCCACAAATAGAGCTTTCTTTTGGTGGTATTTGATCGCCCCTGCGGTTTTTATTTTTTGCGCTATAAACAAAAATAGAGCGACAATTTTGAAAACAATGCAATATTTTTTGCTTTTTGCTATAATAAATATCCCCCAAAAATATATAAAAAAAAAACTTTTTTTTTTCCTCAGTTTAGGCCGATACGTATTCTTCTACATATTTTTGGTAAAAAAAATCGCAATTAGCGATTATTGATTGGTTTGCGCAAAAATTATAGCGTTTACAAAATAGGGGATAGTTTCATAGCATTTTTATTAATTTTTTTTTTTTACTAGTAATGGCGGCGATCAGCGATTTTTATTGTGACTGCGACATTATGGCGGACACATCAGACATTTTTGGGACCATTGTCATTTATACAGCAATCAATGCATTGATTCCTGTATAAATGACAGTTGTAGTGAAAGAGGGGGAGGGGAGGGGTTATGGGCTGTGACGTGTGTGTGTTTTTTTACATCAGGGGGCGGGGCTGACGTCTGACGTCATTGATCGGCTTTCCCGATGACCGGGAACAGCCAATCAATGACAGGCAGAGTAGGAAGCGCGGGGAGAGGTTTGTTTACACATACCTCTCCCCGTTCTTCAGCTCCGTGACCCGATCGCGGGACACCAGCGGCGATCGGGTCCGCTGGTCCCACGGCCGGGGTCACGGAGCTCCCGACCGGGTCGCGAGCGCGCCGCTGGCGGCATGCACACGACCCACGGGCAGGCAATTACCAAATCACGTACAGGTACGTGATTTTGCCTGCCCGTGCCATTCTGCCACAGTATATCTGCGTGAGGCGGTCGGGAAGCGGTTAAAGACCACGAGGCGCCTTGCAAATAACTTCTGGAGCCACGTGACATGAAGCCGCCCATGATGTAGACACACTTCTATTTGAGTGAGCAGTCACCGCTTCTAGAGGCACCAATCCCTTAGCTTTGTAAGCCCACTGAATGGCCTGAACAATCCATGCTGCAATAGATCTGGAAGAGGCATGCTTTTTTACTTATTCTTCCAATGAAAAAGAACAAACAGGTGGTCGGTCTGAGGTAACGAAGTTGTAGCTTCTAGGGGATGAATACTGGAACCCTTAGTAGATTTGAACGTTGGAAGAGCAATCCCCAATGTTATAGCCACCAGGAAGGCGACTTTTAGAGCGAATTCTTTAATAGAGGACTGACCTTCATGTTCAAACACTCTACCTGAGAAGAAATCCAGGACAAGGGGAAGATCCCATTTAGAGAATCTTGGCTTTTTCTGAGGTCTGAGCCTTATTGCTCCTCTGAAAAACTGCTGAGTAAGAGGGTGTCTAGCCCAGGAAACACTTGTAAAGGCATAAATTGCAGAGACTTGGACCCGCAGTGAGCTGACGGACAAGTAGAGAGCCAAGCCCGATTGTAGGAAGCCAAGGATATCATGTATCTTTGGATTATTACAAGACCCTGCATTGGAAGAGGTGTAGTCTGCAAATTTTTTCTCCGGCCTGCTCTTCTGGCATTCATTAACGTGGAGATGGCCCTACTTGGACAACCTCGAGCCTCCAGCCTTCCCCTCTCAAGAACCAGACCATCAGATGTAGATGGGCCGGGCATGGATGTAGAGTTGCCCCTTGTGCTAGAAGATCTTGCATCCGCAGGGGAAACCATGACCTGTTTGGCCAGTATGGGACTATTGCCACTATCTCTGCTTCTTCCACCCTGAGCCTTGACAGAAACCGGAGAATAACAGGAACTGGGGGAAAGGCATAGACCCTGTGGAACCGCCAATGGTCTGTGAGAGCATTTACCCTGAAAGCCTGGAGACACCAAGACCTCATGTAGTATTTCTCTAATCTGAAGTTGCACAGGGAGGCGAACAAGTCTACTTCCGGAATGACTCTCAGGAACAGGACCCACCTGAAGACTTTGGGGTGGAGAGTCCACTCGTTGTTGTTCAGAGAAACTCTCGACAGAAAATCTGCCTGAACGTTCTGGACTACAGGGAGATAGACAGCTGTCAGGTTGACCAGGTTCTTCTGGGTCCAGGTCATAGTTACATAGTTACATAGTTAGTTAGGTTGAAAAAAGACACAAGTCCATCCAGGTCAACCACAAATAAAAAAATAAATAAATAAATATTATCATAAAATCCCATATACCCCATTCTATACCCACAGTTGATCCAGAGGAAGGCAAAAAAAAACCAGGAGCGCATGCTCCAATTTGCTAAACAGGTGGAAAAAATTCCTTCCTGACCCAGCGAGAGGCAATCGGATTTTCCCCCGGATCAACTTTACCTATAAATGTTGGTACCCAGTTATATTATGTACATTTAGGAAAGTATCCAGTCCTTTCTTAAAGCAATCTACTGAGCTGGCCAGAACCACCTCTGCAGGGAGTCTATTCCACATTTTCACAGCTTACTGTGAAGAAACCTTTCCATATGTGGAGATGAAATCTCTTTTCCTCTAGACGTAAAGAGTGCCCCCTTGTCCTCTTTGTTGACTGTAAAGTGAATAACTCAACACCAAGTTCACTATATGGACACCTTATATATTTGTACATGTTGATCATACCCCCCCTTAATCTCCTCTTATCAAGGGTGAATAAATTCAGTTCCTCTAATCTTTCCTCATAGCTGAGCTCCTCCATGCCTCTTATCAGTTTGGTTGCCCTCTCTGCACTTTCTCCAGTTCCCCAATATCCTTTTTGAGAACTGGTGCCCAAAACTGAACTGCATATTCCAGATGAGGTCTTACTAATGATTTAAACAGGGGCAAAATGATATCTCTCTCTCTGGAGTCCATACCTCTCTTAATACAAGAAAGGACTTTGCTCGCTTTGGAAACCGCAGCTTGGCATTGCATGCTATTATTGAGCTTATGATCTACCAAAACCCCCAGATCCTTCTCCACTACGGATCCCCCCAGTTTTACTCTCCCTAGCATGTATGATGCATGCATATTCTTAGCCCCCAAGTGCATAACTTTACATTTATCAACATTAAACCTCATCTGCCACATAGTCGCCCAATTAGACAGAGCATTGAGGTCAGCTTGTAAATTGGAGACATCCTGTACGGACGTTATTCCACTGCATAGCTTGGTGTCATCTGCAAAGACGGAAATGTTACTTTTGATCCCAGACCCAATATCATTTATAAAGATATTAAAAAGTAAGGGTCCCAGCACTGAACCTTGGGATACACCACTGATAACCTTAGACCATTCAGAGTAAGAATCATTAACCACGACTCTCTGAATTCTGTCTTTTAGCCAGTTTTCTATCCATTTACAAACCGATATTTCCAAACCTGTAGACTTTACACATGAGCCGTGTGTGTGGAACTGTATCAAACACTTTTGCAAAATCCAAGTATACCACATCCACAGCCACGCCTCTGTCCAAGGTTTTACTTACCTTCTCATAAAAAGAAATCAGGTTTGTCTGACAACTTCTGTCTTTCATGAATCCATGCTGTCTGTTGCTTAAAATATTTTTTTCCTGCAAGAACTCGTCTATGTGGTCTTTCATTAATCTTTCCAGTATCTTCCCAACTATAGAAGTTAAACTAACAGATCTATAGTTACTTGGTAAAGACTTTGTTCCCTTTTTAAATATAGGCACCACATTGGCCCTGCGTGGTCCAGTGGTACTATTTCTGTCATTAATGAGTCCCTAAAAATTAGATACAATGGCTTTGGAATTACAGAGCTCAATTCTTTTAGGATCCGTGGGTGGATGCCATCAGGTCCAGGTGCTTTATCCACCTTTATTCTGTCTAAATATTTCTGGACCATATCACTTTTGAGCCATTGTGGATTTGGGGCTGTGTCACCACCACCGCCATTATGGACATGAGCTCCCCCATGCTCCTTTGTATACACAGAGCTGAAGAAAGTATTTAATAAATTAGCCTTCTCTTTGTCCCCAGTCACCCACTCTAGATTATTTTGTAAAGGGCCTACATGCTCAGACTTGACCTTTTTACTATTAATATATTTGAAGAACTTTTTGGGGTTTGTCCTACTATCTATTGCAATCTGTCTTTCGTTTTGAATTTTTGCATCCTTGATTTTCTTTTTACATATTCTGTTATATTCTTTGTAACATTTAAATGACACTAGTGATCCTTCATTTTTGTCATGATGGGCTCTACTTCTTTCAACAGGGAGAGACTGTGAGCACCCCCCTGTCTCTTGATGTATGCGACTGCCGTCACGTTGTCCAGTCTTAGGAGGACTGAGGCACCTTCTGTTAAGTGGTGAAAGGCCTGCAGAGCGCAGAACACTGCCTGGAGTTCCAAAACATTAGAGACTATCCTGTGAGAGGGAAAACTCCATATGCCTTGGGCTACCTCTTTCAGGCAGAGAGCGCCCCAGCCCCTGTTGCTGGCATCTGTTGTGATGGTGACCCAAGACACAGGTGCGATGGAGTGACAATTGAGGAGGTTTCTTTGTTGTGACCACCGAGGAAGACTCTCCTGCATGGATAAGGTTATTCGGATAGAGTGATACCGAAGCCCTGGGTTCCACTGCTGGAGGAAGCCCTTCTGGAAGGGACGCATTTTCCACTGAGCTCACTTTACCATGGGTGTTGTTGCCACCATGGTGCCGATGATCTTTCGGTATTGTGAGGCTCGGAGATGAGAAGACGACATTGCAAGCTGAACCCTGTCCCGAATCACTGGGATTTTTTCCAGGGGTAAGGAGGTGGTGCCCTTAGAATTTTTCCCCCAGAGGAATACCAGGGACTGTGTAGGATCCAGATGGATCTTTTCCAGATTCAGAAGTCAAACAACTCTAGTAGAGTGGAGATGACCTGGGATCTGTGGATTAGCAACTGCTCCCTGTCCCGAGAAAACAACAGCAGGTCGTCAAGATAGTGATACAGACAGATACCTCTGGTCCTGATCAGAGCCACAACAGCCAGGAGTTTTGAAAACACACGAGGTGATGTCGTAAGCCAGAAGGGGAGAAAGGTGAAGTGCAGATGGATTTGATCGACAGCAAAGCAAAGGCATTTCTGGAATTATGACGCTATCGGGACATGAAAGTATGCATCCTTCAGGTCTTTAGACACGAGCCAATCGCCTGGTTGGATTGCATGACGGATCGTGAGCAATGTCTCCATCTTGAACTTCTCCTTCTTGATAAAAGAATTCAAGTGGGTTAGGTCTATAACTGGCCTCCAGGAATTGTGTTTCTCGAACACCATTAAAAGGGGTGAGTAGACCCTTGAAACCTCTTGTTGGCTGGAACTGGCATTGCAGGGCCCTGAGTCACCAGAGACTCTGCGTAAGACAGGAGAATTAGCTTTTTCTCTTCCTAGAGAGGCAAGGATGTGGGTATGAATCGGAGAATGGTTGGGGTGCTGAATGTCTAGGCATGGCCTGATAAGACTGTTTTGACGACCCAATGATCTTTGATCGAGGCTGCCCAGACGTGTTGAAAACGAAGTAAGCAAGCTCCGACTCGCTCTGTATGGGCAGGCACAATATCAAAAAGACTTAGGGGCTTCTCGTTCACCAGAAGATGCCCCTTTTGAAAACTTCTGGCCTGAAGGCTGGTCTTTCTTACAGGTCTTCCTAAACTTACAGCCAGGCCTATAGCGGTGAGCATCCCTCGCTCGATTCGAACCCTGCCTGTGCTGTGTTCTCTTCTGGTTTAGGAGACGGTGATCCTGGGAAAGGAACCCCGAATTCCCCCCTGTGGCACGGGTGATGGCACTGTGCAATTTGTTCCCAAAGAGGGGTGAACCCTCAAAGGGAATCCTGCCTGATTGGAGGCAGGGTCAGCTAGCCATGGGCGCAGCCACAAGGCATGCTTAGCTGTGACAGACGACAACATAATCCAAGCCACCAGGCGAATTTTGTCCAGGGAAGCCTTACCCAGAAAAGCCGCCGCCAACCTTAGCTCATGAATAGGTGAGCTCCTGGCCACTTCTTCCGAGATGCTGCTCAGAGAAGCATCTGCGTTGTCCGTCCAGACTTCCATCGCTTTGGAAAGAGCTGCGAGAGCTAGGACATCCCCGCTGTAATATAGATCCGCTTGAGGTCGGTATCAAATATCCTCTCCAGGCCATCCCTAAAGGACACATTATCCTCCAGTGGGAGCGTGATGTGCCTCACTATTCACTAAATATTTGAGGTGTTTAAAATATTTCCTCTGTTAAGAGGGTGCCTCCACTGGCTCTTCCCATCTCAAAGCTTCCTTGATGGCTTTGACCAGCTGAGGTACTAGGGCAAATTCAAAACCTGCACCAGGGTCATCTACCTCCACCTCACTGTCCGAGGCTTCAATTGAGGAATGGCTCGGTTGTGAAGGGCCTGGAGACTCAAGATCATCCCTAATAGGGACTGACACGGTGTCATCAGCAGGGATTTGGGTACGATCAGAATCCACCTTATTCAGGGACTCATGGACCACCTTTCTGACCAGTGCTTCCACTCGTTGGTCTCCACCCTCTCTTTCCTTTGCATGTATAGAAAAACATCGCTCGCAGAGCGTCTTGCCTTTGGGGACCTGGACCCGGAACCCCCAGCAGGCTTTCCTCTCAGAGCAGCTGGGGTGGCAGTGAGAGTGTCACCTAGAGGTGATTTTAGACTCCTCTCTGTGGTGCCTTGATCTGGAGGGAGATCTATGACATCTGGAGCTTAAAGAGGAGTGATGGTGTAGAGACCTAGAATGGTCTTTATCTTTGCGTGCCGCGTTTTGGTGTTCAGACCTAGCAGGGCTGAGTGGGAAAGAAAGAGTTAAAAACATTTAAAATAAGTTGATCCAAACAATACAGGCAGAGGAGACAGCAATCGTACCTGGGTTGGCCACAGGAGAGCGCTGACACATCCATAGCAGAGCAGGAAAGGATAAGGCTGCAAGACATCTATAGGGATGGATGAGACCCCTGCAATATCCCCAAGCCATGAACAACCAAGCCTGCAAGGACTCACCAGCAGTATACCAAAGGATTCATGGGAAAAACCGCCATTCAGTCTTGCAGTATAACCCCAGGAATGAAGGAACTGACAGCTATTTAAAATAGCCGCCGCTGCTGACGTCACTGCATCCAGCAGCGCACCTGCGCTGGAAACGTCGCTACCCGGCGGCAGCCGCGTGCCTGCGCGACCGCCGCTGTGTTGTCGAAACTGCGCATGCATGAACCAAGCCTCAGTTTCACTCGATGCTTGGTGATGCACAGGCAGACCCAGCGACTTCCTGAAGCGGCGAGCTGGAATGCAGAAGCGTTACAGCCGCCATAGCCATAGCAGAAAACAGAGCCTGGAAGGATCAAGGGGACAAACAACACAGAGACACGGCTGCCATATTTAATAAGAAAGCCAATACATCACCACCACCACGGCACGATCCCGACCAGACCTGGGACTGGGGAGCTGCCACTCGACTCACCGCACAACCAGGGCATTAACAAGGTCTCCCGCTAATAGCTGGGACGTTTGGCCATATTTCTGCTTGCCTGCCAATGGCCAGGCTAGTAAGCTCTTCATGGCATCGCATCACATCATATCGCCCATGTCCACCTGCTAATAGCTAGGATTGCTTGATTTTAGAGAGGTTCACCACTAACCACCAACGTATCGTCATGCACACCACCAGGCCTGGATTATGGAAAAAACTTCATGAAAATGTAAGACTTCATCTTGGTCCTAGGAGGAGGACAGAAAAGGAACACCGCCTCTGGTCCGGAGCAAAGATTTATGGGAGAGGGTTCCTATGAGGTATGAGGGGGTGGGATTAACCCACACGTAGGCTGCCATGGAGTCTGTCAGGAAATTACATTAATTTTGATTTAAAAACATTTAATAATTCATTACTGAACACTATATCAAAAGCTGCTCAAGAGGGTCTTAAAATATGGCTTTTCCTATACAATTGCTCTCCTACCTAGTGTATACATGAGCTTTGGCCCTGCAACGCTTTATATAAGCTCCATTTTCCTGAATGCTGAATTCTGCACAGGCAGTCAGCTAAACTGAAAATATTAGACTGGTAGCACCACAGAATCTCACAACTATTTAGGTATCAATTGGACAGTAGGGATGAGCCCCCGTTTCGGTTCGCAGCAGAACATGTGAACAGGCAGTATATTTGTGCGAACACCGTTAAATTCTATGGGACACGAAAGTTAAAAATTCAAAAGTGCTAACTTTAAAGGCATATATGCAAGTTATTGCCCTAAAAAGTGTTTGGGGACCCAGGTCCTGCCCCAGGGGACATGTACCAATGCAAAAAAAAGTTTTAAAAATAGAAGTTTTTTCGGAGCAGTGATTTTAATAATGCTTAAAGTGAAACAATAAAAATGTAATATTCCTTTATATATCGTGCCTGGGGGGTATCCTTAGTATGCCTGTAAAGGAGCGCATCGTTCCCATGTTTATAACAGTACCACAGCAAAATTTTATTTCTAACGGAAAAAATGTCATTTAAAACTGCTTGCGGCTGTAATGTATTGTCGGATCCCGGCAATATAGATAAAAATACCAAAAAGACCCTTCAGGTCTGGTATGGATATTAAGGGGAACCCCGCACAAATTTATTTTTAAAAATGGCGTGGGGGTCACCCAGGCACTATATACTCTGAACAGCAGTATATATACTATACGACCTGCCCTATATACTCTGCAGAAAAACTGGGCCTTAGGTGTTGGTGGTACCAAAACACTGTAACCCCTCACAGTTACTCTTGTTGGGGGCAGGAACGGGCCCTGCTGTGAAATATTATATCAAAAAATCAATTTACATGGCCCTGTTAAACAGGGGCAGAAAATTTGGGCCTTTTGGTTTTGGTGGCACCAGCACACTGTAACCCCTCACAGTTACTCTTGTTGGGTGCAGGAATGGGCCCTGCTCTTAAATATTATATAAAAAAAATTGTAATTCCATGTCCCTGTTAAACAGGGGCAAAAAAGCATCTGCGTTGTCCGTCCAGACTTCCATCGCTTTGGAAAGAGCTGCGAGAGCTAGGACATCCCCGCTGTAAATAGAGATCCGCTTGAGGTCGGTATCAAATATCCTCTCCAGGCCATCCCTAAAGGACACATTATCCTCCAGTGGGAGCGTGATGTGCCTCACTATTCACTAAATATTTGAGGTGTTTAAAATATTTCCTCTGTTAAGAGGGTGCCTCCACTGGCTCTTCCCATCTCAAAGCTTCCTTGATGGCTTTGACCAGCTGAGGTACTAGGGCAAATTCAAAACCTGCACCAGGGTCATCTACCTCCACCTCACTGTCCGAGGCTTCAATTGAGGAATGGCTCGGTTGTGAAGGGCCTGCAGACTCAAGATCATCCCTAATAGGGACTGACACGGTGTCATCAGCAGGGATTTGGGTACGATCAGAATCCACCTTATTCAGGGACTCATGGACCACCTTTCTGACCAGTGCTTCCACTCGTTGGTCTCCACCCTCTCTTTCCTTTGCATGTAAAGAAAAACATCGCTCGCAGAGCGTCTTGCCTTTGGGGACCTGGACCCGGAACCCCCAGCAGGCTTTCCTCTCAGAGCAGCTGGGGTGGCAGTGAGAGTGTCACCTAGAGGTGATTTTAGACTCCTCTCTGTGGTGCCTTGATCTGGAGGGAGATCTATGACATCTGGAGCTTAAAGAGGAGTGATGGTGTAGAGACCTAGAATGGTCTTTATCTTTGCGTGCCGCGTTTTGGTGTTCAGACCTAGCAGGGCTGAGTGGGAAAGAAAGAGTTAAAAACATTTAAAATAAGTTGATCCAAACAATACAGGCAGAGGAGACAGCAATCGTACCTGGGTTGGCCACAGGAGAGCGCTGACACATCCATAGCAGAGCAGGAAAGGATAAGGCTGCAAGACATCTATAGGGATGGATGAGACCCCTGCAATATCCCCAAGCCATGAACAACCAAGCCTGCAAGGACTCACCAGCAGTATACCAAAGGATTCATGGGAAAAACCATTCAGTCTTGCAGTATAACCCCAGGAATGAAGGAACTGACAGCTATTTAAAATAGCCGCCGCTGCTGACGTCACTGCATCCAGCAGCGCACCTGCGCTGGGAACGTCGCTACCCGGCGGCAGCCGCGTGCCTGCGCGACCGCCGCTGTGTTGTCGGAACTGCGCATGCATGAACCAAGCCTCAGTTTCACTCGAGGCTTGGTGATGCACAGGCAGACCCAGCGACTTCCTGAAGCGGCGAGCTGGAATGCAGAAGCGTTACAGCCGCCATAGCCATAGCAGAAAACAGAGCCTGGAAGGATCAAGGGGACAAACAACACAGAGACACGGCTGCCATATTTAATAAGAAAGCCAATACATCACCACCACCACGGCACGATCCCGACCAGACCTGGGACTGGGGAGCTGCCACTCGACTCACCGCACAACCAGGGCATTAACAAGGTCTCCCGCTAATAGCTGGGACGTTTGGCCATATTTCTGCTTGCCTGCCAATGGCCAGGCTAGTAAGCTCTTCATGGCATCGCATCACATCATATCGCCCATGTCCACCTGCTAATAGCTAGGATTGCTGGATTTCAGAGAGGTTCACCACTAACCACCAACGTATCGTCATGCACACCACCAGGCCTGGATTATGGAAAAAACTTCATGAAAATGTAAGACTTCATCTTGGTCCTAGGAGGAGGACAGAAAAGGAACACCGCCTCTGGTCCGGAGCAAAGATTTATGGGAGAGGGTTCCTATGAGGTATGAGGGGGTGGGATTAACCCACACGTAGGCTGCCATGGAGTCTGTCAGGAAATTACATTAATTTTGATTTAAAAACATTTAATAATTCATTACTGAACACTATATCAAAAGCTGCTCAAGAGGGTCTTAAAATATGGCTTTTCCTATACAATTGCTCTCCTACCTAGTGTATACATGAGCTTTGGCCCTGCAACGCTTTATATAAGCTCCATTTTCCTGAATGCTGAATTCTGCACAGGCAGTCAGCTAAACTGAAAATATTAGACTGGTAGCACCACAGAATCTCACAACTATTTAGGTATCAATTGGACAGTAGGGATGAGCCCCCGTTTCGGTTCGCAGCAGAACATGTGAACAGGCAGTATATTTGTGCGAACACCGTTAAATTCTATGGGACACGAAAGTTAAAAATTCAAAAGTGCTAACTTTAAAGGCATATATGCAAGTTATTGCCCTAAAAAGTGTTTGGGGACCCAGGTCCTGCCCCAGGGGACATGTACCAATGCAAAAAAAAAGTTTTAAAAATAGAAGTTTTTTCGGAGCAGTGATTTTAATAATGCTTAAAGTGAAACAATAAAAATGTAATATTCCTTTATATATCGTGCCTGGGGGGTATCCTTAGTATGCCTGTAAAGTAGCGCATCGTTCCCATGTTTATAACAGTACCACAGCAAAATTTTATTTCTAACGGAAAAAATGTCATTTAAAACTGCTTGCGGCTGTAATGTATTGTCGGATCCCGGCAATATAGATAAAAATACCAAAAAGACCCTTCAGGTCTGGTATGGATATTAAGGGGAACCCCGCACAAATTTATTTTTAAAAATGGCGTGGGGGTCACCCAGGCACTATATACTCTGAACAGCAGTATATATACTATACGACCTGCCCTATATACTCTGCAGAAAAACTGGGCCTTAGGTGTTGGTGGTACCAAAACACTGTAACCCCTCACAGTTACTCTTGTTGGGGGCAGGAACGGGCCCTGCTGTGAAATATTATATCAAAAAATCAATTTACATGGCCCTGTTAAACAGGGGCAGAAAATTTGGGCCTTTTGGTTTTGGTGGCACCAGCACACTGTAACCCCTCACAGTTACTCTTGTTGGGTGCAGGAATGGGCCCTGCTCTTAAATATTATATAAAAAAAATTGTAATTCCATGTCCCTGTTAAACAGGGGCAAAAAAATTGGGTCTTGGGTGGTGGTGCCACAACACTGTAACCCCTCACAGATACTCTTGTTGGGCGCAGGAACGGGCCATGCTGTGAAATATTATATCAAAAATTGTAATTACATGCCTCTGTTAAACAGGGGCAGAAAAACTGGGCTTTGGGTGGTGGTGCTGCAACACTGTAACCCCTCACAGATACTCTTGTTGGGCACAGGAACGGACCAAGCTGTGAAATATTATATAAAAAATTTGAATTACATGCCCCTGTTAAACGGGCAGAAAACTTGGGCCTTGGGTGCTGGTGGTGGTGCCAAACAGCAATGGTGCGATCTGTTTCACACGTGTCAAAAAAAGGCCCACACCAAGGAACCTTTAAAAGTCAGCGGGGAGTCAGCAGAGCCCTGCACCTTCGTAGCTCTGCGGTGTGATGCAATAGGGTGGCTGCCCTTAAGCTGCCCCCTAGAGGACATCCTGCCTCATTGGAGTTGTGCCTCCTCCTCCTCTCTTCTCTCAGGCACCCAAGTACAGTCAGTGACTTCATCATCCCCTCCCTCCTCGTCACTGGAGCAAACTTGGCAGTATGCTGCAACTGGGGGAACATAACTGCCAGTTTCTTGCCCTTCTGTGGCACCCCCTCTCTCTAGGCTCACGTTACTTCCTTCCTCAACCTGGGAACCAACATCAGAGCTTTCAAATGTCTGTGCATCCTCCAGCAGCATGTACCCGACACTGTTGTCGAATAATTCTGGGGACTCCTCAATGCATGATGGTGGGGCTATGGAAGTAGTGACTGTGGACAAGGAGCCGGTGGAACAGGCCACTTTGGCAGCTGCATTGGAATGCAAACTACTCTGAGCCTGGGTGACAGAGGATGGAGGATAGCTTTGTTATCCACTTCATCAATTCTTCTGCATGTTGTGGCTCAATAATACGGCCAGCAGCAGAAAAAAAGGACTAACGTGCCCCACGGCCACCTGCAGAGGATGCACCATGTCCACGACCACCACTGTTGACTGTAGACACAGAGGCTGCTTGCCCTCTTTTAGTGGCCTGTGAACGCCTGCCTCTCCTTGGTGGCCTTCTGGACACAATGTATTTTTTTTTTTTTTTGCAACACCACACTACACTGTATTAGATACTGTGTACACCGCCTGCATCATATTAGAAACTGTACAACGGCTGCACTGTGTTGTATACTGTGTACACCACCAGAAGTGTAGTAGAAACTGTACACACTGTATTAGATACTGTGTACACTGCCTGCACTGTATTAGAAACTGTACTACGGCTGCACTGTATTGTATACTGTGTACACCATCAGACGTGTAGTAGAAACTGTACACATTGTATTAAATACTGTGTACACCGCCTGAAGTTTATTAGAAACAGTACAGCACCGAATGCACTGTAGATATAGGCTACACTGGATGCAGAGTATATATATATATATATATATATATATACACACACGAGACTGTATATATATATATATATATATATATATATATATATATATATATTAATACACTGCCTGCACTGACTGAATATAGTCTATGCTACATGCATATATATATATATATATATATATATATATATATATATATATGAAACTTATTTATGCCCCCTAATGACCAGGCCATTTTTTGCGATACAGCACTGCGCCGCTTTAACTGACAATTGTGTGGTCGTGCAACGCTGTACCCAAACAAAATTGATGTCCTTTTTTTAACACAAATAGAGCTTTCTTTTAGTGGTATTTGATCACCTCTGTGGTTTTTATTTTTTGCACTATAAACAAAAAAAGAGCGACAATTTGGCTATAATAAATATTCCAAAAATGTCTTCAGCAGTTTAGGCCAAATTGTATTCTACATATTTTTGGTAAACAAAATCGAAATAAGCGTATATTGATTGCACAAAAGTTATAGCGTCTACAAAATAGGGCATAGATTTATGGAATTTTTTTTATTTATTTATTTTTTACTAGTAATGGCGAGAATCTGTGATTTTGAGTGGGACTGAGACATTGCGGAGGACAGATCGGACACTTTTTTGGGACCATTGACATTTATACAGCGATCAGAGCTAAAAATAGCCACTGACTACTGTATAAATGTCACTGGCAGAGAAGGGGTTAACATAGAGCTGCACAAATAATCGTTAAGAATCGAAATCGAAATTCTTTTCCCTTCCTGATCTTAAAACAGCATTTCCTGATTCTATCAGTGCAGAGAGTTCTGTGACGGCGCTAAAAAAAAAAAAACAATGGAGTGCAGCAGTGGCAAAACAGCTAATTGATCAGATTTCGAGCTGAACACCAGTGACAATCAACAGCTGGAGGGAAAGTTTAGTGGTTTAACACTCTCTTAAAGTTGGGAAAGTCTGTGAAAAAAAACCTAGAAAGCCAAAGGATAAAGTAAGGGTAAAAAAAAAAAAAAACCTTTCAACTGCATACTATTTGCAAGCCTGTAATGGAATAAAGCCTGGATAACCCATACTTGATTTAATAGTTCCTGAGCCTCATATATTTCTTTTAGAGGCATTTTCATTCATTACTTTAAGAGCCTAATTCCCCATTAACTCATTTACAACAGCATTTTTCCATAGCCAGTTGACCGCCGATTTCAAGTGTGTTCCATGTTTCTTTTTCTCAGAAAAATGACACTTAGCACTAAAAGTGAAGCTTGGCCAGATATTTCTTGCAGCCATTTAACCTCCATTTACTAACAAATAAAGCAAAATTGATGCTGATTTGGCTCTACTCTGGGAATGCTTTTGATCCATAAAATGCCTCTTTGGCTGCAATTTGCCGCACCGGGCTGTCACATCGCAGAGGCGCAAGCCTGATAATGATAAACCTTTATGGCCAGTCTGTTTGCATCTAACAGCAAAGTAATGTAACATTTTCATTTGGCTGCAATTAATGTTAATGTTGGCTATGAAAATTGTCATTAAATACCATTTTAAAATCCATTCAATTTGCATATGCAAAGCCCATTTGCTATCAGGTAAAATACACACAGTGCTGCGTCTTATCCTTTAATCGCGAGGCGTTTTGCTGTCCGCGAACGATTTCTAATGGATTTCTAGTGGTTTAACTGTATCGTGTCTGAAATGGCTATTGATGAGATGTTGCGAAAGTTGCAGTAGCAATGCTGTCATTGGATTACAGTCAAGATAATACTCTGCATTAATGTTGATGTAAGAAACTTGTACTTCATTGACTCGTATACTGTATACTACCTACTCACTGCTGGCATTATAATGAAATTTGTTGGGTAAAATCGTAAAGAATTCCAAGAACTGTGTTTTGACCAAGAATAGGTATGCGTAGTCACCTGCTTTAAAAGAGAAGTGCGCAAATGAAAAAAAAAAAAAACATACATACCCACCTAGGTGCATGGAGCATTGATCCGTTGCTGCATCTGTACCCCGCTGTCTCTAAGGCCCCTTTCACACGGAAGGCCCGTTCAGATCCGCCTGTCAGTTTTGACGGCGGATCTGAACGGGCGCTCCATGTTACTCTATGGAGCGTCGGATGTCAGCGGAGACATGTCCGCTGACATCCGATCCGGTCCGATCCGCCAAAAGCAGACGTATGGACCACACGTCCAGATCCGTCGGATCGGGTGAGATCGGGTGAAAACGGACACACTGTCCGTTTTCATCCGATCTCTCCATAGAGATCAGCGGCGCTCGCAAGCCCCTCCCCGCTCAGTGAGCGGAGAGAGGCTTGTCATCCGCCGGCTCAGCGGAGATCAACGGACAGATCTCCCGCTGAGCCGGCGGACAGAGGCGGGCTCCGTGCAAGCGGAGTCCGCCTCGTCTGAAAGGGGCCTAAGACTGAGAACCAAGCAATCAAAGACCACTGATTGCTCAGTTCTCGATCTTCAGTGAGCAGTTAGTCACCAGCTCTCTGCTCTGCTCCTCCAGCACTCACTGAAGCGCCGGGCTTTGGAGGGGGCAGGAGCAGCTGGCTTAGGCTCTGAGCAGTGTGTTGAAAGGCTGAGCGGGGTGGATCCCGATAATAATAAAGCCAAGGTCTCTCCAGAGCCTGGACGGGCTGAGTGACGTCAGCTGACCGTAAACTTTAGCCCGCTGTTGGCTGAATATGGCTCACAAGAGTGCAGAAAGAAGTGCACTCCTGTGACCCACAGGAGAAACAGGACCAAAAGAGCTTTTGGCCCTACTTCTCCTTTAAAATTACCTCCACGTATCTTCATTTACAAATAATGGAAGACATCATGTTTTTGCCTCTACAAGTATTTTACATTTAAGCAGAACTAGTTGTCAAATACATACATGTCTCTAGGGCTTCTCCAGCAATTGGCCAAAGATCTTTAGTTGCAAAATTGGGACCATGGCACTCAGTCAGTAACTTTACAGCTGGCTAGTAGGTGGGGAAGCTCCATAGACATCTATGTGGTCCACATCTCACTCTTGATGGTCGCTAATCACAGACCAGCATGTAAGAAGAGTGCCCAAAATTTGCAGCTGTAGATTTCTGGATCAAGGCAGAGAGATGAGTGCAAAGCACATCATTGCACATGTCTCATTTCAGAGATCTTGCCATCCTGGGCTTCTCTTCAAAACTGTGTATTCGGTATATCACAACCTCATTAAAAACACAAGCTATTTAAAATGAGGATTAGTTTAAATAATTGAAAAAATGCTCCACACTTCTCTTGCAGTGCACAAACAGCTAATATTTACCTGATACACTACAAACTATAGGGATGGGTTTACTAAAGGCAGAGTGTGCACTTTTCAAGTGCAGTTGCTTTCGATCTTAGTAAATGAGACTTTGCAAAGAACACCCAATCACATGCAAGGAAAAAAATGTTTTTTTTCTTGCACTTGATTGCATGATGGAAGTCCACAGAGCTTCAGCTCATTTACTAAGCTCTGGAGCAACTGCACTTGCAAGGCACACAGTCTATTTGCCTTTAGTACATTTATCTCTATGTGTATGTACCCACCGACTTATCTACATTGCACAGCACAGGTTACAGAGAGTAGAACAAGGGACACTGCCAAGGTATCATGGAAGACATGTTTATTTTTTTGTGACTCCAGACCTGAATCATGGCTGGTTATCCCAAACAGAAGTACTGAAAATTGCTATCTTTTACTAGCTAGTGGCCACAATGATACTACACCAGACAGTGCCTGCATAATTTTTCTTTATTTACTTTATTTGATAGCCAGATCTGGCAATCCAGGACACTACTCATTTTCCCAATGATACCAATGTAGAAGGCATATGCAGTTCCTCCCATTGACCACCAACATAGGGGGCAGTCATTATTCCACTGATTACTAAGGTAAGGGACAGTCTTCATCCCTCCAACCACCATGGTAAGGAGCAGTCTGCATTCCTCTGACCAGTCAAGTAAGGGGCAGTCTTTATTCCCCTGACTACCAATGTAAGGGCCAATCTTCAACACCCCCTGGACCACCAAGGTAAGGGGCAGTCTTCCTCCAACTGACAGCAATGTGTAGGGAATTTTCCCTCCCACTGACCCCCATGATAAGGTACATTCTTCATCCCACTGACACCAAAGTAAAAGGAAATTCTAACTCTCACTGACACCAATGCAAGGGGCATTCTTCATTTCATTGACCACCAAGGGTGGCACCCTTCATATCACTGAAAACAAAGTAAGGGGAAGTCTTCATCTCTCCGATGCATTGCATTGTGCGAAAATAATAGTACAAGTTTTAAAAATGGCAGAGGGGAACACAAGGAGTGGGTGAGTGATGCGAGTCTTTCAAATTTGCAGTCACTGCTGTTAACCCAGACCTCAAATTTTCCACTCGCCTATTATGAGGGCTTGCGAGCTGGGCTGCCTGGGAGTGGGGGGGGGGGGCGAGCACCGCCGGTGGGTGGGGTTGATCGGGAGCCATTCTCCCAGTGATTGCCCCGGTGGAAGCATGGAGGAAGAGGAGAGCTACGGGGTCACCGAGCGGTATAGCACATTGTTACATCTCACATTGAAATTGCCTCCGCTCTGCTCGCCATCACACACAGCCCCGCCTCCTCCTAACCCTGTGCCTGTGATAGACAGAACACATCCCAGCATTGGACCCGCATTCTGTCCATCACAGGCATGGGGTCAGGAGGAGGAGGGGCTGTGTGTGACGGTGAGCAGAGCAGAGGCAATTTCAATGTAAGCTGTAATAATGTGCTATACAACTCGGTGACCTGGCTCTACTCTTCCTCCAGTCATGATCCGGCCACCCTCTCTCTTCCTCTGCCCTGGCGAGGCTGCAATGTTGGGCACAGTGAGGCTGCAATGTTGGCACAGTGAGGCTGCAAGGGGCACAGTGAGGCTGCAATGTTGGACACAGTGAGGCTGCAATGTTGGGCACAGTGAGGCTGCAAGGGGCACAGTGAGGCCGCAATGTTTGGCACAGTGAGGCTGCAATGTTGGCACGGTGAGGCTGCAATGGGGGCACGGTGAGGCTGCAATGGGGGCACGGTGAGGCTGCAGTGGTGGGCACGGTGAGGCTGCAATAATAGGCACGGTGAGGCTGCAATGATGGGCACAGTGAGGCTGCAATTATGAATCTAAACGCATTAGGGTGTGCTTCTCAAATATGTTTTTGTATGCAATGATGGGCACGGTGAGGCTGCAATGATGGGCATGGTAAGGCTGCATTGATGAGCACAGGTGAGGCTACATTGATGGGCACTGGTGAGGCTGTGCTGAGGGGAACTGATAAAGTTGTTAATATTTATTTTTGTAACTTAATTCTGCATAAAACATTTAAGTGTCATATCATGAGATTATTTATGAGGGCGTGATTAGGGGCAGAATTGGGGGCGGGCAAGGTAGGGGTTGGGCAGGGCAACTGGTGGCGAGTAATCCTTGAGGCCTGGTTAGTAGCTCAGGACTTGAAATTTTGAGCCCTGTGTTAACCCTTGCAGCAGCGAAAGATTGCCACTCTAGGTAGTATCTTGTTGTATAAAGGAAGGGTTTTTACATGAAACAGCAGCCTGCAGGACATGGGATACACACCATTACAGGAAACGAATGTGCATCTTAAAAAAATTTAATTTACTAAACGTTAGCTTTAAAGCTGAACTCCAGCTTTTGCTACACTTTAGTTTGTTTGGGCCAAGCTGACCCAAATGGACTATGTCCCTCCCTAACATCTGAGGCCACTGGATCTGCTGAGGCTACATACAGCATACCGCACTGTGTTCTAGGTTCGAGCTGAGACCTTCCGGTCTCATACCCGGAACACAATAGAGTCTATCTGATTGGCGCTCAGCCATTCAGAGAAAGCAATGTATTCTAGCAATAAACACAAAGCTTCCTGGCAGAGAGGTGAGCTGATGATGTCACAACCTCTGACTAATCACAGGAAGCTTTGTAATCATTGCTAGAATACATCACTTTCTCTGAATGGCTGAGCGCCGGTGTTCTGACACGAATAGTCCGGCTATCATGAAGTGCCCGCTGTGTACTGCGCATGCGCAGTACGGAGCAGAAGGATTTTCGGAAAATCTCCGAAGATGAACGGCGCCTGCGCCGTGAGTCGAGGTGTAAGCCCCACCATCCAAGTGGACATAGGGCTAGACAAACTAGAGGGCCCGGCCTTCTAACTCTATGTCCACTTGGATGGTGGGTCTTGAAAATTGACTCACGGCGCAGGCGCCGTTCAGCTTCGGCAATTTTCGTAATCTGGTTGTCCTGTGTACTGCGCATTGCGCATTCCACAGCGGACACTTTATGATGGGGGACAAAAAATCATAGTACACCGGTGAGATAGACTCTACTGTGTTTTGTCTATGAGACAGGAAGGTCTCGGCTCGAACCTGGAACCTAGACTCGGCTACATACAGTTTATACAGCACAACCAGAGGCATAACATGTTAGGGAGGGATATAACTGGCTCATACAAACTAAGTAAAGTGTATCAGAAGCTGGAGTTCAGCTTTAAACATGTCATAAATACACATTTCCCATTGGTCAGAAAAGTAAAAAAAGTCTTGTTGTTTTGTTCTGTTTTTTGCTAAGTAGTTTCTTGGGTTTCAAAGACATTTTGACTGTCTGTTCGCGGCTCACACCTGGATATGTGTTGCTCCAATTATAATAAATAGATAATAAGGTCAATTTAGGGCTGTTACCATCCTGGCCAATCTTCCTTTACCCTTGATGATAACAGACCTCCTATGTGTGCTCTTAGCTAAAGTGCCATGCTTTGCTTTAAAGGTGTTAATGTGAGATGTCTGGGCCAGTGTGACCCAACAAGCTGATGAAAACAAGCAGATATAAAAGTTGCTGAGAGTACATAATTTGGGGGTGTACGACTGAACAACATGGTTGCAAAGCACTTTTCAGAACAGGACCCTGGTGGGAGCTTTTCTGGGCACCAGAAATCTTTTAAGAGGCCACATATGAATCAGATGTATTTGGAGCAACGGGAAGGTAAAAAAAAACACATAAGGGTGTATTAACTTTGCAGCATTGCCAATCTCGGAAAGGACAGAGAAAGGTAAACAGGATTCACACTGAGAAAGATGAATTGCCTGTCTATAACTTTTTTTTTTTTTTTAATCAAAACTTTTTTTATTGGTTGTTACATAAAGTGACTATACAGTCATTCAGAGTGTATAGACATATCAAATGGTGAATACTGTCCGTCACACATACAGATTAAACGTCAGCAAGTCACAGCATATAAAATACAAAGTGCTTTAGCCAAACTAGTAGAAACCTAGCACTTGGTACAACATCCAATAAATCCAGGGCCATCTGTAATATTTATTGGACCCTGGGCAAAACTTTTCTTGGGGTTCCTCCCCCCCACATGCAGTTTTGCTCTCCACCTGCTCTGAGACATACAATAAATAGCAGCTAGACTCAAAATCAGTTTACTGAATCAGAACAGGCAGCTGTTGCGATTGGTTGCCAGAGGTTACAGTGTATCATTACCGCTCACTGAATGGTTGCCAGAGGTTACAGTGTATCATTACCGCTCACTGACTGGTTGCTAGAGGTTACAGCACATGATTTCTGCTTGTTGATTGGTTGCTAGAGATTACTGTGGATATGACCTCAGGGGGGCATGATATACATATCAATGCCGCCGGCCGCCCCTATTTACATAGGAATGCTGCTGCTATTTACATATGAATGCCAGTAATTTACATGTAAACACAGGGTCTGCAGGTGAGTCATCTTTACACAATAGGGCAGAGCTGGGCAGCATTAGTAGCAGCACTTCACACTGAGATATTGGGACACAGCACAGGACTAAAACCTCAAGGGACGAGGGAATTTAAACCAGGATAGTTGGCAAGTATGAGGCAGCTGCTTTGGGCCCCACAACAATGACAGGGCCCAGGGCAGCTGCCCTTTTTGCCCTGCCTTAAAAATGGCCCTGAATAAATCAGTAGAGAACCCTTTTTTTTAAACTATCAAATTTAAAGAGACCAAGTGCACAACAGAACAAAACCAAAACTTATAATAACCTCTCTTCTCCCTTTTCCAATCCCTATGTATGACACTTGGTGGGTTAGAGTCGCAATAACCTATCCATAACTAACTGCGGTTGGGCAAGGCTAGGATCATCCAGCCAAGGCTGCCAGATAAGATCAAATTTTGATGCAGCATTCCTATGCCGATAGGCCAGGTTCTCCCTAAAGAGAAGGGAATTGACATAGGCAATCCATTGTTTCCCAGTAGGCACTGTAGATGTCATCCAATATCAGGTGTACAGGACGCAGTGGCTGGGTCCTGGAAGGACGCTATGTTTCCCCTCTGTTTGGTCTGTGATCCCTTTAAGGGAACAAAAAGGGTTAACTCACCTGTCAGAGGAGGTGGGTTTAAAAACAAGACAGGAAGTTGCTGTTGGTGGCTTTTGCATTTGAATTTAAAACTGACATTTAAAAGGGACAGTACAGTGAATTTATGTCCTGGGTTAAAGCTGCCCAAACCCTGAAAGCTGAAGCAATGGAGGAACTAATTAAACAACTGTCCCTGGCTAATATACAAGCGCAGACCCGCCATGAGGAAGCTAATCAGCGCTTAGCAACTCAGCTGGAGGTACAGCAAGAAAATACTCGCCTGTTGGTGGCTCAGTTGGCAGCACAGCAAGCAACCCAGCAAGGGGTTATGCAGGCTCAGGTGACTGCCTTAAAAGAAGTAGTACAGCAGTTGTCTCAGGGTCGTGAGCAAGCGGCTGTTGCCCCTGGCAACCAGGTGACCGTGAGGGCAAGCCATTTTTTGCTGTGTGATGATGTAGAGGCATTTCTTGCTACATTTGAGAGGACGGCAGAGAGAGAAGGGTGGCCCAGGACCAGTGGGCCGGCCTAATTGCCCCTTTTCTCACCGGAGATCCTCAAAAAGCCTACTTCGACCTGCCACCAGAGGACGCTAAAGACTATCAAAAACTAAAGGCAGAAATACTGGCTCGTTTGGGGGGTGACTACGGCCGTTCGGGCCCAACGAGTGCACCAATGGAAGTATTGTCCAGATCGTCCACCAGATCGTCCACCACGGTCTCAAATGCATGACCTGGTGCAACTGGTAAAAAAATGGCTGCAGCCCGAAGTGTTGTCGGGCCCCCAAATCGTGGAGCGGGTCGTCCTGGACCGATACCTACGGTCACTGCCAGACGACCTTCAACGGTGGGTCAGCCATGGAGACCCCAAAACAGTGAACCTCCTTGTCGAGATGGTAGAGCGATATACAGTGGTGGAGGATCTGCTTGGCCCTACCAAGCGCCAAGGGCCCAGTCTGCCACGGCCTATTCGATCGACTGCCGCCCTTCGAAAGGATGTCCCCCGGAGCCCTGGAATCAACACCCCGGAAGGTCAAGAGTCACTCCCAGTACCTCCTCAGCGATCTGTTCCTGTTCGGAGAGGAGGGGATGTACAATGTTGGCGGTGTCATTCCTGGGGCCATACCCGGGCCCACCGCCCACTGCAAGAGGAGCCCATGGAATGCGGGGTTCTTCGGAGGGGGTCTTTTTATGCTCATAGAGCATGTACCACACACCTTGACCGCGGAGAAGAGAAATTTGAGTGTGTAGTCCAAGTGAACCACCTCCCTGCCTGGGCTTTGCTGGACTCCGGAAGCATGGTAACCCTTGTTCATCCTAGAGTACTTGGGAAGATCGGTCCGGTAAGCAAAACTTTACGGGTTGTATGCATTCACGGGGACACTAGAGAGTACCCTCTCATCTCGGTGTCCATCTCCACAGCATATGGCACTGGTACTCAAGAGGTGGGGGTGGTAAAGAACTTGATACATGATGTTATCATAGGACGAGACTGTCCATTTTTTGAAAAACTGTGGGGACAAGGAGAACTATCTGAACGATCCCAAGACTGGGGAGAAACTAGTTCCTCTGTTCCTATGGTTGAGGGTAATAACCCTGAGATGCCAAATGAACCTAATGTGGATCCAGTTGATACAAATGCTAATGATTGGGTTAATGGTGATGAAAGTAGTGCTGATACTGTGAAGGGTGTCAAAATGTGTGGTTCGCAGACCTACCTGAACACTGAGGAGGGGGAACTTTCCCCACTTCAGGTAATGCTGGGTGAAGAGGATGAGGAAGTGGCTCTACCCCTGCCCTGCCGGATTTGGGTGTTCCCCAGGGGACATTTGGTACTGCCCAGATGCAGGACCCCACTTTGGCCCGTGCACGGGAACAAGTTGTAGTATTAAATGGGGTACCCCAAGAGCCAGGTGCGAATGAGCGGTGGCCCCACTTTGCCATATATAATGAATTGCTTTATCGGGTTACCAAAGTGAGAGAAAATGTGGTAGAACAATTATTGGTACCCCAACAGTATAGACGCAAGGTCCTGGACCTGGCCCATGATGATGTTTTAGGGGGACACCTGGGAGTTGAAAAGACGGAGGCACGGATCACCGACCGGTTTTACTGGCCAGGTCTGAAAGCAGAGGTAAGAAGATACTGTGCCTCTTGTCCCACCTGTCAGTTGACCGCGCCGGTGACCCACTTCCGGAGCCCTTTGGTCCCTCTGCCCATAATTGAGGTCCCATTCGAGAGAATAGCCATGGATATAGTGGGTCCTTTGGTAAAGTCAGCTCGAGGTCACTCTTACATACTGGTGATCCTTGACTATGCCACCCGGTATCCTGAAGCGCTACCTCTGCGGAATACCTCCTC
Source organism: Lithobates sylvaticus (assembly GCA_028564925.1). Classification (NCBI taxonomy): domain Eukaryota; kingdom Metazoa; phylum Chordata; class Amphibia; order Anura; family Ranidae; genus Lithobates; species Lithobates sylvaticus. Next base: position 109,463,801 of record CM053033.1, read on the forward strand.
TAAGGCTATTGCTCGGGAATTATTCCAGTTGTTTACACGGACTGGTTTTCCCAAGGAAATACTCACGGACCAGGGCACCCCGTTTATGTCGAGGGTTATGGCTGATGTGTGCAAGCTGTTCCGGATTAAACAGCTGCGCACATCGGTCTACCATCCACAAACGGATGGGTTGGTAGAGCGCTTTAATAAGACCCTTAAGTCTATGCTCAAGCGGGTTGTACAAAAGGATGGGAAAGACTGGGACTGCCTGTTACCCGCTCTCCTATTTGCTATCCGGGAAGTGCCCCAGGCCTCCACTGGGTTTTCGCCCTTTGAGTTGGTATATGGGCGGAGACCTCGCGGACTACTGGATTTTGTTAAAGAGGAATGGGAAAGTGAACCTATTCAGCATAAGAGTGTTCTTGAATATGTTTCCCAAATGCAGGAGAGGATCCGAACTGTGATGCCTCTAGTCAAAGAACATTTGCAAAAAGCCCAGGAGGCTCAACGACGGGTCTATAATAGGGCTGCTAGAATAAGGAACTTCCAAGTGGGGGATCGAGTAGCGGTGTTGATCCCCACTGTGGAAAGTAAATTCTGGCCAGGTGGCAAGGCCCCTTTGAAGTTGTAGAAAAAGTGGGAGAGGTAAATTATAGAGTCCACCAACCAGGTAAGAGGAAACCCTATCAGATATATCATGTAAACTTGTTAAAGCCCTGGACAGACAGGGAACCGGTGACCTCCCTGGCTGGTGCAAGACTTGAGCCTAGGGTTGGGGTGGAGAGTGTCCAAGTAGCAAATACCCTGTCTAGAGTCCAAAGTCAGCAGGCAAAGGAGTTCTTGCAGAGAAATAAAGAGAAATTTTCAGACTTGCCAGGGCTCACTAGTGTCATAGAGCATGATATTGTCACGGAACCAGGAGTCAAAGTTTTTGTCCGGCCTTACCGCATTCCAGAGGCCCAAAGGAAGGCTGTTTCAGAGGAAGTGAAGAAGATGTTGGACCTGGAGATTATTGAGGAATCACAGAGTGAGTGGTCAAGCCCGATTGTGTTGGTACCGAAGCCCAACGGGACTTTGCGATTCTGCAATGATTTCCGGAAACTAAATTTCACGGTTTGATGCCTACCCCATGCCCCGGGTAGATGAGCTTATTGAGAGACTAGGTCCAGCCAGGTATATCACTACATTAGACCTTACCAAGGGGTATTGGCAAATCCCGTTGACTAAGGCTGCTAGAGAGAAAACTGCTTTTTCTACCCCAGAGGGAAGTTTTCAGTACAAGAGAATGCCTTTTGGATTGCAAACTGCTCCAGCCACATTTCAGAGGGCAATGGATAGGATTTTACGTCCTCATCGGGAGTATGCCTCAGTAGTCTGGTAATCATATTATACAGGTACATCCCCTTCTGGCCCCGCCCCCTCACAAAAAAACAGGTACGTGCATTCCTGGGTATGGTGGGATACTACAGGAGGTTTGTACCCAACTTTGCCACGTTGGCAGCTCCATTGCACCTAATAAACGCACTAAAGGAGTGTAGGATTGGGAGCAGTTTTGTCACAGGTTATTCATGGCGAGGAGCACCCAGTAGTCTTCCTCAGTAGGAAGTTAACACCAGCGGAGAAAAACTACGCTATAATTGAACGAGAGTGTCTGGCCATTAAGTGGGCTCTGGAATCCCTCAGATATTACCTCTTGGGGAGGAAGTTTAGGCTGATTTCTGACCATGCCCCTTTAACATGGCTGAGACAAGGTAAAGGGACTAATGCCAGGGTTACCCGGTGGTTCCTGGCACTCCAGGAATTTAAATTTGTAGTGGAGCATAGGCCCGGGAGACTGCATCAAAATGCAGATGCCCTCTCCCGAGTCCATTGTTTGAGCTCCACGGTTGCCTCCACCTCCTTGGCGTTGGGGCACAGGGGGGGGATATGTACAGGACGCAGTGGCTGGGTCCTGGAAGGACGCTATGTTTCCCCTCTGTTTGGTCTGTGATCCCTTTAAGGGAACAAAAAGGGTTAACTCACCTGTCAGAGGAGGTGGGTTTAAAAACAAGACAGGAAGTTGCAGATGGGTGGAGGAGTGCAGAGGAGATAGTGGTTTGTGTTTGGCTTGATTTGCAGCAACCAAAGTCAACAGCAGCGTTCGGCCTGGAAGCCTCCTAGCAGATGAAGTCACCTGCGACAGCACCCCAGGACTGTGTTTGATTGCGATAGCAATTCGGGACTTTGATAGTCGGTGAGACTGAAACCTTTTTCTTTTGTTTTGCTGCTGTGAAGCTGTTTAAGTTTAATAAAACCTCCTTTTGAACTAAAAGCCTGTGTCCTGCGGTCTAGCTGGTCCCCCGAACTTTACACAGGCTATAAGTTTTCTAGCCAGGTAAAGTAGTCTGGTAATCATATTATACAGGTACATCCCCTTCTGGTACATTTCCACGTCTATAGCACCTAATAGACGCACTAAAGGAGTTAAAAGCATAGGTACCCGAGCTAAGCGGGAAACACACTGTATGACCTCAGTCCAATATCTATTGAGTTTTGGTCATCTCAAGATCATATGTATAAAAGTGCCTTGCTGTGTTTTACACGTTGGGCATAGGGGGAGTCTCTCAGACCCCACTCACATAGTTTCTCAGGCATCCAGTAGGCTCTATGTAAAATAAATAACTGCGATAGCCTATGAGACGCTGAGATAGAAACGTCAGGGATCGATTCTAGGGCCATATCCCACTGCTCCCCGTCAATATCTCAAAAGTTTGTCACCCATTGAGCTCTACATTTTAAAGAGGCATGATCCTGTACTCCTGCCTATAACTTTAAAATCCAGTGGGCTGAACGAAAAAAAAGAAATTTAAGTAGAACTAGAGGGTATTGGATGATGAGAATAATGTATGACTATACTTCCTGTGTTGGTAATTGAAATGTAAAACCTTTTAGCGTCTGCAAAAGACTTGAGACTGGGGCGAAGGTTCACCTTCCAGCAGGACAACGACCCTAAACATACAGCCTTAATTGTGAGCTGTAAAGTTTTTATGTATGTTGTGTTTTCTTTTTTTAACAAGAAAATGTATGTTGTGTTTTCTAATAAACATTCTTTGATATAAAAAAAAGTAGAACTAGAGATCTATGAAAACCTGTGAGCAGAAGAGACATGCACACATTTGTTTGGTGCTCTCATTGGACTGTATGAATGAGCGCGGATGGGGGAACCAAGTGATTTCTCTTATTCAGCCTATGGGGCTGAATGAGAGAAATGTTAACATGCTGGGTTTTCGGTAGCTGTCATAGAAACAAGTGTCCCCATTGGAAGATTTCCTTCACCTCCAGTTTCTGTACAATTTTGAAGTTCCTTTCACTTGCTGTCTTTCTGGCATGAGGGCAAATACAGTGCCTTGAAAAAGTAGTCATACCCCTTGAAATTTTACACATTTTGTCATGTTACAACCAAAAAGTTTAAATGTATTTTATTGGGATTTTAGGTGATAGACCAACACAAAGTGGCAATAATTGTGAAGTGGAAGGACAAGGATAAATCGTTTTCAATTTTTTTACAAATAAATATGTGTAAAGTGTGGCGTGCATTTGTATTCAGCCCCCATTACTCTGATACCCCCAACTAAAATCTAGTGGAACCAATTGCTTTCAGAAGTCACCTAATTAGTAAATAGATTCCACCTGTGTGTAAATTAATCTCAGTATAAATACAGCTGTTTTGTGAAGCCCTCAGAGGTTTGTTAGAGAACCTTAGTGAACAAACAGCTTCATGAAGGCCAAGAAACACACCAGACAGGTCAGGGATAAAGTTGTGGAGAAGTTTAAAGCAGGGTTGGGTTATAAAAAATATCCCAACCTTTGAACATCTCACAGAGCACTGTTCAATCCATCATCTGAAAATGGAAAGAGTATGGCACAACTGCAAACCTACCAAGACATGGCCGTCCACCTAAACTGACAAGCTGGGTAAGCAGTGTTGCCAACCCACTAGTTTGAAATTTACTGACACGGCACCCAAAATTCACTGGCACAGCCAAGTTTTTACTGACATTTCCAAAAGTTACAGTTTTAAGTGCAAATTTCAGTATTTAGGCTACAAACTAGTATAATATGCAATCAGCAATGTGATTTAAGGTAGATATTAAGGCACAAAACATATTTCTTATTTTATTTTCAATATAGTAAGTAAGTAGCTCAGGGACAAGACTCAGGAGGGCAAGAAATTAGAATGCCCAGAAATACACACATGAAATTGACTCTCACAGTGACACGGACAGCAGTGTGCAGCAGCACAGATGATGATGACACCTCTGCGATGCGACACGTCCCTTCCTGAGTCACAGTAAGTCTCTCCATGCCAGGTGATCGCTTCAGTCTCCTCCAGTTCAAATAGTACTGACAGTCCAGCTCCCGGCTTGCCTTTTTTCCATCCCGCAGACCCGCACACAAGGCTCTGGCCGCTTGGCTCGGCTCCCTTGCACCATAACATCACACGACATGCTCAGGCACCGCCTCCACCACACCCACCCAAACACACTGTAGCAGGCACTTGGATGGTCTCTGCTGACTCCAAACCAGAGCCGAGCATGTGCATTTCCGTGACGAGCACCCATTTTTTTTTGGCAGCCTTTTCCTGTCACTGGCATTTACTGACAGGAGAAAATACTGGCGGTCAAGGAAAGCATTAATCAGAGAAGCAGCAAAGAGGCCCATGGTAACTCTGGAGGAGCTGCAGAGATCCACAGTTCAGGTGCAGAATCTGTCCAAAGGACAACTATTAGTCGTACACTCCACAAATCTGGCCTTTATGGAAGAGTGGTAAGAAGAAAGCCATTGTTGAAAGAAAGCCATAAGAAGTCCCATTTGCAGTTTGCGAGAAGCCATGTGGGGGACAACATGTGGAAGAAGGTGTTCTGATCAGATGAGACCAAAATTTTACTTTTTGGCCTAAAAGTATGTGTGGCGGAAAACTAACACTGCACGTCACCCAGCGATGAAACATGGTGGTGGCAGCATCATGTTGTGGGGAAGCTGGTCAGAGTTGATGGGAAGATGAATGAGCCAAATACAGGGCAATCTTAGAAGAAAACCTGTTAGCGTCTGCAAAAGACTTGAGACTGGGGCTGAGGTTCACCTTTCAGCAGGACAACGACCCTAAACATACAGCCAGAGCTACAATGGAATGAGATTAGATCAAAGCATATTCATGTGTTTGAATGTCCCAGTCAAAGTCCAGACCTAAATCCAATTGAGAATCTGTGGCAAAATTTCTGTCACTCTCCATCCAATCTGACAGAGCTTGAACTATTTTGCAAGGAAGAATGGGCAGAAATTTCACTCTAGATGTGCAAAGCTGGTAGAGACATCCCCAAAAAGACTTGCAGATGTAATTGCAAGGAAAGGTGGTTCTACAAAGTATATACTGGATACTTCAGGGGGGCTGAATACAAATGCGCGCCACACTTTTCAGATATTTATTTGTAATGTTGAAAATCATGTATCATTTTCCTTCCACTTCACAATTATGTGCCACTTTGTGCAAAATCGCAATAAAATGTATTTACGTTTTTGGTTGTAACATGGCAAAATGTGGAAAATTTCAAGGGGTATGAATACTTTTTCAAGGCACTGTACGAAGAGTAAATCTTTCTAGCGGGGACACAGATAGCAAAAGTTCTATACCCTCCTCGCTGTATCTAATACTAAAACAATTGCCTTATTTCACATCGATTCACATTTATGTATTTTTCTTTTTTACAACCTTATTTCACCCTGTTTATTAAAGAGCAGTACCAAACAACAAATAAAATAATCGATGGACTACTAATGCATTGGTACACATATTGAACTTGTGATAAAATAAGAACATTCACTTAATTTGAACTGTAGTTTAAATCAGATTAATATATTCAATTAATGTTAAAACTAAAGTTGTGCAAAGTTTTACAGTTTGTTTTCTTGAGAATGAAGCTACAGCCTGAGCAGAAAAGCCTATCCCCTGCCAACATCCTATGGTCTCTATGCAGAAAACCAACACACCCCCTGCTGAGTCAGACCTATAGCTTTGCAATCAGCAAAGCTCATGTTCCAGGTTGGAGAACTTTAGCTCTGACTCAATAGCGGACATATCGGACCTCTGCAAAGAGACAGCTGAACAAGGGTCCTTCTCCACTTAATTCTGGCATGACAGGCATTTCTACTACGGCTGTGACAGCTTAAAAAAAAAAAAAATGGTAGAGCTGTGTTTTTTTCCCCAAAAGTTTGCGTTCCACCCCAGTACATACCTGGTGGAGATACCAAAGGTCATGCCGGGAGGTATGCGGACCTTGTGATCTTTGACCCGTCCTTCATTCACGGGGAGCCAGATCTTGTGAGTATTGCGGAAAGTTTGATGTTCTGCTGATGTCACTAGACCCGATTTTACAGCCTCGCGATTGAGGGCTACAAAGTTACTTTCTAATTTTCTCTGCCGGGCTTTGGCTTCCACTGTCTGCCAGTGGCCTATTGCTGATTACAGACAAAAAGGAAACACAAAACAGAATGGATTAAAGACAAACATTTCAAGCCAGTCGTGTCTTCCAATGTAAAACAAGGCATTTTTTATGTGCTTTACTAGTTAAAGCAGTATTAAATCCTAAAGCAAACATTTATTATATTGCAGCTTACCAATTCTTTTTTTAAATCAGGCAAAGGTTTATTGAGATGTCACAAATTTGTACAACCAGACATTTAAAGTACATGTAGTTCACACCAGATATCAATTCAGCATACCAGTATTGTAGTTCACCTTATAGTAATGCTTTAACCACTTCAGATCCGTGCTATAGCCGAATGGCGGATCTGCTTTGCCGGGAGTACGTCTATTGTCGTCCTCCCCTTTGCATGCTCGCCACGCCCCCCTGAAGGGTGCGCACTGTGATTACCTGAGTCATTGAGACTCGGGTGATCACAGATCGGAGTAAGGGGTTGATCCCGACCCCTCACCAAGTGTTCAGCTGTCAGCCAATGACATCTGATCACGTGCTGTAAACAGAGGATCGCTAATCTTTTTTTTCTTCTCACTCTGACAGCGTGAGAAGAAAAAAAAGCTGATCACCGGCTTCTGTTGAAGGGACATCGGTCCTGAAGAGGAAGAGGCAAAGCCGCCTCATATGTGCCCACCAGTACCGCCTGCCAGTGCCACAAATCAGTGCCCACAAATCAGTGCCCACCAGTACATAAGTGCCAGCAATAAGTGCCACCTATCAATGCCCACAAGTGCCACATATCAATGCCCACCAGTGGTGCCAATCAGTGCCTCATCAGTGCCACCTAGCAGTGCTGCCTATCAGTGTCACCTACCAGTGCCGATTAGTGCCCATCACCGCCACCCATCAGTGCCCATCACTGCCACCCATCAGTGCCACCTCTCAGTGCCCACCAATGCCACCTTTTAGTGCCCACCAGTGCCACCTATTAGTGCCCATCAGTGCTGCCTATTAGTGCCTATCAATGCAGCCTATCAGTGCCCATCAGTGCAGCCTATCAGTGCAGCCTATCAGTGCCCATCAGTGTAGCCTCATCAGCATACATCAATGAAAGAGAAAAACTACCTGTTTGCAAAACTTATTAACAAAATATAAAACTTTTTTAAATTAAATTTTTTTTTAAATCCGGTCTTTTTTAATTTTTTTTACCACCAAAAGAAAGCTCTATTTGTGGGGAAAAAATGCTGAAAATTGGTCTGGGCAGGAGGGGGGTTTAGGTGCCCAGTAAGCAAGTGGTTAAGCACCATTTAGAGCCATATCTAGGGTCCGGGACACAAGGGCCACCATATCAAAGCAGGTAGACAAGCATTAAACATTTGGAAAGCAAGGGCATGCAAATTCCAGCCATAACATTATCAGCTTACCAATTCTTAACCGTGATGGCTGCATTTATTTTCTTTTTCTGCTGGAGAACAAGCTCTCCAGCAGAATGTATCCATTACAAAGATGAGACAAACAATTTACCACTGGCAGGGGTGCTTACAATGATCAGCTTTTATTTATTCATGTAAAACCTTTATCCAAAAAGGAAAAAACTGTTTGCTATAACTGCTTATAAAGTATTAGCTGGACTTTGGCTTCAATTTGTTAGTGTATCTAAATCTACTGGTGCATTTAACACTCTCCTCCCACAGTGGGAGCACCCTAATATGGGAAGTGTGTTACTGGTCAGAACACCAGGTGAAAACAGAAGGAAAAAGCCTAGAGAAGAAAACCAATGAAGCTATCACATCTAATACTTTTTTGATTTGGTTTTTTTTATACAGCTTTAATGCTGGGAGCTGCAGGTCAAACATCTTGATTGTAAACCAGGCACATGTCAGCCTCCAATATCTGTCTGCAGAATTACATTTAAGAGATCATTTAAGAGATCAGGTACTGATGTTGGATAAAAAGTCTTGGCCCACAATTGGCTTTCCAAACCATCCCAAAGGTTTTTAATATGATTAAGGCTCTGTGGGGGTCACTCAGGTTCCTCCATACCAGTGGCGGTGCGCCCCCTCTCTCCTATCACCCCCTCTAGCACCAATAGATAGATTCATGCATAGCATGAATCTATCTATAGCCGCTGCTCCCACCCCCTATTCAGGCGCCCGGCCCCTTTTTGTGGGGAAGAGCGCCTGAATTACAGAGGCGGGGGGTGGTTTTGAAGCAGCTGATTAGAGCCATAGGCTCATGACCTGCGAGCTGCATTTGATGGGCACAGTGGCTGCGTTTGATGGGCACAGTGGCTGCATTTGATGGGCTAAGTGGCTGCATATGATGGGCATAAGTGGCTGCATATGATGGGCATAAGTGGCTGCATATGATGGGCACAATTGGCTGCATTTGATGGGCACAGGTGGCTGCATATGATGGCCACAGTGGCTGCAAATGATGAGCACAAGTGGCTGCATATGATGGGCACACATGGCTGCATTTGATGGGCACAGTGCTGCATTTGATGGGCACAGTGGCTGCATATGATGGGCACAGTGGCTGCATTTGATGGGCACAGTGGCTGCGTTTGATGGGCACAATGGCTGCAATTGATGGGCACAATGGCTGCAATTGATGGGCACAGTGGCTACATTTGATGGGCACAGTGAGGCTACAATTGATGGGGGGAGGGGGGTATTTCAGTATTTTTCAGTCTGTTTGCGCCCTCCCCCAAAAAATGTTGGGCACCAGCTGCCACTGCTCCATACCAACCTCATCAAACTATGTACAGTGAAGTATTTGATCCCCTGCTGATTTTGTACCTTTGCCCACTGAAAAAGAAATGATCAGTCTATAATTTTAAGCTTGTAAACTGTAACGAGCAGAGCCCTCTAATTCCTCCTGTATTGTATTGTAACTGCAATGTCTGCCCTCATGTTGTAAAGTGCTGCACAAACTGTTGGCACTATATAAACCATGTAAAATAATAATTTTTATGGTAGGTTTATTTTACCAGTGAGAGACAGAACAAAAACAAAAATATCCAGAAAAACGCATTTCAAAAAAGTTTTAAATTGATAAATTGATTTGCATTTTGATGAGTGAAATAAGCATTTGATCCCCTATCAATCAGCAAGATTTCTGTCTCCCAGGTGTCTTCTATACAGGTAACAAGCTAAGATTAGGAGCACTCTCTTAAAGGCCCATACACACGGTCAGAAAATCTGAAGATAAATTTTGTCTGATAAACTATCTGCCGATTTTCTGACCGTTAGTATGCTGCTTTTGAAAGCCGATTACGAGTTTTCTGCCAAAAAAATCTGAAAAGCAAGACTAGTCATGCTCAGAAATTAAAGAACACATACAAAACAATTCAACACATTACGTCACTTCTGATGTTGAATTCTGTCATCCGAAAATTCTCTGATGTAAGAAGTACCTTCTTCACTTTTGATTTGAAACTAGCATCCAACAAAAAACTTGCGACAATTCGTCCAATAATCTGACTGTGTGTACAAGGCTTTAGCCTAGGTTCACATTGCTGCGGGTTAGAAATTGTGCGAGTTCAGCTGAACTTGCCCGATTTCAACCTGGCAATGCAGTCCGACTTTGGGGGCAATTTGACAGACATCTCTGTGGGTTCCTGCACAGATGTCTATTGATATCCCACCCGAAGTCGCCAAAAGTAATGCAGGAACTGCTTTTGGGAATCTGTTTGGACGGTGCTATTGCCAGCAAATCACATGCCAAATGGGACCAATGTGAACCTAGACTTAAAGGGAGTGCTCCTAATCTTAGCTTGTTACCTGTATAAAAGACACCTGTCTACTGAAGCAATCAATCAGTTTCCAATCTCTCCACCATGGCCAAGACCAAAGAGCTGTCCACGGATGTCAGGGACAAGATTGTACACCTACACAAGGCTAGAATGGGCTACAAGATCATCGCCAAGCAGCTTGGTGAGAGAGTGACAACAGTTGGAGCGATTATTCGCAAATGGAAGAAACACAAAATAACTGTCAATCTTCCTCGGTCTGGGGCTCCAGGCAAGATCTCACCTCATGGAGTTTCAATAATCATAAGAACGGTAAGGAATCAGCCAAGAACTACAAGGGAGAATCTTGTCAATGATTTCAAGGCATCTGGGACCATAGTCACCAAGAAAACAGTTGGTAACACACTACACCAGGGGTGCCCAACCTTTTGCAGAGCGAGGGCCATTTAAGCGACTTGGTAACCGGTCGCGGGCCACAATGAGCGGAGCGGGTGGATGGCACGTCCGTGTCCACTCTGCATTTGCAGTGCAGACACGGACGCAGCCCACGATACTTTTTAGTGGATCGTATTAGAGGTAGAACACAAGTCGGTTTATGTCTGCCACTACTTAGAGGTGAATGGAGGGTCCAATTGGTCGGACTGACCATGTGAAAGGGGCCCAAGGCTGCTTTCACACTGATGCGCTGCGGTTTAACCGCACCACGTGTGCAACACAGTGTACCTTTGGCTTTCCTGCAGTTTGCAATAGACTTCTATTATATTCTGCAGGTTTGGTGCACTTTCAGAAAGCTCACCAAACTTGCAGGTAATAACAGAAGTCTATGGCTCAGTGCAGGTAACCTGCAGGTAAACTGCTTTGCACCTGCGGATCAGTTTGAAAGTAGTCCAGTAACCACTGCAGAAAATATATGCCCATATATACACTGTGATTTTAGTAAACTGACCTTTAATAACAGTATTCTATCCCAGAGCAGGAGGTCGCGGGCCACATCAGAGGGCTCCGCGGGCCACATGTGGCCCCCGGGCCACTGGTTGGGCACCCCTGCACTACACCATGAAGGACTGAAATCCTGCAGTGCCCGCAAGGTCCCCCTGCTCAAGAAAGCACATGTACAGGCCTGTCTGAAGTTAGCCGCTGTGGTTTTAAAACAGCAAAATCTTCCTGTATCGGACTGTATTCGTTGTGTCCAAACAGCAATTCCTCAAAATCTCCAATTTACTGATGGTTTAAAGAAACCGGAAGTGAGGTGGTTGGAGTTTCTGAGAAGCTGGCTAATTTGAGAGAACACCGGTTTCCTGATTCCCCGAATCCAAGTACCAGCAGACAAATGACACATGTTAACTCTGCTCCACACCACCTGGCCAGTCTAGGCTTCCTGTAGAGCATCATATGCTTTGGACAGTGACAAAATAACATCCCATTTCCTTCCTAACCCTTGCCCCTGCTGACCTGCTATGGGACTGTCGGGCAAAACCATGCAGAATACTGCAAAACATAGATGACTAAATACAAAAAAGTTGGTCTTGTCAGACTGGGAGAACTTGTGGCTCTATTCAAAAGGCTTTGATAGTTCAGAGGACAACCAGAATTTCTTCCAATCAGCAATACAGACTGTGGATCCACCATATAACGAATCTCTAATTTGCCAAGCTCTGATCCCTTATTCATATTGAAATAATGAGAGTCTCGAAGAAACTCTATGCTGACCTTCTAAATGAGATTAGGGAACTGGGCCACCTCGCATTTACTAACTTGAGATAGGATGGACGATGTACCGTATATACTCGAGTATAGGCCGTCCCGAATATAAGCCGAGGCCCCTGATTTACCACAAAAAAACTGGGAAAAGTTATTGACCCGTGTATAAGCCGAGGGGGGAAATGGAGCAGCTACTGTAAGTGGAAAAGAGGGTCAGCAAATGCCCATCGGCATGTCCCCTGTGTCCTATACAAACCCCCGTGTCCCCAGTGCAGCCTACCTGTGCCGATCGATCGGTCTCCCTGCCGATCTGCCACCTGTGTCAGATCGCTGGCTGTCCGGTGTCCGCTGTCCGATGTCCGGTGTCCGGTGTCCCCCCCCATTGCTGATCCTGGCGATCAGCGTGTAAGGCACCATTACATGTTTAAAAGCCGCGCCTCCTCCTCCTCCTCGTCCGTGATAGGAGGAACACTCGGTTTTCCCAGCAGTCAGTGTGCAGTGTTCCGCCTATCACGGACATCCTCTCCTCCTCGTCCATGAGATGAGAATGACAGGACGTCCGTGATAGGCGGAACACTGTACTGCTGGGAAAATTAGTGTCCGCCTATCACGGACGGGCGGGAGGAGGCGGCGGCGCGGCTTTTGAACACTGCCGTCTGTCTGCATGACAAGCTGTTCATGTAGGCAGACGGCACTGACTCGAGTATAAGCCGAGAAGGGGACTTTCAGCCCTAAAAAAAGGGCTGAAAATCTCGGCTTATACTCGAGTATATACGGTAACTATGATGCTGGAAGGCCATGAAAAATTACATAGTTACATAGTTGGTAAGGTTGAAAAAAGACACAAGCCCATAATGTTCAACCTGTGTGTGTGCTTTTATATCAATATTACATTGTATATCCCTGTATGTTCTGGTCGTTTAGGTGCTTATCTAATAGTTTTTTGAAATTATCTATGCACCCTGCTGAAACCACTGCTTGTGGAAGAGAATTCCACACACTGCTAAAGAACCATCTACGCAGTTTCCGGGTAAATCTCTTTTCCTCTAATTTTAGTGAATGGTCGCAAGTCTTTTTATATGCTCTTTCGCATAAACGTTTTATCCCTATTGTGGGTTCACCAGTAAGGTATTTGTACATTGAAATCATAGCCCCATTCAAGCGTCACTTATAAAGAGAGAATAAGTTCAGTGCTTGTAATCTTAACTCATAACGAAGAACCTCCGTTCCCTTTATTAGCTTTGTTGCCCTTCTTTGTACTCGCTCCATTTCCAGCACATCCCTCCAGAGGACTGGAGCCCAGAACTGGACGGCATACTCCAGGTGCGGCCGGACCAGAGTCTTGTAGAGTGGGAGCATTATCGTTTTATCTCTGTCGTTAATTCCCTTTTTAATGCATGCCAATATTCTATTGGCTTTGCTTGTAGCAGCTTGGCATTGAATGCTGTTGCTCAGCCTGTCATCTACTAGGAGATCCTTTTCCATCCTAGATTCCCCCAGAGGTTCTCTCCCTAGTGAGTAGATTGCATTCATGTTTTTGCCACCTAAATGCATTATTTTTTTTTTTTTTTTACATTAAACTCATTTGCCATGTAGTTGCCCACCCCATTAATTTGTTCAGATTTTCTTTCAAGGTTTCCACATCCTGCGGAGAAGCTATTGCCCTGATTAGCTTAGTATTGTCCGCAAATACTGAGATTGAGCTGTTTATCCCATCCTCCAGATCATTTATGATTAAATAGGATTGGTCCCAGCACAGAACCTGAGGGACCCCACTTTCCACATTGGACAATTCTGAGTACTCCCCATTTATCACTACCCTCTGAACTCGCCCTTGTAGACAGTTTTTAGTCCAGGTACTCACCCTTTGGTCCATGCCGACAGACCTTAGCTTGTATAGTAAACATTTGTGGGGAACTGTATCAAATGCCTAATGCCAAAATCCAGATACACTACGTCTACCAGCCTTCCTTCATCTAGATGGCAGCTCACCTCCTCATAGACGGTTAATAGATTTGTTTGGCAAGAACAATTTTTCATGAATCCATGCTGATTACTGCTAATAATACCGTTTTCATTACCAAAGTCTTGTATATAGTCCCTCATCATCCCTTCCAAGAGCTTGCATACTATTAATGTTAGGCTAACTGGTCTGTAGTTCCCAGGGATATATCTTGGTCCTTTTTTTAAAATTGGACAAAAGCCAATGTAGCACCAATCAGCTAGTACCATACCAGTCAGTAGACTGTTTGTAAAAATTAGGAACAACTGTCTGACAATTACTTGACTGAGCTCCTTAACCGCTTAAGGACTGCCTCCTGTACATATACGTCGTCAGAATGGCACGGCTGGGCATAACCACGCAGCCCTTTAAGGGTACAGCCGTGGGTCGCGTGCGCGCCGATGGCGGCACGCTCGCGACCCGGTCCTGAGCTCCGTGACCACGGCCGCGGGACCAGCTGACCCGATCGCCGTTGGTGTCCCGCTATCGGGTCACAGAGCTGAAGAACGGGGAGAGGTCTGTGTAAACAAACCTCTTCCCGTGCTTCCTATACTGCCTGTCACTGATCGGCTGTTCCCTGTCATCGGAAAAGCCGATCAGTGACGTCAGACGTAAAGCCACGCCCCCCGACTGTAAAAAAAAAACCACACACACTGACGTAACCCCTCCCCGCCCCCTAGTGGTTAACTTCTTCACTGCCAGTGTCATTTACATAGGAATCAGTGCAGTTAAATAGCACTGATTTCTGTATAAATGACAATGGTCTCAAAAATGTCCGATGTGTCCGCCATAATGTCGCAGTCACAGTAAAAATCACTGATCGCCGCCATTACTAGTAAAAAAAAATATTAATAAAAATGCTATAAAACTATCCCCAATTTTGTAAACGCTATAACTTTTGCGCAAACCAATCTATAATCGCTAATTGCGATTTTTTTTACCAAAAATATGTAGAAGAATACGTATCGGCCTAAACTGAGGAAAAAATATATTTTTTGGGGATATTTATTATAGCAAAAAGTAAAAAATATTGCATTTTTTTTTTCAAAATTGTCGCTCTATTTTTGTTTATAGCGCAAAAAATAAAAACCGCAGGGAAGATCAAATACCACCAAAAGAAAGCTCTATTTGTGGGAAAAAGAGGAGATACTGCTCGCCGCCTGACGCCGTCACCAGCTGCACACCGAGACAAGGTAAGTGCTGGTAGATGGTGGGCAGAGGGCACATTGGCAGCATTTAATGCGCACAGTGACAGCACTTGGGGCACGGTGGCAGCGTTAGATGGGCACAGTGGCAGCACTTGGGGCACGGTTGCAGTGTTAGATGGGCACAGTGGCAGCACTTGGGGCTTGGTGGCAGTGTTTGGAGCACAGTGACAGCATTTAATGGGCACAGTGGCAGCATTTGAGGCACAATGGCAGCGTTAGATGGGCACAGTGGCAGCGTTAGATGGGCACAGTGGCAGCATTTAATGGGCACAGTGGCAGCATTTGAGGCACAATGGCAGCACTTGACGCACAGTGGCAGCGTTAGATGGGCACAGTGGCAGCGTTAGATGGGCACAGTGGCAGCATTTAATGGGCACAGTGGCAGCGTTTAATGGGCACAGTGGCAGCATTTAATGGGCACAGTGGCAGCGTTTGGGGCACAGTGGCAGCTTTGGATGGCACAGTGAGGCTGTTTGTTGCGCCCCCCCCCCAAAAAAAAATTTGAGCACCAGCCGCCACTGATTCAAGGCTTTGGATATCTTTTTATATACTTTTCCATCTTTTGTAAAGTTGCATTACCTTGTTACGCAGGTCTTTTGACTGTTCTTTTCTACCTCCTCATGGCTCAGTGTCTAGCCTGCTTAGTGCATCCATGTGAGAGCTAACAAACTCATTGACTATTTATACACAGACACTAATTGTGATTTAAAAAGCCACAAATGTGGAAAATGAACCTTTAATTGCCATTTTAACCTGTGTGTGCCACCTTTTGTGTCTGTACCAAGGCCAAACATTTTAGGGTATGTAAACTTTTTATCAGGGCCATTTGGGTGATTTTTGTTATCATTATGATTTAAAAAGGTTTTGCTAACCTTAAATAAAAGACAGTTTTTTGGCATGATCAGTCATATTTTCAATATTAATGCCAAAATTTCACAATTTCTTCCAAGGTAGGCAAACTTTTTAGCACAACTGTATATGCCAAAGCATAGGGCACAGGTGGACATTAGGGGCAGATTGCCCCTATGCTGTGGCAAATATTTTTATTTACTTTTCCTGGCAAAGATTTCTTCGTCCACATCGATCAATGTGAATGGTGAAATCTGTTAGGTTCTTTTTTTTTTTTTTCGTTCAGCCCATGGTCATGTTTACCCATCATTAGAATACCGCCCTGCATCCACCCACTTCTAATGATGGGCATACATGCCCATGGGCTGAACAAAAAAAAAAACCTAGCAGATTCCTCCATTCACATTCATCGATGTGGACGAAGAAATAGATTAGAATACCGCCCTGTATCCATCTACTTCTAATGGTGGGCATACCACTGATCAATCAATGTGAATGGAGGAATCTGTTAGGTTCTCTTTTTTCATTTAACCCACAGGCTGCATGAAAAAAAAAAACATTACAATATATATGCCCAACAAGGATCAGCAATGTACTGGTATGTTGCTGGACTTTGAGTGGTTATACCAGAATGATGCCTGCATGTTTGGGTATCATCTTGGTATCGTCCTTTTCAGCCAGCAGTCGGCTTTCATGTAAAAGCAATTCCAGTGGCTAATTCGCCTCTTGACTGCTTTTATAAGCAGTGGGAGGGAACATCCCCCCTCCTGTCGTCTTCCATGGTTTTCTCGGGCTCTCCTATCCCACCGGGGAACCCAATAATGCAGCCGGTGGTTCTGCCAGCTGACCATAGAGCTGATCAGAGACTAGAATGGCTCCAATCATCTCTATGGCCTAAGAAACCGAAATCTATGAGCATTTCATGACTTCGGTTTCGCTGGATATAAACAGCGCCATTGGGAAATTGGGAAAGCATCTTATCGCACCGATCTTGGTGTGGTCAGATGCTTTAAGGGCTGAGGAGAAACCCCAAATTTTTCTAAAAAAGTGTACCTGTCACTACATATTACTATCATAGGGGATATTTACATTCCCTGTGATAACAATAAAAATGATAAAAAAATGAAAATTATGAAATGGACAATGTAAAAATAAAAAGCAAAATTAATAATTAAAAAAATTTAATAAATTAAAGCACCCCTATCCCCCCCATGCACGCACGCAAAGATGAACGCACAAAGTTGTCACTAAATGATATATTGCTCACACATGGCATGGGTATATGTGAAATTACACCCCAAAATACATTCTGCTGCTTCTCCTAAGTACGGGGATATCACATGTGTGGGACTTTTTGGGTGCCTAACTGCGCACAGCACCCCGAAAACCAATCACCGCCTTCAGGCTTTCTAAGGGCGTAAAATGGTGATTTTATTCCTCACTACCTATCTCAGTTTCGGAGGCCCTGAAAATGTCAAGATAGAACAAAACCCCCTACAAATTACCCCATTTTGGAAAGTAGACACCCCAAGGTCTTTGCTAAGAGGTGAATATTTATTTCATTTGTTTTGGGAAATGAAAAAAGAAAAGGAAATTTTTTTTTATTTTTTAAATTTTCAAAACTTTGTGCCAAAAAACGAGATCTGCAAAATACTCAACATGCCTATCAGCAAATAGCTTGGGGTGTCTAATTTCCAAAATGGGGTCATTTGTGGAGGTTTGTGCTATCTTGGCATTTCATGGCCTCCGAAATTGTGATAGGTAGTGAGGAGTGAAATCAAAAATTCATGCCCTTAGAAATCCTGAAGGCGGTGATTGATTTTCGGGGTCCTGTACATGGCTAGACTGCCAAAAAATCTCACACATGTGGTATCCCCGTAGTCAGGAAAAGCAGCAGAATGTATTTTGGGGTGTAATTCCACATATACCCATGGTGTGTTTGAGCAATATATTATTTCAGTGATAACTTTGTGTAAAAAAAATATACCCATGCCATGTTTGAGCAATTTATCATTTAGTGACAACTTTGTGTAAAAAATAATGTTTTGTAATTTTCTCAAAACTTGTGGTAAAATATAAAATATTCCATGGACTCAACTTGCCTCTCTCAAATAGCTTGGAGTATCTACTTTCCAAAACTGGGTCATTTGAGGGGTTTTGTGCTATCTGAGCATTTCATGCCCTCTGAAACGTTTATAGGTAGTGAGGAGTGAAATCAAAAATTTACACCCTTAGAAAGCCTGAAGGCGGTGATTGGTTTTCGGGTCCTGTACGTGGCTAGGCTCCCAAAAAGTCCTACACATGTGGTATCCCCTTACTCAGGAGAAGCAGCAAAATTTATTTTGGGGTGTAATTCCACATATAATCATGGCATGTGTGAGCAATATATCATTTCAGTGACAACTTTGTGTAAAAAAAAAATGTATTTCTTTTGTTGTCATTTTTTAATCACCTGTGACAAAAAAAAAAAAAAAAATATTCAATGGGCTCAATATACCTCTCAGCAAATTCATTGGGGTGTCTACTTTCCAAAAAGGGGTAATTTTCAGTTAGTTTTTCATCTGAGTTGTACAGTTTATAGGTCACATAAAAAGGTGGAAAAAGTTCAGAAATGATTGATCTTTGTCTCATTTCTTTACACCACAGAAACTTTAATTCTTTTTATAGACTGTATAGACTCCACTGTATACTGTGATTCTAAAGTGCTGACTGATATGGACTTGACAAAGGCATCTATTACGAGGGCCAAACAACCCCCAGATCACATCTGTAATATACAGTATGTGTATTATTAACAGTACAGTTAGTATCACCTCATCTGCGTACATACCTTACTTACCCAAAATTAATAAAAAGTTTATAAAAGAACTGATGAATCTTGGATAAGCTACAAAATCTCTGCAACATTGCAGAAAAAGTTCAGTTCAATGTGACTACAAGCAACCCATGCATATGTAAATCTTTTTTTGCATTTGTCTTGCTTGTTAATTTCTGTGACAAAAAAAATTAAAATAACTTTTCTATGCTTTGCACCACAAACATAATTTTAGTGTTTTTATAAATGGGACAAATTATTGAACTAACTTTGCACTTTTTATCTACGGTAACTCTAGTTATTTAAAAACTATCACTGGTCAAATTATAAAAGCATATCTTTATTATTTTTTTTTTATTTTTTTTATTTTTTGCCTGCAGATTGTATAGAAAATAGAACACATAAAAAGCCTTATTTATCCTGAAAAAAAAAAAAAAAAAATATATATATATATATATATATATATATATATATACAATATACATTGTGAAAAAAGTTTGAGACATAAACTGCAGAGCGTGGCACCATTTTCTTTCCTTTTGGGATTATAGTGGCAACCTTTAAAGTCCGTTTTCTATTTTTTCTTTTTTTTTCTGTGCTAATATACAGTGCATCCAGAAAGTATTCACGGCGCTTAACTTTTTCCACATTTTATGTTACAGCCTTATTCCGAAATAGAATAAATTCATTATTTTCCTCAAAATCTTACAAACAATACCCATAATGGCAACATGAAAGAAGTTTGAAATCTTTGAAAATTTATTAAAAGTAAATAAATAAATAAAAATCACATGTACATAAGTATTGACAGCCTTTGCCATGACACTCAAAAATCAAGCTCATGTGCATCCTGTTTCCACTGATCATCCTTGAGATTTTTCTACAACTCGTTTGGAGTCCATCTGTGGTAAGTTCAGTTGATTGGACATGATTTGGAAAGGCACACACCTGTCTATATAAAGGTGCCACAGTTAACAGTGCATGTCAGAGCACAAACCAAGTCATGAAGTCCAAGGAATTGTCTGTAGACCTCCGAAGACAGGATTGTATCGCACAGATCTGGGGAAGGGTACAGAAAAATATCTGCAGCATTGAAGGTTCTAATGAGCAATGAGTGGCCTCCATCATCTGTAAATGGAAGAAGTTTGGAACCACCAGGACTCTTCCTAGAGCGGGCCGCCCCGACCAAACTGAGCAATTGGGGGAAAAGGGCCTTAGTCTGGGAGGTGACCGAGAACCACTGACAGAGCTCCAGCGTTTCTCTGTGGAGAGAGGAGAACCTTTCAGAAGAACAACCATCTCTGCAGCACTCCACCAATCAGGCATGTATGGTAGAGTGGCCAGACGGAAGCCACTTCTCAGTAAAAGGCAAGACAGTCTGCCTGGAGTTTGCCAAAAGGCCCCCAAAGGACTCTCAGACCACGAGAAACAAAATTTTCTGGTCTGGTGAAACAAAGATTGAACTCTTTGGCCTAAATGGCAAGTGTCATGTCTGGAGGAAACCAGGCACTGCTCATACCTGGCCAATACCATCCCTACAGTGAAGCATGGTGGTTGCAGCATCATGCTGTGGGGATGTTTTTTAGTGGCAGGAACTGGGAGACTAGTCAGGATCGAGGGAAAGATGAATGCAGCAATGTACAGAGACATCATTGATGAAAACCTGCTCTAGAGCACTCTGGACCTCAGACTGGGGCGAATGTACATCTTCCTACAGTACAACGACATTAAGCACACAGCCAAGATAACAAAGGAGTGGCTATGGGACAACGAGGAACCCGAATGAACATCTCTGGAGAGATCTGAAAATGACTGTGCACCGACACTCTCCATCCAACCTGAAGGAGTTAGACTTGAGGCTGTAATTTGTGCATCATACTCAAAAAGACTGAGGCTGTAATTGGTGCCAATGGTGCTTCACCAAAGTATTGAGCAAAGGCTGTGAATACCTATGTACATGGGATTTTTTTTTGTTTTTTTATTTTTAATGAATTTGCAAAGATTTCAAACAAACTACTTTGATGTTGTCATTATGGGGTATTGTTTGTAGAATTTTGAGGAAAATAATGAATTTACTCAATTTTGGAATAAGGCTGTAACATAACAAAATGTGTAAAAAGTCAATCGCTGTGAATACTTTCTGGATGCACTGTATACTTTCTGGATGCGCTGTAAATACTTTCCGGATGCACTGTATTACTTTTGATATAATAAGTAATAATAACGAGAAAAAAAAAAAATCTAATTGCTGTGAATTTTTTCCGGATGCACTGTATTACTTTTGATATAATAAGTAATAATAACGAGAAAAAAAAAAAATCTAATTGCTGTGAATTTTTTCCGGATGCACTGTATTACTTTTGATATAATAAGTAATAATAACATTATTGTTGAAGCAACAGGGCTATAGTGGAAATGTAAAAATTGCCCTTGCCCACAAATGATATACAGTCACAGAAGCTGAAGTGATTGATGATGAAAACAGTTTGTAATTGCATTATATTTGTTAGGCGCAAAATCACACCGACATACCTGTAGCCACGCCTCCTTCTTTCAGAAAACTACTCTGTCCATAGGTAAAGTCCGATCCTGGTAAAGAGTAGCACATTTTCTTTGTCTTTCCAAGTTCTGCCTATTAAGACACAAAGAAATCAAGAAAAGTAAAAATCTATGTTTCTTTTAAGCGTATCTTTACAAAAAATGTTTTACTTTGGGTAGAGGGAGGGTAACTGTGACATTGGTTGTGCTCTCAACCAAACTGTCAAAACACCCAATAGCTGGTGTCATAACTGATCACATGTGCAGCATTATGGCAGTTACAGTAAAGATTAAACAGGGGTCAAGATGGCAGCTCCCTTGGCTGAAAACAAAAGAAGGGTTTACTTCCACTTTAATGTTTGACTCCAACCTGGTCCCGGGCATTGGTTAGTGACCTGGCTCAAAACCTGGCATAGACTAAAGAACCCCAGGGGGTATGCAACCCAGAATAGACAGCAAGGGTACACCACCGGTCCACAGCCATCATCAAACACTCCGTTCCCCCCTCATTACATGCAGCTAGTTTAAGTACAGAAATTAGCTTTGCATTGAATTTCTGTTAGTTATATGCACTGCTGAACTTCGAGATCTAACAGTTGTAATTTGCTAAAGCAAGAAGCAGCAGGGTGAAAAGTGTAAGGACCTCACCATTCATACTGGAGAAAAATCAGATGATGGACCTGGCTATGCTGTCTGGCAGGGACACCGGCATCACCAGTCTCGCTGGACAGAATTACACATTTTTTCCAGTTAAAATATATCTGTGTTTTGCTTGTGCAGGGCAACGCATCAGGGTCACTTTAATCTGAGCCCTGCAGCTGCTTGTTCTTACCTTCCTTTTACTCACCAGGAGACATGAAGTGACATATTCAGCACTGGTGGGTGTAGGGGCATGTGACCCACCCTGCTTGGTAATTGGCTTCTTAGGTGCCCAGTGTACAGGGTCAGGATTAGAGTTTTTAGCCCTCTGTAAGTCATCACTTGGTTCTTACAGAGGCCATCCTCCCAGGGATGGTGGGGAGACAAAGCTAGGTGGAATAAAGAAAGAAAACCAAATCTCCTGCGATGGAGAGAGATGTGCGACCAAGGACAGCCTGAAATCTTCAACTGATCTGACTCTCACACTGGCTTTTCTGCCACTCATAACAGAAAACTGTAAAAAGATAAGGAACAGAGGGCACACCAGCCTAGCACATTAATTTTGCAACCATTTATTATAAAAAAGATTATACATATATACTACCAAACAATGACACAAACAAAGTTCAGATAGTGCTCAGACCACCCTGGTCTGCTACACAACTAGACAAGTCCCGAAAGTGAGATCGAGGGGGGTCCCTCTTCCTCAGAACTGAATTTGCAACATGCGTGGCTGGTCTTTATATGGTGGTCTGGGAGAATCATGCGGGCCTGAGGAAGAGGGGACCCCCTCGAAACGCATCAGCTAATTTGGAAATTCATCTCACTTTTGGGACTTGTCTAGCAGTCCAAGGTGGTCCGAGCATGGACTTCTGGACTTTTTTATGCCCATTTGATGTTGTTGTTTGTGAGTATATATGTATAATATTTTTTATAAGAAATGGTTGCAAAGGTAATGCGCTAGGCTGGTGCGCCCTCTATTCCTTGTCTATTTATGGAGAATGTGCAGATGCATGGGGCCCTGCATGGGCAAAGCACAGGTTCACTTTAAACTAGTTCACATATATTTAGAAGTATTTAGCTTCTTTGCTGGGAGTACAGGATTAAAAGCCAACTAAACCTGAAACTTCACCTAGTTTCATAGTTCTCTCAAGGGCTACAAGGGTGATATATTTTCACTCAAAGTCCCAACTACTTGAAACATTTCAAAGGCAAATCATGATGTATTCCACATAAAGCAAAATATTAATAAACAAATAAGCAATTATCCTGCAAGATACACATCTATTATAACCTTGTGAGAGGAGGTACAGACCAAGAGTAAAGGTGACCATAAAGAGGCAGGTATCTCTCCAAGAATGATGGGAGAGCCAACCACCATGATCCTCACCCAGTCAACAGGCATCAAGTGCTTTTTAGTATGGAACATGCAGTAGTGATTGCTGTATCTATTTCAATGGTGGTCAGGTTTTTTTTTAAAAATTCCATGGCTATCCTAAAATTGTTCTGTTTGCTTTTGACACCGTTAGGTGCTACCAGAAGAGCAGAACTTTCCAAGATTGACACTATGATTCTATTGAAATAGACCTGAATTTAGATAACATCTATAAATGTTAGGTGTGCCCAAGCAGTACTCAGAAAAAAGTACCTTTTTGTTTTGGATTCCTCCTAAAAAATAGCAGTGTACTCCCTGGTATGTCTGGGTAGGCTCTCCTGTGCCTTCAGCCTCAAAACTCTATATCGGGACCAGTGTAGGACCTAAGGCATTGCTGTCTCTGATGTCTAGTCTCACCAGGTTTGGAATGTTCTTTGGTAAGGTTATTACTATCCTGCTCACTGTTCTCTTTGTTGGAGAGGAAGTTGTAACCGGAGACTGGCATCTGTGCCATTCTGTAGATCTATGACTTCTAAAACTCTTTTGCTGCTTCTTCATCATCTCCCTACTAGTTAACAGATCTCCAGTCATCAGGGGGCAGTTCTGACATGAGGAAGCAAAGCCCTACCTTTACAAAAATGGCCACCTCCACACACATACAAAGCGCAGAAAAAGTCAAATGTAAGTTAGTATTGGGGAATGGATCAGCTGCAGGATGACCACAGGCAATACTAGTCACTAGCCCCTTTTAAGACAGAGCTTCCACAGTTTGGTTGCACTTTAAGTCATCCATGGTAACATCACATGTTTCTCTAAACCCTCTGTATCTCAGGAAGACCCCAAAAGCCCAGCAACACTGAACACAGAAACCCATACCCCCTTAATACCATCAATAATCATTCCAGTCTTGGCCCCAGCCAACCAAACCTAGGTTGTCCTTCTCCATCTACCAAGAAGTTTGTCCAACAACTGTATACACTGGCTAAATAATACAAAAAATATTTTCTAAATACATTTTTGTTGTTTATTACAATGTTCTGTTTAAACTAGTTTGCATGCCATTTCTTTTGCGTGGGCTACCAAATTTATTGGTGTTCCTGGGGAAATAATTATTTTCTATTCATTCAGGAAAATCAGCGAGGGAGAACAAAGCAAGATGTCCGTGGTAAGAAGTTACGCACTGATACAGACGTATCGTGATATATACTAGTCTAACATGCACCGAGGTTTGTTTAACAGTTATCTGCTGGTAATGGAAATTACCCAGAGTCCTCAGAGACAAAATCCTTTAATTAAATTTGCCTTTCCTGATAGATTTCCCTCGGGTACCAAAGAGTTTTCCTTCCTATGGATATATTATGGCATATTTGAAAAAAAAATATTAAATAGATGTTTCTTGAGTCATGCATGCTGAATACTAAAGTGTTAGCTCATGGGATACTATGATTAGAGACAGTATTTATGTGACTGTGTAATTGTCTAAATCTTTATTTTCCAAAAGAAGTCCTAAAACTACCCAGAGAGAGTAGACCTCAATCAACTGATGGTGGATTAATTTGGTGTAGAATTCCAAGGCCAGTCCAATCTTGCAACCAACAAGCATTTATAATGAGGCCAGAAAATATTTCTATTGAAAATTGTAAAATAAAAAAAGTTAAAGCTGAACTCCAGGCAAACAGCTAAATACTCAGATGAAACCCTGTTTGGTATGACCAGCTTGACTGGACAGTGAAAGAAGAAGCAGCAAGTGTTCATCTTATTTTTTGTCTGCTTTCTCCTCCCATCAACATGCTCTTAATTAGGACATGAGCTATGCTGTACATGGACTGCAAGAGGCTGATGTAAATGTAAATATAAATATATATAAAAATATATAATACATATATATCTATATAGATCAAACTAACAGTAAAAAGGGAAAGGGTCAGATTCTGTATCAGGGTGTTATACAGTATCTCACAAAAGTGAGTACACCCCTCACATTTTGGTAAATATTTTATGATATCTTTTCATGGGACAACACTAAAGAAATGACACTGCTACAATGTAAAGTAGTGGGTATGCAGCTTGCATAACAGTGTAAATTTGCTGTACCCTCAAAATAACTCAACGCACAGCCATTAATGTCTAAACCACTGGCAACAAAAGTGAGCACACCCCTAAGTGAAAAGGTCCAAATTGGGCCCAATTAGCCATTTCCCCTCCCAGTGTCATGTGACTCATTAGTGTTACAAGGTCTCAGGTGTGAATGGGGAGCAGGTGTGGTAAATTTGGTGTTATCGCTCTCACTCTCTCATACTGGTCACTGGAAGTTCAACATGGCACCTCATGGCAAAGAACTCTCTGAGGATCTGAAAAAAGAATTGTCGCTCTACGTAAAGATGGCCTAAGCTATAAGAAGATTGCCAAGACCCTGAAACTGAGCTGTAGCACGCTGTCCAAGACCATACAGCAGTTTAACAGGACAGGTTTCACCCAGAACAGGCCTCACCATGGTAGACCAAAAAAATTGAGGGCACGTTCTCAGCATCATATCCAGAGGTTGTCTTTGGGAAATAGACGTATGAGTGCTGCCAGCATTGCTGCAGAGGTTGAAGGGGTAGGGGAGTCAGCCTGTCAGTTCTCAGACCATACACACTGCATTAAATTGGTCTGTATGGCTGTCATCTCAGAAGGAAGCCTCTTCTAAAGATGATGCAAAATAAAGCCTGCAGTTTGTTGAAGACAAACAGACTTAAATTCATGGTGGTAGAAGTGTCATGGTCTGGGGCTGCATGAGTGCTGATGGCACTGGGGAGCTACAGTTCATTATGGGAACTATGAATGCCAACATGTACTCTGACTTACTGAAGTAGAGAATGATCCCAAACACACCTTCAAGATGACTACTGCCTTGCTAAAGAAGCTGAGGGTAAAGGTGATGGACTGGCCAAACATGTTTTCAGACCTAAACCCTATTGAGCATCTGTGGGGCATCCTCAAACGATGTGATGTCATCATGGAGGAGTGGAAGAGGACTCCAGTGGCAACCTGTGAATCTTTCGTGAACTCCATGCCCAAGAGGGTTAAGGCAGTGCTGGAAAATAACTGTGGCCACACAAAATATTGACACTTTGAGCCCAATTTGGACATTTTCACTTAGGGGTGTACTCACGTTTGTTGCCAGCGGTTTAGATATTAATGGCTGTGTGTTAAGTTATTTTGAGGGTACAGCAAATGTACACTGTTATACGAGCTGTACTCTCACTACTTTGCATTGTAGCAAAGTGTAATTTCTTCAGTGTTGTCACATGAACAGATGGAATAAAATATTTACAGAAATGCGAGGGGTGTACTCACATTTGTGAGATACTGTTACTGTCCGTGTCTTCCTGTCCTAGTGAAAAACATTCTCTTCTTCTCTTGTCCTGCCACCACAGGACCAAAAGTTTTAATTACAGCCCCCTAATGGGGTCAAGGACGGTAAGCTGGACCAATGTAACTATGCAATAAAATCCATACCTGCAATTCAGCTTTAACCTACCCAAGCTAAAAGAAAACCAAAAAGATTTGGAATTTGAAATACAGTATATCCATATTAAAGTATCCACCCTTTTAGTAAAGCCACTGCTTACTGAGTACTCCCTGGTAATAGTCACCTCATCTCAAGTAGTTATTGACATGGTTCTACCAATGGCTCTTACATTACCAATACCCATCCTTTTTATGACGTTTTTTATTTATTAATTTGTTAAACTCCAAAGCATGATGATACATTTTCTAGACTGTCAATGTTAGAGGCAGCAATACCCTGTGAATCTTTCAGATACAAAAATAACACACTTCCTGGCCCTTTGTGGCTATGCTCACTCTGTCTCAGTATCTATGGAGGCAGCCATGGTTGTCACACAGGCTGGACTTCAAACATCTGCATTTCTTAAAGCAGAGTTCCACCCAAAAATGGAACTTCTGCATTTTGGAATCTTTCCCCCTTCCGGTGTCACATTTGGCACCTTTCAGGGGGGAACAGATACCTGTCCAATACTACTTCCCGGCATAGATAGCCAAGCCACCCACGGGTATCTACGCCACTTCCGGCACCTTTTCCGTCCCCCCCGCTGTCTTATGGGAGACAAATAGGTCCCAGAAGACAGCAGGGACCAGTGGGATCGCCCAGCGCGAGTCGTGCATGCGCAGTAGGGAACCAAAGATGGCGGAGCCTCCTCCCGAGAGCCGAGGGACGGGTCGGCTTCAGGTGCCAACATTGTGGGCGCCCTGGACAGGTAAGTGTCCATATTTTAAAAGTCAGCAGCTGCAGTATTTGTAGCTGCTGACTTTAAAAAAAAAAAAAATAGACGGAACTCCGCTTTAATCTCTCTTACATAATTTAATAATGGGATTAGTAGTTTACTAAAGAAAGATAAGGATGTTTGTGTTTTTTTTTCTCGCAGATTACAGAAAATAACAAGCACACTACATTTCTGGCGAGATCAATATGTATTTTCTGTACTTGCTTTTAGCCTTAAAAAAAGAAAACAATGTAACCACCACATTCAAGGACTAGTAAGCTGCAATATACTGTATAAAATACACTTTCAAATAAAAAAACTTCTAGGAAAAAAAAAGCTAAATATAATATGTTGTATACTATTGAAAGGTTTACTGCACATTCCCCACATCTATTAAGCTTTCCTTACTTTGGCTGAGCCTGACACTTCAGCTTGAGTGTCAGAGATCGGCTGAAGTATGATTGTGGTTACTTGTCAACTGCCTGATCCTATTCACTGCACTGATTCCTGGCTAATAGGGCAGTCCATACATTAGTCATCTTTTTTTTGTTCAACCAGTAGGTTGAACAAAAAAAAAAAGGACCCAATTCCCCCATCCACACACTCAATGTGGATGGGGGAATCCTTCTTGCTGAGTTATTGAATTCTGACAGTGGAGAGACTTCCCTGCCATCAGAATACACTGATCAGCACTGCCAGCTATGGCCAGCAAAACTGATCAATCAGGAAAAACTCAACAGGGTGGCTGTACGGAAGTTGATCAGTATATCGACGTCTGTACAACCAGCCTGCCCATATATGCCTAAATTCAGCTGGTCCCTGCTAAACTCCGATCCATGTATGGCCAGCTTAACAGAACACTATGTACATAGGCCGGCGTCCATCCATGAGAATGCGCCTTAATGGTTTCCTTTCCATTTAACTACAGGGATCTGTTATTTGACTCAATGTTGAACACTCAGGATTTAGGAGACAGTGACCCTGATTTACTAAAGGTGGAGAGCAATTTCATTTTCAAAGTGAATACTCTTATAGCGGAGAATGAGGTGAACAAGTAAAAATTCACTCTGCAAAAAAAATACCCAATCATGTGCAAGGAAAATTACAAAAACAAGATTTTTGCTCACACGTGATGGGTTGATTGATGTCAGCATAACTTCACCTCATTCACTAAGCTAAGTAAAAATTAGTTTTGCAAAAATATTTTTTTTTCCTATTGGCCCCAATGAATTGTATTTGGCAGGGGTTCTCCTAGACCTGAAAATTATATAAACGATTCCTTTGGGGCTCTAGTGTCCAACCTGCAGGTCTTTGGCACTTTTTGCAGCCCTCAGAGTCCCTGCAGGCAATAATCTGTGTTTCCCTATTGCCCTGATATAGCAGAGTGTCTCATACAACATGTCTCCAGTCTATGGCTGTTTCCTGAAGCATGTCTCCAACAACTATGGAATGTTCACAGTCTCTGATCATCTCTTGTAGGATGTCTGCAGCCACTGACCATCTCCTGTATCATGTCTACAGTCTCTGACCATCTCCTGTATCATATCTGTAGTCTCTGTCCATCTCCTGTATCATGTCTGCAGTCTCTGACCATCTCCTGTATCATATTTGTAGTCTCTGACCATCTCCTGTATCATGTCTGGGCACACCCTAATCACTATGTGTGGTGCCGGTTCCCCCTACTGATCCCGCTTCCCCTTGTGTTGCCCCCGCAGTGCTGATGGCTTCCCTCCTCCTCTCTCTTCTCCCCTTGGCTGCTGCGGGGAAAGGGGCTAGTCAACATGCCATTTATTGGCCCCTTCCTTTTCTAAATGAACACGGTGAACACACTCACTCACTGTGTTTAATCATAACTGAAGCATAAGAAACTGTTTCCTTTGCTTCAGTTTGTGAATGAATAGGAAGCTGCTCAGCACAGGGCACTTTCATTCAATCGCTGTCCAGTGCAGCTGAGGCTGCAGAGAAAGTCATGTGTGTCTGAGCTTTGGGGTGCACACCTATGCTCTGACCATCTCCTGTATCATGTCTGTAGCCACTGTCCATCTCCTGTATTATGCTTGCAGTCTTTGACCATCTCTTGTATCAGGTCTGCAGTCTCTAACCATCTTTTGTATGTCTGCAGTCTCTGACCAACTCTTGTATCATCTCACCAGTCTCTTACCATCTCCTGCATTATGTCTGCAGTCTCTGAGCTCTCCTGTATCATGTCTGTAATCGCTGATCAATTCTTGTATCATCTCACTAGTCTCTTACCATCTCTCGCATTAGGTCTACAGTCCCTGAGCATTTCCTACATTAGGTCTACAGTCTCTGACCATCTTCTGTATCATATCCCCAGTCTCGGACCATCTCTTATATCATGCCCGTAGTCTTTGACTATATCCTGTTGTGTGTCTGCTGTCTCTGACGCTGAATATTCAATGAATTTTATGTGTGGCCCTTTTGTGATGTTGAAGGCCACACTTGAGGCACCTCATATGGAGAAAGTTGACTGCCACTGCTCTAGAGCAAAATGGTTGAGAACAACTGATGTAGGCTGACAATTCTTTCTTAAAATACTTGTTGCCTGGCTGCTATGTTGATTTAATAACCTCAATACTTTCTGAGCCACAGACCTGGAACAAGAATGCAAACCAAGAGCTTTGACTTAACTCTGACTTCATGTGCTCCAAGCTTATTTTGGGCCATCAACTCAACATATTAAAAACAGGGGTGGCCAGGTGACTACCATATTCAGGAGGTCAGTGATGACAGCCTCCACATCTCTTTCCTCACAGGTTCACTTTAAGGATCAGCATTTTCATTGTGTGCTAGAAAAGAAAATTCAGCTGCATCCCCAATGGTACCCAAGGCATCTTCCAGTGGGAGGCTGTTTTATGTTAACGGAATATTGTGATGTTTAAATAAACCCCACCGTCCCAGACTGGCAATAATCAGCCAATATCATTTGCATAAAAATCACTGTTTGCTAGGAATATCTGCTATATTTCTCTAACAGGTTCTATAAACAAAACCCTAAGTAGGCCGCCGTTTATTCATATCCTGGGTCGTAAAAAAAGGGGTATAATTTTCAGGAGGCACCTGGAGAAAATAAGCATAGGCTGGAAAAGGTAGCAAGAGCTCGTTTTAATTAGAGCGGAGAGGCAGCGATACGAGGCACAAGGATGACATCTTAACGAGGTCTAATGAAGCCGTGTACGGAGGGAGACAGCTGTCAAGCTGTTCTATATTCCAGCCAAGTAACTCCATGAGACGCACTACATTATACTGGGGAGGATGCACTTGTGCTGGGACATGCACGATACAAGGCTTGCTATATTCTACTCATAGCTGTACATCAAATGGATCATTCCAATCAAGTGTATTGACAGCTGGCAGCGCTCACTACATTCCCCACTGTATGTTCAAAGTATATAGATGCATAGGATCAGAATAATTAAAAGGAACCAGTCCTAATATACAGAACACCAGTGCTGACCCCCCTTTTGTAAAATGCTAATTCTGGGTTTTCATGCTGATCCTTTGGTTCTGTAGTTTCAATAAATTCTTAATGGAGTTGTAGGTTATTCTGGGAAATATATATAAATACATAGAACATAGAAATATGTATAAAAGAAGTAAAAAAAAGTCACAATTGCATTGACAGGTCCTATGTGAGTTGGAAATGGGGCTGTTAGTAAAAGTGTCTGTAAACCCCTGAAATGAACGAATGAACAAAGCATATCCTTCTATAGTGTGTACTTAATTCAATCCAAAACACCAAGTGTGATTTCTAGCTTTTCTCTCTTCCCTCTGCTATCTGCATGAGTCACTTCTGACCGTTTATCCCAACACCAAGAAAATCCGGGGGGCAGCCCACACCCTTCCCAGTACACAGCAGCGGTGGGCAAATGGGCGTACCTGTACGTCCCCTTTAATTGGCGGGGCTAGCGGGCACCCGCCCGCCACATACAGCGTGACCGTGCCTGCAGGACCCGCGGACTCGATCCCCACCGGTGTCCCAGCGATCGTGTTCAGGAGCCGCAGAACGGGGAGATGCCTATGTAAACGGGCATTTCCCCATTCTGCCTAGTGACATGACAGGGATCTACTGCTCCCTGTCATCTGGAGAAGTGATCCATGTCATGTGAGTGGTAGCCCACCCCCCCTAGAATCACTCCCTAGGACACACTTAACCTTTTGATCACCGCCTAGTGTTTAACCCCTTCCCTGCCAGTGTCCTTTACACAGTAAGCAGTGCATTTTTATAGCACTGATCGCTGTATAAATGACAATGGTCCCAAAAAAGTGTCCGATGTGTCCGCCATAATGTCGCAGTCACAATAAAAATTGCAGATCGCCGCCATTACTAATAAAAAAAAATTTATAATAAAAATGGCATAAGTCTATCCCCTATTTTGTAGATGCTATAATTTTTGCGCAAACCAATCAATATACGCTTATTGCAATTTTTTTTTACCAAAAATGTGTAGAAGAATACATATCGGCCTAAATTGAGGAAAAATTTTTTTTTTATATATTTTTGGGGGATATTTATTATAGCAAAAAGTAAAAAATATTGTGTTTTTTTCAAAATTGTTGCTTTTTATTGTTTATAGCGCAAAAAATAAAAACTGCAGGGTGATCAAATACCACCAAAAGAAAGCTCTATTTGTGGGAAAAAAGGACGTCAATTTTGTTTGGCTACAGCGTCGCACGACCACACAATCGTCAGTTAAAGTGACACAGTGCCGAATTGCAAAAAGTGCTCTGGTCAGGAAGGGGGTAAAATCTTCCGGGGCTAAATAGAACTATAGGCAAAATAATTTTTTTTCATTTTGGATAACGTAAGGGAGGGTTATAACCCCTGTCAGGAATTTTCACCATCTGTGTCCCATTGTGGAGATTTCCCTTCACTTCCTGTCACAAACAGGAAGTGAGAGGAAATCCCTGCAAATTAAAGGAATTCCTTGGGGACCCCCAGGTCACCAGAATTAGTGTCCACATTGGAAGATTTCCCCTCTAATGCCCCATACACACGATCGGAAATTCCGCCAGCAAAAGTCCAATGTGAGCTTTTGGTCGGACCGCGTGTATGCTCCATCGGGCTTTTGCTAGCGGAATTTCCACCAGCAAAAGATTAAGAGCATGTTCTCTATTTTTCCGATCGTCTGTAGCAATTCTGTTGCGCAAAATTCCTACGCATGCTCGGAAACAATTTGACGCATGCTCGGAAGCATTGAACTTCATTTTCTTGGCTCGTCATAGTGTTGTACATCACCGCGTTCTTGACGGTCGAAAGTTCAGAGAACTTTTGTGTGACCTTGTGTATGCAAGCCAAGCTGGAGCGGAATTCCGTTGGCAAAAACTATCCAAGTTTTTTCCGACGGAAATTCCGCTCGTGTGTAGGGGGCATAACACTTTTCTGGGGACAACCCAAAATTTGTGATTTTCTTCACTTTTCACCTTCAATGATAATGGTAAACAAGACAAATAGGAAGGGTGAATCTCCTTAACGGGGGGCACAGACAGCAATAAAAACCAACAGGGGTTCTAGTCCCTCTCCACTCTATCCAAAACTAAAAAAAAAAAAAAAAATAATGTTTTGCCTTTATATGTATTTTAAATCACAGCCCTAGACTTCCCAAGCACAAGCTACGCTAGCACAAACATTTAAGTCTCATTCACACCATATGCGTTTCCCAACGCAGCCACAACGCTGTGCACTGCATCACAACCCCCTGCAACAAATAAAGATGAACAAAATGTAATTTGGTGACACTTCAATAAAGTTCAGAAGATGCATAATTTACAACTCATGGCACCATTCCCTTCACAGCGCACACCAGTGGCAGCAATGTACAATGGCGGCTGGTGTGACTGAATCCCAAAGTAGGTAGAAATAATTTGGCCCTGATATGCCTAGACCAGCCTGGATGGTGCTTAGACCATTTTAACTCCATTCCGTTTTTTATTCGCAGTATTCAGGTCTACCTTAGGATTACCATACACATTACAATCTGGCCATAGTATCAACTTTGGATTTACTGAATCTCTCTAATATGAAAATCAACCTAATCTATGAAATCAATTTGCATCCAGCCAGGCAGGCTCTTGTCCTACCTACATTGTTAGCAGATCTAATGGAGATTGAACATTCAGCTTGGGTGTGGTGAGCTTTATAGGCAAGATGGGCACTGATAGGTGGCACTGATAGGCAGCACTGATGATGAGGCACTGATTGGCAGCACTGATGGGCATTGATAGGTGGCACTGGTATGTGGCACTGGTGGGTACTGCTTAGCAGCAGTGGGTCTGGAGTGTGCGGGACCGATGTCCCATTTACTCCAGATGGTAATCAGCTTTTTTTTTTTTCTCCTGAGGAAAAATAAAGCCGATTACCAGCTTCTGTTTACATTACGTGATCAGCTGGCATCACTCCCTTCACTTTTGTGTGACCGTGTGTATGCAAGCCAAGTTTGAGCGGAATTCCGTCAGAAAAACCATCCAAGATTTTTCAGATGGAAATTCTGTTCGTGTGTACGCGGCATTAGGGTGTCTATGCTCACCCCTCCACTGTATGTGTGGAGGAACAATGTACCACACTTGTAGTCAGCATTATCTGTAGAGGGTAGTGTTAAAGCGGAAGTAAATCCTCTCATTCTTTACAGCCAAGGAAGCTGCCATCTTAGCCTCTGTTTGATTTGCAGTTGCCATGGTACTGCACCATGTGATCAGTTATGACACCAGACATTTGATGGGTTGACAATTCAGTTGAGAGCACAACAGTTTAACCACTTGATTACTCGGTACTTAAACCCTGTTCCTGCCCAAGCCAATTTTCAGCTTTCAGCACTGTCACACTTTGAATGACAATTGCGTGGTCCTGCTACACTGTACCCAAATTAAATTTTTATAATTGTTATCACACAAATAGAGCTTTCTTTTGGTATTTAATCACCACTGGGGTTTTTATTTTTTGCTAAACAAACAAAAAAAATAAAAAAAATTAAAAAACAGTTTTCATAGTTTTAATTTTTCTTTTTATTTTTTTTTATAAATTCTTTATTTTCCATAGGTTTCAGTAATTTTTCTCCTAAATTGATGGGCGCTGATGAGGCTGCACTGATGGGCGCTGATGAGGCTTCATTGATTGATAGGCACTGATAGGCTGCACTGATGGGCACTAAGAGCCTGCACTGATTGATAGGTGGCACTGGTATGTGGCACTGGTTGGCACTGCTTAGCATCAGTGGGTCTTGAGTGTGCGGGACCGATGTCCCGTTTACTCCAAATGGTAATCAGCTTTTTTTTTTTCTCGAGAGGAAAAATAAAGCCGATTACCAGCTTGTTTACATCACGTGATCAGCTGTCATTGGCTGACAGCTGATCACGTGGTAAGGGGGCGGGATCGGATCCAATCTGTGATCAGCCAAGCCCCGTAGGGGGCGCGCAGGCAGCTCATGTACGGGAGGACGCACATGGACGCCCTCCCGGCAATTTAGGCCCGAGCTGCAGCCGTCTTTATTTTTCACTTTTTTGTCACTTTTATTTATTCAGGATTTATTGTAATGAACTTGGTTTTAACAATTTTCTTTTTTTGTTTGATGTGTGAGATCTTGAATGGTTTTATATATCACATGGATATATCACTATAGTATTTTTATAATTTTTCCGCTATGTTATGAATTTGACTTTGCACAGTTGAGTATCATATAGCACTATTGACACTTTATTCATTCTTTATTACTGCTCTGATAGTAGAACAACAGGTGTATAGCGCGGCACATATTTCTTTATTTTATATGTATACTATATACCATAGTTTGTAGATGATATACCGGTACATTTTAAACAAAACGATTAATATACACTTATTGGGATTTTTATCTTTTTTTTTTTTTTTTTACCAAAGATATGTAGCAGAATATATTTTGGCCTAAATTTTTTGAAGAAATTCAATTTTTATTGGATGTGTTTTACAACAGAAAGTAGAAAATATTAAATAAAAGAAAAACCCAGTGGTGATCAAATACTACTAAACGAAAGCTCTATTATATAAATGTAATTTGCGTACAGTGTTGCATGACTGCACAATTGCAAGTTAAAGTAGCGAAGTGCTGAATAGCAAAAAATTATCTGGTCATGAAGGGGATAAAACCTTCTGGAGGTTAAAGTGGTTGTAAAGTCAGAAGTTTTTTTTTTTATCTTATTGCATTATATGCATTAAAGAGGAGTTCCCATTAAAAAAAAAAAAAATGAAAGTCAGCAGCTACAAATACTGCAGCTGCTGACTTTTAATAATTGGACACTCACCTGTCCCAGGGTCCAGCGATGAGGGGATCGAAGCCCCGCTCGTCCCCCCCTCCGCTCGGCGGCGCCAGCATTGTAACTGTGGGCACCCGGATGTGGCTTCACAGCCGGATACCCACTGCGTGATTAGCCACGCAGTCATCTAGGACCTGTCACGTGTCCCAGATGATTGACAGGAGGGAGGGGGCAGAGCTGAGCCCTTCCTGCGCCGAGGGGAAGTGATGTCATCAGCCCAGGCACTAAAGGAGGCAGACTACGAGGGACCCCTAGCAACAGGCATTTAGAGGTAATAGGATCAGAATAATTTTTTATGTACACTATCTGAATTGGAGGAGATTATGTGTTATTTATTATTGGCCTTGGAGTTATTGCTTTATTGACATTATTTTTACTGACATTATTTTTTGGTTGAATAATGATTTGATTTGGTATATTTTCTATATTTTTGGATGCATAGAATGCACTTTTTGGTTTTTTTCTATTGGCAGATAGCATGTCTAATTTTATTTGTTTTCTCTTTTAATGCACAATAAAAAAAATTGTGTAGAATAATACTTGGCAATGTGTTTTACTTCAAATGACAGTTTGGGAGTAGATAGTTACATTTAAAAAAATACAATGTAAAATAACAAGGGACACCAACATAGTTGTATCTTTGATCTAAAAAACTACGGGATAATGGAGTTCTGGTAACTTGTAGGCTTGTGCAATTCGTTTAGAAACTAATCGAAATTCGGACGAATTTTGCATCTTTCGGACATTCGAATATCCAAATTAAAAAAAATAACAAATTTAAACTAATACGAAAGAAATTATAGTAGATATAACGAATGAATTCGACATGATTCTGATGTTCCATGCTGCACACTGTAAACTGATAGTGTTCAGGGTAAGGTATCACAAGATCTAATGGAAGGATCACAGTGAGGACTGATGGACAGCTTACAGGGGACCTGTCACTATGGCCGACAGCTTGTCACGGGCAAGGATTTCATCCAGGGCTGGAGGATTAGAGCGTACGCGTGCGACAACGTACACTGCAACGTTTTTAGCTTAGAACTAACATGGCTTCTGGGAGATAGCCGCTTCCCGCAGAGGATGGGAGGTTGAGATGTGAGAATGGACAGTCAGTCATCTTAATAGATTCCCTCTACAGAGCCATTCATGCCGTTTTACATCATTATCCATCATTTTACAAAATTCACTCTCCACTTGTATTGCGTGGGCCATCCTGCGCCCTCCTGCGCCATCCTGAATGGGCACATGAAGTAAGAGGCTGGTCAATCATGGAATTTGCTGTCTAATGAAAAGGGGTTAGAACCCCCCTCAGGTTTTCATTGCTGTCTTTGTCACCATTGAGGATATCTCACCTCACTTTCCAAAGGTGTAATAAAAAGTCAGGAAGTCCCAGGAAGTACCACCATGAAGTTGCATAGCTCCCAACTGTGCCTGATTCGAGGGACTGTCCCTGATTTGGATGTCCCTCTTCCCCCCTCATTTTGGTCTGATCTATATAGTTGTATATAAAATGCACTTTTTAGCTTTCAACCTGCTAAACCTTTCATCCAATTTCTAAATTGCTGCATTTGTACATTTTAAAAGCCAATATAAAGGAATAGTAGTGGTAAAAAAAGGACTTGTGGATTTAATTAACTTTTTTTTGGTTTATTCTCCTTTAAGGGGGTGTGGCAGGGGTGTGTCCTATGCCTACATATGTTTGTTAGTAGGTGTCCCTCATTCCCATCCCAAAATGTTGGGCGGTATGAAGTTGACATTAAGAAATGGGCCCCATTGAGAGATTCCCCTTCTACTTCTGTTCTACTGACAATTTTATAAATTGTAGGCCCTCCCTCTCTTTCTGTGCTGTAGTAAATCATATGTACAATCTCCTCTCTAGGCTGAACTGTGCATAGCGGAGTGTGGCCTTCAACCCTATTCCTGCCAGAGCTGTTTTTGCATTTTTTGCACACAAAAATAATTTTTGGCCTGAGGATTACTGTAATTAAAGTGTTACTAAGTCCTTGTTTTTTTTTACATTAAAATAACACAAAATGTTATACTTACCTGATCTGTGCAGTGGTTTTGCACAGAACAGCCCAGATCCTCCTCTTCTCTGGTCCCACAACGGTGCCCTTGGCCCCTCCCTCCTGCCGGTTCCCCCCCACAGCAAACAGCTTGCCATGGGGGCACCCAAGCAGGCGAGCTCCCGAGCCACCGCTATGTGTACCCATTCACACACAGAGTTGTGGCTCGGCCCTGCCCCCTCCATCTCCTGATTGGCTCACTGGCTGTGATTGACGGCAGCAGGAGCCAATGGCTACATCTGCTGCCAAAAAACAATCAGGAGTGTGAGTCCAGGAGAAACAAAGTTCTCATGGACATTGCTAGATGGAGAGGGGGCTCAGGTAAGTATTGGGCTGGGCTGGGGGAACTGCACATAGTAGTTTTTTTTACCTTCATGCATAGAATGCATGAAGGTCAAAAACCTTGTGCCTTATTTAATTCTCTATTTTATGTTTTAATGCCCACTGACTCACATATGTTGCATAACTGTAAATTGTGGACATTCATTGATTACTGTCTAACTACCTGAACTGCTTTGACATACACTTCGTTAAATTGATTGTAACATGTAATTTTTTTCAATAAAGACCAATCTTGTTTGTTTAAAAAAATAAAATAAAATTGTGCCTTTACAATTACTTTAAAATCCCCAAAACATTATACACTATATTACCTAAAGTATTGGGACACCTGCCTTTCCATGAACTTTAATGGCATCCCAGTCTTAGTTCGTAGGGTTCAATAGTGAGTTGGCCCACCCTTTGCAGCTATAACAGCTTCAAGTCTTCTGGGAAGGCTATCCACAAGGTTTAGGAGTGTGTCTATGGGAATGTTTGACCATTCTTCCAGAAGCGCATTTGTGAGGTCAGGCACTGATGTTGGACGAGAATTCCTGGCTCGCAATCTCTGCTCTAATTCATCCCAAAGGTGTTCTATTGGGTTGAGGTCAGGACTCTGTGCAGGCCAGTCAAGTTCCTCTACCCCAAACTCGCTCATCCATGTCTTTATGGACCTGCTTTGTGCACTGGTCCAACTCATTTGGTGGAGGGGGGATTATGGTGTGGGGTTGTTTTTCAGGGGTTGGGCTTGGCCCCTTAGTTCCAGTGAAGGGAACCCTTAAGGTGTCAGCATACCAAACATTTTGGACAATTTCATGCTCCCAACTTTGTGGGGACAGTTTGGGGGTGGCCTCTTCCTGTTCCAATATGATTACGCACCAGTGCACAAAGCAAGGGCCATAAAGACATGGATGAGCGAGTTTGGGGTGGAGGAACTTGACTGGCCTGCACAGAGTCCTCAGCCTGATAGAACACCTTTGGGATGAATTAGAACAGAGACTGTGAGCCAGGCCTTCTCGTCCACATCAGTGCCTGACCTCACAAATGCACTTCTGGAAGAATGGTCAAACATTCCCATAGACACACTCCTAAACCTTGTGGACAGCCTTCCTAGAAGAGTTGAAGCTGTTATAGCTGTAAAGGGTGGGCCAACTCAATATTGAACCCTACGGACTAAGACTGGGATCCCATTAATCACTCCAGCCCCGGACGATTTTACCCCCTTCCTTACCAGAGCACTTTTTGCAATTCGGCACTGTGTTGCTTTAACTGACAGTTGCGCACTCGTGTGACGTTGCACCAAAACAAAATTGACGTCCTTCTTTTCCCCACAAATAGA
The DNA here is from genome assembly GCA_028564925.1 of Lithobates sylvaticus. NCBI lineage: Eukaryota > Metazoa > Chordata > Amphibia > Anura > Ranidae > Lithobates > Lithobates sylvaticus. Next base: position 109,503,417 of record CM053033.1, read on the forward strand.
GCTTTCTATTGGTGGTATTTGATCACCTCTGCGGTTTTTATTTTGCTATAAACAAAGAGCGACAATATTTTTTACTTTTTGCTAAAAAAATATCCCATTTATTATTTATAGCGTATATAGATTGGTTTGCGCAAAAGTTATTAAAAATAAAATTTAAACATTTTTTTTATTAGTAATGGCGGTGATCTGTGTTTTTACTCAGTTTAGGCTGATGGGACCATTCACATTTACACAGCGATCGTTGCTATAAAATTGCACTGATTACTGTGTAAATGTGACTGGCAGGGAAGGGGTTAACACTGGGGGGCGCTGAAGGGGTTAATATGTTCCCTATGTGAGTGATTCTAACTGTGGGGGGAGGGGACTCACAAGGGGAGGAGACCGATCGGTATTCCTCTGTACTGGGAACACACCATCGGTCTCCTCTCCACTGACAGGACGTGGAGCTGTGTGTTTACACACACAGCTCCACGGTCCTGCTGTTTTTCCTGGCAATCGCAGGTGCCCGGCGGGCATCGCGGCCGCCGCGCACCGGGTCCCGAGCGACGCTGGCGGCGCGCACGCGCCCCCTAGGTGGCCGGAAATGGGAGGACGTCATATGACGCCCACCCAGGATGGGAGATCCACCTTGTGGGCGTTATATGACTATACATGGGTATTGAATCGGTTAAAGTTCATGTGCGTGTAAGGGCAGGCATCCCAATACTTTTGATAATATAGTGTATATTCTCTGAAATCAGAGAAACTGGAAACAACATTTTGGTTTATGTTACACAATATTATTGCAACAGTTTATCAAAAAAAGGGTAAACAGTGTGATACTTTATAGCAACGCATTGCACCATCTCTACACAACAAACACCAGTGAGTGTTATATATAGCATAATGTGCACACACTGGTATGAATGGGTCCTATCAGATTGCTTCCTAAAGTGTATGCAAGCCCAACAACAAAAACATAAAAACTGAAGCTTGCCAGTCCTTAGATGTGGTGGCTGCATTAGTTTTCTTTTTTTTTTTTTTTAGACTAAGAACATTTTCTGAAATTGCAGTGTCCTTGTCACTTCCTGTGCACTGACCTGAAATCTCAAACAATCTTATCAGCCTTCCCAGTTCTCTTCTATGAACTACAGAACAACTCCCCTATGTTATAGAGATTAGGGAGAGCAGGATGTGTTTTGTAGTCCAAAAAAAGGAGTGAGAGGTCTAAGGAGACAATGCTGCTCCCCATTAGATACAGTACAGTGAGTAAGCAGTGTCACTCTAGGATAGCACTCACCAGGTGAAAATGGTGAAAAACCTGTAAAACGACAGAGAATGCAGCCACCACATCCAGTGGCGTAACTAGAACCTTCAGGGCCCCGGTGCAAGAAACCATGGAGGGCCCCCCTGACCCCCGCCCAGGGCCCTGCCCACTGATCCCAGGGGCAGCAGGACCTGCATGGAGGGGGAACAAATCCCCTCCATGTTCCTCCTGCGGCCACTGAATGCCTATCAGAGGGAGAGGAGGAGAAGCAGACTTTTGGTGTCTGCAGATATAAAATGGAGGTGATTTGTTCCTCTAAATCCCCCCCCCCCATCCAGGTGTTCAGGGGTAACGTGTGCTATTGCAATTGTGACCCCTGTAGTTACGCCCCTGGGATGAGTGGCAGCGGTGTTGGTGGGGGTGGGATCAGTGGTGGTTGGGGAGGGATAGGATCAGTGGCATCGGTGGTGGGGGGTGGGATGAGTGGCAGCGGTGAGGGAGAGATGGGATGAGTGGCATCGGTGGGGGGAATGGGATCTGTGGCAGCAGTGGTGGTTGGGTGGGGATGGGAACAGTGGCAGCGATGGAGGAGGAGGGATCGGATCATTGGCAGCAGTAAGGGGGGATGGGATCAGCTGCAAGGGTTGTGGTTGGGGGGGTGGGATTAGTGGTAGGGGGGATTGAATGGGATGAGTGTCAAAGGTGGTGGGGGGGAATGGGATCAGTGGCAAGGGTGATGGTTGGAGGAGGGTGGGATGAGATGAGTGGTAGTGGAAGGGGGGATTGGATAGGATGAGTGGTAGTGGAAGGGGGGATTGGAGGGAATGAGTGGCAGCGGTGGAGGGCATTGGATGAAATGAGTGGCAGCAGTGGTGGGAGAATGGGATCTGTCGTGAGCGTGGTCGTTGGGGGGGTGGGATGGGATGAGTGGTGGGGAGGAGAATGGTATCAGTGGCAAGGATGGGATCAGTGGCAGTAGTGGTCATGATGGGGTGGATCAGTGGCAGCAGTGGTTGTGGTATTGGTGTGGGGGGAGGGGGGTATCAGTGGCAGTAGTGGTGGTGATGTGGGGGAACAGTGGCAGTAGTGGTGGTGTGGGAGGGTATCAGTGGCAGTAGTGGTGGTGTGTGAGGGTATCAGTGGCAGTAGTGGTGGTGTGGGAGGGTATCAGTGGCAGTAGTGGTGGTGTGGGGGGTATCAAGGGCAGCAGTGGTGTGTGTGGGGGGGGTGAGTGCAGTAGTGGTGGTGTGGGGACCAATGGCAGTAGTAGTGGTGTGGGGGGGGTATCAGCGGCAGCTGTGGTGTGGGGGGTATCAGTGCAGTAGTGGTGGTGTGGGGGTATCAGTGCAGTAGTGGTGGTGTGGGGGGTATCAGTGCAGTAGTGGTGGTGTGGGGGGTATCAGTGCAGTAGTGGTGGTGTGGGGGGGGGGGGGGGGTATCAGTGCAGTAGTGGTGGTGTGGGGGGTATCAGTGCAGTAGTGGTGGTGTGTGGGGGTATCAGTGCAGTAGTGGTGGTGTGTGGGGGGGGGTATCAGTGCAGTGGTGGTGGTGTGGGTGGTATCAGTGCAGTAGTGGTGGTGTGGGGGGGTATCAGTGCAGTAGTGGTGGTGTGGGGGTATCAGTGCAGTAGTGGTGGTGTGGGGGGTATCAGTGCAGTAGTGGTGGTGTGGGGGGTATCAGTGCAGTAGTGGTGGTGTGGGGGGTATCAGTGCAGTAGTGGTGGTGTGGGGGGGTATCAGTGCAGTAGTGGTGGTGTGGGGGGTATCAGTGCAGTAGTGGTGGTGTGGGGGTATCAGTGCAGTAGTGGTGGTGTGGGGGGTATCAGTGCAGTGGTGGTGGTGTGGGGGGTATCAGTGCAGTAGTGGTGGTGTGGGGGGTATCAGTGCAGTAGTGGTGGTGTGGGGGGGGGTATCAGTGCAGTAGTGGTGGTGTGGGGGTATCAGTGCAGTAGTGGTGGTGTGTGGGGGGTATCAGTGCAGTAGTGGTGGTGTGGGGGGTATCAGTGCAGTAGTGGTGGTGTGGGGGGTATCAGTGCAGTAGTGGTGGTGTGTGGGGGGGGGTATCAGTGCAGTAGTGGTGGTGTGGGGGGTATCAGTGCAGTAGTGGTAGTGTGGGGGGTATCAGTGCAGTAGTGGTTGTGTGGGGGGGTATCAGTGCAGTAGTGGTGGTGTGGGGGGTATCAGTGCAGTAGTGGTGGTGTGGGGGGGGGTATCAGTGCAGTAGTGGTGGTGTGGGGGGTATCAGTGCAGTAGTGGTGGTGTGGGGGGTATCAGTGCAGTAGTGGTGGTGTGGGGATCAGTGCCAGTGTTGATATTAAGGGATGGGTGCCACTCACTTGCAGATCACTTGGTTCCGAATCCCCCTCCTTTCTGGGTCTTGCTTGGGTGAACAGAGGGGATGGGCGGGGCCTGTGAGTGCAGGCGGAGCTGGAGAAAATGGGCGGGGACTGTGCCTGCTGTGAGTGCAGGTGGAGAGTATGGGCGGAGAGGTTGGGCGGAGCCGCGGAGAGGATGGGTGAAGCGGGCGGGGACTGTGTCCCTGAGTGTGGGATGAGAGGATGGGTGGGGAGGATGGGCGGAGCCTGTGCAGTGTGCACAGTGCGCTCGGGGAGGATGGGCGGAGCGGCCGGAAAGGATGGGCGGAGCGAACTCCCCGTAAATGACCACTCACTGTACTATCTCCGGGCAGCGGCGGGCCCCCCTACAGTGGCGGAACCCGAGGGCCCAGTCGCAAATGCGACTGGTGCGACCCTGGTAATTCCGCCACTGACCACATCTAAGGACTGGTAAGCTGCAAAATATTAAATGTTTTGGTTTTGGGATTAGATACACTTTAACTGTAGATTATGTTTGGCATTTTTGTGAAATCTCTATTAGTACAGATATGACCAGAAGAAGAGAGCAGATCTCTTAAACGCTTTTCCTATAAAATGACCTATTGATGCAAGGTATAGTGTACAGTGTTCACCCATTTTATCACAATTGGAGGTTACTATCTACTCCAGGTAGATATATAAAATACCAATCAATGCAGTTATGCATTCATTAAAAGTAATTACTGTATTTATTGGCGTATAACGCGCATTTTTTCACCATGAAAATCGGGTGCAAATAGCGCGTGCGTGTTATACGCCAATACTTACATTTTAGCTGCCTCGGAGGGGACAGGGAGGGGGGCGGGACGAGCGCCGTCAGATTACATACAGTGAGAATCTCCAGTTTACTTGGCGGCCTCTGTATTAGGAAGTCCCGTCTCCTGGGCCGCCATTGGACCACTGTTCTGTCTATCATAGGAGATTCTCACTGTATGTAATCTGTTGGCGCTCGTCCCCCCCCCTCCCTGTCCCCTCTAGGCTGCAGATGGGCATCGATCAGGCTGAATTGATGGCAATGGTGAGGCTGCAGATGTGCACTGACCCTTATTTTGCTTCAAAGTTCCTTATTTAAAATGTAAGTTTTTTTCCTGAAACGTCCCTCTTAAAATGAATGTGCGTATTATACGCTGATAAACACAGTAAATTTATTTTTTAAATGAAAATAGTGTAAGTAATGGGATTTGACTAGACATTAACTCTTGTATTCCCTGTACAACAAAGCTCAGACTAGCAGAAGCAAAAGCAGAGCCAGTTGCATAGCTCCAAACTGTCCCTGATTTTGAGGGACGGTCCCTAATTTGGAACAAAGTCCCTCTTTCCTCCTCATTTGTCCCTCATTTTGGTTCGATCGATATAGTTGTATATAAAATGCACCATTTTTCTTTTAAAAGGTGTTTCCCAGTGCTAAACCTTTCATCCAATTTCTAAATGTCTGCATTGGTCATTTTCAAAAGGAATAGTGGTGGTTAAAAAAAAAAGCCTACATACTTTTTCTAATAGGTGTCCCTCATTCCTACCGCAAAAAGTTGGGAGGTATGCAGTTGCTGGAGGTGGCAGCTAATTGGGGTTAGCTACCACCTCCAGTAACTGTAGACCTTTATAACCTTCTGCTACTCTTTTGAGCAATTTACAATAATCGTCTGTTATTAGTATTATTTTGTATATTTTGTTTCTGTTGTAGAATTTAATTTCCTCATTATACTCCTGAAGAAGCGGCATTCACGAAACATGACATGTCCACCTTCATCATGTATTAACATCCTTTTGGTACAAGTTGGCATCACTTGTGTGGTCATAGTACAGCCAAATAAGAGGAATTTCTTATTTATATGTCTTTTTTATCCAAAAATCCTTTTATTATGTTATTTGTAATAATACAAATTATATGTTTTTAATCTCCTAATTGGTGCAATGTCCTTATTGGTACCAAGAAAAATCCTGTTGCCCCTTTACCGTTACCCAGTAGACTTTTGTACAACCAAGGTGCCTGTGCATGGATCGAAATTCGGCCCTGATTTATTTCTTAAAGTATTAATTCACTTTTTCACAAAATTTGAAAAGGTGAACTAATTCACTACACCCTCCTCACACCTCCGGTCTCCACTACCTTATCTCCTTTAAAGATTGTCTTATGCCATCCACGTTGGCCAGTGTAGCATCATAATCCTTAAAATGGTGAGCAGTCATTGGTCAGTGCCGTCACATGACCGCGCTTACCAATAAGAATCTCTCTGAGCATGGCATCCTGAAAGAAAAAAGGGTGCAGAAGAGCGCCATTTTCAAATGCCCAGACCGCTACATTAGCTAGCATGGGCAGTGAAAGATCATCATCCAAGGAAGTAAGTGTAGCGGGGAACGGGGGAGTGGGGAGGGTGTTGTGAACCTTTTAAACCCAGTTGAGGAAAGTGGGGTCACTAGTCCAGTTGTCCTATCTGGCAGGCCTGTGTACATTTCAGGACTGGATGGAGAGACATACATACCCTGAGATAGGCAAACAGATTCCATATAGAGATCTCAGCTCTATATTTAGTTGTATACCCAGAGTTAGCTTTAAATTTACCAACACAATAAATATTTATGCATTATTAAACATAGAACCAATATATACTTGTTTACGCATGGTGAACATTCTTAAGGAATTTTGGTGGGAATGATGTTACTACGTTATCATTGCTTATTCATCACCTATAGAATTCTATAAGATCAGCTGGCCTGGATATTGGGAATTTCTATAAGATCAGAATACCTTTTATGAATTATGAATAAGGCCAGAAGGACTCATCAGACCATAAGCAGAATGGAGTCTAGGGATTGCCGCATACAGATTTCCGAAGTCACACTCATTTAGAGCGAGTCTCACTCAATGGTGAGCAACATCAAAGGTTAACATAGGAAATTCTTTGGAGGTTCACTCATTAAACTTATCCAATCCATTATTAATTCATCCTTGGATCCACAGCCTGCAAATCTCCATCAATTTGGCCACTGAACCTTGCAAACCATCGACATGAAAGAAACGTGACGTAGGCGAGGGCACATCTCCGTCTATCCCGTATGGCTGTGGGACAATGCCAATCCCCTGAAGACTTCACCATGGAGATGATCAGCAAACACAGCCAACCAACTGATCTCCCTTAATCCTACAGACAGCAACCCCAGCAAACAAAGGCAGTTCATTTGAAGACTAAATAAGAAAAGGAACCTCATCATTGTCTTCCCTTGTTACCATGTTCGTTTGCTTTGGAGATTTATCATTCTTTTTTTTTTTTTGCTCTGTGGTTTTAAATACCAGTACAGAGTGTATTCTTTCCCTGTCCCTTTAATTGTTAAGGGATTTTTGGCCATTCCCAGGGTGTAGCGTGTGATCACCTCCCAGATGTTTGAAACATGGAGCGGGTTTGTTGTTCCATTAAGTTGGCACCTTTTCATCTCATTGTGTAGCTATGTCAACTCAGATCTTGAATTTTTCAAAAAGTTACTGAGCTGCTGAAGCCCACCGATTCCATCTGACATGAAAGTGAGGACAAACTTCAGTAACAATGTGTATTTAATTAGGTAGTGTATAAGAGTTTGGATCATGTTAAACCTTTTGTGCTTGAGTAACTTGTAAGGGATGACATCTGTTTGGCTCCCCATAGAATTTAAAGTGAACCTGTGTTTATCCCTCATGGCTTCTACTCATCTTCTCTTCGACCACTACAGCAAAGAGAAGATGGCCTATGTAAGCTACAAGTTAATTTATTGGGGCCTTTCAAAAGGCCATGGGTGCTTATCGCACAACCACATGGCAACATTGGTGCCTGGTGATTGACCATTCAGGCACCTTGCACTGAATCGTGGGAGCATGATCCATCTACCTCCATCTCCCCACAGTATACTTGTAGGTGGGGTGCAGCATGGTGCAGAGACAAAAATTTACACAGGAAGGTGCAATAAAACTTGTATTGAAGAAATGCAGCAACAGTTCACAACAACCCGATGGGAAGGCCATCCAGCCGGGCACACTCACATTTCAGTATGACAAGAGGGGATTCAAGCTGAAATGACAGCGTCTGTTGAGAGGGGACCGAAAACTCAGCCTTTAACTACAACTGACCATAAATCATAAAGTCCCAAAAACTGGTAGAAAAAAAATAATTTCAAAAAGACAAATGGTAAAAGGACATAAATGGTTAAAGTCCAAATGTTGACACAAGTTGGCGACTTCTCCAATTTATATTATCATTAAATCCCATCAAATAGACAAAGTGTATCCAGTAAGAAATTAGCTTACAGAACTCTCACCTCAAATCTGTATATAAACAGCATCCAAATAGTGTAGATGGCCTTTCACATTCCCCAAATTCTATTCCAAAATCCTCCACTAGGGCGTCTCTGTCTTTATGTGTATTGCAAGTAATCTCACATCCGGTCTTTAAGCCCAGAAATGGACACACCCTATAATCAGACCCTATATGCTCAAATAGTGGTGGAAATCGCAAAAGGAGGGGAAAGGAAAAGAAGCCTCCAATAGTGTAGTGCGTTAAACACTAAAGATACTTTATTAAAGTGCAAAAGGTTGGACCCTTACATCAACTCCCGAAATGGCGTGACCGGAAGTGGACATAGACTGGATACCGGAAGTGAAGTGAGGAGGCGAAAAAAACACCATGCTTTTACTCTCTATGCTTTTAAATATCGTTGTCGCCGAGTAACGGCATATATCCACGAGCTCATTCCACAATCGCGTCACTTCCGGTATGCCTCCACTCATGCCCTACGCGTTACATCACGATCACGTGACTTCATCAAGAGATCCCCTGATTTAACATGAGTGCACTGTATGATGTTATGATTTTAATAAATTCACAGTGCACTCACATTAAATCAGGGGATTCCCTGATGAAGTAACATGACCGTGATGTAACGCGTAGGGTGTGGGTGGAGGCATAGCGTAAGCGACGCGATTGTGGAACGAGCTCGGAGCTCGTGGATATACACCGTTAGTCAGCTGTATTATGTTATGATTTTAATAAATTAATCCTAAGTTACTACACTACAAGAGCACTCTTCTTCCTTTATACAGTGGGGATGGAAAGTATTCAGACCCCCTTACATTTTTCACTCTTTGTTATATTGCAGCCATTTGCTACAATCATTTAAGTTAATTTTTTCCTCATTAATGTATACACAGCACCCCATATTGACAGAAAAACACAGAATTGTTGACATTTTTGCAGATTTATTAAAAAAGAAAAACTGAAATATCACATGGTCCTAAGTATTCAGACCCTTGTGATACTCATATATTTAACTCAGGTCTGCTGCACTTAAGGTTCCTAAGAGCACAGTGGCCTCCATAATACTTAAATGGAAGACGTGGGACATGGGACGACCAGAACCCTTCCTAGAGCTGGCCGTCCGGCCAAACTGAGCTATCGGGGGAGAAGAGCCTTGGTGAGAGAGGTAAAGAAGAACCCAAAGATAACTGTGGCTGAGCTCCATAGATGCAGTCGGGAGATGGGAGAAAGTTGTAGAAAGTCAACCATCACTTCAGCCCAGTCAGGGCTTTATGGCAGAGTGGCCCAACAGAAGCATCTCCTCGGTGCAAGACACATGAAAGCCCGCATGGAGTTTGCTAAAAAAAACACCCGAAGGACTCCCAGATGGTGAGAAATAAGATTATTTGGTCTGATGAGACCAAGATAGAACTTTTTGGCCTTAATTCTAAGCGGTATGTTTGGAGAAGACCAGGCACTGCTCATCACCTGTCCAATACAGTCCCAACAGTGAAGCATGGTGGTGGCAGCATCATGCTGTGGGGGTGTTTTTCAGCTGCAGGGACAGGACGACTGGTTGCAATCGAGGTAAAGATGAATGCAGCGGTTAATAGGAGGGATTAACTAGGTTTACCTACCACAAGAGTTCACGTCACATATTGGTTAGATTGAGTTAACTGTCAGCACCTCACTACTCTCTAACAACTTTCCCTAGCGATGTTACTGTCCCTCACAGATGGGGTACCTGTCCCTACTCTGTCCACTCTCCAAAGCATTTTAAGACCCAGAAACCTGGGTCTTAAATAGGCTCTGCCTGACCTCAGATGGCTGCTTGAGTCACATGGGATGGCAGCATCCTATAGGGTAGTTTCCCCAGTGACCCAGGAAACCATAGAGGAACCTTGTTCCTCCTCACTTTCTAGCAACAGGGCCGCTGTGGAAGAGAACCAACTGCCATTGAGAAAATAGACTACATCTGCCTGCACACTTACCTCCAGTTGTTCCATGTATCTCTAATAGAGGGGACAGTCAACTATAAGATATTATGAGGGTAGTGATAATGACAATGATAGGTCTATATACAGTATATAGCAATGAATGTGACTTTTAACAAAAAACATTCTTTGGTGAAGAATCAATTACTGTCATTTATAACACATGGACTTGGAAGATTCTCCCCAGAGAATGTTCGGTGAAAGTCGCATAAATAGACCCCTAAAAGCTAGACAAATACTTCACCTTTTCTTCAGTAATATCTGCTCCATTTAGAATAGTAAAGCAATCCCAAGTCAAATGGACCTGTTGCCCAAAGCAACCAATTGGGCTCCATCTTTGAAATGATGCAATAGGTGCTTTTATAAAACTTGTAGACTTTAACAAAATGGTGGCCTTCTGCACACAGACACCAACTCCTTGTTACATAAATGTTAATGAGATGGGTAAAAGCTGAATTTAGCTTCTGTTCTCCACCTGTAGAGAACTCATCAGATGCATTTCGCCCTTTTCGGGGCTTAATAGTAGGCTGCCGTTTTATACTTGCTATATCCATGGCAGTTATAATGATCCAGTGGTTTGAAGCATTTGTAATATACCAACCTGGAAGAAGTATGCAGATTGGAACTTGTGGCTTTTCTTGTTGCATGCTTGTTCGAGATCAGGGACTTCAACAAGCAACTTGTATTTCCAAAAGGAGGTCAACAATTGTAGGCTTTGCATTTTGACCAGCACAGGTTTGATTTTATTAAAAAATGGCAGCCAGTTGTAGTTATTTCGGTAGCATTTTACTTTATTTTGGGTTCCATAGCGTGCCCATCCTCCCAAAGAAAAGCTGGGCATGCTTTGGTTAGGAAGTGCCCTGGAATGAAGCTTATTGTTATTATGTTACCCTGGAATGATGTTGGTATGGCATGCCCTGATTAAAGTAGAAATATATATGGTGTACGTTTTAACCTATACATGGTGTGTTACCATTGAATGACGCTTATTCACAGGCACCACCTGCGCCGCTGGGCCAACCACACTGGGAGACAGGACAAGAAGACTTATGATCCATGCGGGTGGTAAAGACAGGGATCACTTGCCTTGGTTTGAAGTTACTGGATGAACAAAAAGGAAGCATTTTCTGGTTTATGCTGGGGAGTCCTAGCAGAATAAATAATAAAAGAGACACTTACAAAGATACCACTTTTTCCAACGGAGTTCTGCTCTAGTGGAAGATGAAATATGGGTGGGTGCTTTTGGGCTGCAGCTCAAGGGTTGCCCCAGTGACTGATCAAAAACCAGCCTCTCGATACCTTTGACTTTCTGCATCCTGAGCTTTCCATATAGAGGCACGGGCCTGATAGGGACACGGCCATTCCTCCTCCTCCGGCGACAGCTTGAATTCAAGGCCTCATTTGCATTTACATGATCTTGCTGTGCAGCTTATGAGATGGGGAGATTTATACTCCACTTAGGCTGAAGTTTGATTACTCCTGGAATACAATGAGATACAAACAGACAGGGACGAGCAGGCGGGGTAAGGAGAGGGTAGTAACTCAAGACGGAGAGTTTACCAATTTACTGCCAGGTGGGTATTGGATGAATCTCTTTGTCTTGATTTGTTTTCTAGAGAAAATCTCACTGTACCATAGATGGATCATCTCTTTGTACATATAAATGGGATTGCTCTGATAAGTTCAGGCTTAAAACTTTGCCGGATTTTCTTTCTTAAAGGAACATAACGCTCTAATGAATTAGGTGCATTTTGTGTTTAATCCGACACAAAGGACACAGTATGGTTGTTCAAACGTCCAAGAGGCACTGGGACTCATGCTTATTGATACGGAGCAGTAAAGGGAAAGACAAGCTCACTGGCTCTGGTTAGGCGGCTCACACGCAACCAGGGCTACCCATTTTTACCGTAAGGACTCATTGATGTGGATGGCCAGGTTGCAGTAAAAGCAGGCAGTTGAGCTATAATTTTAACTCCTAAGGCTAGGTTAACACTAATACGGTGCGGGAAAAGCTACGATCCGTGTGTGTTTTTCGCACCGCATTCAGATTGCACCGCCCTTGCGATCTGCAGCATGTGTCAGTACAATCTTAAGGACACCTCAGACGCAGGTTGCAAACGCAGAGCATTGCACCATTGATCAGGGGATCGCAGGTGCAATGCAGGCTCCTACAGACACCGCCTATGGCTTTCTGCCCATACCTCCATACAAGCAGACAGTTACTGAGCTGTAGGAAGTGTCAATGAACTACGGAGGTGCTTGTGGATATGGTGAAGCATGGTGTGCCTGCAGCAGAGAATACACAGGGGCTGAGGTGAATGGAAACAGTGCATTAATAAAGTTGCACAATGCACAATTAAGCCTAGTAGGTAGAAACAGCCAACCAGAGGCACTTACAAATCGTAGCAGAGGAACGTTATCTTGCAATGATGCCGACAGCTTCTGCAGCGAGGAGCGGGAATGCAGCCTGGCCGGTCCACTCTCAATTTTTACTGCCACTCTACTGACTAGAATGGTACCAGCTGATTGGAGAAAAGCCAATGTAGCACCAATATTTAAAAAAGAGCTAAAAAAAACATCCCTGGGAATTACTGACCAGTTAGTCTAACATTAATAGTATGCAAGCTCTTGGATGGGATGATAAGTGACTATATACAAGATTTTAGTAATGAAAACAGTATCATTAGCAGTAATCAGCATGGATTCATGAAGAATCCTTCTTGCCAAACCAATCTTTTAACCTTCTATGAGGAGGTGAGTTGCCATCTAGATAAAGGAAGGCCCGTAGACATGGTGTATCTGGATTTTGCAAAAGCATTTGGGGTCATAGTAGATGATAGGCTCAGCAATGGCATGCAATGCCAAGCTGATGCTAACAAAGCAAACAGAATATTGTCATGAATTAAAAAGGGGATCAACTCCAGAGATAAAAAGATAATTCTCCTGCTCTACAAGACTCTGGTCCAGCCTCATCTGGAGTATGCTGTCCAGTTCTGAGTACCATTCCTCAGGAAGGATTACTAGAAATGAAGCAAGTACAGAGAAGGACAACAAAGATAATAAAGGGTCTGGAGGATATTAGTTATGAAGAAAGGTTGCGAGCACTGAACTTATTCTCTCTGGAGAAGAGACGCTTGAGAGGGGATATGATTTCAATTTACAAATACTGTAGGGATAAAAACTTTCCGTGGAAGGGAGTTTAATAAGACACGTGGCCACTCATTAAGATTAGAAGAAAAGAGGTTTAACCTTAGACTGCGTAGAGGGTTCTTTACTGTAAGAGTGGCAAGGATGTGGAATTCCCTTCCACAGGCGGTTGTTTCAGCGGGGAGCATCGATAGTTTAAAAAAACTATTAGATAAGCACCTGAACGACCACAACATACGGGGATATACAATGTAATACTGACATATAATCACACACATAGGTTGGACTTGATGGACTTGTGTCTCTTTTTAACCTCACCTACTGTACCTCTACCTGCAACTATATGTAACTATGTAACTCCCAAATGGGAGGCTTTGTGAGATGAGATAGCATAGTCCCTGCACTTTCTCTACTCCTCTGGAACCTCTCCCTGCTGCTATGCACTCTCCCTGACAGATGGGGAGCCTATCCCTACAATAACCCTAATAGGCTCTGCCCTCACCCAAGATGGCCACATGGGTCATGAGGGGCACAAGTGTCCAATCAGACAGCTGTTCCCCTGGTGACCACAGGAAATCATAGAGGAATCAAGTTCCCCATGACTTATTTTTCCTTCTGCACTGCCACTTTGAGCGCCACCTACTGTGGGGAGTACAGACTGCAACTGCCTACATTCTGATCAGCACCTTCCTAGTGCATTGAGAACTACAAGTCTGTAAGGCAATTTCTTTTTTTTAGTTTTGAATGGAGTGGAGAGGGATTTGTACCCCATCAGTTTTTATTGCTGTCTGTGTCCCAGTTAGGGCCCCCCCCTCTATTTGTCCCGTTTACCATTGTCATTGAAAGTAAAAGAAAATCACAAATTTTGGGGTGTCCCCAGAAAAGTAAGAGGGGAAATCTTCCAATGTAGACACTAGTTCTGGTGACCTGGGGAACCCCAAGGAATTCCCTTAACTTCCAGGCCCGCTGCTTAAAGTGGTGCTCCACCCCCCCCCCCCCCACCCCCCCACGTAAAAACACATTGTAGCTGCTGACTTTTAATACAAGGAAAAAATGTACCTGTCCTGGAATCCAGCGATGACGGCACCCCAGCCGATGTTTTCATCAGCTCTCGAGGTGCTGCAGCCGCTATTGCCTGTAACCGATTCCCTACTGCGCATGCATGAAGTGCGCTGCCCTTTCTGAATGGCCCAGCGGCTGGGAAGGAGGAGGGGGCCGAACTTCTGGCGTACCTCGCCGCGGTGAGGTCCTACAGAAGTGGGGACAGGTACCTGTCAAAAACAGGTTCTTACTCCCCCCCATAAGGTGTCAAATGTGGCCTCGAAGGAGGGGAGGAGACAGAAAAGTGGAGCTTTCACTTTTGGGTGGAACTCCGCTTTAACAACCAGCTAAACAAAGTTTGTTATGGGAAAAAAAGAACTGCATGTAAAAACTTGAGTTTTTGGTGCGGTACATTAAAGTCTAAGGCTGGATCCACACCTATGCATTTTTGGTGCTTTTTACATTTTGCAGATTTGCACTACAGTCCATTTAAAATGGTTTCCTATGGAACATGTTCTGTAGTGCAAATCTGAAAAATGCAAAAAGCACTAAAAATGCATAGGTGTGAATCCAGCCTTACACACACAAAAAGTCCCAGACCCTTTCCAAAAACGCGCCAGCTTAAAAACGCATTGATGTGAACGTGTACAATATGAAACCATGTTAAATGGACCGTAGTACATTTCTCCAAACTGCAAAATGCACTAAAAAACGCATAGGTGTGAACCTAGACTCAGCTCTCTCTCTCCTGTAACCCTACCTAAGTACTGTACTTCTCCCTTCCATCTGCGTACATAGTACACCCACCCACTGCAAGCTTCTTTTCCAATTTCAGCTGGTGTGTGCCAACTCAAGATCAAAATAGATTTCAGGTAATTATACGGACTAAATAAGAAAATCTTTTCTAGACTAGGAATCTATAAGAAAGGTTGCTTTTGTATATTTGCATGAATTTTTTGTTCAATTGGATTACAAGGTTCAGTGTACGAGGCCTGACATGCCTGATTAAATTGCTCTGACCATACAGCACTACAGATTAGGTCAGTGCTATATAATTAGCAGATAATAATAATGATTTCGGTCCACGCTGCAGGAAGGGAGAACTTGTGAAGATCATAATGTGAAGTCGCAGGGATTAAACAGCAGGGTGACATACATGACAGGCTCGCCGCCTGGGTATCTACAAAATCATCCCCTTTCGCTGACAGAGCTGATCCAGCCAGCACAGGTGACAATTAAAAGTGCCATTTGTTGTGCTTTGTGAGACACCTGTCCGCGATCATCCAAACCACACCGGTGGGCCTGCAAGCCTGACGTTCACTAAGCACCTCCTAATAACCTGGAGTCAATTATAGTTTTACTCGGCGCTGAGACGGATGTAGATTCGATGAAACGCAAAGCCCCGGGGAGCCACGACACACCTCTGCCATTCCCTGAAGAAATCAAATCTAATCCCCTCTAAGAAGCTTTAAATAATTTGGAGCTGCCATATTGACTTATAAAAATGCAGCTTAAAAAGAGGGCTCCTGCCAATCCTTTTACAAGGGAGCTGCAGAGGAAAGTTTTAAGAATG
The DNA here is from genome assembly GCA_028564925.1 of Lithobates sylvaticus. Taxonomy (NCBI): domain Eukaryota; kingdom Metazoa; phylum Chordata; class Amphibia; order Anura; family Ranidae; genus Lithobates; species Lithobates sylvaticus. Next base: position 109,519,051 of record CM053033.1, read on the forward strand.
AGACAAGCGAAAAGAAAGTAGAGGTGTTAATAGAGAAAGGTGAGCGGAACCCAATGTAATCCTAAAAACATCTGAGTGAAATAAAAGATGAACCAGGGAACTGATATCACTACCCTGCGACAGGGAAACCTTTGCTACAGAGATCAATAAAAGAGCCCCCAAGGCTGGGACGGGGGGGGGGGGGGGGCAGGAGGGGCAGCTGCCCTGGGCACTGTGGTGTTATGTAAGGTGGAGGGGAACCACAAGGAGATTGGGGGGGATTTGTGTTAGGAGGAGGAAATTGGGGGGCAGCAGAGCGTAAGAATGAATATAGGAGGGAAAGTTTAGGGAGGTGTGCTAGGTGATTTGGGGGGGGGGGGGGGGGGGGTCTGTGTTGGGAGGGGGGAACAGGATTTGTGCTAGGTAGGGGAATTGGAGGTTTTGTGCTAGAAACGGTGATATGGTAGAGGGGGGAAAGGATGTGTGCTAGGAGGGATTTTTTTTTGTTTGGGGGGGGGGGGATTTGTGCTTTCATGGATGATTGGGGGGTATTTGTGCTAGGAAAGGAACTTGGGGGGGGGGGGGTTTGTTCTAAGACAGGGAATCAGGGGAGGGGAATTTGTGCTGGTGAAGATTTGGAGTGGAGGGAGAGGAATTGTGCTCGGAGAGGACATTTGAGGGGTTTGTGCTAGAAGGGGGGATTTTTTTTTTTTGGGGGGGGGGGGGATTGTGCTGGGGGAATATTGGGAGAGAGGATTTTAGCTGGGGGGAGGGGGGCAAAGATTTGTGCTGGAAGGGGGGATTTCAGTAGGGGGCAGATTTGTACTGGGAGGAGGGGGGATTTATACTTGAGGGGTAAGCATGCAGATTAGTGCTCAATTTTTATGGGGAGGGGATGTTTGCTGACACATAATGCTCATACATCTTGGGGGGGTGTGCAATTTAGTATGCTCGCCCTGGGCTCTAGATGAACTTGCCCTGGCACTTGGAGCCCCCATACTCAGCAGGCTTTAAACAGATCTTCTGGGTGGCACTGTAACCTCTTGTTAAATGACCCTGTGCTACCCCACCCCAGACCTTGTACTATAGTTCTCTAATGACCATGCTTTTTAGGCTGCATTCACACTTTTGCATATCGGGAACAAGTGTTCCCATTCATGATTTTGGTTGAGCGATTTGCATGCAATTTTGCATGCAATTTTGCATGCGCATTTTTTTGCCCAAAAAAGCGATGCATACTAGCTCATTATGCCTTTGTCTTGCAGGGTTTTTATTAAATTTTTTTCAAGGTTTACAACCTCTTTAAAATCCATAAATACCTATCCATCCCTATTGAGCATCTGTGGGGCATCCTCAAACAAAAGGTGGAGGAGCGCAAGGTCTCTAACATCCACCACCCCCGCGATGTCATCATGGAGGAGTGGAAGAGTACTCCAATGGCAACCTGTGAAGCTCTGGTGAACTCCATGCCCAAGAGGGTTAAGGCAGTGCTGGAAAATAATGGTGGCCACACAAAATATTGGCACTTTGGGCCCAATTTGGACATTTTCACTTAGGGGTGTACTCACATTTGTTGCCAGCGGTTTAGACATTAATGGCTGTGTGTTGAGTTGTTTTGAGGGGACAAAAATTGACACTGTTATACAAGCTGTACACTTACATTGTAGCAAAGTGTTAGTTCTTCAGTGTTGTCACATGAAAAGATAAAATATTAACAAAAATATGAGGGGTGTACTCACATTTGTGAGATACTGTACTTGTATTGCATAATATTAGTACATGTTAGCAGGGGCGTAACTAGAAATCACAGGGCCCCATAGCAAAATGTTGTATGGGCCCCCCCCCCCCCCCACCAAAAAATGGCGGGGCTTAAATTAAATAGTGGGCGTGGTTTAAAGGGCGGGGCTCAAAGGGTGTGTGGTTCGAGTCTGAGAAGGAAGAAAGAAAGAGCCCAGATCCTACACCACAATAGCAATATATGTATTCCAGAAAGTTTAATCAACAGATAAAGATACTCCAAACACCTGGTGTTAGCGCTTCAATAATCCTCACCTGTGCCCAATGCAGCGTGGTCTGCCCATGCCCAATACTGCCTCACCTGTGCCCAATGCAGCGTGGTCTGTGCCCAATACAGCGTGTCCAGTGCCCAATGCAGCCTCACCTGTGCCCAATACTGCCTCACCTGTGCCCATTTGTGCCCAATGCAGCATGTCTAATGCCCAATGCAGCCTCACCTGTGCCCAATGCAGTGTGACCTGTGCCCAATGCAGCCTCACCTGCCTGTGCCCAATGCCGCGTGACCCGTGCCCAATGCCGCGTGACCCGTGCCCAATGCCGCCTCACCCGCCTGTGCCCAATGCAGCATGTTCAGTGCCCAATGCAGCCTCACCCGCCTGTGCCCAATGCAGCATGTTCAGTGCCCAATGCAGCCTCACCTTTGCCCAATGCAGCCTCACCTTTGCCCAATGCAGTGTAGCCTGCACATGCCCAATACAGCCTCACCTTTGCCCAATGCAGTGTAGCCTGCACATGCCCAATACAGCCTCACCCATGCCCAATGCAGCCTCACCTGCCTGTGCCCAATGCAGCCTCACCTGTGCCCAATGCAGCCTCACCTGCATGCGCCCAATGCAGCCTCACCTGCATGCGCCCAATGCAGCATATTCAGTGCCCAATGCAGCCTCACCTGTGCCCAATGCAGTGTGGCCTGCCCATGCCCAATACAGCCTCACCCGTGCCCAATGCAGCCTCACCCGTGCCCAATGCAGTGTGGCCTGTGCCCAATGCAGCCTCACCTGCCTGTGCCCAATGCAGCCTCACCTGTGCCCAATGCAGCCTCACCCGTGCCCAATGCAGCCTCACCCGTGCCCAATGCAGCCTCACCTGCCTGCGCCCAATGCAGCCTCACCTGCCTGCGCCCAATGCAGCCTCACCTGCCTGCGCCCAATGCAGCATGTTCAGTGCCCAATGCAGCCTCACCTTTGCCCAATGCAGCGTGGCCTGCCCATGCCCAATGCAGCCTGACCCATGCCCAATGCAGCCTGACCTGTGCCCAATGCAGCCTCACCTTTGCCCAATGCAGCCTGACCCGTGCCCATGCCCAATGCAGCCTGACCCGTGCCCAATGCAGCCCCCCCCCGTGCCCAATGCAGCCTCCCCCGTGCCCAATGCAGCCTCCCCGTGCCCAATGCAGCCTGACCCGTGCCCAATGCAGCCTCCCCGTGCCCAATGCAGCCTCCCCCGTGCCCAATGCAGCCTGACCCGTGCCCAATGCAGCCTCCCCGTGCCCAACGCAGCCTCCCCAGTGCCCAATGCAGCCTCACCTGTGCAGTGGAAGAGGTGAGCCAGACTGCAGCAGCCCTCAAATCAATGGCTATTGGCGAGCGTGGGGCTGTCTCAGAGTGGGGGGGGGGGCGAGCACCGCCCGCACGGTCCCCCAGCCATGGGAAGTGAGGAGAGGAAGAGGCGCGCTGTCACAGAGAGCATAGAGCTGTAACAGCTTTCATTTGAATGTCCTGTGTGTTCCCGGGGCCCACGTCACATAGCCCCACCTCTTGGCCCGGCGCCTTTGATGACGTCACATGTCCCGCATTGGACCGGCGTTCTGTCTATCAAAAGCGCCGGGCCAAGAGGTGGGGCTATGTGACGGTGAACCCCGGGAACACACAGGACATGGACATTCAAATAAAAGCTATTACACAGCGCTCTGCTTGGACAGCGCGCCTCTTCCTCTCCTCACTTCCCCTGGCTGGAGGACCGTGCGGGCAGTGCTCGTCCCCCCCCGGGCCCCCGGCGGCAGTATGCATTGCTCCTCCTCCCCAGGGGCCCCATAGCTGCTGCGGGCCCCATAGCGGCCGCGTGTGTCGCTATGGCGGTAGTTCCGCCACTGCATGTTAGCAGTACATAGTCATATTTTATTTTACTAGTACATATAGTAGTAGTACATATTATCAGTACATATCAGTGAAAGTCCTAATGAGCACAGTGGCCTCCATCATCCGTAAATGGAAGAAGTTTGGAACCACCAGGACTCTTCCTAGAGTGAGCCACCAGCCAAACTGAGCGATTGGGGGAGAAGGGCCTTCTTAGTAGACCAAGAACCCGATGGTTACTCTGACAGAGCTCCAGCATTTCTGTGTGGCGAGAGGAGAACCTTTCAGAAGAACAACCATCTCTGTAACACTCCACCAATCAGGCCTGTATGGTAGAGTGGCCAGACAGAAGCCATTCCTCAGTAAAAGGCACATCACAGCCCACCTGGAGTTTGCCAAAAGGCACCTGAAGAACTCTCAGACCATAAAAAACGAAATTCTCTGGTCTGATGAAACAAAGATTGAACTCTTTGGCCTGACTGGCAAGCATCATGTCTAGAAGAAACCAGTCACAGCTCATCACCTGGCCAATACCATCCCTACAGTGAAGCATGGTGGTGGCAGTGGCAGTGGCAGCATCATGCTGTGGGGATGTTTTTCAGTGGCAGGAACTGGGAGACTAGTCAGGATCGAGGGAAAGATGAACGCAGCAATGTACAGACATCCTTGCTGAAAACCTGCTCCAGAGCGCTCTATACCTCAGACTGGGGTGAAGGTTCATCTTCCAACAGGACATTGACCCTAAGCACTCAGCCAGGATAACAAAAGAAGGGCTATGGGACAACTGAGCCCAGACTTGAACCTGATTGAACATCTCTGGAGAAACGTGAAAATAGCTGTGCACCGACACTTTCCATCCAACCCAATGGAGCTTAAGGTCCTGCAAAGCAGAATGGGAGAAACTGCCCAAAAATAGGTGTGCCAAGCATGTAGCATCATACTCAAAAAGACTTGAGGCTGTAATTGGTGCCAAAGGTGCTTCAACAAAGTATTGAGCAAAGGCTGTGAATACCTATGTACATGGGATTTTTTTTGTTTTTTATTTTGAATAAATTTGCAAAAATTTCAACACAAACTTTCACGTTGTCATTATGGTGTATTGTTTGTAGAATTTTCAGGAAAATAATGAATTTTTTTATTTTGGAATAAGGCTGTAACATAACAAAATGTGGAAAATGCGGATGCACTGTAGTAGTATTGAATATTGCTATTCCATATCAGTAGTACATATTACTAGTAAGGGGTAGTATTGAATATTGCTATGACATATTATTAGTACATATTACTAGTAGGGGTAGTATTGAATATTGCTATGACATATTAGTAGTACATATTACTAGTAGGGGTAGTATTGAATATTGCTATGACATATTAGTAGTACATATTACTAGTAGGGGGTAGTATTGAATATTGCTATGACATATTAGTGGTACATATTACTAGTAGGTGGTAGTATTGAATATTGCTATGACATATTATTAGTACATATTACTAGTAGGTGGTAGTATTGAATATTGCTATGACATATTAGTGGTACATATTACTAGTAGGTGGTAGTATTGAATATTGCTATTCCATATCAGTAGTACATATTACTAGTAAGGGGTAGTATTGAATATTGCTATGACATATTATTAGTACATATTACTAGTAGGGGGTAGTATTGAATATTGCTATGACATATTAGTAGTACATATTACTAGTAGGTGGTAGTATTGAATATTGCTATGACATATTAGTAGTACATATTACTAGTAGGGGTAGTATTGAATATTGCTATGACATATTATTAGTACATATTACTAGTAGGGGGTAGTATTGAATATTGCTATGACATATTAGTGGTACATATTACTAGTAGGTGGTAGTATTGAATATTGCTATGACATATTATTAGTACATATTACTAGTAGGTGGTAGTATTGAATATTGCTATGACATATTAGTGGTACATATTACTAGTAGGTGGTAGTATTGAATATTGCTATGACATATTAGTAGTACAATTTACTAGTAGGGGGTAGTATTGAATATTGCTATGACATATTAGTAGTACATATTACTAGTAGGGGGTAGTATTGAATATTGCTATGACATATTAGTAGTACATATTACTAGTAGGTGGTAGTATTGCATATTACAAGCACATATTAGTAGTACATAATAATATTACATATTAGTAATACATATTACTAGTACATAATACTAATAGGTGGTAGTATTGCATACTGTATTAAAAGCACATATTAGTAGTACATATTAGGATTACATATTACTAATACATATTAATCGTACATATTACTAGTAGGTGGTTGTATTGCATATTCCTAGTACATATTAGTAGTGTTAGAAAAATCTTTTGACGGATAAAGCAGAAAATCAATACGTCTTTCATCCGGATCCCCTTTCGTCACAATAACCTCGGTGCCATTAACCTTATGTCTCCTCCAACGCCCACTCCCCATTCAGCTTCCTAATGACTGACTAAAGGCGCGGCGTATCTGTCACTGTCAGTTGCAGGGGCGGGTCCTGCGGTTTTACAAGCTTGTTTTCTCCTGCCCTTTGACACCTCTATGTAGGGGTGACATTAACTGGGTTGGGTTTGCAGTTTGGAAACAATTCATAATATTTAGCCCAGTTCCACATGTCACATCTGTGTTGCCGTCCTCCCCTGAGAGGAGGCCAAACATCTGACAGTGTCATTAATGCAGACTATACAATAACGTTATGTAGGGAGTCCTGCTTTAAAAAGAAGTAGGCCAAACTCCAAACTAGAGGAAGAAAAGGACTTTGTATAGAGGTGTGCTATGAAGGAACTCCAGGCAAACCATTAAATACACAGATATAATACATAGAAGGGAATGGTTTTACCTGCCAACAGATTTTTATTTATGTCCATCCAGTCCTGAAATGTACCCAGCTCTGCCGCACAGCACAGCCCTTGAGATGGCAAAACTCTACATCTGAGTGCAGCAGCCCTCTGTGCTGTGGCGATATACAAACTAGGCAATTAGCTGCATCCAGCCTGTGTGCAGCCAAAACCACCGGCCCTGGACACAAACTGGGCCCCAAAAAGTGAATAACACAAAGTGACAGGTGCACTTTAGAGCTCAATAGATGTCACAGAAATATACATCCACTTTGCACTGACAGCGTCCACTTTCCTGGTATAGCAGTTGTGCAGCAAGTCTACATCTTACTGTACAGTTTGAAAAGGCATCAGAGTCTGACTACACTGCTCAACCACTTTAAGAGCAGGCCTATTCTGAAACTTCTCTCCTACATGTAAAAATCTGTATTTTTTTGGTAGAAAAATACTTAGAACCCCCAAATATTTTATATATATATATATATATATATATTTTTTTTTTTTTTAGCAGAGACCATAGAGAATAAAATGGTGGTCCTTGCAAATTTTTATGTCATACAGTATTGCACAGCGTTTTTTCAAACACATATTTTTTTTAAAAATACACATTAATTAATTTTAATGTAAAATAACACAATATATAACCCCATTGGTAAATTATAATGCCCCGTACACACGGTCGGACATTCCGTCCACAAAATCCGTCAAATTTTTTCCGACGGATTTTGTCCGAAACTTGTGTTGCGCACACACACGGTTGGACAAAGTTGTCGGAAAATCCGATCATTCCGAATGAGGTGACGTACAAAACGTACGACGGGACTATGTACAGGGCAGTAGCCAATAGCTTTCGTCTCCAAATTTCTTCTGAGCATGCGTGGCACTTTGTGCGTCGGAATTCTCTACACACAATCGGAAAAAGTCAGATCGGATTTTGTTGTCGGAAAATTTTAGATCCTGCTCTCAAATTTTTTCTGTCGGAAATTCCGACGGAAAAAGCCCGCTAGAGACCCACACATGATTGGATTTTCCGACAACATAATCCGATCAGACTTTTTCCATCGGAATATCCGACCGCGTGTAAGGGGCATAAAAGATGATGTTACGCTGAGTAAACAGATACCTAACATGTCATGCTTTAAAATTGTGCACATTTGTGGAATGGCGACAAACTACAATATTTTTTATTTTATTGTTATTTATTTTTTCTACACTGCCCCTTAATTTTTTTTTGATTCATTTTACTTTGATCACAATAAATGTAAACATCAAATAAAGCATGCCGGGTCCTCTTTATGGAGACATCTGGGGTCTATAAGAATCCTGATCTGAGATTAAAAAAAAAAAAGAAACATTGATCTCATGCTTTCGGCTCCGTTCGCAGGTGGAATTGCAGCAATTTCCCCCACGATTTCAAATCGCTGCAAAACGTGGGACACGTTAGTGATGCCATTACTTCTTAATGGCACCTCAATCGCGCCACGTCGCGTGGTAAATCGCGCTGTAATTGCACTGCTTTTAACTCAAAAAGGAACATGAGCTGCTTTTGGATGACATTGTTGCGCGCTGCCGCGATTCAGCTATTTGAAAGCATGGGTACAATCGTGGGGGGAATTGCGTTGACTCGGCTTGCGATCAGGTGTGAGCGAAGCCTAAGAAAAAAAAAGGCAGCGTTTGCATCTGCCCTAACCGGAAATGCTCATTGCTTCTGGTCTCCCAGGCCAGTGGTTCTCAACCCTGCCCTCACGTACCCCCAACAGGTCATGTTTTGGGAATTTCTCTTATGGCCCGTACACACGATCCGAATATCGTACGACCGATCGTATGACCGTTTTCGATTAATAGTCGCAAGTAGAAATGGAATAGCTAAATAAAGTCACAAAAATTCTCGTACGATCGAAAAAAAAATCGACAACTATACTGACTAACCGAAAATCATACGATCTGGAATCGTAAGAGGAAAGTTTACATGCATGCCCGATCAAATAAAATCGGATGAACGGTCGTGATCGCCTGTTGAAAGTAGTGTACACACTATCCGAAAATCGGCCGATCCTTCCTCGGGCAACAGTTTTCGTACGATATTCGGATCGTGTGTACGGGCCATTAGATAAAAATGCTGTCCAAAATACCAAACCATTGACTCTGATTTAAAGCACCTGTGCAAGATAAAAGGAAAACCTGCAAACATGGCCTGTTTGGGGAACTTGAGGACAGGGTTGAGAACCACTGTCCTAGACCATAGAGGTGATTGGAGACAATCCGATTCAGCACACCTCTATTGTAAGCCGGCGCAACAGCTGGATTGGATCGGGGCTCCCTTCCAGGACAGGAGAGCCCGGAGAGACACCGGAGGGCACCGGTGGGCAGTGGTCAGCCAAGCCCCCTCTTTTTACCTGCAGACACAACCCCTCTCTTACTTAGCAATTCAGTGTGAGTCAAGTTCACTTGTGATGAGGGGTGTGGCCTAAATTCAGCTATGTCAACATAGAGCACTGGAGTGGAAGTGCAGGAAATGTAAGAGAAAAAGGGATTTAAATGCATTTCCACGCAGAAATAAAGAGAAAAATAAAATGTGAGAATTCAACTGGGCTTTAGGCTCTGTTTCCACTACTGTGCGACTTTACACATGTGAAGTCATATGACAAGTCAAAATCCATGTATTTCAAAAGGTCCCCATTCTAATCGGTGCGACTTAAGTCGCAGCGACTCTAAAAAAGGTTTTTGCACTACTTTGTTCCCTCTTCGGTGCGACTTGTTCTCCATTGAAAGTAATTAAATTGCATGTACATGTATGACACCGTGACTTTGTTGCAACTTCCACGTAAGTCTGTGGAAGCACATGATCTCTGCTCCTCCCAAATACATTGCTTCCTATATGGATGTATGTGAATGGGGAAGACAGCAGGAAGAATGCCTAGGGCTAGAAAGAACAAGCGATAAGTTCATGACAATGAAGAAATCATTTGGCTTGTCAGACCACGTCCGGCAATATATGACCTCAGAGATCCATGTTACAAAGATCATGTAAAGAAGGAGAGAGCATGGTTGGAAGTGGCTTGCATATATTATGATACCTGGAACTCTTTATCAGCTACAGAACGGTCTGCAAAAAGTAAGTGGTTGATATATGCTGATATATGCTTAGCACTTTGCGGCTTGCACCTATTTAAATGTGCAGCAACCAATGGGTGTTAATAATGTGCAGTAACCTCTAGCAACCAATGGGTGTGTTTTAATAATGTACAGTAACCTCTAGCAACCAATGGGTGTGGTAATAAAGTGCACTATGTTTTCTTGGTGGGGACTGCTTCTCCTGCCAGGAGATCACAATGGTTTGGCAGGAGGGAATCCCCTGTCAACACTGTCTGTGTTGATGGTGGAATTTAGCTAGTTTCTTTCCTGCAACCTGTGGCTGCAGGAAAGTAAATCTGTGTGTGTGTGTGTGTGTGGGGGGGGCCCCAAATAATATTTGCCCATGGTCCAAACAATATTAAAGATGGCCCTGTCGACATCCTTCAGCACATCAAATTCTGCAGGTGTCATGAATAATATAGCTTGCGGTTGTTTTCCCACCATCAACATTAATTATGCAGCCTAGCAAATGAATGACCTATGGCCAGTTAAAGCGGAGCTCCACCCGCACCAAAAATATTAAAAGTCAGAAGCTACAAATACTGCAGCTGCTGACTTTTAATAAATGGACACTTACCTGTTCCAGGTTCCAGCGGTGTTGGCAGAATGTGACGAGCGACCGCTCGTCTCTCGGCTGCCCCGCCGCCATCCTCTGTCAGGAAGTGAAGACGCAACGTGTCCTGGGAACTGTGTTTCCCAAGACACAACGGGGCATCTGCGTATAGGGGCGGGGCAGCTCCAGATATCTCGTCCGGAAGTGGGTGCAGATACCTGTATTATACAGGTATCTGCACCCCCCTGAAAGGTGCCAATTGTGGCACCGGAGGGGGGGAGGAATCCGATAAGCGGAAGTTTCATTTTAGGGTGGAGCGCCGCTTTAATAAAGAAACATTTTTTGAACTAGGTATTGTCTTTATATTTTGCAGTGCACTGGTTACAAACTCGATGGAGAAGTCTCAAAGGCTGTTACAACCTGTACCTACGAAAATTAAAAGGAAGGAGCAGTTCCGGCTCAAAAAGATTAGCCCCATATGCCCATGCCGGGGATCTTGAATTTTTAAAACTGTTGTTGGAAATGCGAGAGTAAGTTATCAGTAGACATATTTCCTGAATTTGATATATAAAATTGTAATCCTTACTTTAAAAATGTGTTATTTGTATTTCAGAACCCAAGCAAACTGGGAAGACAGCACACAGGGTTTGCCACCGTAAGATGAGTCAGAGGAAGCTGCTGCAGAGGAGGAGGAAGAACAATTCCAAGACAACGTTGACAAGGAACTGTTCGTAGATGAATCAAGGTCACCAACAAGCTCCATGAATGAGGAGGATGCTGAACCAGGGCCTAGCAATGTTTCTAGGCCTTTGCGAAAATCTACAAGAGGAAGTGCCAGGGCTGGGAAACCCATGGATAAAATCTTAGATGTGGTCAGTCAGATGTCCACTAAAATTTCTCACTGTAATTTTAGGCATATGTAAACAGGTCCCCCAAAAGAAAAAACTACTACCCAGGAACATCAGTGGATTACCCTGGACCAACACCTAGTTCAGGTTCCGGGACCACTGAAACAAATACATACCAGCAATTGTAAGGTTTTTTTTTATTTTCGGTGTTGTTTTGATACCTGTTCAATTATGTTTCTTTGTTGTGGTTGCCAAAACAACAACCCAAAAATGGTGTAGTTCACAGAAACTAAGTTTTATTTTTTGTTGCATTCTTGCAAAAAGATTTTGCTGCTAAAAAATATTCAGATTCTAGATTATTTTTTGTATGCCTTTTTTTATGTGTTGTTCAAATTGATATATGTTCATTTATTTTTCTTTGTTGTGGTTGGCAAAAATAAACAACCGAAAAATGGTGAAGTTCACCAAAAACAAACTTTATTTTTGGTGCATTCTTGCTCAAAAATTTGGAAAATAAAAATGATTCTGGTTACATTATGTGGTTAATTATCCATTTTTATATTTTGTGTTAAAGACCTGTTTATTCAGCATTTGAATGCAATTACACATAACAGACATAAGTAATAATCAAAAATAAAATGCGTGACATACATTATGCAATAGCATTCTGCTGCCAGGGGACACAACCAGCAGCAGACATGAAAAACGAAGTGCCCCTACTGGCACTCCATTGTGCACCCTCCATATCATATCAGGAATCTTCAAAAAGGTACACATCATGAATTCGGACATTATGATGTTATGAAGCACACATGCTGCTTTTGACGCAGATATTGCATTCTCCATTTTCAAATTGATAGGTGTATGTAGGAACCGCCACTTGTTCGATAAAATGCCAAAAGCGCATTCGACAACTCATCTTGCCCTCGTTAAGCGGTAGTTGAAGATTCTCATCTCATCACTCAGAGACCGATTGGAATAAGGCCTTAGTAGATGGTAACTGAGAGTAAAGGCCTCATCCCCAACATAGACAGATGGCAGTGACGGCCCATTTGTCACTGTCAGCGGACAGTCCTGTGGCAGGTCATTTTCCCTCAACATTCTTCCAAAAGATTATCCTGCAAAAATACTGGAGTCTGAGCTGCTGCCGTACGATCCTATGTCTATTTATCTAAAACAATAATTGGCATCAGCCACTGCTAGTAAGACAAACAACATTTTTTTTTATAGTTGAAGAATTTGGTACCACTGCCAATGGACATCACTACCCTTATATGTTTGCCGTCAATTGCCCTCGACACAATTTGGAAAATTGCATCAGTCCCAGAAAACTTCCGCTATCTTGTACCAATCTTCGGGAGTGGGCTTCTTCATTACCAAATCACTAAGAACATTCCAGATGTCTCTGAAGGTATCATGTACAATATTGCTGGCAGTAGTTTTGCCAACCAAGAACTTAAAATGCAAATTTGCAAAGGAATGTCCAGGCACCTAAAAAAGCAGAGTAAATAAAGTTTATTAGAATGATGCATATTAACAATAAGCTACTTCTATATTAGAACTAAAAACGAGCTTGGAAAGAGGTGCCTGAGGAAGTGAAGGAAGAAGAGGAGCAGGGGGAAGACACTGGTGATGTACAGGGACAATTAATATGGTAAAAACAATCACATCCACAATAACATGCTAGTATTTATTAATTCAATTCATGTAAAAAGGATCAAAGACTGATGTGGATCTCTAAATGCCACATATGAGGTAAGAAGAAGAAAAAGTAGGTATTAAAAGTTATCTCAATGTTATAATGAGTCTTTCAACAGCCGGAATACTCCTTCGGAAACTGGTGTTTTGTCGCTCTAGATCAGGGGTGCCCAACCAGTGGCCCGGGGGCCACATGTGGCCGCGGAGCACTCTGATGTGGCCCTTGACCTCCTGCTCTAAGATGGCAGGTTGGCAAGACCAGATCACGGGTTGCTGGCCCGCCATCCCAGAGCAGAAGTTTTGTGAATGAAGCCGCTGGTAGTGGAAGCAGAGCCACATAAGCCAATTTTTCCTGTATAGCACCCACTCCTGTCACAGGCGGAGTGATACCAAATGCACTCCGCCTGGGACAGCAATAGCCAGTGATACCAGAATGGAAGATGGTTATTAAAGGTAAGTTTACTACTAAATTCACAGTATATATGGATATATCTGTTTTGCAGTGGTTACTGGGCTGCTTTCAAACTGATCAGCTGCAGGTTACCTGCTTTGAGCTATAGACTTCTGTTATTACCTGCGGGTTTGGTGCGCCTTCAGAAAGTGCGCCACACCTGCAGGATATAATAGAAGTTTACGGCAAAGTGCAGCTAACCCACAGAAAATCCACAGGTTCACTGCGCTGGACCTGTGGTTTGGGCAAATCGCAGCGCATCAGTGTGAAAGCAGCCTTAGGCCCCTTTCACATGATTGGTCCGACGCAATCGGACTTACTATTCACCTCTATAGAGCAGCAGATGTAAACGGACTTGTGTCTGTTTACACCCGCCTACCTAAAAAAAATAGAAAGGGATCTGCCCCTTCCGTCTGGGCAAATCGGATTGGATCAGAGGGCCCATAGAGTAGAGTGGGCTGTGTCCATGGACACGGACCTGTCATCCTCTGGCTCCGCTCATTGTGGCCCGCGACCAGTTACCAATTCACTAAAGTGGCCCTCGCTCTTCAAAAGGTTGGGTACCCCTGCTCTAGATGGATAGAGAGCAAAGCCAACAATTCATCAAAACTGTAAAGAGAAAATACAGTGGTGTGAAAAAGTGTTTGCCCCCTTCCTCATTTCCTGTTCCTTTGCATGTTTGTCACACTTAAGTGTTTCGGAACATCAAACCAATTTAAACAATAGTCAAGGACAACACAAGTAAACACAAAATGCAATTTGTAAATGAAGGTGTTTATTATTAAAGGTGAAAAAAAATCCAAACCATCATGGCCCTGTGTGAAAAAGTGATTGCCCCCCTTGTTAAAACATACTATAACTGTGGTTGTCCACACCTGAGTTCAATTTCTCTAGCCACACCCAGGCCTGATTATTGCCACACCTGTTCACAATCAAGGCATCACTTAAATAGGAGCTGCTTGACACAGTAAGGTCCACCAGAAGATCCTTAAAAGCTACACATCATGCCGAGACCCAAAGAAATTCAGGAACAATTGAGAAAGAAAGTAATTGAGATCTATCAGTCTGGAAAGGGTTATAAAGCCATTTCCAAAGCTTTGGGAATCCAGCGAACCACAGTGAGAGCCATTATCCACAAATGGCGAAGACATGGAACAGTGGTGAACCTTCCCAGGAGTGGCCGGCCGCCCAAAATTACCCCAAGAGCGCAGCGACGACTCATCCAAGAGGTCACAAAAGACCCCACAACAACGTCCAAGGAACTGCAGGCCTCACTTGCCTCAGTTAAGGTCAGCGTTCATGCCTCCACCATCAGGAAAAGACTGGGCAAAAATGGCCTGCATGGCAGAGTTCCAAGGAGAAAACCACTGCTGAGCAAAAAGAACATCAAAGCTCGTCTCAATTTCTCCACAACAAATCTTGATGATCCCCAAGACTTTTGGGACAACATTCTGTGGACCGATGAGACAAAAGTGGAACTCTTTGGAAGGTGTGTGTCCAAGTATATCTGGCGTAGAAGGAACACTGCATTTCAGAAAAAGAACATTATACCAACAGTAAAATATGGTGGTGGTAGTGTGATGGTCTGGGGCTGTTTTGCTGCTTCAGGACCTGGAAGACTTGCCGTGATAAAAGGAACTATGAATTCTGCTGTCTACCAAGAGATCCTGAAGGAGAATGTCCGACCATCTGTTCGTGTACTCAAGCTGAAACGAACTTGGGTTCTGCAGCAGGACAATGATCCTAAACACACCAGCAAGTCCACCACCGAATGGCTGAAGAAAAACAAAATGAAGACTTTGGAGTGGCCTAGCCAAAGTCCAAACCTGAATCCTATTGAGATGTTGTGGTATGACCTTAAAAAGGCCGTTCATGCTCGAAAACCCTCTAATGTAACTGAATTAGGACAATTCTGCAAAGATGAGTGGGCCAAAATTCCTCCAGGACGCTGTAAAAGCCTCATTGCACGTTATCGCAAACGCTTGGTTGCAGTTGTTGCTGCTAAGGTTGGCCCAACCAGTTATTAGGTTTAGGGGGCAATCACTTTTTCACACAGGGCCATGATGGTTTGGATTTTTTTTCACCTTTAATAATAAACACCTTAATTTACAAATTGCATTTTGTGTTTACTTGTGTTGTCCTTGACTATTGTTTAAATTGGTTTGATGTTCCGAAACACTTAAGTGTGACAAACATGCAAAGGAACAGGAAATGAGGAAGGGGGCAAACACTTTTTCACACCACTGTATATGCCTATTAGCTACATTGACCATGTAAAAATGGACCATTTTTAACTCTATTTCCATTTTTTGAATCATTTTCTCAGATTTTTGTTAACACTTCTAGCTATTCGAAGCAAAAAATTTGAAAAAAAGAGTCATGCATATACACGTTTTCATAAATATATCTTGGAGCATTTGCAAGTTGACATAAACAATGTTCTCACCTTCTAATTGACATCTGGGTGCAGTTAAAGAATTTGCCCTCATGAGCACGGTGGTCGTTGTAAAGGACCCAAAACTGGCCTCTCCCTTCCCTTTGGGCGATGACAGGATGGATCCAAAACCTATGCCTTCTCCTCCACCGGTTATCCTCTTCTTCTTCTTCATCTATTAATGCTGCTACAGCAGCCATAATGACTGCTGACCCAACATATTGCATAGCCAACATGTTTGCTAAGCACCATCCAACACGTGACAACGAAAGAGGAAGGGGAAATGACTAAGTAGGATAAGGAATGACAGCACTATGACTAAATCGCAGATCAAAGTCGTTTGGAAAGTCACGTCAAATCGCAACAAAAATCGCATAGCAAAGACGCACTGTAAATCGCACGACTTTGGGGTCGCAATAGTGGAAACCGAGCCTTAAACTGATAAAATTCTGATATCTAACTAAATTGTAAAAATATTATATAATTTTCCCTTTAAAACATTTTTATACATTTTTGGAATGTAAAAAATATTTGCCAAACCCACCCCTCCCCCATCTACCCCCACCACGCTGCCCCTTTCCCTGGCTCAGCTGCGATGATATTTCCCTTCATTACTGAGCTGCCTCCATCTCTAAACCTCCGTAATTTTCTACATCGCAGCTATTTATTTAAATGCTATCTCGCATTATGAAGTGATAATCCGCATGCACAGGAGATAATTTATGAGGCATTTAAATTAAGAGGAGCAGCTAATTGGGAGCATGTGTCTCGATAAGCCCTGCAAATGCCTGAAAACTACAAATGAGGGAAGTAATGGAAGCTTTTCATTTTCATTTTTTATTTTTTTCATTTTTGTGTATTTTTTCCTCCAGTGAGCAACGAAGCTGAGAATGTCCGGGTCTTCACCGCGCAGCGTTTAAAAATGATGTGACACACAAGGGCGGTTTATGAATCCTGATAATAAAGGCGGTTTGATGCCACCGCCGCGATGCTCAGGCACTGGGAAGTGCCGTTTTTCCAGCCGTAAACTTTACTGGGTTCGAAAATGTTTTTCTGAGATGCGCAAATCTCCAGTGGCTCGCGGGTTACTGGAATGTGAGTTTTATTTTTAACAAAGTTTGCATGTGCTCGGAATTTTAAAACATATGTTCTGTTATTTAAAGGAAAATTTCACTTTTATATAAAAAAATTAAAAAGGATAAAACATATATAAAAGCAACAAAATTGGAGCATGATATGACTTTAGATGACTGCCAGATTCTACAGGTATGCCCTTGTTACCATGGCTACAATGGGCACCTTGTGTATGCGGTTTGCGTTCACAATGCCCCCAGAATTATAGTTTGATTAAAACAGTTCCCACTTAGCATTTTTGCACTGGCATAGAAGCAAGTAAGGCTCTGCAATGACCTTTAAATTGCAATGTACAAATCAGATCTGGAGATAAGAGAAGCTCATTGTTAGGGTTTACATGCCCTGTAATTCCCCTTAGCAAATGTACACAAGTTTGACAATTTTTTTAAATGGGGTTAGCTCACATCTGTGTAGAGCATAGACATGCATTAACCTTTCTGGCCTGCAGGTAGAGCTATAGTCTCCTTTTTCACATCCTTAGCAAGGTCACTTTTCAGCTGTGCGGATTATTAACAGAGCTATATTGGGAGAATTAACAAAGCATACTGCAACTGGTATGCGCCTCATTACAAAGCAGATACCGTATATACTTGAGTATAAGCCGACCCTAATATAAGCCGAGGCACCTAATTTTACCACAAAAAAATGGGAAAACGTATTGACTCGAGTATAAGCCTAGGGTGAGAAATGCGCAGCTACTGTAAGTGGAAAAGAGGGTCAACAATGCCCATTTGCAGCCTCACTGTGCCCATTTGCATGCCTCACTGTGCCGATTTGCAGCCATAGGTTTTCTGAACTTCCAACTTGGTAGTTAAGGGTTCCTAGATGCTCCCTAGCTGCAGCCAAAATTTGGGGTCTCTGGACCCAAAGGGTCCCAAAATGAAATTGCTGCAGATGGACACAGTTGACCGACTTTGGGGCCCCGTATCTCTATGTTGTAGTGTTGGTTCCACTGGGTTTGCGCACCAAATTTGGGGTTCCTAACACCAAGTGGCCCCAGATACGGGGCCGCAAAGTTGGGTCGGAAAATGTAATTTTTTGCTGCAGAAAAGTGCTAAGCCGAGGGGGGCACTTTCAGCACAAGAAAAAGGGCTTAAAAACTCGGCTTGTACTCGAGTATATATGGTACACTTGTTTTTTAGGCTCCTGTCCCTGCATATATGCCCAGCTGTAAACACTGGAAAATGAAGATTTAGTAGCCTTCTGCTTTTCTCACATTCTCAGGTAAAGGGGGACAGGCAATTGGAAAAGCAGCTCTAACTCTCCTGCCCTCTATGCCATGTCTGCTGCAGACAAAGCATAAAAAAAAGAACAGACCACTCTGGGCCACACTTGTGCCCTTTTGTTTATTAGGAGCAGGATTTTTCTCAGTTTAGAAGAATGGTGCAGGCTTTATGCTGTGCCACTCTTTGTTAATTTCCCCAATGAGTCATTACAGCAGCGACTCCTATTTTATCATATGGAGGCGATAAGTCTGAGGTTTCAAAGCTAAAAAAGCAAACTGTTCTGCTTTCTCTTTAGATAACCCATAGTGCTCTGGTATTCCTTTTATCTTGGACTACAGAACACTTCCCCCTTATGTTATGGAGATGAAAAAAGGGGGAGTTGTTTAAAAGTCCAAGGGAGATCTGGGCTGACATAATTGACAACACTGCTTGGGATTTCACTGCAGCAAAGGTAGAGTTGTCAGCTCACTACAGAAAGTCAGTAGCTTGCTGGATTTTCTGGCAGACCAACAGCTATGTTTCTCAATCTTGTCCCTTTCATTGCCAGGGCTGTTTTTGCATTTTTAATCACAAACGTTTTAAAAATTATTTTAGGCTTTAAAGCAGAGTTCCACGCAGAAATTGAACTTCTATGGATCAGATCCCTACCCTCCAGTGCCACATTTGGCACCTTTCAGGGGGAGTGGATACCCGTCAAATCCAGGTATCTGCTCCCACTTCCGGGGGAAAGATTGCCACAATCTTGGGTGGCGAATTACACAATGTATGCCCTCCCCCAAGACAGCAGGGACCGTTCAGAAAGCGCAGGGCGACTCACGCGTGTGCAGTAAGAAACAGGCTGTGAAGACGCAAGGCTTCACTTCCTGTTTCCCTTAGTAAGGATGCCGGCACCTGCATCCGAGGCCGGGGGGACGGGCCGGCTTCGGGTGCCGACATCGCGGGCTCCCTGGACAGGTAAGTGTCCTTATATTAAAAGTCAGCAGCTACAGTATTTTTCAGCTGCCGACTCTAATTTTTTTTGTTACCCAGGCAGAACTCTGCATTAAAGTGATATTAAGGCCCCTTTCACACAGGGCAGATCCGTTTTAATGGACTCCTCTTTGCTCAGTGGGGATTGCTCCGCTGATCCCGCTAAGCAGGCGGATGATAGGTCCGTCTCCTCTCACTGTGCTGAGACAGACCTGTCAGAGTCCCGCTCTACTCTATGGGGAGATCAGAAGAAAACGTACAGCCTGTCAGTTTTCATCCAATCCCATCCGAACCAACCTGCTGTTCTCAGCGGATTTTATCAGATCGGATGTCAGCGGACACATGTCTACTGACATCCGCCTCCCCATAGAGGACAATGGGTGACTCGATCGGGTCAGCCTAAAAAACAGACAGCAGACCCAATTGTGTGAAAGAGGCCTAAAGTCTTGTTTTATTGAAAAATAACAAACATGTTATACACACCTGCTCTGTGTAGTGGTTTTGCATGGAGCAGCCTGGATCCTCCTATACTCGGGTCTCTCTCACCCGCACTTCTTGCCCCTCCCTCCTGCCGAGTGCCCCCACAGCAAGCAGCTTGCTATGGGGGCACCCAAGCCGAAGCTCTGTGTGTCCACTCAGATGCACCTAGCGATCACGGGGGTCCAGATGGGACAGTTACTCGGTCCGGTTCCAGACCGCAGTCTGCCATTTAGTGGTGCCTGCAATAATTGCTTTCCATGTTTTGCAACTGCCCTCCAGTGATCTACTGAATGCTTTCCATGTTTTGCACCTGCCATCCACTAATTGCTTTCCATGTTTTCCACTTGCCATCCACTGATCTACTGAATGTTTTCCATGCTTTGCACCTGCCATCCACTTATTGCTCTCCATATTTTGTTTTCTCCATTCCCCTTTTTTTATTTCAGAAGAAAAGGAAAAAAGGGCTCCAATCACTAGAACAGGGGGGGGGGGGGGGGGCAATAAGGAAAAAAAATAAAAGAATAGGGAGGGGGAGGGACCAATAAATTTTCCTCCTCCCCATCGCCCACAAAAGCCAGTAGGGTAATACTCATTCACGGAACCAGACTGCATTAAGGGGGGACATTGCATTCCTCAACTAATAGGATTCACATCAATTAGAGTCCATCCCTCCTCTGAGTTAATAAAAAGGTTCTATGGGGTTTATGTTTTAACATATCTCTCTCGCTTCTGCCTATTTGTCAATACCAAGTCTTCCAGACTTGCTTTTAATGTTTTGCACCTGCCATCCACTGATCTGCTGAATGCTTTCCATGTTTTGCACCATCCATTCTCTAATTGCTATCCATGTTTTCCACTTGCCATCCACTTTTCAGCTGAATGCTTTTTATGCTTTGTCCCTGTCATGATCCACTGGATGTTACCAGGCTCCTATGTAAAAATAATATTCATAAATTTTTTTATGAATATGGGTGCATTTTTTTTTATGAATAGGAGTGCATTTTATTTGTATTTTTTTATGAATATGGGTGCATTTTTTTATTTTTTATGAATATGGGTGCATTTTTTTATTTTTTATGAATATGGGTGCATTTTTTTTTTTTATTATTATGAATATGGGTGCATAACCCCCCCCCCCCCCCAAATGTGGACTTAGCCTTTAAATTGAATGTGTGTCTAAAACATTTCACAGACTTCAGACTCCCTTCAATTTGTAGGCTGTCATTGTAGTTTGATATATTCTTCCATACAAACCAGCCTTTGATTGTTCTGTATGTAGTGTTGCTATACACTTATAAACATATACAAATATTCAGCCTTTGTTCCTCCATTCACCTTGTGTCTGGGAAGTTAGCGTAGACAGGCTGTTCATGACTATACAGCATGGCGTATCTGGGGTCTTGTAAATCAAGAGGATGGAAAGCAGAATAGAGAAATGGAAGTTTTCACAAAGACAGCGGCTCCCAGGCTGGTCTGCACAGGAATCGGCAGAGATGTCGGCACTGCCAGTAGCATCAATGGCAGCAAAGCATGACTGCTGAGGTGCAATTAGTCCAGGTACTATGAACTATAATTTAATTGTATAACCTTCTTTTAACCCTTGCCCCTTCATACCAATAAATAACACACTGACAACTGCTAAGTTGGAAAGGGCAAGGCCACAGCTTTTATTTCTTTAAATCCAACACATAACCAATGAATAGTAAATTTCTTTAAGTCCAACATATAACCAATGAATAGTTCAAACAAATGAAACTTTTCAAACAGTGCCTGTCACAGTTATACTGTGAGCACATAATCCAACGTAGGGGAAGGAGATAAGAAGGGGGGAAGGCCTGTCCTTACCATAAGTGCTGGACAGGCCGTCTGCTTCCCATTTCCATCAACAGCAGCCATTTTATGCTGGCAAGGTCAAAAAACCGCAGCAAGCTGTGACGTACCAAAGAAAAAATTATAGGGCGGGAGGGTGGGCAGCTCTTCCCAACGGATCTTCCAGAAGGCTCCAGAATTTTCTGGGCGCGGCACTTTTGTCGAGCTCAGGCCCAGCCCAACCCACACCCCCCACCAATCTTTAAAGACCCTTTGGTCACTTCGGCCCGCCCTGGACATGCCCCCAACAGTCAGGGCTCTCTTTCCCTATGGGGTCAAGAGGCTTTCATGACTGCTGAGGTGCAATTAGTCCAGGTACTATGAACTATAATTTAATTGTATAACCTTCTTTTAACCCTTGCCCCTTCATACCAATAAATAACACACTGACAACTGCTAAGTTGGAAAGGGCAAGGCCACAGCTTTTATTTCTTTAAATCCAACACATAACCAATGAATAGTAAATTTCTTTAAGTCCAACATATAACCAATGAATAGTTCAAACAAATGAAACTTTTCAAACAGTGCCTGTCACAGTTATACTGTGAGCACATAATCCAACGTAGGGGAAGGAGATAAGAAGGGGGGAAGGCCTGTCCTTACCATAAGTGCTGGACAGGCCGTCTGCTTCCCATTTCCATCAACAGCAGCCATTTTATGCTGGCAAGGTCAAAAAACCGCAGCAAGCTGTGACGTACCAAAGAAAAAATTATAGGGCGGGAGGGTGGGCAGCTCTTCCCAACGGATCTTCCAGAAGGCTCCAGAATTTTCTGGGCGCGGCACTTTTGTCGAGCTCAGGCCCAGCCCAACCCACACCCCCCACCAATCTTTAAAGACCCTTTGGTCACTTCGGCCCGCCCTGGACATGCCCCCAACAGTCAGGGCTCTCTTTCCCTATGGGGTCAAGAGGCTTTCATGACTGCTGAGGTGCAATTAGTCCAGGTACTATGAACTATAATTTAAAATGTATAACCTTCTTTTAACCCTTGCCCCTTCATACCAATAAATAACACACTGACAACTGCTAAGTTGGAAAGGGCAAGGCCACAGCTTTTATTTCTTTAAATCCAACACATAACCAATGAATAGTAAATTTCTTTAAGTCCAACATATAACCAATGAATAGTTCAAACAAATGAAACTTTTCAAACAGTGCCTGTCACAGTTATACTGTGAGCACATAATCCAACGTAGGGGAAGGAGATAAGAAGGGGGGAAGGCCTGTCCTTACCATAAGTGCTGGACAGGCCGTCTGCTTCCCATTTCCATCAACAGCAGCCATTTTATGCTGGCAAGGTCAAAAAACCGCAGCAAGCTGTGACGTACCAAAGAAAAAATTATAGGGCGGGAGGGTGGGCAGCTCTTCCCAACGGATCTTCCAGAAGGCTCCAGAATTTTCTGGGCGCGGCACTTTTGTCGAGCTCAGGCCCAGCCCAACCCACACCCCCCACCAATCTTTAAAGACCCTTTGGTCACTTCGGCCCGCCCTGGACATGCCCCCAACAGTCAGGGCTCTCTTTCCCTATGGGGTCAAGAGGCTTTCATGACTGCTGAGGTGCAATTAGTCCAGGTACTATGAACTATAATTTAATTGTATAACCTTCTTTTAACCCTTGCCCCTTCATACCAATAAATAACACACTGACAACTGCTAAGTTGGAAAGGGCAAGGCCACAGCTTTTATTTCTTTAAATCCAACACATAACCAATGAATAGTAAATTTCTTTAAGTCCAACATATAACCAATGAATAGTTCAAACAAATGAAACTTTTCAAACAGTGCCTGTCACAGTTATACTGTGAGCACATAATCCAACGTAGGGGAAGGAGATAAGAAGGGGGGAAGGCCTGTCCTTACCATAAGTGCTGGACAGGCCGTCTGCTTCCCATTTCCATCAACAGCAGCCATTTTATGCTGGCAAGGTCAAAAAACCGCCACCCGCCTGTCAGTGAACAACTGGCGGGCGCCCCACCGCAGCCAGCACCTGTTCCACACCCCGTTGTAGACCAAGATTAAAGATATCTAAGCCAATGTCATTGAGGTGAACACCATCCGGTCTCAAAAGGTCAGAATTATCACCCTCCAAATCTCTGTGACGAACAACGAAGCCCCCAAGCTGTCGAACAAATTTGGAAACTTGCGCATTAACCTTTCTACGAAAGCGCTCCAAACTAGGGCCCGGGATCACCCGCGCCCACACCGAACGAGGCACAATTTCCGACCAAATGAGGACCGAATTGGTGAAAACAGCAAAACAGTAGGCAATGTCTTGCTTGATTGCAGAAATCAGGTCCACAGAACGCAGGAAGCCCACATCATTGCCGCCAGCATGGAGTACCAAAACGATGGAACCAGACACGTGTGCACGGAGTTGCAGGCATTCCGGAAGGACCTGGGACCATCTTAACCCGCGAAGCCCGAGCCAGCGGACCCTGGCCAGGTCATAGTCGAAACCCAAATTCCTCCCGTAGGTTCGGACTTCCGCACGGCGAGCGGCCCAGTAAATGAAGGAGTCACCGACAATCCACACCAAAACCGGACGAGGACCTGAAAATTTAACACAACAGATGTGGACGAACATACAACGTGAAACGAGATGATTCCCATCTACCCAGACGCTGAAGTTCCATATCGGAAAAACCCATGCCAGACGCTGCGGTGGCCGCACCGATGCGAAACGAGTGCGTAGAAAAATCACGCGAAGGAAGTCCCATAACCTCGAGACATCGACGAAAAACGCTTAAAAATTGAAACCTGCTTAGCGAGGAGGAATCGGAATGAACGAAAAAAGCTAGAGAAGGGGGGCGCGCAGATCGGAGAAGAGAGGCCAAAGATACCGGGCAAAAGGGGCCACCACAAGGGTACAATACCACCCTCCGGCCCCTACCCAGGCTGTCGGTCTTCGAAGTACGTAACAGGACAGTCACGCAATGCTCTGCAAAAACGACGCCCGCCGTCAGGATCCCGCCCACCGTTGACGTGGCTCTCGAAACTAGTTCGCTAACGCGAAAAGCGCCGAAGAACGCCCAAGAAAACGCCACGCGAAACAGGAGGGCCTCAAATTCCGAAGAGCACACCGAAGGCAACGTGGAAAGAATGCCCGATAGGATTTGAAGGGAAACCGGGCGCCTGGAATAGGGGGAATGAGTAGCGCGCTTCCAACCCCGCAGCATCCGTCGAACCGGGAACGCTTTAGTAATGTCCTCCCAACCTAGGAGCTGAAACCAAAAGGACAGCGCTGATAAAGACGAGGAGACAGTGGAACCCGCAACACCCTTTTGCAGTAAGTGAACCAAATAGACAAACAAAGCCATGCGCCTATCAGAAGAAGAATAAATGGAAAACTCACCGCCCGAAATGTGCGACCACTCGTGCCAAACCCTGCAGTAAGACGCCCACGTACGCGCAGACAACGACGACCGAAGGAGATTCAGCAGGCCTCCGAAACGAGGTTCCATAAGTGGGCCGGACAAGGAAGGCCCTCCAGGGAGGCCGACGGAACCAGAGAGCGGAAACGATCGAGCTGTAAACGGGAGAGAGCATCAGCAATATCATTAGCCGTTCCGGGAACATGCTGAGCCCTAACACAAAAGTTAAATTGCAAACACTTCAAAACTAAAAACCGAAGCAAAGAAACTACTGGGGGGGAACTGGCTGACTGCTTGTTCACTACCTGCACCACACTCATATTATCAGACCAGAAGACCACTTGATGGTCACGCAACCGTTCACCCCAAAGCTCAACAGCTACAACGATCGGAAAGAGCTCTAGGAGGGTGAGGTTGCCCAACAAGCCCAAGCGGGCCCATGAGGCCGGCCACTGCTCAGCAGACCACATCCCCTGAAAGAAAGCGCCGAAGCCACAGGAGCCTGCTGCATCGGTGTATAGCTCCAGCTGTGAGTTCGGCACTTCCTCCCTTAGCCAACAAGACTGGCCATTGTAGGCTTGAAGGAATGACAACCAAATCCCCAAGTCGGCACGCATGGGCCTGGTGATCCGAACGTAGTGGTGAGGGGCGGAAACCCCTTTCATGGCCCATGCCAAGCGCCTGCAGAAGGCTCTCCCCATCCGAATAACCCTGCAGGCAAAAACCAAGTGACCCAAAAGAGATTGCAGTTGTTTCAACTGCAATTTCTTGGCACCTTTGGCCAAGCGGACAAGGGAAAGGAGCCTGGCTAGCTTGTCCTCTGGCAATCGAAAGACCATCGCCTCCGTGTCAATCTCAATTCCCAGGAAAGCCAGAACAGTCACCGGGCCTTCAGTCTTATCAGCGGACAGTGGAACCGCGAAACTCCGGCAAGTGTCCTGAAAAACAGTAAGCAGCTGCTGGCACCGACCACTGTCCGCTGGGCCCACAAAGAGAAAGTCGTCCAAATAGTGCAACAAGGACTGGCAACCAGCCTCCTGGGCAACCACCCATTCAAGGAAGCTGCTAAACAGCTCAAAGAAATAACACGAGATGGCACAACCCATGGGTAGGCACATGTCGAAAAAATAGCTTCCTTGAAAGTAACAGCCCAGGAGGTGGAAACAGTCCGGGTGGACCGGGAGGAGGCGAAAGGCGGACTCTATGTCCGCCTTGGCCAGCAACGCCGATCTACCGGCAGCCCTCACTAACCGAAGCGCCCCATCAAAAGAGGCGTAGTGGACCCTGGATTCTTCCTTGTCGATGCCGTCGTTAACCGAGGAGCCAGAAGGGTACGACAAATGATGGATGAGGCGGAATTTCCCCTCCGCCTTTTTAGGGACCACACCGAGGGGGGATACCCTCAGGTTGTAAAAAGGGGGGAGGTCAAATGGGCCAGCCATCCGTCCCAATTCAGTTTCCTTCCGGAGCTTCTCGGCAACGACGGCCTCAAATTCCACGGCCGACTTTAGATTGGGCGCCATGGTGGGAGTGTCCGATGGGAAAAATGGGATCCAAAAGCCACGGTCCAAGCCATCGCGCAGAATCAGCGCCTCCCTATGAAGGGGGTACCGGTCTAGCCAGGGAAGCATCTCTGAGACGTTCACCGGCGACCTCTGGCTTAGAAAGGTCAGGCTTTGCGCCTGGCCTGGGAATTGGCTGCTTACCCCTCCGAAAGCACCGGCTGGCGGGGTGGGCACCACCGCAACCCGAGCACTCGTGTTTGAAACGGCACGCGGTGTACCACTTGCAGTGGCTTTCGTTGAATAACCAACAAACACCCTTTTTCGGAGCGGCCGACGCTCCGGGGGAAGTGCCGGCCGGGGACTGAAAGGACGAAGGCCTGTGGGGGCACATGAGCAACAGCCACAGGCTGCCATCCTGACAATTGAAACAAAACTCCTTGCGCGCCGCCATCTTTTGCCGGAATTGAGTGTCGTAGTGAAACCAACACTGTCCGCCATAAACTTTGTAAGCACCCCAAATGAGGTCCAGGTAACAAAAAAGGGAAGTGGCTAATTCCGGAAACCGCTCGCAGAGCACACCCGCGTAAGCGCAGAACCCTTGAAGCCAGTTTCCAAACGTCCGTGGAAGCTGTTTTGACTTGTCACCCTGGGTAGATACGTCGATCCGCCGAGATTTGTCTATTGTTTCCCTGTCCGGCGGGACGAGTGCGATAAAATCAACAAATTCGCGGCGCCAAATCTTGTCCTTCACCTCCTCCGTCAAGTGCGTGCCTGTAGGCGAGACCGCCCACAAAGCACCACCAGAAATGGGGGGAGGGGCAGTTGCTGGACCCGACACCCCCATGCTGGAAAGGACAGATTTCACGACCGACGCAATACGGTCCTCCGGCGGGTCCGACACGGAAGCTTCAGTCGCCCTACCCCAAATTAAATTACAGTCATACTCACTGAGATGTAGAGGCAAGTTCGATGAAGGGCGACCAGCGGCAGGACCCAGCGGGACATCCGGTGCCGGAACGGCCATGGAAGGCAGGGGTCCGTGACGACCGTCACCTGGAGGAACCGAAGAGGCGGCAGGACCCTGCTGACGGACGGCAAGGTCCAGGGGAGGAGGTCCGACCACCAACCCTGACGAGTCCGAATGGCCAAGGACAGCGGCTGGACAAGCACAAGATCGTCTGCAGGCATCATGCGATGGACCCGGGGCGGTTGCGGCCGCCAGCCCAGGCCTGGGTAAGGAGCCTCCCACCCTGCCGGGCGCAGGAAGACCAGGCTGCTGCGTAGAAGCAATTGGCCCCCGGGGACCCCCCGCCCAGTTGGACGCAGGGAGGTATGTATGAACCGGGGAGGGAATGGATGTTTGAGCGGAGCAAAAACCACCCGCCCTGCTGGGCGCAGGGCGTTGGTGGTGAGCACAGGGCGTCGGAGGAGGGTGGAGCGCTGATGCCGAGAAAACGTCGCCCGCCCCGCTGGGCGCGGGGAGGCCACTATACATATCCCGAGAACCACGCCGACCACCCACCCATCCGGGTGCAGGGGGACATGGTGCCCTGAGCCCAGGCTGATGAGATGCGGGTGACAACAGCGGATCTCCCGACCCGCAGGGCGCAGAGAGACTCCGCACTGGCGGCTGTACGGTCATGGACACGGAGGGGACCCCAGCCCCGCTAAGCGCAGGGGGGTCAAAAACATATGGGGCACTGGATGGCGGGACAGCCCCCCCCGCCCTGCAGGGCGCGGGGAGGTTTGGGGGAGGCAGCATACTATGTCCAGAGGCAGTGGCACCCCATGAATCTCCCGCCCTGCCGGGCGCAGGGAGATTGGGTATGTCCACATATATTTGGGGCAAAAAATTGGGCATGAATGACTCCCCCGCCCTGCAGGGCGCAGGCAGGGTCATTCCATGCCGCAATGCAGGGGCAGTATGATCCCCCTCAGTGGTTTCTCCCGCCCAGCCAGGCGCAGGGAGAAAAGGAGCCACTGGGGGCAGCGTAGCCGGCTCCAGGTCACTGCGCAGAGCGGAACCACATTCCAGGAGGCCAGGGCGGGCGGCCGCAGATGATATGCGCACCCGTGGCTTCCCCCGCCTCCCGGAGGATCTCCGCGCCGAGGACCTGGGATCTCCAACCGCCGCCAATCCCCCGCCCGCCGCGGGAGCGGGCTCAGGTAAGGCGGCGGGTAATTCACAGCCAGGGAGCGCCTCAGCTCCAGCCTGGCCATAGGGCAACAAAGTGTCAGTGGATGGGACAGTGCCGGAGACCGCCCGAACGGAGCCCTGCATAGAACGAGGGCTCCGCGAGCAGCCCGCACGGGAGGAGAGGCCGGCAGCCTGAGGCAGTGGGGGGGACCGCCGAGTGGGGCCCCGACGATGGCGGGAGGAGGTGCTGCGCTTCCTAGCTGAAGGAGCGCAGACACCCAGTGTAGCAGGGCGGTCAGGGGAGCAGGGGACATAGGATTGACCCGCAGGGGCCCTGGAACTGGGGCTCAGCCGAGAAGGCGGGCGGGCCCGCCTCCGGGCCCTAGGCTCAACAGGGGGTTCCACAGGTGGGGGGGGAGGGGGGGTGTGAGGAGCAGGAAGGGCAGGTGGAGCAGTCCCAGGGGATAGGAGAGAAAAAAGCCAGTCAGCCTGACCTTGGAGAGCCAGCTCACGGACCTTGGCCAAAAGGAGCTCGGTGTCCATGGCTGGGGCACAGGGTCAGCAAAACACAGGGTCAGCTCTTCCCAACGGATCTTCCAGAAGGCTCCAGAATTTTCTGGGCGCGGCACTTTTGTCGAGCTCAGGCCCAGCCCAACCCACACCCCCCACCAATCTTTAAAGACCCTTTGGTCACTTCGGCCCGCCCTGGACATGCCCCCAACAGTCAGGGCTCTCTTTCCCTATGGGGTCAAGAGGCTTTCAGGTTCCTTGATCTGCTATTAGAACACACAGAGTATAGCCTGTTCTTAGAGCTGCAGCACATCACATAGGAATATTTTTCTTTTAAGGCTCCTTCACACCATTGATCAATGCAGGCTCATTGCAATGGCCTGTAGAACACAATTGTTTTGCATGAGCAGTGTGTGTGCATTTTTACACAGCGCGACGCACCTCTCCATATGTCACTGCATCGTGCACAGAGTTGAACAAAATGTCATTCTGTGATGTTTCAATAAAGTTAAAAAAAGTGCACTATTAAACTGCACAGCCCCTTCACAACACACACTAGCGGGCAGGTGCTATGCACGTTATAACGCACGGCCACTGTTGTGAATGAGATCTTAAAGCTGCTCATAGAGCCTATCTGCAAGTAGCATAAATCTTATCTTGGCAGCCTGCAAGGTCCAAACCCCAAATATCTAGAGTTGCCAGTTTTCTGAAGGGCTCTGAATCATGAGCATATGACAATATAAAGCTATGTTCACTGATTTGGAGCAGTGCCCTCTAAAGGCTCTCAGAGAGAATATAAAAATAATGATTATCCATTTAGCAATGCACTGCGGGTGGCCATGTAGGTGAAAGCAAAGATGGGTGGAACTCCGCTTTAAGTACACTGTATTACCAAAAGTATTGGGACGCCTGCCTTTACACCCACATGAACTTTAATGGCATCCCAGTCTTAGTCCGTAGGATTCAATATTGAGTTGGCCCACCCTTTGCAGCTACAACAGCTTCTACTCTTCTGGGAAGGCTGTCCACAAGGTTTAGGAGTGTGTCTATGGGAATTTTTTGACCATTCTTCCAGAAGCGCATTTGTGAGGTCAGGCACTGATGTTGGACGAGAAGGCCTGGCTCGCAGTCTCCGCTCTAATTCATCCCAAAGGTGTTCTATCGGGTTAAATGTCAAGACTCTGAAGGGCAGTCAAGCTCCTCCACCCCAAACTCGCTCATCCATGTCTTCATGGACCTTGCTTTGTGCACTGGCTCAAATCATTTGGTGGAGGGGGGATTATGGTGTGGGGTTGTTTTTCAGGGATAGGGCTTGGCCCCTTAGTTCCAGTGAAAGGAACCCTTATGCCCTGTACACACGATAGGATTTGCCGAAAACAAAATCCATGGATTTTTTCCGACGGATGTTGGCTCAAACTTGTCTTGCATACACACGGTCACACAAAGTTGGTCGGAAATTCCGAGCGCCAAGAACGTGGTGACGTACAACACGTACGACGAGCCAAGAAAAATGAAGTTCAATAGCCAGTGCTGCTCTTCTGCTTGATTTTGAGCATGCGTGGCACTTTGTGCGTGGAATTGTGTACACACAATCGGATTTCCGACAACGGATTTTGTTGTCGGAAAATTTGAGAACCAGATCTCAAATTTTATGTGACGGAAATTCCTATGGAAAATGTGTGATGGAGCCTACACACGGTCTAAATTTCCGACAAGGTCCTATCACGCATTTTCCATCGGAAAATCCTATTGTGTGTACAGGGCATTAAGGTGTCAGCATACCAAGACATTTTGAACAATTTCATACTCCCAACTTTGTGGGAACGGTTTGGGGATGGCTCCTTCCTGTTCTAACATGACTGCACACCAGTACACAAAGCAAGGGCCATAAAGACATGGATGAGCGAGTTTGGGGTGGAGGTACTTGACTGGCCTGCACAGACCTCAACCCGATAGAACACCTTTGGGATGAATTAGAACGGAGACTGCGAGCCAGGCCTTCTCGTCCAACATCAGTGCCTGACCTCACAAATGCACTTCTGGAAGAATGGTTAAAACATTCCCATAGACACACTCCTAAACCTTGTGGACAGCCTTCCCAGAAGAGTAGAAGCTGTTATAGCTGCAATGGGTGGGCCAACTCAATATTGAACCCTACAGACTAAGACTGGGATGCCATTAAAATTCATGTGCGTGTAAAGGCAGGTGTCCAATACTTTTGGTAATGTAGTGTACCTACCAGTCAAATCTGACTAATTAAAAACAATGCCCTCTCTATGTGGCAGAGATTTTATCTCTGCACTCTGTTAAAAGGGAAGCTGAGAGGCTGCAGCAAAATGCAGACAACTATAAACCAGTAGAGGGATAAAAAAGAAATAAACAGGTAATGAGATGGCAATGGACATATGGTACAGCAATCTTGTAATAATGTGAGAAGCACATGAAAATACCCGGTTTCTCTATAAAATAAATAAGTGATCGAAATAGAAGAAGATATTTATGTTGCTAAGAGTTCTATATGAAATAAGGTCTGTTCAGGAATAAATCTATATCCTTCTTCCCCCAGATTACAGGGGTGGTCTAGCTCCTTACATTTATTTTGCCGTGTAATGATTGGCATGTGTTAGATTCGAATGGTTGTATTTTGCTGTGTTGGTTGTGGTATAATCCTCCAGGGTTCCAGCAGGTGCATATGTAATTCTGCAGAGTTTTACCTCTCAATAAAGTAACAAGGCCAGATTCCCAGTGTAGCTGACATAATGGATATTACAGGCCCCGCTCTGCCCTCGCTATGTCGAGGAAGCCGCATCACGAGCTCTTTAATAGAGGTTCTCCGCTCAGGCACCGCGCTGCAGTGTCTGAAATGAGTAATCTCTGGAGGACCTTTTGGGTCAAGTTGGTTCAAGAGCTTGTGTAGACTTTATTTCAAGGCCGCGCTGGCAGCGCCGGCTGGAAAATGAACGTACCAGAGAATTAATGTTGGCTGGCTGCCATGCTGACTGCCCTGACTATTCATTTACCTGGCTCCTGTTAATAGATTAACAGGGGTTCAGAAGTAAAAGCTAGGTGGACAGGGAGGCCATTTGACCGATGCAAGCAACAAAGGTCTGCTGTTAAAAATCGGTGACATGTTTCTGGATGAAAATTGATAAAATGGATGATATAGTTTCATAGTTTCATAGTTAGTAAGGTTGAATAAAGACATCAGTCCATCCAGTTCAACCTGACCGAGTGTCTACAATTGTCCCTTTCCCTGTACATTATACACTCACATTGGTCCCTACCCTCAAGGAGCCCACAATCCAAGGTCCCCATTCATATACTAGGGCCAATTTTTTGGACAGAAGCTAATTAACCTACCTGCATGTCTTTGGATTGTGGGAGGAAACCGGAGTACCCGGAGGAAACCCACGCAGGCACAGGGAGAACATGCAAACTCCAGGCAGGTAGTGTCGTGGTTGGGATTCGAACCAGCTTCTTACTGCTAGGTGAGAGTGCTAACCACTACACCACTGTGCCGCCCAACTTGTTCTGTTTGTGAATAATCAGCTCATAACAGTCTACAACATAGCTTTGGGCGTGTTCACGCTGTTGATGCAATGCCATGCCATTCATTGCACCTCCCCCTGACACTGATACATTTTTGGTCCTTTGTGGCGCGTTAGGCGGCCTATTCAAATGAATAAAAAAAATATATAAGAATGTGGCGCTTGCTCAATATAAACAGTATAAAGTGTAACAGCTCCCAAAGTGACAATGCAATAATATTGAATACTAAATGTGCAGAGTATATAAATGCTGGTAGATCCAAAAAACGTTGCCAATCCCAAAATAAAGTGTTAATACAAAAACATGATCAGTCCAAAAAAAAAAAAAAAAAAAACAAGGATGGATAATTAAGTGCCTGTGCAAGAATATGTATATTCAAATGTGACATCAGTGCAAAATTCGGTTCATATAGTGATCAGCTTCCACCACCCGTCCACCAATGATGAGCCCCAGCCTCTTACCTCAAATTAAGACCCCTACACATCTAGTAGTGCGTCTGTTGAATACCTCGAATATCCAGGCTCTTTTCCTTGGAGCATCCAGCCAGATTGAGTATATTTTGGAAAGGAAACTCCACTGCAAATGCTATCCTCCTTAATATCCTTCACACTCCTGCATTAAAGGCTCACATGGAATTTAAAGAGATCTCCATAGTCCAGTATTCCAATAAAATTATTTATTATAGCAGCAGCAAACTTACATCTAAAAACAAGACAGACAATCAGCTTCACATGAATCAGAGACTTCTGGTCTTGGCCACGACCAGAAGTGACGTTACACGGCCCCTCCCGACATGTTGTGCCATAGATCACGTGACTTTATCAAGGGTTGAAAATCAAGGGTAAACTCTTTAAAAAGTCACGTGATCTGTGACGCAACATGCTGGGATGAGACGGGCGACGTCACTTCTGCTCGTGGCCGCGACCGGAAGTCTTGTTTTTAGATGCAAGTTTCCTGCTGCTATAATAAATCTATTTATTGAAATACTGCACTATGGAGATCTCTTTAAATTCCATGTGAGCCTTTAATGCAGGAGAGTGAAGGATATTAAGGAGGATAACATTTGCAGTGGAGTTTCCTTTCCAAAATATACTCAATCTGGCTGGATGCTCCAAGGAAAAGAGCCTGGATATTCAACAACAGAAGCGCTACTAGACCTATAGGGGTCTTAATTTGAGGTGAGAGGCTGAGACTCATCATTGGTGCACGGATGGTGGAAGCTGATCACCATATGAACTGAATTTTGCACTGGTGTCACAATAGAATATACATATTTTTGCACAAGCACTTTATTATCCATGCTTGTTTTTGTTTTTTGGACTGATCACATGTTTTGTATTAACACTTTATTTTGGGTTTAAAATCAGTTGTTGGGGATAAAAGTGGGGACCCATCTGTTGGTATGGTGTCTGATGGTTGGTTGTGGTCCAATAATAGTGATCAGGTTCTGGTAGACCTGTAAAAGTGTCTGAGGGCAATTGGGAATGTCAACAAGGCGTTGTCTTATGGCTGGGGGCATATATATTTAGCAAAATGGTGTCACAGACATAAGCGGGTTGGTTTATGGGGTTTCAAGGACTTATTGACAAATGACAACTGTAACGTTAAATCAGATTTTTATCGGTTATTCATTGTTATTTTGGTTACCGTATATACTCGAGTATAAACCAAGTTTTTCAGCATGTTTTTTTTGTGCTGAAAGTGCCCCCTAGGCTTATACTTGAGTGAAGCACTTTTCTGCAGCAGAGAATGACATTTTCCGAACCGACTTTGGGGGCCCGTATCTCGGGGCCACTTGCTGCTAGGAACCCCAAATTTGGTGTGCAAACCCTACTACAACATATCCAAAGATGGGGTTCCTAGCCCCAAGTGACACCGAGATACGGGGCCCCAAATTCAGTTCGGAAAATGTCATTCTCTGCTTCAGAAAAGTGCTTGACATTTTCTGAACCGACTTTGGGGCCCTGTATCTCGGGGCCACTTGGTGCTAGGAACCCCATTGGATATGTTGTAATGCTAGTTCCACTGGGTTTGCACACTAAATTTGGGGTTCCTAGCACCAAGTGGCCCCAAGATACGGGGCCCCAAATTCGGTCAACTGTGTCCATCTGCAGCAATATCATTTCGGGACCCTTTGGCTGCAGCTAGGGGGCATCTAGCAACCCTTAACTACCGAGTTTGAAGTTCGGGGGACCTATGGCAGCATATGGGCACAATGAGGCATGCAAATGGGCATTGTTGACACTCTTTTCCACTTACAGTAGCTGCGCATTTCTCACCCTAGGCTTATACTCGAGTTAATACGTTTTCCCAGTTTTTTGTGGTAAAATTAGGTGCCTTGGCTTATATTCGGGTCAGCTTATACTCGAGTATATGCAGTGTTTATTGGTATTTTGTCTAGTAAAAGGCCTTAAGGTCATTTAACTCCATTTCTCGAATTTAAGTGTTTTATTTCGGTCAAGTGGGAGTGGAGTTTTGGGGTATGCTAGTGTTTTGGGGGGTGGAGGTTGCCTCTGAACTAGTCATGAGAAGAACTAGGAACTAGAGTTTTTTCACCACCAATCATTTTCAGAGTTTCAGAGCACGCTGAATCCAATAGGCTAAAAAATTGTGTAAGGGCACTTGGAGCACCTGTTGTTAGCAAATTGCATTCTCTTATTTTAGATGACTATGAACCAATTTAAAAAGCTGAGAGAAGTACCGTCAAGGACAATTCAAAGTTCCCAATAAAATGAAATGTACATCATTTTCCAATGTACGGCTAAATCTGGCTGCTATGAGTGGCCTAAGAATGGAGAGATTTATAATTAAGGCCCAATATGCCTACCTTGATATAATTAAGTCCTGATAAATATTTAACATGGCCATTAAGGGTTTGATAAAGGCAAGCCACAATTGCTATTTTGGGTGTCACTTGTGAATATCAGTCAATGTTCTGAAGGACAATGACAAGTGCCTCAAGCTATATGAAGAGTTCATTTTATTATGTTGGAAAACCTCCCTACTAGCGGGTGCCAATTCCTCACTTTCCTTTGGAAGCGGGCAGGAAGTATCACGTGTCAATGTCATTGTTGAGCCAAGATAATGGCAGGTACTTTTGCAAAGATGGGGAGAAATCTATCCACTGTTGCCCAGCCTTAAAGGTGTCTACAGGTATAAGAGAGCATTTGCCCAATCTAACTGCTTACAGTTGTATAGTTATGGCATTTAAAGTCTGTAGGCCTCCTACATACAATTAAGAATACCCAGAAGGGCCTACAAACCCCTTTTGTATTATTTATTTAAAGTACAACTAAAAAGGAAAAACGTTTTTTTTAAGTTTTGGATAGAGCAGAAATGGATTAGAACATCTGTCTGTTTTTATTGCTGTCTGTGCCCCCGAGGGGAAATATTCCAATGGGGACACTAGTTCTGGTGACCTGGGGGTCCCCAAGGAATTTCTTTACTTTGCAGGGATTATCTGTCACTTCCTGTTTAGCTATGGGACAGGCAGTGAAGGAAATTTCCGCATTGGGACACATATAGCGAAAAAAAAACAGTCCGATGGGAGCTGTCATCGGATTTTCCGACCGTGTGTATGCCCAACGGTCTTTTTCTGTCGGAATTTCCGACGGACTTTGAATTGAGAACCAATTTTTCCGACGGAAAACCTTTCTATCGGAAAAAAAAAAAATTCTGACGCATGCTCGGAAACAATTCGACGCATGCTCGGAAGCATTAGTGCTGTCGAACGTGTTTTATGCCGCTGTGTTATTGACCGTCGGAATTTGGTGTGATCGTGTGTAGGCAACACAGCTTGAGCGGAATTCCGTCGGAATTCTGTCGGAAAAACCGTCAGAGTTTTTTCCGACGAGAATTCCGATCGTGTGTACGCGGCATTACACTATCCAAAATGAAAAAAAAATGTTTGCCTTTAGTTTAGTTTAGTTCTACTTTAATTATTTAATATTCCGGAGTCCTAAGTGACTAATAACTTCCTAAACCAAATACAAAAAAAATGTCAAACTGCCACTAAATCGACTACCAGCCTTTGTATACCCCTTCATTGCCAGGTCATTTTTAATTTTTCAGTGCTGTAATAGTTTGACTGACAATTACTGGATCATACAACACTGCATCCAAATTCATTTTATATAATTTTACTTGAGGACAGATCGAGCAAACTGATGTTCTGACTGTCGCTTTCCTTAAGGCCTTATAATACTCCCTAAATTGCTTTGTTTAGTTTATGACATGTATAGGGACGCAACACGTCAGGTGGGACTGCTGATGATATCGCACTGGCTGGGCCTCTACGAGGAAAAGAGAAGATACTGTGTTTGCTGGCTGTTATCTAGCAGCTGCCAGATCAGGGTGTATGATTTACCTGAGAGTACATTACCTACTGAATAAATGTGAGTTTTTTTAACATTTCTTATGGAGCAATATATGTTTAAATTGAGAGCACTATGGTATGCCTATTTCTGCTCCCAATGAGGGGGAGATTCAGGTTGGGCTGGAAAGCAGTGCAAGCAGGAGAGGAATGAAGTAGCTACTAAGAGGTGGTACATGCTGTATTGATCTCCTATAACTTAAAGCGGAGTTCCACCCAAAAGTGGAACTCTCGCTTATATGCTCCCCGCCTCCGCTGCCACATTTGCACATTTCAGGGGGGGGGGGGGAACAGGGGACCTGTTTTTGACAGGTCCCCTTCCCCACTTCCGGAGACGGGGCTACGGCCCCATCTTCTGGAAGTTCGGCCCCCCTCCTCCTTCCCCAGCCGCCGGGCCAATTAGAAAGCGCAGCGCAGTAGGGGCCAAAAGTCTTCACTGCCTGGTTCCCTTACCAGGAATGGCGGCGGCAGCAGCACCTGGAAGTCGATCTGAAGATCGGCTGGCATGCCGACTTTACAGGCTCCCTGGAAAGGTAAGTGCCCTAATATTAAAAGTCAGCAGCTACATTATTTGTAGCTGCTGACATTTAATTTTTTTCACCCAGACTGGACCTCCTCTTTAAAAGATTCAGTATATAAGGTGAGAGCAATACCATTAGCATGTGGAGAAAGCTGGATAAGGGCATTTCAAAATAATTATTTTTGTATGTTCACCTTCATTACACATTCATTATAAGTATTGGGACGCCTGCCTTTACACACAAATTAACTTTAGTGGCATCCCAGTCTTAGTCCATAGGGTTTAATATTGAGTTGGCACACTCTATGCAGCTATAACAGCTTCAACTCTTCTGGGAAGGCTGTCCACAAGATTTAGAAGTGTGTCTATGGGAATGTTTGACCATTCTTCCAGAAGTGCATTTGGTTAAACACTGATGTTAGATGAAAACGCCTGGCTCGCAGTCTCTGCTCTAATTCATCCCAAAGGTGTGCAGGCCAGTCAAGTTCCTCCACCCCAAACTTGCTCATCCATGTCTTTATGGACCTTGCTTTGTGCACTAGTCCAAAATCATTTGGTGGAGGGGGGATTATGATGTGGGGTTGTTTTTAGGGGTTGGGCTTGGCCCCTTAGTTCCAGTGATGGGAACTCTTAATGCATCAGCATACCAAGACATTTTGGACAATTTCAGGCGCCCAACTTTGTGGGAACAGTTTGGGGATGGCCCCTCCCTGTTCCAACATGACTGTGCACCAGTGCACAAACAAGGTCCATAAAGACATGGATGAGTGAGTTTGGGTTGGAGGAACTTGACTGGCCTGACCGCAACCCGATAGAACATCTTTGGGATTAATTAGAGATCTTGTGATTTATTAGCACCTATGATTCTTGTTTGGTGAGTAATTTAAGGTGCAAATAGGGCTTTTTGGGTAAAGAAAGAGAGAGCACTGCATTTAATAATTTATGTTGATGTATAGAGTGCAGCAGTCAGAGTGCAGGGGCCATGACTATGTTTTGCATACAGTTTCTTAGATTTAAGTGGTCAGGATATAGTGCCCCCTTATGCTGTCAATTGGTAGTGTGTGACACATTTAAATGTTGGTGGTCATTGGTGTGTGTACTCCCTGAAATGTTTGGTGATCAGTGGTGAGTGCCGCATAACTGTGGTCAGTGGTGTTTTTTGTCCATGACATTGGTGATCAGTGTACCCCCATTATGGTCAATATGCCCCCCTTACTCTGTGTAGCCCCTTGATGCTCAGTGTGCTCTCCTTTTGTAGATGGTCAGTGAGAGCAATGTAACGTACAATTATAAATTTGCAGAGAAACAATCTGCAGCATAGGAAAAGGAGGGTTTGTTAACATTTTGTGACTGCTGTGATTGGTTCACAGTGATCACAAGGTACAGGACCTTTGTGACTGGCTCTGTACATTTTGCCTGTGAAGCTGTACACAGAGCTCTGTTTGTAAACTGTGTACCTCAACACTGTTTTTTTTTTTTTTTCACTATAGAATGGTATTGAGGTGGTTAATAAGAATGACTGTTCAGGATTTGTATCTTGCATGCATTACCAGCCTCTTTAGGCTGCATTCTCAATGTGTACAGATCACAGCTCACACAATGGCTGCTGGTTCCCTAATAAACTAATAGGCTCTGGCCTCTAAGTATACTTTCAGCTCAAAAAATGACTACCTCGTTGATGTCATTGTCTCCAATTAAACCTAATTCCTTTTAAAAAAAAATGAAAAATTAAACAACACATAAAATGGGTACACTTTGCGGCTGGTGCGCTTTAAGAAATTAAGCGTTAACTTTAAACACTATAAACTAAAAAAAAACAAAGCCCAAAGTCCCCGTTCTGGTGCAGCCATTTATCATCGCTACGACTCTTGTAATAAAATACGAGGAATCTTCTGGATTTAGTCGAGCTATATAATACAGAATTCTGGCAATATGGAGCCATGATTTCACGGGCTGCTGCGTTTTCTACGGCTCTGCTCCCCCCTTTCCTCCTCCCGGGCTCTCTCCCTTGTAAGCTGTGTGCCTTGGCCTTGCAGGGGAAGGTATGAAATATTACAGAGAGGCAATATGAAGTGCTCCCCAAGGCTTTGCTCCTGATGGCACGTGTAGAGACATATAAAAAACAAACACTATCAGTAACCTGTCGCCATGCCTTGCTCTGTGCCTGGAGTTTTCCTCCCTGCTGGGGCTGTTACTTACAATAGATCTCTCCCTGCACTAAGTACTGTGTATCTAGCACTAGCATTATAATGATTTATAAACCCCATTTCTGCTGTGAAACTAATATATCAAGGCGAGTTGGGAGGAGAGGAGACAAAAGCAGCTGCAGCAATATATTGAAGAGAAAGACAAAAAAAAAGTGGAAAAGAGGAGAAAAAACACACAATGATAAACCAGGAGGTGACAGGCAGGTACGGACGCTTGCTGCGGTTAACTTGGCGATGATAAATATTTAAATTTCAACGTCGCCTTTGCCATAGCAGGCATATAAAGTGAAATTAATTGCAAAAATGGATTTGAAAGCATCACATTCCTGAAGACGAGGGAATATTGCAGCCTTGGAGAAATGTTTATTTTTAATAGTACGTTTTTAGGTATATATGTGAGGATTATCTCAGAGTGTCTCTAAACCCAAGAACAAAAATGTAATATATTGCAGTTTAGCAGTCCTTAGATGTGGCTGCTGCATTAGTTTTCTTTTTTTCCTTTATGTTCATCTGGTGATCCCATCAGTAACACACTTCCTGTAACGGGGTGACAACGCTCACCCTCTGTACTGTATCTCTGGAAGAGCAGTGTTGTCACCTTGGTTAGACATGTGTTAAAAACGACATAACCACCTAGGTTTGGTTCACTGAATTAAATATACTTACTGTAAGTACTTCTCTTCTTCTTGCTTTCCCTTGGCTCTGATCCACTGTCAGTCTGCCGGTTATTACTTTATAAGTTTTGACTTGCTGAGCAGTCAAAACGTATAGGCAAAGTGTAGGTTCCCTTGCAGTACTGCCATTGCGTCCGGGAGCCCATGCTTGAGGGTTCTATCCGGACCCTTTTTTTCTGCCCATGTTAGATCTCGTTTTTAGGTTTTGGTTTGGCTGGTCTTGATGATTGTAGTTGGCTCCCAACCTATGCTGAGGACTCTCCCTAGAAAGGGCGCTAAATTTTTACCCCCCCCCCCCTCTTTTTTTGGCTTGCTTTTTACTCTGAGCACCCATTTATTGGATAGCTTCCATTTGCTGGTCACCCCTCTGTTTCTTCTGACCCCTACAGTATATTTTTTGTGCATTTCAACACACTTTAAATTATAAAGAGTATGTGCATTTTACACCCATCATGTTGTTTCTTGTCTTCTATGAGATAATGGCTTTTGAAAAAAGTGGATCCTCAAGAAGCTCTCATCTTTGGGCAAAACCCATCGATCCAGCTCCATAAACCTTCTGAGATTTATCCCTATGTGGAATTGTGTACTGTATGTCAATGTGTAAAACATAATATGCCTTCCAGAGGATCTGCACCTCTCTTGATTTTAAGGTTTTGTATAAATAAAATGTATTGATTTTATTAGGACTATTTTTGCTGGGCACATTAAAATACCCATCTCCCATGAACCCCTCTGCTAAAAGAGATTCATGGAAAATACAGGTTCACTTTAAGGGTGGTCAGAAGGTGCCTACATGATTTCTGCTATCTATGGCTAGCTTTAGGCTACAAATGCTCCTCTTTGCTATAGTTGAAGCAGAAATTTACTCCCTCAATGC
The DNA here is from genome assembly GCA_028564925.1 of Lithobates sylvaticus. Lineage (NCBI taxonomy): Eukaryota > Metazoa > Chordata > Amphibia > Anura > Ranidae > Lithobates > Lithobates sylvaticus. The sequence goes on from CM053033.1 coordinate 109,560,288, forward strand.
TAGCCATAGTAAATAAATAGGAAGGTATGTTATATTTATTGTTTTCATTTTTTTTTTTTTACATTTCTTTAGTTGCTTCCTGGCCTAGGTCGAATTGATGTCATACATCCCAGGAGTCTTCATGGGCACTTTTTTTTTCTCATGTGGAGGAGGGGCCTGCTCAGCTAAGCACGCCCCTTCTGCCTGCACGCCTGACCTTTTCTAGGGAGTCATCACAGTAAGGGCAGATGGATTCCAGAAAGCTACATGAGTAATCTGCCCTTACTCAAGATGGTTGCAGCTAGAAATGCTTGGGGGGGGGGGGTTTTTTTCAAAGTGATTTCTCAACAGAATAAATCATGGAAACATGGATGGATGGGTGTGTGAGTTTGCGTTGTATATTAAACAGGAATGAAGTAGCATTATCAGTTTGTGGTGGTCCGATACAGTTAGGTTCCACTTTAAAGTGGACCATCCATAAACCCCCCGAATACAAATAGCTTGTGTCACCCACACCTCCCACAAGTGATTAATCTTGCTTCCACACAAAATTGTGTGCATTTGGTCACTATTACATGCTATCTGTTGTAGCACTATACAGAATTAATTTCTGCATTCATCGAGCAAGCAGTCGCTACTCATAGCTATTATTTGAAAACAATATTATAGCCAAAACTGAGCTAATAAAATCACTGATGTAGTTTAAGGGTCCTTTTACATGGGTGGTTTGCGTTCCGATCAGTAGAAATTATACACTTTCTGATCAGAGCAGAGTAGGACAGATGACAGGTCCATGTCCGCTCAGTTCCTGCAGAGTTGATATGGACAGACCCCACTCTGCTCTATGGGTATGTGGGAGTAAACGGAATCTGCTGTCCGTTTACACCTGACTGCCCTTGAACCGGTCCTCCCAAATGGAAGAGAATTAGCAGAGAATCTGTGCTTACAGATCCTTCCTTTATCGGAGTAGAAGAGGGCAGATGACAGGTCCGTGTTCGCTCAGTTCCTGCAGAGCGGACATGGACAGAACCCACACTGCTCTATGGGCATCTGTGAGTAAATAAAATCTGCTGTCTGTTTACACCTGACTGCCCTTGAATCGGTCATCCCAAACGAACCCGCCAATCCATGGGAATGCGTGAACCTGATGGGATCACTTGTGTGAAAGGACCCTGAAAAAAAATTTTGGGGTCCAAAGTCTCTACGAAATGCAGAAGTACTTTTTAGCAGCTTAACCACGCTACTGCAGCTTCTAGCGAATAATTGCTGGGAATAGAAACAGATTGCCAAACAGATGGAACAAATGACTTCCTGTGATGTGACCTACTGTACACAAGTAACATATAGTAACAATGCATTGAACAAGGCTCCAATTTTATTTGAGCAATCACTAAATACTATTTGTGTAGCTCAAACAGAGTGCGAAGGAACTGTGTTGTGAGCCCAAAGAGGAAGTTAGGAGCACAGTGGACTTCAACAGGTACACATTGGACAAATGGTATTTTTATATACTTGCAGCAATTTTAAAGGGATAAAACCTGGGGAAATGTGCACGTTTTTTTTTTAGATGTAATGAATATGTTTTTTTTTTATTTTGTCCAGACATAAACTTTAATGTTTCTAGTCAAGAAATTAATGTGAAAGTACAAGGTAAACAGGTATGTCCAAGACGCTATAGTTGGGCACATGGAGACAAGAAAGGAAACTTAAATGAACATGGAAGCCATTAAAAACAAAATCTTGTGAAGTATCAATCCGAAATGTTAAAAGAAGCCTGGCTGCCAAGAAAAAGGACCCACACAGGTCTTGAAACTACTGCTAAAATCCAGGGTTACCGCAAGACTTGGTGCAAGTTCACAAGCCCCAAATCCCTATCTATATGCATTGTTCACAATAAAAACAGCACCTCTAAAGGCCAGTATGTCAAACAAATATAGAAAATGGAAGCTATCCAAACTCCATTTTAAAAAAGCAAAACAATGTGATAGCTGAAAAGGTCCATTTAGGCCTCGTCGCTAACAGCATTAATAATGTGTTAGGTCAAGACTTGTTAGCAGAAGCAGAAAAAAATAAAAAAAAGCTTTTTTTCTAAAAGGGCCTGTGCTCAGCGTTCCAGAAATACAACTGATTCCCCAGGTGGCCTAATTTGTAATCTTGCCGGTTCTTAAATGCCAGAACAATAAAGCAAAGTCTATTGTTAGCTCAAAAGAGCCAGGTGATTTGCATCTGGTCATGGGTTACTGTTTGTCTGCTGCCTTCATTTAGGCTGAGCTTGCTGGATCATCGCATAGAAGATACCCTCCTCCCATGGGTAATTGGGGGGAAAAGACCCCACCTCTCGTCTCGTGAAATCGTAGGTTATTCCTTCCCGAACTCATAAAACAGCTGCACTCGGCTAAATTGGTTTGCAAGATAAACCCTGATAATTTATTATACCTCTTAATTCGCATAAACTTACACGTATATTATTTTATTCATTCTTCAGCAGAGGAGACGCTGTTTGGCAAGCCAGTCCTTCCTCGTAACCTACTTATTAGCATCATAATTTATGACCACGCACTGCTATATACAAGAGAAAAAAAGGGGGAAAAGAACACTAGAAGCCAAAGATAAGAACAATAAAACTGAAACAAAAAGAACATTCATCAATTTAAGGTAGACAATAGAGACTTCTAGTTACGAAAAGTTTCTTTTTTTTTCTCAGAATGAAATAATGGAAGTCAAAATAAAGCCTTCAGTTCTCACAGACATGTGATGGCATGATAATTGTTGGGAAGTTCTATAACCGCTGTAAAATGTCTTGCCCATTTATCCAAAAGTGTATTCTTATGCGTGCTACAGAAACCCCTGATGGATATTATTTTTCAAACCATCTTACAAACCTCTCCCCCGAGTGCCAATGACGTCTGTTGTGGTCTGTAGAGCTCCATAAATATTTTGACGACTGTCTGATCTTACCAGTATCTGCAGGAGTGGATAGTAATCTAAACCCTATGGTTGCATTGAAGGTGCCTGGTAAACAGAAAACCTAGATGCATGAAAAATGGTTGCAAAGTTGAATCTTCAAGATTGCATCCTTATGGACAAACATAAAAGACCTAATCATTTTGCAGCAAACACGGATTTCTGTATGTCATATGGGAAAGGTTTAAAATAACTGGTCATATAAGCATTCAGTGCCTTGAAAAAGTATTCATACCTCTTGAAATTTTCCACATTTTGTCATGTTACAACCAAAAACGTAAATATATTTTATTGGAATTTTATGTAATAGACCAACACAGCGGCACATAATTGTGAAGTGGCAGGAAAATGATAAATGGTTTTCAATTTTTTTTCTAAAATCTTATTCATTAGTAAATAGTGTCCACCTGTGTTTAATTTATGTGTAAATTCTGTGAAACCCTCTGAGGTTTGTTAAAGAACCTTAGAGAACAAACAGCATCACGAAGGAACACACCAGACAGGTCAGGGATAAAGTTGTGGAGAAGTTTAAAGCAGGGTTAGGTTATAAAAAATATCCCAAGCTTTGAACATCTCACAGAGCACTGTTCAATCTATCAACCAGAAAATGGAAAGAGTATGGCACAAATGAAACCTACCAAGACATGGCCATCCACCTACACTAAGAGGCCGGGCAAGGAGAGCATTATTTAGAGAAGCAGCCAATAGACTCTTGGTAACTCTGGAGGAGCTGCAGAGATCCACAGCTTAGGTAGGGGAATCTGTCCACAGGACAACAATTAGTCGTGCACTCCACAAATCTGGCCTTCATGGAAGAGTGGCAAGAAGAAAGACATTGTTGAAAGAAAGCCATAAGAAGTCCCGTTTGCAGTTTGCGAGAAGCCATGTGGGGAACACAGCAAACATATGGAAGAAGGTGTCTGGTCAGATGAGACCAAAATGTAACTTTTTGGCATAAAAGCGAAAAGCTTTGTGTGGCGGAAAACTAACACTGCACATCACCCTGAACACACTATCCCCACCGTGAAACATGGTGGTGGTAGCATCATGTTGTTGGGATGCTTTTCTTCAGCAGGAACAGGGAAACTGGCCAGAGTTGATGGGAAGATGGATGGAGCCAAATACAGGGCAATCTTAGAAGAAAACCTGTTAGAGTCTGCAAAAGACTTGAGACTGGGGTGAAGGTTCACCTTCCAGTAGGACAACAACCCTAAACATACAGACAGAGCTACAATGGAATGGTTTAGATCAAAGCATATTCATGTGTTAGAATGGCCAAGACAAAGTCCAGACCTAAATATAATTGAAAATCTGTGGCAAGACTTGAAAATTGCTGTTCATAGATGCTCTTAATCCAATCTGACAGAGCTCGAGCTATTTTGCAAAGAAGAATGGGCAAACGTGTCAATCTCAAAGCTGGTAGAGACAGCCCCAAAAAGACTTGCAGCTGTAATTGCAGCGAAAGGTGGTTCTACAAAGTATTGCCTCGGGGGGAATACAAATGCCGCCACACTTTCCACATATTTATTTATAAAAAATGTGTAAAACCATTTATCATTTTCCTTCCACTTCACAATTATGTGCCACTTTGTGTTGGTCTATCAATAAAATCCCAATAAAATACATTTACATTTTTGGTAGTAATATGACAAAATGTGGAAAATCTCAAGGGTATGAATACTTTTTCAAGGCACTGTACACTGATAGCTGTGGTCACACTATGCACCATATCACATTTCCGATCTTGACTATTCGATAACTACCGTAGTTGGGTATCAATCAACTTTCAAAGAATTTGCACTGAAAAGTAAAGATTATTATGACACATAGAAGCTAAAGCAGCTCTGTCAGATATTTGACCCACAAAGGCTGCTATGGACATTAGAGGGTGGTTGGCAGAGAGATTACAGAGACAGAAAGGGGTTCTGGGTAGGATAATAGTTTAACAGTTTAACTGATTGACAGTTAACATTGACATTGACATTGAGAAGAACTTCAATTAATACACAGAAGCCATTCCATTGGAATTGTTGATACAATACAGGCAGTCTCCGGATTATGAACAAGATTCTGTAGGTTTGGACTTAAGTTGAATTTGTTCTTTAAGTTAGAACAGGTACATTTTTTAAGTGTGACTCCAGCCAAAAAAATATTTTTAAGTTTTGGATATAATAGGGAAGGGTTACCACCCCTGTAATGTTTGTTTTGCTCTCTGTGTCCCTGGTCAGAAGATTTATTCTCACTTTCTGTCGCTGTGACAATTTGATTTTGAAAATTTTGGGTTGTCGTAGAAACAAGGATTGGTGATAAAGCTTTGTTGGAGACACTAGCTAAAAGAGACCCGGATGGGTAGTTACATTCAGGACCAAGCAGCATAAATTACAAAAAAAAAAAAAGACTTTATAGACCAACTATTAACATTACAATATGTAATAGGTGGAAACTAGGGCATACTACCAATAGTAGTGGGCACAGATTAATGGCCTCAGACAGTGCCAATGCAGCAGACATAGCCGGGATTATTATATCTCACCAGTTCCACAAGTTTCGGATGCTTCTGGCCATATAGTGATGTGAGATTTGCTGACAGGTCTGCCGGACAGTAGATGGCAGCATGCAAAAGGGAGAAAGCTGGCCCCCTGTGGTTTCCAGGACCAGCGCGGAGTGCAAGCAGCCGATAGTGATGTCACACTGCCTCCGTTCATAAGTAAGAGTCATATGTAAGTTGGATGTTTGTAACTCAGAGACTGCCTGTACTGGCACAGCCTATCTTGGTGAATTTAAAGCTTTGAACAACTGTGCTATCCCCCTGGTTTACTACAGGGGCATGAAGGTTGTGGCTGAGCCTCTGACCATTAGGCTTCTGCCTAAGTAGCCTTGTGGAAGATCTTGCTCTGGGAATTGGTCGCAATCTGTGACATTGGTGTTGACTTACTAAAGGCAAATAGACTGTACAATTTGCAAGTGCACTTGCACTTATTTTCCCCAGAGCTTAGTGAATGTTGTAAAGTTTCGCTTTGTAATGAATACTCAATCGGGTGAAGGAGAATAAAAAATAAAACAATAAAATTATCAGGTCGATCACTTCAACCCCCCGACAAGCCTTGGACAAATGGCATGTAGTAATCTCGTTAGACATTAGATGAGCTCTCTTTAGTTTTTTGGAATAACCAATAATAGGAACTACTGTGAATGTAGAGAGTGTTGAAGTTGTCACTCATCTGTTGCCCAGTGTAATAAAGTGAAGGCTTTCTTGAGTGATCCTTAAGCTTTATGCCACACGTCCATACATGATTGATGCACAGGACCAACCAACAGGCTGATCTGCCAGGGAGACCAGTGAAAGTAAATGGAGCTGCAACATCATTTTGATTCCTTAATGTGCACTTGTGTTTTTTGAGCCATTAGGCTCCATGGACTTTTCTGACATTAGCTTTAGGGCAGGCTCTTTTAATCCTTGTTTGTATAGGCCTTAAAAAGCTCCATGTAAAACCTCCCAATGCACACAAACAGGGTTAGAATCACCCAATTAACAAATAAAAGTAATGTAATAGGGTGCAGTGCTATGACATTGATAGTTTACGAACATCTACCAGGTCTTGAGGTGCTGCTTGCCACAAGCCTGGTTATGTTCAAAGATCTCCAGAGGAGATATCCACTAAATAGGATACAATACAACACCGAATGTCTAGTGTAATGTATTCTGCTTGATTCAACTGGGCCTTGCACCTGTCTATAAGCTAATTAGTATTTGCATATCTATTTAGAGCATTATGCAATAAATATCACTAAGAGGATTATTATCCTTTTGTCATAAAACACCAGAGATTAGAGAACATTTAACCATTCACACCAACCACAGCCCCCAATAGAGCTTAAGATGGCCATACAAAAAGAATCAATGAAGGGGTAAAAAAAAATTATATTATACAAGAGTCACAACATTCTTGGCACAAAAAAAAAAACATACGACAGAAACAGAAGATATTGTTTAAAATGAAATTTCTACTTGTTGGAAAGTAGTTCTCTACAGGGGATTGTGTTTGAGAAATGGTATAAATGCAAACAACTGTTTAAAGCTGGCTATACTGTACATGATTCATTTTTTTTTTCAATCAGCCAGAGGGCTGAAAAAAAAACAAATGGATTCCCCCATCCACACAAGGAATGTGGATGGAAGAATCCTCCTCGTTACTGTATTCTGATAGCGGGGACTCCCCCGCTGTCAGAACACACTGATCAGTGCTGCAGCTGATTGGCTGCAGCTGCTGATTGAATGAAAGGCATCCAGCAGTCTTGTTGAACAGAAGTCAATCATAAGATCAACTTCTGTTAAGTGGGAATCCAAATTCGTCCAGTTCTTGCTGAAGCTGGCCATAGTTGGATCGAAATTCAGCCAGTTCAGCAGGAACCGGCAAATTTCGATGAAATTAAGGCTGGCCATAGATGGTTCAAATCTCGGCCGGTTCAGCGGGAACCAGGCGAGATTCGAACCGTGACTGGGCAGGCTGAATGTACCAAGTTGATTGGGTACAACCGGCCTGCCGGATTCACTTGCGATTATCACTAGAGGCTGCTATAGCAATAGTAACTGTCTTCTCCCAGCAGGGACAATTGCTTTGCAGAAGGTATTCTCTATTAGCACTGTCTGTGTTGATGGGGGAATCATGCAAATTTCTTTCCTGCAAAAAATAAATTTGCACCGTCTATGGCCTGCCTGAGGCCATCTTCAGTACATCTACAATCTTTGCCACACCTCCATGCAAGCCGTGTGCTGGCCTTTACTAATAGCTGACAAAAACACTTGATGTCCCAGCAACTGGAGGAATCCACTTAAAAAAGTGTAGGAGTAGACAGCACTGTGAGCGGGTAAGCAGACTCTATTGGTGCTGGGATGCAGCCAGTACATCAGGAACTGCTGACAGCCATTTGAATAGGGCTGCTGCCAGCGCACTATAAGCACCCTGGTGCCCAACAGGTGGTGTGTATCCAAGGACGCAAAGAACTGCATGTTGGGCACCAGGGCCATAATGCGTGTTAAGACTACAAAACACCCTTTTCTTTCCTTTCCCAATAATATCAGGGGGAGGTGTTGTGTATTGCATAGGGATCTGGGCAGGGCTAATATTATAAGTGTTCCTTCCCTTCTCCTTGGCAACACTTCACCAATATATGAATGCAACAAATAAATCCATGATCAGCCCAAGTGTCTAAAGTGAAAAGTGCTCAATCATTGGATAGCCATGACCTCTTATGCAGTAAGTAGGTCACAGTATGCATTTTATATACAAAAATAACTCCCCTGCTTCACTGCTTCCACTGTCATGTGCCCATGGGGTCCTAGTATCCTTCCACAGTTCCTCTCAAAATCATAAAGCCAACACAGATCAGTAGGAGAAAACTCATAGTGCAGTATTTAAGTAAAGTGCATACAAATAAAACAGAGTAGCCCACTCACACTAAATTGTGCCAGACGGGCACTGAATATAATCAGCCGCTAACAGTATCAGGAAGAAGACGCAGCTGATCCGCTGACTCCTGAAGCTTTTTTGCATTCTAGTTGCCAGAAGTGACAACCGGACATCCTGCCACTCTGCGTTTTGTCAGATGATGTCTTCAGGAAGCTGCCATATTACTTGAGGGTTACATATCCACTGTCACTCCCTGATTGGTTCCAGCTTTTACAGTTAATTGATTATATTGATATTATATCGGATTATTAAAATGCCTAAAATTCAATACAGAGGTGTACTAAAGGTGACATTGCAAAATAAACATTATTAAATGACATTCGACTATAAAACCATATGAAAAAAGTGTGCCCCGTATGAACCCTCAATGCATTTCCTGCTTAAACCACAGCACATCATAAAAAAAGCTATCCCCATAAATTACACTATTATAATAAAAAGTTAAAATGCCAAGTCTAATTCATTCACAATTGCAAAAAAAGTGCTATTGGGGAGCAAGTTAGGGAGGCAGCTGGGTAATGTATTTTGTTATTGCTTGGTTTATTTTGCACTTATATATAAAAGTGCTTTTAACAGTATATAAAACTAATCAAAAAGAAAAAGTAAGAGAAGTTCATAGTTATGGTTTACATACATTTTAATGCTCACTACCTTTGGTGGAAGTGAAGTGGGCCTTTCAGTGGTTTCTTTTGGTTGAACATAATGTAGGAATGATCTTGTTCATATCCAACTTCTAACCACTTGGCTGATCCACAAAGCCCTAGGCTGAGGGTACCAATATGGCTCTCTTATACCTAAAGAGATATTCTCACTATGGCTGCTAGATTAATACATAATTGCAAAAGTATGGAAAAAAAAAAGAAAAAACTTGAAGTACTTAAGCCTTACTTTATTCTCAAGGAGGTATTTTCATTAACTTTATTTTTTTCCATTATAATAAAAAAAAATCCTAAAACTTATCTGGTGTTATTAAATATTAGTTTGAGCACAAGCGGGACCTTTTCCGACTTGAGGAATGAAGTGGCTTCTAGCAAAATGATCTTTAATTACCTGCATTGCATCTCATTAAAAAAAGCAGGTCATCCTTGATTAAAAAAAAAAAAAAAAATTGGCCACGTGAGGCGACAATGATATCTAAATGCAGTTTTGTCTGACAGTGGGACATATTATAAAAATCTAATGGTATCTTGCCATATTTCAGTAAGTTCTGTATATATAATAGTTGTAATCTGAGCAGTTTATAGGCAACACAGAACTTACAAAACTATTATGGAGGTGCAGTACAGAAAAAATAAATAATCATTCTGTTTGTCATCTCCATCAGATAGAATGGGCAGTTGCTCTTTATTTCTGCTTCCTTTTAAGCTTTATTAAAGTGTCAGTCTACCCAAAATATTTTTGGTGTGTCCAAACTATGTATCTCTACATAGTTTGCGCCAAAGGGTGTCCCTCTTTGTCACTCTTTGTCAATGGCCAAGTGTGGAGGGGAAGGACTTGGACAGGTTTGAAACCCTTGTCCTATAACAATTGTTTTTCCTCTCGTAAGTTGGCACTGGAAGTGTCTACTGTGCCCATCTCTGCTTCTGTCCAACCTAAACATGAACAACCATATGTTTTTAGGGTCCTGGCAGCCAGTACTGATGCTTTGAGACCATCTGCACACGTGACCACCCTCTAATGACTGTGGTGGCCTTTACATACACCAGGTGGCCAGAGGTCCTTACCCCCAAAACATGGACAATATGGAGCATATAGTCACTTCCTTAATATTAAGGACCCATTCACACCTGTCTGTTTACTTGCAGCAAATTGCATATGTTTTACTATATGACAATGTGTTTAAATAGAGGTCCCTTCCCATTAACATACATATGCAGCAACAGGGAGGGGGATTATACTGGGTACAGAATTAACTGGGGAGGGGGGGGGGCACTTTGTTAACTACCTGGGGGTGGGGCTTGTACTGGGCACAGAATTAACTGGGGATGGCAACTGGGGGTGAACTGTACACATAGTTAATTGGGGGTGGGGGAGATTGTACTGGGTACAGACTACAGAGTTAACTGGGGGGATAATATACTGGGCACAGAATGACCTCTGGGAGGGTGAGTTGTACTTGACACTTAGTTAGCTACCTGGGGGATTATACTGGGCACAGAATTAACTGGGGGGGGGGGGGTGTACTGGGCACAGACACTGACATCAGGCGGAGGGGGCATTGTACTTGTGGACAGACCAATTTTGAGGGGGATTATTTTACTGGGGGACAGACTGACCTGATGTGGGGAAATTGTACTGGGGGACAGTCTGATCTGGAGGAGGATATTGTACTAGTGGACATATTGACCTGAGGGCGATATTGTGCTGGTGGACAGACTGATCTGGGGGGAATAGTGTACTGGGGGACAGACTGAACTTGGGGGAGGATTGTAATCTGGCCAGGCAATGTCATGGCAGGAGGGATTCCATTCCATCCACCTGATTGGTGTGGATGGAGGAATCTAATGTCTACGACCAGCTTAACAGACTATATTGTACATTACAGACATCTGACCAAAGTGTTTGTTGTCTCAACACTTGCTGGTTGCTAAGCAGTTTCTGACTATTTAAATGAAGTTCTTCTAAAAGGTAGGCTCAGATAAAGTGTTAGCTCTCTGTCCATTTCCAGTATACACAAAATCATAGGTAATGGCATTTTTTTCACTTTTAAAAGAATGATTGTGCTGAGGTTTCTACAGGTCTGTGAGATTCTTACTTTTGAAACACCAATCTAAGAATAGTTTATGAGTTCAAAAAGGCGTTTTATTTAACCACTCTTCTTTAGGCCCCTCCCACTGTTAACACCCACCATTCACTGCAGCACACTTTGCGAACCGCATTACTGCTCTACTTTCTTCAGCCACCCAATGGTGTCTCAAGTCTTTTTATTAGAATCGCAACAACCCTGCCACAATGGAAACCATGCCCACTCTTCACCACAGCACACTAAGCATGCTCCAACATATGATCTTGCATACAGGCCCACTGATTTCATAAAACGCCCCTGGGTGTAGAAGGAACACCAGAGCCAGAAAGACATGAGACCAAATTCTGGTTATTTAGCTACCATAGCATTTTTTTTAACCATAGCTTGCCATCACTTTCCAGTTATGGTGCCCCCAAATCTTCCACACTTTAGACTTGGATGAACTGATCGCCAGCTATTAGGCACTAAAATATGAGATAGATAAATATCTGATCCAGCTAAATTAACCAAATTGTGTAATGTTTTATGGTCATAGAAAGAATTAAAGTGAATATGTCATTGACTAAAGCTATTGCAGCTGCCTGCAGTTACACCTGAATCCCTCACCCATTTGGACCGGCACAAGTCCAGCACATTCTTCTAGTATCTATGCTTGCCCGCTCCCTCCTGCCTTATCCCATCACTTGATGGCTCACTGTGGGAGACTGGATGGGGCAGGCAAGATTTAAAAATTTTAGTGTCAAAGTCACTTTACGTCTAGCCAAAGAAATAAGAAGATCCAATTGGCAAAATTTTTTTGTTATAAAATGATCTTTCTGGAAGCATGCATGATTATTTTGATCAAATGTGCATGTCTATGCAAAAACATCTGACTCTGGTAATAATGAAATAAGATACATTTCAAACAACTGATTTTCTTCCCTGAATATCAGTCTTCCAGGGGTTGTCTACCTAGGCCGCAGTGCATCCACAGACATACAATTGTTCTTCATTAAGGGCTTGATCACCTGATCCATGATGATCTTCTCTGTGGGTAGTCTAATGCGGCGTACACACGAAGGGACAATCCCGCGGGATTATCCTCTGGACTGAAGTCCAGCGGATAATCCCCTCGTGTGTGGGCGCCGGCGGACTTTTTGGCGCCAAAGTACGGCGGACTAAAGTTTGAAGTTTTGTTTTCAAATTATCCGCTGGACTTGGCAGTCCAGCGGATAATCCCGCCGTTAGTGGGCAAGTCCGCGGGACTTTTGAAATGAACGGACTTGCCGCTCATCGGCAAGTCCGTTCATTTAGCACGTGACTTCAGGTTACGTAGCTAGCGTAGGCAGTAAATGCCGCCGCGCTAGCTCCGTGACCTGGCATGGATTTAAAGGGACTCCCCACGCCGAAAAAAAACGGCGTGGGGGTTCCCCCCAAATCCATGTCAGACCCTCATCCGACCACGCAGCCTGGCAGGCCAGGAAAGGGGTGGGGACGAACGAGCGCCCCCCCCCCTCCTGAGCCGTACCAGGCCGCGTGCCCTCAACATGGGGGGTGCCCTGGGGAAAGGGGGGCCGTGCGGCCCCCCCCACCCCAAAGCACCTTGTCCCCATGTTGATGAGGACAAGGGCCTCTTCCCGACAACCCTGGCCGTTGGTTGTCGGGGTCTGCGGGCGGGGGCTTATCGGAATCTGGGAGCCCCCTTTAATAAGGGGCCCCCCAGATACCGGCCCCCCACCCTATGTGAATGAGTATGGGGTACGATGTACCCCTACCCATTCACCTAAGGTGTAAAATGTAAAGTAAAAAAAAACACCCACACTTTTGAAAAAATAGTTTATTGCACTGCTCCGGGGGTCTTCTTCCGTCTTGGGGGTCTTCTCGCCGGACTCCCCCGCCATTTACCAAGCTCTTTTACCGAGCGAGGGGAGTCCGGCTACCTTCTTCGTCGTCGCCGCCGTCGTCTGGGGGTCTCGATCCGCCTTCGGGGGTCTTCCGGGGGTCTCTTCTGTTCTTGCGGCGGTCGTCGTCTTCCGCGCCGCCGGCGCCTTGTCCTTCTTCTTGTCCTTCTTGTTCTTCTTCTTCTTCCGATGTTGACCCGTCGCTGTCTCTGCCCGGAATGCCTGTGCCGATCTGCGCTCGGACTTATATAGGGACATGGGGGACAGGGTCACATGTTCATGTCACATGGTGACCCCGCCCCCTTGCGATGTCACAGTCCCAGCATCCTCCGGGACTGTGACAACACAAGGGGGCGGGTCACCATGTGACATGTGCATGTGACCCTGTCCCCCATGTCCCTATATAAGTCCGAGCGCAGATCAGCACAGGCATTCCGGGCAGAGACAGCGACGGTCAACATCGGAAGAAGAAGAAGAACAAGAAGGACAAGAAGAAGGACAAGGCGCCGGCGGCGCGGAAGACGACGACCGCCGCAAGAACAGAAGAGACCCCCGGAAGACCCCCGAAGGCGGATCGAGACCCCCAGACGACGGCGGCGACGACGAAGAAGGTAGCCGGACTCCCCTCGCTCGGTAAAAGAGCTTGGTAAATGGCGGGGGAGTCCGGCGAGAAGACCCCCAAGACGGAAGAAGACCCCCGGAGCAGTGCAATAAATATTTTTTCAAAAGTGTGGTTTTTTTTTTACTTTACATTTTACACCTTAGGTGAATGGGTAGGGGTACATCGTACCCCATACTCATTCACATAGGGTGGGGGGCCGGTATCTGGGGGCCCCTTATAAAAGGGGGCTCCCAGATTCCGATAAGCCCCCGCCCGCAAACCCCGACAACCAACGGCCAGGGTTGTCGGGAAGAGGCCCTTGTCCTCATCAACAGGGGGACAAGGTGCTTTGGGGTGGGGGGGCCGCACGGCCCCCCTTTCCCCAGGGCACCCCCCATGTTGAGGGCACGCGGCCTGGTACGGCTCAGGAGGGGGGGGGCGCTCGTTCGTCCCCACCCCTTTCCTGGCCTGCCAGGCTGCGTGCTCGGATAAGGGTCTGACATGGATTTGGGGGGAACCCCCACGCCGTTTTTTCGGCGTGGGGATTCCCTTTAAATCCATGCCAGGTCACGGAGCTAGCGCGGCGGCATTTACTGCCTACGCTAGCTACGTAACCTGAAGTTACGTTCGAAATGAACGGACTGCTCCGTGAGTGGGCAAGTCCGTTCATTTTCAAAAGTCCCGCGGACTTTTTGGCGGCGGATTATCCGCTGGAGAAGTCCGTGCGTGTGTGGGCAAGTCCACACCCTCGGAAAGTCCAGCGGACCTAGCCGGAAAGTCCCGCGGGATTGTCCGCTGGACTTGGTCCGCCGGCAAAAGTCCCTACGTGTGTACGAGGCATTAGAATAATTCCTTGACAGGTGTAAAGTAAACATTACGAGAATACTTTTTTTAAAGCAACTAATAAGAACAAATACTTTAGTATGTTAAAATAAAATGACTGAATAAGGTACCACACCAAGTTGTAAAAATAAATAATAAAAAAAAAAAACAAGGTCAGCGAGCAGGGATATTAATTTTCCTGACCTAATTTTAGTTTATTTCAGGCCTGAGCTGGCTGGAGTAAACTAATTAGATCCTTCCCACTGTCTTAATTCCATGTGCTGGCTGTGTATCAGCATCACAATCTACGTAAAGTTATCATTGTTCAAAGACAATGGTCATGGGTTAGAACCGTAGAGAAAAAGCTTATGATTTACCAAGCCTTGACACTAGGCCAGGTCTACTCTGTTGACAGAACATCATATTTATTTTGTTCCCGACATTCAGGGGCTTGGTGGTGACACGTTATGAAATAAATATTGCAGTTTAATAGTCCGCCGCGACCTGGGATCTCTAAATACCATCAAGCATCAGGTAGAAGCTAGCGACATCATCCAAATGCAAGCCTCGGAGGGAGAAAGGCATTAGTATTACACCATCGGAGTCTACAACACAATACGGCAAGATGAGTTTCATATCTCTCTTATCATCCTTTTGTTAGCAGTGTATGTGATTTGTAGAAGCTTACAGCAACAAAAACCTATTATAAGTCTGCAATAAACACTCTTCATGGGAAGAGGAGGCAAACAAGGGACAGTAGTACACAAAGAAAAAAAACGCGTACAGGAATCAAAAACATATAATAAAAGAAAAGTAATTGAAAATGTGATTATTCATTGCTGTAGGTGCAATCTGCTCATATTGGATTTTTTGTTAAGGAAACATACATATATATTTTTTTAAATAATGTTTTTTTTTTCTTAGTTACTATTGTTAAGACTAAAAAAAGAATATATTTTTAGTCAGGTAAATCAGAAATATTGTATATTAACATTTTACAGGCTCCTTTTGAGCCAGCAGTTGAAGCCTAATGCGGCGTACACACGGTCGGAAATTTCCGATGGAAACAGTCCAATGGGAGCTTTTCATCTGATTTTCCGACCGTGTGTATGCCCAACGGTCTTTTTCTGTCAGAATTTCCGACGGACTTTGAATTGAGAACCTGTTCTCAATTTTTCCGACGGAAAACCTTTCTATCGGATTTTCCTATCGTGTGTATGCAATTCCGACACGCAAAATTCCGACGCATGCTCGGAAACAATTCGACGCATGCTCGGAAGCATTAAACTTCCCTTTTATAGTGCTGTCGAACGTGTTTAATGCCGCTGTGTTATTGACCATCTGAATTTGGTGTGATCTTGTGTAGGCAACACAGCTTGAGCGAATTCCGTCGGAAAAACCGTCAGAGTTTTTTCTGACGAGAATTCAGATCGTGTGTACGCGGCATAAGGCTCCTTCATGTGTATTTCATGCTTTCTATTTGCACCTTTGAGATGAAAAGTAAATTGTTTACAGCCCTCAATAGCTCATGCAGTCATCAGACCAAAGTCTTGTTGGAAAAGAACAACAGCATGTAATGTAAAGTTGTTAATAAACTGACAATACTGTATGCATTATACCTATGTATGCAGCAGGTGGTGCTGTAGTATTAAAGTGTATAGTTCATGTTTTCTATGCTATAACAGGATGTATTGCCTATCTCAGTGCATGTACTTGTATTTTCCTGCTTCCTGTTCATGTTTCTCCATGCTGTAAGACGTGTAATATATTTCTCCATGAATGTAAAGCCATATTACTGCATCCAAAAAGCTTCCAGCGCTCATTCCAATACTCTTCACAATAGGTTATGGGTCCCAGGCACCCAGAAAACCCAGCAGCACCCAGCAGCACCCAGAGGCAGTTCAGAAAGTCAATGAATACTGTATACAAGCCACTGAAACATGACAAGCGGTTCAGATGTGAAGCTTGCAATTGCAAAGCTGAACAATGCCAATTACCAACTGTGGAAGTTTAAACTGGAAGTGTTTCTCACCAAGGATGACTTGTGGCAAGTGCTGAATACAGACAGACCCACAGACGGAGAGATGGAGGACTGGGGTATGGAAGGACAGACGGGCAAATGCAATTAGAAGCTTACTGTGGACTTCATTACAAAAGCTGCATGAGTGTTCAAGTCTAAACAGCAAACTGTTTTTGCTAAGAAAGTTGTACAACATGAGACTACATTACAGGGCTCGACAATCCCCAGGCGCCAGGGCGCCATGGCGACTAGAATTAGTGACCTGGCGCCCGGGGCAGCACATCTGGGGTATCCTGTCTCGGTGCGGACCCCACTCCTCGGCCCGCGATTGCGTCGGGCCGCGCCGGCCGGTAATCGAGGCCGCGGCTTTGCGGCCTTCTGCAAGCCTATGCGTCCTTCTAAGATCTTGGCGCCATCTAGTGGTGGCCGTTGGTATGACATCCAGCAATGCTAATGGAACCCTGCCTGCTGCCTCCATTTACACAGGCGAATAGAACCAAAATACACACACATATTTTTATATTTTTTAGAGAAAATGTGTGACCACGTGAATGCTATGTTAGAGATCATAGAGCAGCTACGCACCATCGGAGAGGACATCAAAGATAATCATATTGTTTCCCTGCTCCTCTGCAGCCTTCCAGAGTCATATACTGCTCTCATTAACGCTTTACAAACCAGACCCAAGCAGGAGCTGACACTGGAATATGTCAAAGGGAAATTAATCAATGAATATGACAGAAGGAAAGAATATATGCACCATGATGGCAAAGCTCTTAAGATGTACAAAGGCATAAAGCACAACAAAGAAAGCAGAGCCTGTTTTCGCTGTAAGAAGACCGGTCACTTAAAAAAGGACTGTTCTATCTGGAAAGCCGAGCAGCGAAAGCTAGATCTGTTCACAAAAGAAAGAGTCAAAGTACTCACAAAGGAAATTGCAGAAACATCATGGAGTGGCACCTTTAAAGTAACACAAAGCGGCAAGCCACACGGCTGGTGCATAGACCTGGGGGCAACAAGCCACATGACTAGCGATGAGCCCTTCTTCACAAATATTGATTACAGTGCAAAAGACAAAGTTTTCCTAGCAAACGGAAAAAGCATCACTTCAGAAGGTAAAGGCCAGGGCTTCCTGAACTGCATTACACCACAAGGTGGCACAGTATCCTTGTAAAGAAAGTGCTGTATGTTCCAGAACTAGAAGGCAGCCTTCTATCAGTGAAAAGTCTTGCAAACAACGGTCTCACAGTTAAGTTCCAGGGTGATGAATGCACAATTCACAATAATAAGCGATTCCTCGCAAAAGGACTGGATGATCACCTATACAGGCTCATCACCACAGACCAGCAAGCCAATATAGTCTCTAATGGCCTACACAGCAAATCTATTCACTTATGGCACAGGCAGCTGGGACACAGAAGTCCAGAAGCTATACAGGACATTATAAAAAGAGGTTTATCAGAAGATTTAACAATAGTGCCTTGAACAGTGCTCATGAAATGCTGTATTGAAGCAAAAGCCACAAGTGCTCCCCTTCCACAGGCATCTCAAAGAAAAACTACCCACCCCCTGCAGCTCATGCACAGTGACGTATGCAGTCCAATAAAAACTCCCAAGTCAGGCGGGAACAGATATCTACTGACCTTCATTGATGATTATTCCAGGTACACAACTACTTATCTGATGAAACACAAGAATGAAACAGAGAAACTTTAATAGTTCATTGCCATGTCTATCAACAAATTCCAATGCAAACCAGGAATAATATGCACCAACAATGGAGGAGAATACATAAGCAAAGAAGTGGCCTCATATCTTAAGAGACAAGGAATAGTACACCAGACAACCACACCATAAACTCCTGAACAAAACGGTGTAGCAGAAAGGAAAAATTGCACTGTAGAAATGGCCAGATGCATGTTGTCGGATGCCAACCTACCTCACAAGTACTGGGTAGAAGCAGTTATGGCTGCAACCTATCTACAGAACAGACTACCCTCAAGAGCCATTAAGAGTACTCCATTCGAAATGTGGCATGGATCAAAGCCTAGCATAGGGCACATCAGAGTGTTTGGATGTAAAGCATATGCCTATATTCTAAGTGAAAAGTGATCCAAGCTGGAGAACTGAGCTATAGAGGGCATTCTAGTAGGCTACAGGGAGCAAACTAAGGGTTACAGAATCCTACACCCAAAGACTGACAAAGTGACAATAAGCCATAGTGTTTATTTTCACGAGAGCCCATTACCAGAAACACTGATCCCTTAAAGCTGTGAAGTGAATATGCCAACAAACCAGAAGAAAAGGTCGACCAAAGTGAACCTGTGCAGGAGTCAGAACAGAGGTGGAACTCACATTGCCTAAATCAAGTTCCCCACCAGATCCTGCTGAACTGTCTGAATTCAGAAGATTCACTTGGACTCCAAAGGGGATACCACCCGCAAGCTGTCATACACAGTCCAAACACACAGTATACTTGAACCAACATCCTGGGAAGACATAGAAAAACTGCCAAAATGTGAAGCCAATAAATTGAGAAAGGCAGCAGAAGAATTAGTCACTTCAAGAAAATAAAACCTGGACACTCACAGAGCTCCCTCCTAACAGCAAAACTATAGGAAGTGGACGTTCAAAATAAAGTCAGACACACATATCCACAAATACAAAGCCAGACTAGTTGCCAAGGGTTACTCTCAGAAATTTGGTAACGATTACGATGAAACATTCACAACCCTTTAGAGTGCTTCTTAGTGTTGCAGCCGGGAAGGGCATGCAAGTTAAACACCTAGATGTTAAAACCACTTTCCTATATGAAGACATTAAGGAAGATCTCTACATGGAGCAACCACCAGGGTTTGAGCAAGGAAACAACCTTGTGTGTAAACTTCAGAAGAGCATCTACGGTTTTAAGCAATCTGCAAGGATGTGGAATGAGAAAGTGAACGAAGTACTTACTAAAGAGGAATTCTCAAGAAGTAAAGCAGATCCCTGTCTCTACTCCAGGAATTAATGAGACAGATGGATATATATCCTTATCAATGTTGATGACATTATAACTTGTTTTGAACAAGAAGGGGATTACAATCAGATAGTTCACAAAGCTGAAACAAGATTTTGAAATCAAAGAACTTGGGAACGTTAGCTACTATCTGGGAATTAAAATAGAGAGAGGAGAAGATGAAAGTTATCTTCTCAACTCAGAAAATCTCTGACATTTTGGAACAATTCCATATGCAAGTTGCAAAGGAAGTGAAAACTCCTATGGAACCAGGCTATCTAAAGAGCAATGAAGCAGAAAACTTGCTACCCAACAATGACGTATCCCAGAGCAATTGGTAAGCTGCTATATGTTGCCACTGTGACAAGACCAGACATAGCCGCAGCAGTGGGCATACTATGCAGGAAAGTTTCAGCTCCCTGTCAGTGGGACTGGAACGCAGTAAAAAGAGTAATACAATACCTCAAAGGAGCCATTTCAGATGGTTACCAGCAACATCACATCCAAAACTGGTCAGATATGTGGATGCTGATTGGGCCAGGGACTGCACAGACCAAAATCCACAAGTGGATTCATCTTCCAGTATGGGGAAGGAACCATAAGTTGATCTAGTCGAAAGCAAGTAACTGTCGCTTCAACTGAAGCAGAGTACATTGCAGCAGCACACACATGTCAAGAAGCAATATGGATTCATCAACTTTTTGGGGACATTGGGATAGACATGCCAAAACCAATTCCCATTTTTGAAGACAACCAGGGTTGTATAAAGCCTACGCAATCAGAAAGGGTCAAAATAGGACCAAGCACATCGACGTCAAGTATCACCTACTGAGGGACAATCAAGAGCAAGATGTTATTGACATTCAATACTGCCCGTCAGAGAAGATGACTGCTGATGCACTCACCAAGCCTTTATTAAAGGAACGCCAGAAGAAGCTGAATAAAATTTGACAAAGCTCATGCTGTTGAGAAGGGGTGTTGGAAAAGAACAACAGCATGTAATGTAAAGTTGTTAATAAAACTGACAATACTGTATGCATTATACCTATCTATGCAGCAGGTGGCGTTGTAGTATTATAGTGCATAGTTCATGTTTTCTATGATCTAACAGGATGCATTGTCTATCTCAGTGCATGTACTTATATATTCCTGCTTCCTGTTCATGTTTCTCCATGCTGTAAGACGTGTAATATATTTCTCCATGAATGTAAAGCCATATTACTGCATCCAAGAAGCTTCCAGAGCTTATACAAATACTGTGCACAATAAGTCTAACCCCTTATCGGGTGGCTCAATTATAAAGTGGGGCAGACACTAGTAGAACTTAATTAGAATTTTTTTGCTTTAAGAACATTCATTCCGTTTTCTAATAGTTAGTGGGGTCAAATCAATGCTCGTTTTTTTACCACAATGACATGGAAATGTGAAGGTGCGGGATGGAAATTTTTTTCTTAAACGATCTTCTAACAGTGAATGTGGCTTTCATTTGGGAAAGTTCATTCATTTCAAACTCAGAAATTTAAAGTTGAACTCCAGCCTGACCTTCAGTCTTGTCCAGCTATACAGGCTAATCTCCTGAAATTGCTTATTCTGATGTCATCTTCTCACAATGTGCATTAGAAGCTGCAGCAAGTCAGAAAGAGCCCACCTCATAACCTGGTTGGAGGACGTCCAGCATTATCTAGCTCTTTCCTTAGCCAGCTCCTCTCAGCCATGATCTGTTGTCACTGTATATTGAAGCACATAGGTCTAGGCTCACTGGCTCTAAAATAAGGTATATACTGTAAATAAAACAGAAAAGCTTAAAAATATAATTAGCATGTTTTTGAAGTGAGGGTGTGTGAACCAGGGAAGGAAAAATATAGGCTGATTAAACTTAAAGTGGAACTAAGCTCTCCTATCCTTCACAGCCCAGGAAGCTGCCATCTTCGTCTGTTAGATATGCAATTACCATGGCGATGCACATGTGATCAGTTATGACATCAGTCATTTGATAGCTTGACAGTTTAGTTGAGAGCACAAGCAACTGTGACAGTTATCATCCATAGTATGCCTTGAATGAAATTATTGTGGGAAGCTGTTAAATCAATGGGCGTAGTTCCGCTTTAGAATTTAATGCTGATTGATTTTTATGTTGTAAAATCAATCAAAATTTTAAAGCAAAAAAGATGAACTCTCTCCTAAGACCTCTGCATACAATTCAGCAAATCTTAGTACAAGAGGACAAGGAAAAGAAACTATACGATATAACCAAAAGTATTGGGACACCTACCTTTACACACATGAACTTTAATGGCATCCCAGTCTTAGTCCGTAGGGTTCAATAATGAGTTGGCCCGCCCTTTGCAGCTATAACAGCTTCAACTCTTCTGGGAAGGCTGTCCACAAGGTTTAGGAGTGTGTCTATGGGAATGTTTGACCATTCTTCCAAAAGCGCATTTGTGAGGTCAGGCACTGATGTTGGACGAGAAGGCCTGGCTTGCAGTGTCCTTTCTAATCCATCCCAAAGGTGTTTTTTCAGGTGGAGGTCAGGACACTGTGCAGGCCAGTCAATTCCTCCACCTCAAACTCCTTCATGCTTGTCTTTATGGACCTTTGTGCACGGATTCAAATCATTTGGTGGTGGGGGGGGGGATTATAGGGTGGGGTTGTTTTTCAGGGATTAGGCTTGGCCATTTCATGTTTCCGACTTTGTGGGAACAGTTTGGGGATGGCTCCTTCCTCTTCCATCATGACTGTGCACCAGTGCACAAACAAGGTCCATAAAGCCATGGATGAGCGAGTTTGGGGTGGAGGAGTCCTGACCTCAACTTGATAGAACACCTTTGGGTGAATTAGAGATCTTGTGATTGATTCGAACCAATGATTCTTGTTTGGTAAGTCATTTAAAGTGCAAATAGGGCTTTTTGAGACTGTGAGCCATGCCTTCTCCTCCAACATCAGTGCCTGACCTCACAAATGCACTTCTGGAAGAATGGTCAAACATTCCCATAGACACACTTTTAAACCTTGTGGACAGCCTTACCAGAAGAGTTGAAGCTGTTCTAGCTACAACTGGTGGGCCAACTCAATATTGAACCCTACGGACTAAGCCCCCGTACACACGGTCGGAAACTCCGACCACAAAACGACAGATTTTGTCCGACACTGGTGTTGCATACACACGGTTGGACAAAGTTGTCGGAAAATACAATCATTCTGAACGTGGTGACGTTCGTTGCGTACGACGGAACTACGTAGAGGCTAGTAGCCAATAGCTTTGGTCTCATTATTTGATCTGAGCATGCGTGGCACTTTGTGCGTCGGAATTCTCTACACACGATCGGAAAAAGTCAGATCGGATTTCGTTGTCAGAAAATTTGAGAGCAGGATCTCAATTTTTTTTTGTCGGAAATTAAGACGGAAAAAGTCAGATGGAGCCCACACACGGGCGGATTTTCCGACAACATGGTACGATCGGACATTTTCCGTCGGAATTTACGACCGTGTGTACGGGGCCTAAGACTGGTATGACATTAAAGTTCATGTGTGTGTAAAGGCAGGTGTCCCAATACTTTTGGTAATAGTGTGTGTGTGTGTGTGTGTGTGTGTGTGTGTGTGTGTGTGTATATGCGTATATATATATATATATATATATATATATATATATATATATATATATATATATATATATATATATATATATATATACACAGTGATGTAAGTAACTGAGTTAAAACAAACAGAGTTACTTAACGCACTTACTTTAGAGCAGGGGTGGCCCGCGGAGCCCTCTGATGTGGCCCGCGACCTCCTGCTCTGGGATGGTGGGTTGGCAAGCCCAGATTGCAGGCTGCAGACCCAATATACCACAGCATCAGTGTTGTGAATGAAGCTGGTGGTAGAGGAAGAAAGCCCCATAAGCCGATACTTCCTGTACAGCGCCGGCTTTTACCACAGGTGGAGTCTATGGA
This sequence comes from Lithobates sylvaticus, assembly GCA_028564925.1. Lineage (NCBI taxonomy): Eukaryota > Metazoa > Chordata > Amphibia > Anura > Ranidae > Lithobates > Lithobates sylvaticus. The sequence continues at coordinate 109,583,722 of CM053033.1, forward strand.
AAAGTTAAGCTAACCTTCATGATAGAGACAGGTGCACTACGCTGCACCCGCGGTGTGGGTAGACCATAGCACATCATTGTTAAAGCAGTCTTAGGCCCTTTTCACACCATTAGCCCTACCCAATCGGACCCTCAATTCACCTCTACAGAGCGGCAGATGTAAACAGACTTTTTTCTGTTTATGCCCGACTACCTCCAATCCGATCCTCTAAAAAAAAAAAATAGAAGGGAATTCATCCCCTTCCATCTGGGCGGATTGGAGGGCCTATAGAGTAGCCGCGACCTGTCATCTGTCCGCTCCGCTCATTGTGGTCCGCGACTGGTTACCAAGTTGCTTAAGTGGCCCTCGCTCTTCAAAAGGTTGGGCACCCCTGCTTTAGAGGGTAACGAGTAATCTAACTGATTACTTTTCCCCTCATGGTAATGCAGTTCCCATTACTTGGGCTGAGTTACCTCAAATGACATCTACCGCTACTAGATGGCAGTAGTGTAATTCCAGTGACCTGCCAAAAAAGTTCCCCCACCGGATAAGGACCCCCCTGTACTGCGCAGGCGCATCGCTTGCGCAGTACGAAGGCCTACGGAGCTTACGAAAATTGCAGAACCTAAACAGCTCTGAGCTCTGAGTGAACTGCGCAGGCAACATGTAATTGTACGAGGCGATGCCTCACGCTCCTGATGCTCGTGCTACTCTGCAAGGGGCATCTATCGTGTAAGTAAGGGGCGGGTCTAGTTTTACTGTAACCAAGGGGCGCATTTATTATTATTGTTATATATCGAGCTCTGCCCATTAAATTTAACATTCGCCCTCTTCTGTAGCCATCCACCCCTTACACAATATAATAATAATAGACCCGCCCCTTGCTTACACGCTATAACAGATCTGCCCCTTGGTTAGAGAAATAATAGAGCAGCCCCTTGGTTACACGATATATAACAATAATAATAAATGCGCCCCTTGGTTACAGTAATACTAGACCCGCCCCTTAGTTACACGTATAGAATAATAATAAAAAAGTCACAGTTACTTTGCTGCGTAACTAATTACCTTTCCAATGTAGTAACTGAGTTACTAACGCAATTACTTTTTTGGAGAAGTAATTTGTAACTTAACTAATTACTTTTTTAAAGTAAGATGACCAACACTGTATATATATATATATATATATATATATATATATATATATATATATATATATATATATATATATATATATATATATATATAGTTCCTTGCCTCTTGTCATCCTGCCCTATGATTAAGCCCCAGTAGGGGTTGACAGGAGCATAAATGCATAACTTCTGCTCTATCAACATTAATAAATATACAATTTAAATAAAATTAGGAATAATGAGGTGTAAAACATAATACTGGCTCTTATTATGGAGATTTTGCACACCTTTGCAGAGAGCAACCTATCAGCTGCATGAAGTCATACCACCTGAGGCAGGACTGCGTCTCAAGGCTACAAAGGATAATTTAACATGACTATGCCCAGAGTGAAATTAGTATTTAAGCATTTCATTTGCATAGGTTCATAAAATGTAAATTGTTCTGTTTTTGGGAACGGAGGGGCGGGCAGTGCAGTTGTAAATTATGTTACGGCTGCTATGTAGGACACCTGTAGGTGAGGTGTTGGGAGTGCCGGAAGCATAGTGATAGCTATACTAGCGGCAGTGGCGCAAACAAACTGAAAAATTCTGTAAAAAAAACACATCAATTGGAGCCTCACTGTACCATCAATCGCAGCCACTGTGCCATCAATTGCCGCCACTGTGCCATCAAACGCAGCCACTGTGCCATCAAACGCAGCCACTGTGCCATCAAACGCAGCCACTGTGCCCATCAATTGCCGCCACTGTGCCATCAAATGCAGCCACTGTGCCCCATAAAATGCAGCCACTGTGACCCATAAAATGCAGCCACTGTGACCCATAAAATGCAGCCACTGTGCCTATAAATTGCTGCCACTGTGCCATCAAACGCAGCCACTGTGCCATCAAACGCAGCCACTGTGCCCATAAATTGCCGCCACTGTGCCATCAAAGGCCGCCACTGTGCCCATCAATTGCCGCCACTGTGCCCATCAATTGCCACCACTGTGCCCCATCAAATGCAGCCACTGTGCCATATCAAATGCTGCCAGTGTGCCCCCCACCGTCTGCACTTACCTGTCTCGGTGGGACAGCTCCTCGATGTCTTCTCCCCTCCTCTCCAACTGTCCTCTGCTATGATTGGACGGCATCCAATCACAACGCCTGTCGTTTTAGCCAATCAGGTGACGGGTAACAGATCCGAGCACCTGATTGGCGGAGAGGCAGTTTAGTGTTAGGAAGGGAATATTCATTCGCTTTTCTAACACAGCTGAGTGACCTGCGAGCGCAATGCATGAATCTATCTATTGGTGCTAGAGGGGGTGGCAGGAGAGAGGGGGCGGCACCCATGCGCCCTTATGGATGCACTGCCACTGACTAGCAGTGCTCAGTGAACCAGTAAATAAAAATAAAAAAAGAGAGCTTCAGGAGAATGCATATACCTCATTGCACTTAACATCTTGTGGCTAGATTCACACTGAGTGCCTAGTGAACGCGTGTATTTGCGTGCATTTTTTGTGCACGTTTTTCTACTGCATGAATAGGGCAGCCCATTGATTTAATATTATGGGCTGCCCTAAGCTCATATACCTATTTGGGCATTGAGCTTTGTGCACCTGTTAACCGCACGGTTTGATGCACTTGTGGTGCATTTTGACGGATATGAGGTGTCTGCTTGCAGTGTTTGGGGTGCCATTAACAATGAATAGCACCACAAGCATAACACGTATTCTGTTAAAATGTGCGAAAACGCATGCTTTTGTGCGCATTCACGGAATGCTCAGGTGTGAAAGCAGCCTGTATGTCAGCAAATTAAAAAAATTGACAATTTTTCCCTGGAGTTCTTCTTCAAAGTGGAACTAAATACAGTTTCCCAAAACAGTTATATTCAAGGTATGCATTGAACGATGACTGTCACTGCTGTTTGTGCTCTAAACCAGTGGTCACAAACCTTTCAGACCTCTAAACAATTTTGAATCCCGTGGACCACTAACATGAGTTTTACATACAATTCTCCGGCTCTGTGCCCCCCTCCCCATGGATCATACTGCTGCCTTATACACACAATGCTATGTCTCTCTGCCCCCCCCCCCCCCAAACTCTGCCTCACACTTCTGCCTCACACAGACTCATCTTTGGATCTCACCTCCTTATCCAGCCATGTGCTCCCTCCCACAGTCTGTGATCAACACTGCCATTGGAAGTCCCTCTTGCACTCTGCACTACTCCTGGTGCCTCCCTCTGAGTTTACAGGATCCAGAGGAGGCATCAGGCATCAATGCACACTGATAGAATTGACTGTCAGCACGCATTAATAACAACACTGAAAACATTGGGCGGTACACATCCGCCACAATGTAGATTTGCGGCAGAACCCCTGGGGACCACTAAAATTTTTCCGTGGACCACTGGTTGTCTACTGCTGTTCTAAACCGAACTGTCAAGGCATCAAACGGCTGGTGTCATAAGTAATCACATGTGCAGCATCATCGCAACGGCAGATCAAACAGAGGCCAAGATGGCATCTTCCTTGGGTGTGAAGGAGGGAAGGGTTTAGTTCCACCATTCAACTGTTATCACTGACAGTGACCTTTGGCTTTTCAACATATATTCATTACGAACTGTGCAAAGTTGTTTAATGACAGGTTTACTTTAAATTAGAACTAAAAAGGCAATTTAATTTGGATAGCGCAAAGGAGGGTTATGACCCCGGCAGTTTTTTCCCCCATCTGTGTCCCACTGGAGAGACTTCCCTAAATTTCCCACCAAAACAGGAAGTGAGATCAAATCCCTCCAAAGTGATCAAATTCCCAGTCGTCACCAGAACTAGTATCCCCATCTCCTGTTCTGGTGACAACCCAAAATTTGCAATTTTATTTCACTTTTCACTCTCAGTGATAATACTAAGAGGACATATAGAGATGGGGAATCATCCAAAAATGCTGATGTCACCAGGGTCACCAGAACTAGTGTCCCCAATGGAAGGTTCCTCCTCTAATACTGCTCTGGGAACAGCTCAAAATTTACAATAAACAGGATAAATAGAGAGAGAGAGAGAGAGAGAGAGTGAATCTCCCCAACGGGAGCAAAGGGCTTCTAGTCCCTTTGCACTCTACCCAAAAAAAAATTTTAACTTTGGTTGTACTTTAAAGTATGCAGCTTTAGATTTTTTTTTAATGAAGAGTTTGGTACTTGTGGGTGCTAAAAAAATATATAAATCTGCATTATTAATAATAATAATTAATAATCAATTAATATGTACTAAACAGTAATAATACATTTGGAGATGATAACTCCTCCTTTTCTCAATTTGTCCTTAAATTCAAGGTACATGGTTAATGGACCTAAAATATGAGGAAATAAAATACGAGGAAAAGCCCTGTACCTCCTTGTATAAGTGCTTCAGATGATCAAAAGACAACATTAATAATAACAAGTGGGGAAAACACAAAAAGGATAACCTCAACAGCAACAATTTAATTAACCCTCCTGTCTCATTAGCAGTCAGGGGGCAAGGAAGAATGGCCTTAATTAGCACTTTTGTAAAGCTTTATTCTACGATTGTCCCTCCTGCTGCTGCCCAGATTACGGAATTGCATGAGAAACACAACACTTTATCAGAAGACAACAGACCTTCCAAGGATGTGAACCCGTGTTTGCTCCTTTTCTCTCCTCCATTCCTAATTCAAGCAGAACATTGAGATGTATGTGACACTTCAATGTCCCCTCTGTTGTCCTGAAGCTTTAGGTTTTAGACGTTCGTGTTTCTTTAGAGAGGGACTAGTGAAAGAGATCTGGCTGAGCAGAAGGGAGTCAATGACTGAAGGACATTGAGATTGAAAACCTTCCAAGTGTGAAAACATCTCCAGCTAAATACCTGTTGTTACTTTTTGTTATGCATTTATTTATCTGCCGGTGTTGTATCATTATCCGTCCCCCATCACCAAGTGTCCGAGGTGTACTGCGCATGCGCAGTACACAGAACGCCCATATTCCGAAAATTGCCGAGGATGAACGGCGCCTGCGCCGTGAGTCCACTTTCAAGCCCCACCATCCCAGTGGACATAGAGTTAGAATATAAAAGAGCCGAGCGCAGCGAGGCCGTGCCCGATGCGTGGCGAGCGAAGCGAGCCCGCGAGGGGCCCTCTCAATTTGACTAACCCTATGTCCGCTTGGATGGTGGGGGCTTCTCCTCGACTCACGGCGCAGGCGCCGCTCATCTTCCGACAATTTCCGAAAATCTTCTGGATCCGGACTGCGCATGCGCTGCGCATGCGCAGTAGACTTCGGACACCTAGTGACAGCCGGACACTTGGTGATAGAACACCGGCAGACCCTTTCAAGCCAATCGTATGTAGGCCAGGATTGTCTTACATGATTGGATTGTGTATAGCAGTGGTTGTCAACTTATGAGCTAAAGGGGGAATCAAATGTGGCCCCTGACATCACCAAAGGGCCACACATAATGTTCAATATATGTAGTGCTTGAGAGGGCGGTAAGAAATCTGATAGAGGAAATGATGGTCAAAGAGTGTGGACATGCTTCATTTTTGGCTGGGAATATGCTGCAGGAGATAATATGAAACTGGGAACATGCATACCGTGTTTCCCCGAAAATAAGCCCAGGTCTTATATTAATTTTGGCAACAAAAGACACAGTAGGTGTTTATTTTCGGGGTAGGTCTTACCATGTAATGTGATGTCTTCTCTCCCCCTCTCAGTCCCTGCCTGTCAGGAATCCCCAGTGTGAACTGAGTTAAAATGGTTGTAAAACCCTATAATCCACTCCATTACAGTAGTATATAATGTACAATGTGTGTGTTTCTGTATTATAAATGTAGCGGTCACACTTAACTAAGTGTGCGCTATCAGTGCAAATTAGTTTTTTCTCAGAACTGTAATGGAGTTCTGGGGGGTTTATTGTACAGGATTTGCTTTGGCATCAGTCTGGCTGGGCTGTACTAAGGTTCCGCCTGGTCATAGTTGCAGTGAGGCACCCATGACAGACTGAGAACCAGGCCTGGTTGGACGTGTTGGGTGCCAATCTTTCCCGGAGCCAATCGGTGGGCGCATCTAGCCCTGCTGCTTAGTCTGGGAAGGAGTATTTAAGGTGCTGAAGTCATGTGTTCGGGGTTCGGCTGCTGCTTTGATTCCTGGTTCCGGTCTGGGGCAGCCCCGCGAGGGGTCCCGGGCCCAGGAGTGTCTGCCGTCCCGCAAGCATGGTCAATCCAACCAGCCCCAGAGGCCCTCATGGTCTGGGGCAGGGATCGGTCTGTTCCCGAGTCTCGGAACTGGTTAGTCCGAGGCCCAGTAACTGAAGGAGGATTCAAAGGCGTCCCGGTGTGCTCTCGGTTTTGGAGGGACACGGCAACTCGTACAAGTGACCAGGGGAGGACTCTTCGGAGGAGGGCCAACAAGCTGGCTGCTCAGTAAGAGCCTGGGAGCTGAGTTGTATGGACACTAAAGAATCCACACTTCACGCAGTATCGCCAAGAAGGATGAGAGATCCAGGTACTGTGGGAAAGGTTCCTACTTATCTCCAGTTGCAATTTAGTCTGTGGCAGAGACTTTGCAAAGTTTCCGGATCACACGTTGGCTGCTAGATCTCTGGCTAGAGGTTTATCCGGCAGTGAAGCACCCAGCTGCGAGTGGCTACTCTCTGGGTTAGTTAGAGACATTCAATGGATGTCAGCAGTTCAAAGTGCCTGAGTTTTATCACCCATGTCCTCTATTCCCACCAGAGATTAAGTTATTGTTGGATGTTACCCCTGCAAAATAAAAACTTTGAAAAGGACTTATATGTGTCAGCTCTGAAGTCACTGGGTACTAACCCTGGGAACCCCTAGACAACAACCGACAAGCCACGAGGAGGTAATTGGTAAGCCCAGAAGGTCAAGACCGCCCCTCAGGGTTATGGCCGCTACATAAATGTGCCAAATACCTTTGTTATAGCGCCACTTGGTACTTCCGTGACCCGCCGGAGCTCTCTTCCCCGCTCCGAGCACTGCAGAGGGGGGGCCGTACTGAAGGTATTTGGCACAATTATATTACAGAAACACACACATTGTACATTATATACTACTTTAATAGAGTGGATTATAGGATTTTAAAAGCATTTTAAACTAGGGCTTATTTTGCAGCTCTCCTGGAAAATAACGCTAGGTCTTATTTTCGGGGAAACACGGTAGCTCCCAACTGTCCCTGATTTCGAGGGACTGTCCCTGATTTTGAGCAATGTCCCTCTTTCCTCCTCATTTGTCCCTCATTTTGGTCTGATCTATACAGTTGTATATAAAATGAACTTTTTATCTTTCAAAGTGTTTCCCAGTACTAATCCTTTCATCCATTTTCTAAATTGATGCCTTTGTAGATTTTAAAAGCCAATATAAAGGAATATTAGCAGTAAAAAAAGCACTTGTGGGTTTAACTAATCTTTTTTTTTATAATTCTCCTTTAAAGCGAAGCTCCACCCAACTACTTCCTCTCATTGGAACCCTCCCCCCCTCTGGTGCCACAATTGGCACCTTTCAGGGGGGAGGGGGGTACAGATACCTATATATAATACAGGTATCTGCACCCACTTCCGGGCGTAGATAGCCGCAGAATCGTGCATGCGCAGTAGGGAACCGGGAAGTGAAGCCGCAAGGCTTCACTTCCTGATTCCCATACTGAAGATGGCGGCGGCAGCACCCGAGAGACAATCGACAGATCGGCTTTTGGGTGGCGACATCGCGGGCACGCTGGACGGGTAAGTGTCCATATTTTAAAAGCCAGCAGCTGCAGTATTTGTAGCTGCTGACTTTAAAAAAAAAAAAAAATTTCGACGGACTTCCTCTTTTTTTGCTAATAGGTATCCCTCATTCCAATCTCAAAAAGTTGGGAGGTATGAACATGTTACATGAGGCTAGTAGAGATCAATGCTCCTACTACAAATTGCTGAGGTCCGAGGGCTGCACATCACATACCAAAGGGCCTCAGGTTATACTTCAGGTGTGTATAGAGTGAAAATGGTGGCACTGGTAGATTGCAGGGAACTCTGAATTGTGCCTAAGCAATATCCTGAAAAAATGACCCTTTGTCTTGTATTTCTCCTGAAAAAAGTAGTGTACTTCCTGGTATGTGAGTGTGCCTAGGCTCTCTTGTACCTGTAGACTTATAGCTGTATATTTGCAGTGTCAGATCTAAGGCATTGCTGACTACAACAACTGGACTGGACTAAAGTGCATGGACTACTTTTCAAAATGCATTGCACCAAATTGCTTGGTACTGCAGTACATTGCGATCCTGTGCATGCAAATACACTGCATTTGCAATCTGCGTTTGGATTGTTGTAAGGAATATAATAACACCCGCACATTCCATCAAGCTATCCACGGGTCTGGCAGTGAGAGTACCAACCTTTACTGTGGGATACAAAAGTGCATTTGATACCTGTAACTAGAGATCATCTTTGTCTGGTAAGAGGGCCTTTTTACTTAACCACATCAATACTGGGCACTTTCGCCCCCTTCCTTCCTAGACCAATTTTCAGCTTTCAGCGCTCTCGCACTTTCAATAAGAATTGCGCGGTCATGCAATGCTGTACCCAAATGAAATTTTTATCATTTTGTTCGCACAAATAGAGCTTTCTTTTGGCGATAGTTATTCATGACTCCGTTTTTTATTTTTTTGCGATACGAGCGGAAAAAGTGCGGAAATTTGGATAAAAAAACAATATTGTCTTTATTCTATTTTAAAAGAAATCCAATAAAATTTAATTTTGTCATAAATTTAAGACAAAATGTATTCTGTTACATGTTTTTGGTAAAAAAAAATCCAGTTAAGTGTATAATAATTGGTTTGTGTGATTACGGATATATGTACGCAAATGATCATGTACAGATGTGTGCAGGTGATCACGGACATATGTGTGCAAATGATCATTGGGACATGTGATTTTACTGTTATATATGTAGGGGACATGTGTTTTGGGGATCATTACTATGTGGGGACATGTGTTTTGGGGACATTTACTGTGTGTGTGTTTGTTTACTTTGTGTGTTTTTTACTGTGTGGTGACACTAGACTGGTGATCAGTGAGTAAAAAGCTATAAAAAACAGCTCATACTCACTGATCACCAGCAGAGATCCGCTCTCCTCTCCTCAGCGACAACTTCCATGTGAGGAGAGGAGAGCCGATTGCCTAGCAACCAGCTGTTTGTTTACATCACATGATGGCCGTGATTGGACATGGCCGACATGTGATCAGGAGGGCCAATCACAGAGCCCTCCTGCCGATCTAAGATACGCCGTGTCCGGGTGACACGAGCGCTTCGGGATCGCTGCGCGGCAACGCACGCGCGCAATCCCGCTCCTTCTGAGGGAAGTGGTTAAAGCAGAGTTCCTTCTACTAATTAAACATACTTTAACTGCTGGCTTTAATATTTTAATATTAGGACACTTACCTGTCCTGGAATGCAGCGATGTATACACCACAGCCGATGTTTCCATATGCTCTCGGGTGCTGCCGCCACCATACGTGGTAAGGGAAGCTGAAAGGCTTCACTGCTGGTTCCATGCTGTGCATGCGTGAAGTGCACTGCACTGCACTGCACTTACTCAATGGCCCCGTGGCAGGGGAAGGAGGAGGGGGAGCCGAACTTCCGAGTGATCTCATTGCGGCGAGATCTCTCGGAAGTGGGGATAGGTACCTGTCAAAAACAGGTACTCACCCCCCCCCCCCCCCGAATGGTGCAAATGTGGCACCCAAGAGGGGAGAAGGCAGATAAGCGGAGCTTCCACTTTTGAGTGGAACTCCGCTTTAAGGAGCATTTATATCACTGGGGCACTTTTTTTCTACGGAGCACTTTAGCACGGAGCACTTCATATACCTATGATACATGGTGGACTTTATGTTTATATGAATTTTACAACTAATCAATTTTGTCACTTTGGATAATTGTGTTTTTGCATGGATTATGTTATATTCAATATTTATAAATTAGTAGCACCGAATCATGTATGTTTAATTAGAATTTATGAAATGCAAATAATTTTGATTTAAAGTGAAAGCACTCTTATGCCACGTACACACGATCGGAATATCTGGCGGACTTGGTCCGATGGACTAGACAATCCGACCGTGTGTGGGCTCCGGCGGACTTTTTCTTCCCAAAAGTCTGGCGGACTTAGAAAGAAGTTTTGACTCAAAATTATCCGCCGGACTCGGAAGTCCGGCGGACAATTCGGCCGTCTGTGTGCTAGTCCACGGGACTTTTGAAATGAACGGACTTGCCACACACGGAGTAAAGTCCGTTCATTTTGAACGTGACTCCAGGTAGACGGGACTAGCGAAGGAAGTCAATGCCGCCGCCTCGATCGGGGAGATTGACACCTTGCTAGCCCCGTTGCCTGGTATGGATTTAAAGGGGAATCCCTACGCAGAAAAACGGCCATAAATCCATATCATACCCTTATCCGAGCACACAGCCCGGAGTCACGTTCAAAATGAACGGACTTTACTCCGTGTGACGGCAAGTCCAGCGGATTGTCCGCCGTATAGTCCGGCCGAAAAGTCTGATCGTGTGTACGCGGCATTAGACTTACTATTTACTTAGCACAAGGGTCTATTTTATTATTTTTTGAATGGTGGTCATGTACTGGCTGATTCCTATTAAAGAAGTGGGGAGATTGTACATTTCTGATTTGCCCATCACCCTGAACATAGCTTAAAAAATGACATACATACAAAAAAGTTTTATGTTTCCCAATTTTTAAAGGGGGATTCCACCCTAAAGTGGAACTCCCGCTTTTCGGAACCCTCCCCCCCTCCGGTGTCACATTTGGCACCTTTCAGGGGGGAGGGGGGTGCAGATACCTGTCTAAGAAAAGTATCTGCACCCACATCCGGGCATAAACTCCCACGGGAGGTTACGTCACCTCCTGATTCCCTCACCGAGAATGGCGCCGGCTACAGCAGGGAGCCGAGCGATCGATCGGCCTCTGCTGCCGACACCGCTGGACCCTGGAACAGGTAAGTGTCCATTTTTTAAAAGTCAGCAGCTGCAGTATTTGTAGCTGCTGGCTTTTACATTTTTTTTTTTCAGTACAGTCCCGCTTTAATATCTGTTTTTTGTTATATAGCTTAAACAAACTTTGTTATACTAATTCAATTTAACTTAATACATGGCAAAGAATTCTCAGAGGACTATGCGTTTTCTAAACAGACAGCATAGCCGTTGCTGCCTGCTTGGAGGCAGTGTTTGTTTGACTGAAAGTTCAGATTAGGGATAAGTCACTGCGAAGAGTCATCTACTTGTGTTTGTAAATTTCAACTTGAGCTATTGAGGTCTCTAAATAACTGGATACAATTTTTTTTTTTAATGATTTATATATAATTTCTTATTTTTTGATTTTTTTTAGTCCTGACCATAATTAATAAAATATTTAAAAATATTCCTTGCTTGCCTAATCACTTGTCATGATTTGGGAAAACCTTAGGATGGTCTCAGCTAGATACAATATGGTAAATGTTACACGCAAAAGAAAAACTAGGCAGTCAAATTCCATTGCACCTGAAGATATGTTTGATGTTTTTATGTGTGTGTATTATTTTTGTGTGATCGTTGTGTCTTTCTGATGGTTAAAAGCCCAATGTACTTCAAACAATGGTTGTGTAATTTTCTGAGATGATTCTAACCATGCTTGTGTCCATTTTTCATCTTTTCTTTACCTATGCTTTAACTGTCATTCAGCATATTAATGTTTGTTCAAGCTATCTAATATCTTCACTGAAACCTCTAAAAGATTCAGACTCGGGGTCTGTGTACACAGGCAACAAAAATAAAGAAGGTGGACCTACTGAAATGCATGTTATCAGATGTATTTTAAAAAATTTCATATTTAAGAGGTATTTAGGTCTTTAAGATGCTTTTATGTTGTATTTGGATGCGCTTGAGTTTAATCATCAAATTTGCATAGTTGGCTCTAACTGATCTTTGGAGCTGGAGCGGAGGTAAGCGTCACCAACAGATCCACACCACAGATCTTGGAAAAGAAAAAACATTTATCAACCTAGGCTTATGCCCCGTACACACGTTCCAATTATCGTACGACAGATCGTTCGCATTTTGTTGCATACAACTAAGATCGAATACAACAGTGCAAAATGTGTGTAAGATTTTTGACATACGATTCTGGAAAAAATCTTCCGCTGTGCGTAGCTACGTATTTTCAATGATATCAAATACGTGTGACCCCTGTGTCCTTCTGGTTTATTTTCGTGTTTTCGAGCATGCGTGGTGTTTGTCCTACGACTTTTATCGGACGCATACTGTACTGATTACACGATTGTCGTACGATGGGCTGTCGTCCGACCAAAGTTTTCCTGTTTGTCCCTTCGGATTTGGTTGGACGGACTGTCGTGATCGGCTGTCGAAAGCTGCGTACTAACGATCAGATTATTGAACGATCTGTCCGAAAGCGACTTTTGTCGTTCGATAATCGGAACGTGTGTACGGGGCATTACCAGCATGCCCAATCAATGCAAATCATGCAAATTTCAACTCACAAATATGGGCATATTAGATTTTGGTCTTCCAAATGAAATATGCACAGATCCTGTACCGTAAGTATCTGGTTCAAAACAACTGTGTATTTGTGATGGTAGAAAAATTTGATACCATTTGTACAAAGGATTGTTCAGAAGGAATCTAGATGGAAACAGATCTAGAAACAATCTAGATGGAAACAGAGTGTGAAAGGGATAGGTTTTTTATTATTTTCCTTTCTAATACTCCTTGGGAATTTCTCCTCTAATTTCCTGTCTTGGATACATGACAGGAAGTGAGCAGAAATCTCTTCAACAGTTGTCACCAAAAACGTTGTCCTACTTGGAATATTCCTCTCAATGCAGGTTCTGGGGAACAATCTGGGACACCAGAACAAATAGAAAAGATAAATATCCCCTTTGGTGACACAGACAGACAACAAAAACTGTCAGATTCTAAACCATGCTATCCAACACTAAAAAAAAAAAAAAAAATGATCACTTATTATAAGCCTAGTGATTGCATCTATGGCAATACGCTTATCCTCCTTCTATGGGCTTATGATTTTAAAACATGAATGAGAATATGCGAATTGAGGACCTTGTCTCTTTAAGATCAACATGACAAATTGTACAATAACAGGTACTCTTAGATAGATTTTACTAATTACCAAGACTACTGGAACTTGCTGGAGAACTACAATGTAAATATAACTGTACAATTAATCGTTAAAGAATCGAGATCATGATTCAACCCCCTCGCAATCTTAATACAGCATTTCCTCAATTCAGTGCAGACAGTTCTCTGCACCCAGCTGAAAGCTTTAAAAAAAAAAAAAAAAAAAAAAACAGGCAGCCTGCCAAGTTTATCACAACATAGGCAGACATAAAAGAGAAACATTGTATCATTTGGTTCTTTAAGATCAAAGGGATGAACTTTAGTCTGTAAATGAGGTCAGTTTAACCACTTAAAGACTAAACCTTTTTCTGACACTTGTTGCTTACAAGTTAAAATCAGTATTTTTTGCTAGAAAATTACTTAGAACCCCCAAACAATATATATATATTTTTTTTTTAGCAGAGACCCTAGAGAATAAAATGGTGGTTGTTGCAATATTTATGTCACACTGTATTTGCACAACAGTCTTTCAAACGCATTTTTTGGGGAAAAAATACACTTTCATGCATTAAAAAAAAATTTTTTATTGGAAAATAAATCATGAGAGAATCATAAAACTTTATTCTAAGCAAAACAATTGTGATTCTCATTTTAGCCAGAATCGTGCAGCTCCAATTGTAAAAATCGATAAATGGAGTCTACATTCACAGGCTGGGGAGGGACAAGACTTGTAAGTGATACTGAACTCATCCAAAGAAAAATCAGGTCTCCCCCTCAATGCCTATGGTAGGCTACTCTACCCTGTAGAGGTAGAACCCTAAGGTTCTTCCTCAGTGTTCTTTTATTCCCCCTTCCCCTACAATTCCCTCTAAACAATGAGACTTACCTTGGTCTCTACTTTGCTACAATTTTTCACCTTTACTTTTTCATCTACCTAACTCATTCACTAATTCACTACTGCATTTTTCCTCTCGTATACTCTCCTCTACTCTCCTATCAAGGGGGCTCTTCCCTTCATCTTCTCCTTGAAGTAGACTATGGGGGTTATTTATGAAGGGCAAATCCACTTTGCACTGCAAGTGCACTTGGAAGTGCAGTCACACTAAATCTAAGGGGTAGATCTGAAATGAGGGGAAGCTCTGCTGATTTTATCATCCAATCATTTGCAAGCTAAAATGCAATTTTTTATTTTCCTTGCATGTCCCCCTCGGATCTACAGCGACTTTACTTCCAAGTGCACAGTGGATTTTCCTTTAGTAAATAACCCCCTATGTCACCCATGATCAATATTTTATCAAGACATGCATATAGCAGACCATATGTTACATACATATCATCAGTCTATGTCCAGTCTATGTCCTTACATATCATCAGTCTAGGCTCCTGCCATGTTCATTTATAGCTGTGTGTTATTGGTCATCACGGTCTTTACCGTTACTTGAGTATTGTTCTTACATGTATACTATCTCATACTGTTGTCTGTATCTTGACAATCTTACATAAAAATGTATTTAAAAAATAATCAGGCCTTATCTACCAGACAAGGTTGTATAGTATAGTAGATTTGGTTTAGTGTCAGAACTGAATGGACAGAAATACAAATTTTTCCCCATCTCCAGTATTTCATCTGCGTATTTAGTGGTTTGCATGGAGTTCAGCTTTAAGAATGTACTCAATATATAACCAATACACAGACACACTGCTGTCAACGCGAATGATCTCATTAAAAAAAAAAAAAAAAAACCTCGAAAACAAGCCCTGTTTTGCCCATTCCTCAATACCACGGTATAAATTGACTACCCAAAACCAAAGCAGAAAATAACTTTCAGTGACAAACAAATCACCGGCGGCTTTTCTGGTTTGATTATATCTACAGTTTCCATGGGTTCCCACAAGAAAATATATATAAATATATATTTTATATATATATATTTTTTTTTTTTGTTCTCATGATGCAAAACAAGCCTGTCCCCACAAATGATGACTACTCGTTGTACTGATAAATGGTTTCATCTTCTCGCTCCCATACTTTATGAGGAATTGTCCTCGACAAATGAACACTAGCTCCTCATATCATCTCCTTCCATTTTCCTGACAACACCAGAGATAATTTTCGGGGCTGGCATGTTAAACAGAACAGATGAGAAAGCTGTGACTGACAAAAATAAATGTACTGGCTTTTGTACTCATTTTCTTTAGAAAACAGGAAAAATCTATCAGCCGGCTCGAGCGGCAACCAAGAGCTATAAATAAGTAACCCGCCGTATTTCATTTTTCTTTGTTTTTTTTTCCTGCAGTATTTGCTAGATGGTTTCTCCAAATCTGAGGTAAAGCTGCTATAAAGCAGTATCGGGTAGTGAGATGGATCTGTGGCCTTCACAGATCACAATCTTCCATTTGATGGGCTAAAAGTCAAAAGTGCACTATTGGGGCCAAAGGTATTGTAGAGGCAGGTGACAACCACGCCACTCATTCCTGGTCCTGGTGTCTCAGAGAAGGAAAGCATTGGGAAATCTTTCCAACAGGATCTGAACAGAAAAAGGTGTAACCCCCTCAATGCCCAAAAAAACACTTAAAAAATTCCAGCTGTTTGTGGTGGTATTCATCCGTCGAAGACCTCCACCTAGGTAAGTATGAATAAAAAATAAATAAAAAAACATACTTCTCTTTTAATAATCTTTCACAGCTTTCGTCCAAAATTATCTGAAGGGGCAAACACAAAAAAAATTCTTGTATGATACCAGATCATACGATTTTCATTTAATCAGAACAGTTTACGTCCAAAAATACAATACAAATACAATACAGAGGTCCTTGATGAGGTATCGTGGGAGGGAGAAACGCGTTGACATAATTTCTGGTGCCGAGTCCATACGACTTCACTTCCAGTTTCGGTGTCACGCATGCTGGATGCGGCATTTCCGAATTGTATTCCTGTATTTGCATACATACCCATTTTACTTTTGTGTTTTGTAAGTAGAAATCTTCTTTGCGCAATAAACACCTATTTTATAGAACTTAACTATTAGTTCCCTTTCTTTCCATTTTGGTGAATATCTCAATGTTAAACAACCACGCTGGGGGAGATCTCCTGTGGGCCTGTACAAGCCATCAGTCACTGCTAGATCTCTGCTTGTTTGACCCTTAGACCGAAAATCTAGGGGTCCAATTTATCTGGTGAGTGGGGACACAGAAGGGGAGTGTGTCACACCACAGAGTGGAAGTTTGAAGCACTTTGTACCTTTCAGAGGATTGGAGCACAAGAGCACTTTTATTGGGATGTTTTTGCAATATACAATAATATTATTTTTATGTGTTTTGTTTATATAGGATTTTGATATCAACTTTTGCACTGTTCTATATATATATATATATATATATATATATATATATATATATTAGCGCAAAAGCACTTTCAATAGAATATTTTTGGAATACATATGAACACAAATTTGATTAGTTTATTTCCTTTTTTGCACTGTTGCAACCTATTCGTTTTCCATATGGAGACTAGCATGCAAAAAAAAACGGAGGATCATTCCTCCGATAATCTCATTGTGTGTACTAAGCTTAACACAGAGTTTAAGGTCACTTGTGTAGCAAGGTCCCAAGCCTCCTTTGATCTAATAAGAGCCTCCAGGGCCAGGGATAGCTGACATCCTTCTGTATGTAGTGGGTTGTGAGGCATGGTGGGTGCAGAGTAGTTTAAGCGGAGCACCACCCTAAAGTGGAACTTCCGCTTATCGGATTCCTCCCCCCCCTCCGGTGCCACAATTGGCACCTTTCAGGGGGAGGGGGGTGCAGATACCTGTATAATACTACAGGTTCCGGGACGAGCTAGCCGGAGCTGGCCCGCCCATATCTGAAGATGCCCCGTTGTGTCTTGGGAAACAGTTTCCAGGACACAACGGGGACCAATAACGACGCGCAGCGCAAATCGCGCATGCGCAGTAGGGAACCGGCAGTGAAGCCGCAAGCTTCACTTCCCGATTCCCTGACAACAGGTAAGTGTCTATTTATTAAAAGTCAGCAGCTGCAGTATTTGTAAATGCTGACTTTTAAAAAAAAAATTCAGGTGGACCTCCTCTTTAAAGTTATTGGGCGCCAGACACTTCTTGAATTCAAAAGAAAGTTTATTTCTCTTAACAAACTCTTTTGGGGGAGAGAGGGTTAGGGCCAGGACACCCTTAGGTAGGTGCAAGATTAATTGTCAGACTCCGAGACTTCAATAGGTGGACAGCCATGCAGGGAAAGGCATCCAGCAAGACGCCACATCTGGATGTGCAGGAATGCTGTCTCTTATGGCAACAGCCTTTAACAGTTCCTAACACAAACGTAACAGTTCTTTCACTACAATCTCTCCTTGTAGATCTTCAGCCCACTGAGCTCCCGGTCTCTCACTAGACCCGCTGATTCACTGCCACTGAATCCCTTGAGCTCCTCCAATCTTCACAGTGGTATCTTCCTCAAGTGTCACCCCCGCTTCCCTGCTGAGTCCCTAGCTTGGCACTCTAGATACCTCTCAAGCTTCACCCCCGCTGGCCTGCTCGGTCCCTGGATTGACACACAAGGCTGCTCTGCAAGCGTCACCTCCGCTGGCTGGGTCCTTGGCTTGATACCCACTGAAGTTTCCAGATTCTTCACAGTCCCCAGTTGGTGAGAATGCTGCTCTGGTACTTGCTTCAGTTACTTACTGTGGTCCCTGGTAATTAGGCAGATAGTCGCTTACTGGCGACAGCTTCTCCTCTACCTCCGACCATGACAGATTCTCCGGCCGGCAGAACCGCCACTTTTGGTTGGACTACAAGCTGCAGTCCCACCCCTGCGCTGCTCTCTTGCTTCTGGATAGGCCCTCAGACAGCCTAGCAGCCAGATGTGCCCGGGATAGGCCCAATCTCCAGCCTAGCAGCCCCCCGGCAATACAACACACGTCCACCAAGACAGCCATCCAGGTGGCACAGAACCTAGATCATCTGACTCCACATATAGGCTCTCCCAGCAGGCCAAGGCATTCAAAAAAACCCTGCCCATTGGCTGGGATACCCCATATGCCCATAACCTGACCTTGCGTTGCCCTTCTCATATCTAGTACCACCAAGTATCCGGACACCTAGTGATAGAAGTGGTCAATAGATCTCTAACAATCAACCAGGATAATTATTCCTGGCAAGTAAATTTGTGAGGAGCAACCCTGCCTAAACTCCAGGGTGCTACACTTGTGTGGTATAATACATACATAAGGGAGTAAAGCTTTAGTCCACACCCCTTTAGAGTCCAGGTAGAGTCCTGGGATAATGTTAGCAAATAAATAGTGGAGATCACTGGGTTTCATTAGTGCTAAGTGAATCTATCCAGATATTCCACACTTTGTTAAATTTGTCTTGGCAGCCATGAAAGATAGAAGTAGCTTTATACAAGAGTTAGGAGGAGTTTACAAAGGATTTTCAAAAAAGGGAAGGTGCTTCAGACGCCATTTTAACACTTTGGCCTTTCCTGTATAGAACAAGAGCAATCCAAGAAGGGTCTTGGTTGCTCGATGAAAGGCTAATGAGCCTACCAGACCCAGTAAACAGACTTCTATGTTCAAAGAAACTGTGTAACCTTACACCAAAATCTTTGAATTTTAGAGTACGTTCAAAACATATGTTGAAATTCAGCAAGATCACTAGCACATCTCCAATAATGAGGGTAGGCCCCCCAAGTAAATTTTATTGAACTGGATCGGCTGATCCCTGACTGCCACCAGATGGAGGAAGAGGTATTTCCGTATTTCCATATTTCCTCCCAGTTTTCCTCATCCATAACTGGGACATCTGCCCGCCATTTAGAGTGAAGTCTCTCCAGGCCAAAAAGTTTATACTCACATTCATAAGTTTGCTTGATTCCCGTCCTAAGGTCAAGCAACCTAAATCAGCACCTGTGGAGAATGTCTCTAAACAGAATATGGGTGGTCATACGCAATGCTAGTCTGGGTTTTCTGGATTCCTGCACTGTGCTAGGTGGCGATCAAGTTCTGCTGACCAATGGTAGAAGGGATAAGACCCCAAAATGGAACCAATGCGTGGTCAGCAGAGGTGCTTCCAAATGGATTCTTCAGAAAGGTAGATATATATTGGTCATAAGAAGAGGTTAAAACACACCATCAACAAGATTCACAGCTCTTTATCAGAAAAAGGTGCACTTTAATGAATGGGATCTGTATTCATTCCTTCTGTCCAGGGTATACTGGTTTACCTTCCTGAAGAATCCATTTGGAAGCACATAAATATACTGGGCAC
Organism: Lithobates sylvaticus; assembly: GCA_028564925.1. Lineage (NCBI taxonomy): Eukaryota > Metazoa > Chordata > Amphibia > Anura > Ranidae > Lithobates > Lithobates sylvaticus. The sequence continues at coordinate 109,603,240 of CM053033.1, forward strand.
CTCTGCTGACCACATATTGATTCCATTTTGGAGCCTCATCCCTTAAACCTTTAAGCCCTGGCTCATATCGAATGTGGCTTTGAAATCATGCTACTTCAGCGAAATTTCAAAGCCGCAGGTCAGTGCGATTTCATGTATGACTTGCTGACATCTGTGCGATTTCATGCACAGTTGTCAAGGTAAATCGCACATGAAATCACCAAAAATAGTGCAAAAATCTTTTTAAAGTCAGTGCAAGTCAGTTTGACCAATTTAAACAGTTACATAGTTAGAAATATGGTGCAACTTGTCATGCGACTTTGATCTGGCAAATCACATGACAAGTTGCACCAGTGTGAATGGGGGCCAAGTGAATACAGAATGTACAACTGTTCATGTCTTGTCACTGATGTCTTATGTCTGTGGGTATGCTTACTTTTTTTATTTGCTGAAGTCATAGAAACTGTAATGACTAAATGGGGAGAGGGTACGGCTGGGACAACAGGTGAAGGGGTACACCAAATTACTAAAATGAAGGGTCACAAGTTGCGATCACCCGTTGAAGAAATAAATGCATCTGCTAATGCGTTCAGAAAAGATTGTCAGGTAATTTCACAGTTTAAAAGAAAGCACTTTCTAATCCTTGTCATTTGTAAGGATAAAGTGAGATTTGTCAGTAATGTGTGAGGTAAAAATGTGTGCTTTACAGGCAGGCTTTGAAAAACACTTTGTCAGGTTGCTGCATCTGCCTGCAAAACGCTACTGTCAGCAACGCAAACACTACTCTGACATCGGCCTCACAGGGAATCTTTTATTTTATTTTCCTTTTGTTGTTCTGCTCTCTTGATGGTTCCTCAACAAAACGGATGCTTTGATAGTTTGATTAATATTATTTTAGGGGAAAGCTGTTCCCCGCATGAATTGCATGATGGTTCAACTGACAAGTAAAATGGAGACACATGCCTGTGGTAAATACCACACATAGTTCCAAGCAGTGCCGATCCTGACCTCCCTGGGTCCCTAAGCAAAATTCTGCTAAGAGGCCCCCTACCTGACCCATGATGCCGTGAGCTATGTAAACCATTTGCCATTGCCACACAGTCACACCTGACACTTCAGTGCTCCCAATACAATCCCCCCTCCTTTAACCTCCTGAGATCCACGCTATAGCCGAATGACGGCTACAGCGCAGATCTACATTGCCGGGACGACGTCTTATGACGTTGTCTCATTCACGAGCGGCCTGCGCTCCCCCTAAACGGTGCGCGCGGCACGCTCTGTGATCAGCAAGTCTGTGAGACTCGCTTGATCCAGATCCGAGTAAGGGGTCGATCCCGACCCCTTACCACGTGATCAGCTGTCAGCCAATGACAGCTGATCATGTGATATCAACAGAGCTGGTAATCGGCTATTTTTCCTCCTTGCGCTGATAGCATGAGGAGAAAAAAAAAAAAGCCAATCACCGGCGGCAGTGAGAGGGACATTAGTCCCGATCACTGCAATGTGCCCTGGCTCCATGGTGCCCACCTGTGCCCCCTACAAGTGCCGCCTACCACTGCCCACCAGCTCCACCTGTCAGTGCCCACCAGCTCCACCTGTCAGTGCCCACAGTGCCACCTGTCAGTGCCACCTGTCAGTGCCACCTGTCAGTGCCCACAATAAGTGCCTGACCAGTGCTGCACATCAGTGTCACCTACCAGTGCCCATCAGTGTCACCTACCAGTGCCCATCAGTGCCAACTATCAGTGCCCATCAGTGCCACCTATAGGTGCCATCTATCAGTGCCTCAGTGCCCATCAGTGCCCATCAGTGCCCATCCGTGCCACCCATCCGTGCCCATCAGTACCGACTTATCTGTCCCCATCAGTGCCACCTTATCTGTGCCCACCAGTGCAGCCTATCAGTGCCCACCAGTGCAGCCTATCAGTGCCGCCTCATCAGCGCATATCAATGAAGCATAAAAATTACCTGTTTGCAAAATTGTATAACAAACTATTAAACATGATTTTTTTTTTTTTTCTAAATTTTCCATCTTTGTTTGTTTAGCAAAAAAGAAAAACCCCAGCTGTGATTAAATACAACCATTTGTGGGAAAAAAATGATAAAAATTTCATTTGTTTCCGCCCTTTGGAAAATTGCAGAGCGTGTACGGACTTCGGAACAGCGCTGGCGCATGCACAGTTGCATGTCAGCCCGGCCCCGCATCCATCTTTTTTTCAGGCGCCGCTGCCCTCACATCGACAGCGGCCCCAGGGGCAGCCAGGCAGCCAGTCCCTGAGCAGAGCCGATCCACCCTTGGGGGCCCCCCACAGTGGCGGGGCCCTATGCAGCTTGCGTAGTGAGCGTATAGGGCGGATCAGCTCTGGTTCCAAGTGTGCAGGACAGTCTACAAAGCCTTATTACCCTCCATCGAGGAAGGTCTGGACGGGTTACCTTCATAGTGGGGACATAGTTTTCATTTAGCCCGATGGGTTAAACAAAAAAAACAAATAACTCAACCAGAGACCACTTAATCAATTTAAAATACTTAACTCCTCAACGGTTGCACAGAATATACTCATCTGAGTATTTGAGATGCTGGAGATGTACAGCTAATCTGGCTGATTTTAGCCATATTTTTTGAACTGCCCTTTGGTTCAGGCATTATGGGGCAAAGTTACAAGTTTTATATTTATGTTAACCACCATCCCAGTTCCCCTGAGCATTGACATCTGCATCTTGGACCTGGTGAACCCCTTGGCTCATAGTAGGGCCTTCAGAAAACTACTAGGTCTGCTTTTATATTATGCCAAGAAAGCTATCATTCTAAAGTTTATGTCTCTTTCAGCCCCTACCTTGGACTTTTGGAAGCATCAAGCTAATCTGGCTATACCTTTTTATAAATTCACATATTAGTTTAAAGGTTGCCCCAAGAAATAATCTAGAGTGTGGGACATCTGGCTTAATTCACCTTCTACCAATGCCTCACTCGAAAAATATCTCTAGCACTAAACATGGTTGGCTACAACAGAATAAAGTGAAGGTTCTGAAGTGGCTATCTCAGTCTCCTGACCTCAATATCATTGAGCCACTCTGGGGAGATCTCAAAACGTGCAGTTCATGCAAGACAGCCCAAGAATTTACAGGAACTGGAAGCTTTTTGCCAAGAGATATGGACGGCTTTACCATCTGAGAAGAAAAAGAGCCTCATCCACAAATACCACAAAAGACTTCAAGCTGTCACCACCAAACTGATTTGAGAACATTGACAGCTAAGTAAGCATACTGAACGTCAAGGGAGGCAAATGATTTAACAATAAGGTTGAAGTTACTGCATTTCAGCCAATAATTACATTGGACCTGTCCACTGTCATATTTCAGAGAAAGGAGAAAGTTGTAATGGTTTTGCCCTCCAAGCTATGTGTGGAAATCACGAAAGTGAGTCAATAGAAATACTTGGCAATTAAAATGCACTTACCGTATATACTCGAGTATAAGCCGAGTTTTTCAGCACATTTTTTTGTGCTGAAAGTGCCCCCCTCGGCTTATACTCGAGTCAATCTCGAGTCAAGCACTTTTCTGCAGCAAAAAAAAAAATGTCCGACCCGACTTTGGGGCCCCGTATCTCGGGGCCACTTGGGTCTAGGAATCCCAAATTTGGTGTGCCAACCCAGTGGACCTAGCACTATAACATATCCAAAGGTGGGGTTCCTAGCACTAAGTGGCCCCGAGATACGGGGCCCCAAAATCGGTTCGGAAAATGTCATTCTCTGCTGCAGAAACAGTGCTTGACATTTTCTGACCCGAATTTGCGGCCCCATATCTCGGGGACACTTGGTGCTAGGAACCCCAAATGTTGTATTCCAACCCAGTGGAATTAGCACTACAACATATCCAAAGATGGGGTTCCTAGCACTAAGTGACCCCGAGATACAGAGCCCCAAATCGGTCAACTGTGTCCATCTGCATGGGCACAGTGAGGCTGCAAATGAGCATCGTTGATCCTCTTTTCCACTTACAGTAGCTGCGCATTTCTCACCCTAGGCTTATACTCGAGTCAATAAGTTTTCCCAGTTGTTTGTGGTAAAATTAGGTGCCTCGGCTTATATTCGGGTCGGCCTATACTATGTGTTTCATGTATGAATTTCTTTTTTAGACTGGAAGTGCGCTTTAGGTCTGCTGATCCAGTGCTAGTGGGTTTTCAGACCCAGTCCTGGGTTTGAACGTTCAGGCGTACTCTCTTTCCTGTCCTCTTTCCTCCTAGGCACAGGTCACTTGATTCTTGGAAAATCCACACAGTGGTCCATATCCCCTTTCCCCTTTTGGGAATTCTGGTGGGATTAAGTGTCATAGATAGAAGAATTCACCATGAAATTCCACTTACCGGCAACCATTTAAAACTGGGATATCATGAATGGCTTTCAAGCAGGAGATTGCAGAAGGATCCAGCCACAGCCTACTTCTAAAACAATAACAGCAGCCATTCCTGTCCTCTGCCCTACTGTAAGCATGTCCACTGAGGTAGACAATGCATTTTGCAATGCAATAGAACCTTGACTGGTTGATTTATAAGGAACAACAGGAAGCTAATATAAAGAAAAATAAGGGTGCTTATACTAGTTGTATTTAAAATTGACTATTTTTCTGCTTTGATTTCTGCTTCAAAAATACAAGAAACCAGTGAATCTCTGTCACTTAATTGCTGATCCTAAAAGGCCCTTGATAGCTCACCTCTAATTCTTTCCATGGCTGACTTTCTTCAGAGTTAAGATTCAAGGACAAGTCGTCATTAGTGCCACTTAATACTGTCTAATTGCCAGCAACAGGAAAAGGGGCACAGTTAATTAACACTGCAGTCAGGAAATAAATTATGTAAACTGATACAGATTTGGTTCTGTATTAGGAAAAACAAAAAAAAAAAAAAAAAACATTACAGAACAAGACCTGATTAAAGCAAAAGCAAAAAAAAGCACAAAATACAAAATGTCAACTTGTCATCTTCAACAGGATTTATAAGGTCTTGTTAACACAGTTGGCTAGGGGAGCGGAATAGGTAGGCGGTTGAGCCATGATTTGCCGCTTTTACTGATTGTCCACCTAAACAAGGATTAGGCGTCTTAGAGCCATACACACGTCACGGCTGCAGCAAGCAGGCAGTACTGCCACCAACCTTGACACATTCAAGTCAATGGGGCCGTGCCGCAACCGCGCGCAGAGAACCCTTCCCTACCAGAGGACCCTTCCCTACCAGAGGATTGTTTAGTCTTTCTCCTACATAATAGCTCCATCCCTATGAAAACATACCATAAATCTGTTTACAGATACATATTCAAAGCTATAATATTTGTTAGATTCCGTGCTTCCCCCAACCGGAGTACCAATAGTAAAAGTTATACGAGTATAGGGGTAGATGGCGCTTCCCGTCACCTGAAGAGTGCTCCTCCGCAATGGGTAACTCTTTCCAGGTGAATGTAAAATAGGTGAAAAGACACTGTCATCACCTGAAGGGTAATCCTCCACAGTGAATCACTCTTCAAAATAAAATAAATATCATGACGGATGTTCTCACCCTGTGTTTAAGGCAAGTTTGTACAGATAAAGCCCTAATAATTGTGCTAATTGCAAACTGGCATATCAGCCTGCAATGTGAAAGTGATTGTGCTTAGCCTAATAATGAGTGTTCTCACCCAATCAGCAATTATAACCAAATTTCATCCTAAACAATTCATCTATACAGCTATATCATATAAACGTGCAGCATGAGTTAATTTTTATCAAATCATTAATAAACAAAAATAAGTGCATTAACACATTATTGTAAAAGGAATTTTTCGGTGAAAAAAATATATATAAAAAAATTGATTACAAGTTCAATCTTTTAGTAGTGCAAAAAATAGCAGGGTTTCAAGTGACTTTGTGCTTGTCCTAAAGTGACTCGTGCCTATGTAGCTATTTAGGTGACTTCCATGCTCCCCTTCAGTTCCTCACTCACCAGATCCCTGCACCCCTGCAGGAGTAAATCGCTTGTAGTGAGTGTAGTAGCAGTCCTCAGGGCAATCACCTCCTCCTTAGCTCAGCACGTAATGGGGTATCCAGATCCTTGAGCATCTCTGGGGGTAAGGTGTTCCCAATAAATTAGATTGTAGTAGTTACCTCCTCCGTGGTAAACCACAGGTTACCCTCATGGACGAAACAGATGCATACTCGTAGTGTAAATCCGGATGACTTTATTAAAACTTAGTTTAAAAACACCAATTTACACATTAAAGTGTGTAAGCTAGCATAGATTGGTTGCAATACAGGAGCTTCAAACCGGTTTGAAGCTCCTGTACTGCAACCAAGCTATGTTAGCTTAAACTGGGAAGAGGCTGCAGGGACCAGTCTATCAGTGCAGAGGATCGGGTAAGTAGGCCTTCTTTTCTATATCCCCTAGACCTAAACAAGCAATTAACGGTTTCCCAGAAACCGCTAAAGTTGTAGTAAACTCTTGTGCCCCATTTTTACCTACAGGTAAGCTTATAATAGAGTGTACCTGTGGGTTAAATGAATATCTCCTTAACGTGCACCGTTAAGGAGATATTCCGATGAGCAGCAGCCGGTGACATCACCATCACATGTCACCATCACCTAGGGACGTCACTCTGTGCCGTGCCTGGGGCTCCCGCGCATACACGGGAGTGATGTCACCACAGCCCAGCCAGTCAGAAAGCCAGAGCCCGCAAACCTGGAAGGAAGACTGGGTGAAGTTGCAAGCCCTGGAGAGCTTTGTTTTAAGGTATTTCATAATGCGCTAGTATGTGATGCACATTATGATATTACCTTGCAGGGGGAAACATCTTTTTTATTTTTTTTTAGAAGCTTTACTACCGCTTTAAGCTTTAATGCAGGCTTGCCCACAGTTGGGCTTTAAAATGAACCTGTTGCTTACCCTTCATGGACAACGCAAAGGCTGATTTTAAAGCAGCATTACAAATACGGAGAAGACGCAGTCAAGCAGCAAGTAAACTGCAATGTAACCATACTTGTTGTAGAAGTGTGCATCGTGAAGGGGTTCAAGAGAACCATAGTTGGTGAGTGGAAAAAAAAAAAACAGCAGGCGTTGAATTGGCAGTTAGAAAAGGCCTGTAAAAACAGCAATTTCAAGAAGGGATGAGCTGGAGAAGTCAGTGAAACAAGCGTGCAACACAAATTGAACTCGTAAACCCCAGAAGGATTCAGGACTCTTTGGTCTGCTCGGAAAAATTAACCTCAATCTCTGCCCAAAGTCCCTTGATTGATTATCATAGATATTTAAATACTGTAATCTCATTTTGGGCATGAGGGGAAAAAAAGAACGTAAAAAAGAGAGAAGAAAAAAAAAAAAAAAGAAAGATAGGAGCGAAATAAAGGACTGGAGACGGAATACATTAACTAACAAAGGGATAAGACGGCCTGGCAGCTTACAAAGTCTATTTCAGATCCTTCCACTTGGCTGGAAGAGTTGATGAAGTTTAAATGAAGCAGAATTATAGGCTCAGGCGGCCGAGCGTTGGCTGCTGGGAAGAGCGGCTAAGGAAGGACTCTTCCATTGCTGGCGCTTTCACTAGAAAGTAATGGAGAAAGCCTAAATGGTCTAATCTTCAATCACATCGAACATCGGGACTGACAAGAGAAGGGTAATGAGATAGACCAGATCAGCCGTGTTGGTTAAGGAAATTAATCCCTCTTGTTGCACTGTGAGATCGGCTTTTGGGAGCCCCCCATTCTATCTCAACCCAATCTAAATGCTAACTAACTGTGAGTAGAACTGTGCTTTTCATGTCTAGTGCTTGGAGATTATTTTATTAGTACAGATTTAAAGTTAACATAGTTTTTATATATATATATATATATATATATATATATATATATATATATATATATATATATATATATATATATATATATATATATATATATATATATATATATATATATATATATATACACACACACACACACACACACAGTATCTCACAAAGTACACCCCTCACATTTTTGTAAGTATTTTATTACATCTTTCATGTGACAACACTGAAGAAATTACACTTTTCTACAATGTAAAGTAGTGAGTGTACAGCTTGTATAAAGCCTCATACACACGATCGGACTTTGTACAAACTTTACCGTGGATTTTTGTACAAAGGGTGTTGGCCGTAAACTTGTATTGCATACACACGATCGGACTTTTTAGGGAACAAAAACGTAGTGACGTTTCAACGTACTGATGACACTTCAAAAGAGGACGTTCAATTACTCTGGCGTCCCCCTTTGGTCAACTTCTGTATTGTTGTCTGATCTTTTGCATTGGTTCTGAGCATGCGTGATCGGACTTTGCTCCATCGGACTTTTGTTGCCAGAAAGGGTTTATGTATGGAGACATGCTTGGCCAGTCCATCACCTTTACCCTCAGCTTCTTTAGCAAGGCAGTGGTCATCATGGAGGTGTGTTTGGGGTCGTTATCATGTTGGAATACTGCACTGCAGCCCAGTCTCTGAAGGGAGGGGATCATGATCTGCTTCAGTATGTCACAATAGATGTTGGCATTCATGGTTCCCTCAATGAACTGTAGCTCTCAAAGACCGGCAGCACTCATGCAGACGATGATACTCCCACCACCATGCTTGACTGTAGGCAAGACACACTTGTCAGTGTTGTTTCTTTTCACCTGGTTGTTGCCACTCATGCTTGACACCATCTGAACCAAATAGGTTTATCTTGGTCTCATCAGGACATGGTTCCAGTAATTCATGTCCTTAGTCTGCTTGTCTTCAGCAAACTGTTTGCGGGATTTCTTGTGCATCATCTTTAGAAGAGGCTTCCTTCTGAGATTACAGCCATGCAGACCAATTTGATGCAGTGTGCAGCGTATGGTCTGAGCACTGACAGGCTGACCCCCCCCACCCATTCAACCTCAATGCTGGCAGCACTCAAACATCTATTTCCCAAAGACAACCTGTGGATATGATGCTGAGCATGTGCACTCAACTTCTTTGGTCGACCATGGTGAGGACTGTTCTGAGTGGAATCTGTCCTGTTAAACCGCTGAATGGTCTTGGCAACCGTGCTGCAGCTCAGATTCAGGGTCTTGGTAATCTTCTTGTAGTCTAGTCCATCTTAATATAGAGCAACAATTCTTTTTTTCATATCCTCAGAGGTAGTTCTTTGCTATGAGGTGCCATGTTGAATTTCCAGTGACCAGTATAAGAGAGTGAGAGCGATAATACCAAATCTAGCACACCTGCTCCCCATTCATACCTGAGACCTTGTAACACTAAAGAGTCACATGACACCGGGGAGGGAAAATTGCTAATTGTGCCCAATTTGGACATTTTCAATTAGGGGTGTACTCACTTTTGTTGCCAGCGGTTTAGACATTAATGGCTGTGTGTTGAGTTATTTTGTGGGGACAGCAAATGTACACTGTTATACAAGCTGTACACTCATTACTTTATATTGTAGCAAAGTGTAATTTCTTCAGTGTTGTCACATGAAAAGATATAATAAAATATTTACAAAAATCTGAGGGGTGTACTCACTTTTGTGAGATACTGTGTGTATATATATATATATATATATATATATATATATATATATATATATATATATATATATATATATATACACACATACACACACACACACTCTATAGACACACATAACTTATTTTCTTTTAAATATATTTTTTTCTTTTCATTTTAATCAATATGATATATTGTATGTAAATATTGCATGAGTAATGGCGCGTACACACGATCGGAATTCTCGTTGGAAAAAGCTCTGATGGTTTTCCCGATGGAATTCTGCTCAAACTGTCTTGCCTACACACGGTCACACCAAATTCCGACCGTCAAGAACTCGGTGACGTACAACACTACAACGAGCCGAGTTCAATGCTTCCGAGCATGCGTCGAATTGTTTCCGAGCATGCGTAGGAATTTTGCACGTCAGAATTGCTACAGACGATTAGAATTTACTATAGAAACCTTCCGATGGAGCCTACACATTTTCCGATGAAAAGCTTGCATCTGTCTTTTTCTGGCCGGAATTCCGATCGTGTGTATGCGGCATAAGACCTGCAGACAAAAGGTGGCAAGTGCAGGACCTCTTTTTCTGCTCTACTGTGAAGCAGAAGTGCGGGGAGATCAGATTACACAAACTGCAGAGAGTAAATCCGGCCATAGACGGTTCAAATCTCGACTGGTTCAGCAGGGACCAGCCGTGATTCAAACCATGTATGAGTCCATGCATCCATCGATGGACTTGGATACAACCAGCATGTTGGATTTTTAGGATGCAATTATTGCCAATGGCTATAGCCAATAGCAATAATCAGGGTGTGTTCTCCTGGCAGGGATGGCTCCATGCACCCCTCCCATTGGGAGAACACAAAAGCTCTGCAGGAGTCAGTATTGATGGGGGAATCAACGGTTTACAGGAAAAAAAATGGTATCATCTATGGCTGGCTTTAAGTGTAGGTAGGTGGCAGTGGCAGCTGGTGTTTTTTTTGTAGTGGGGGGGGGGGCAAACTATGCAAACCCTGAGCCCACCCTTTTTTGAAGCCTATTAGAGCCTCAGGCTCTAATCACCCATTGAAATCACCCATTGAAAACCCATTGGAATCCATGCGTTCGGCGCCCCGCATGTAGATTAGGGGGTTGGATGCATGGATGGGGGGCGGCGACTCTGCGCCCCTAATGGACGGGCCACCACTGGTAGGTGGGTGTGTTCATAAATGTTAGATAACATTGACACTTTTGGACAACGGCATTGGGGTTGATTTACTAAAACTGGAGAGTGCAAAATCTGGTGCAGCTCTGCATAGAAACCAATCAGCTTCCAGATTTTATTGTAGTCAGAAGCTGATTGGCTACCATGGACAGCTTCACCTGATTTTGCACTCTAGTTTTAGTAAATCAACCCTATTGTCAACCTGTGAAGAGAGTAGTCTTAGATTGACTTGTACATTTTGACACACCCACAAATTAAGACAGAACCCCAGCTATCACTTTATTACTATAGCAAGGGTTTTTCTTTTGGGATGAAGGTTTTATATGAATGAATAAAACCTGAATATTGTAAGCACCACCATCAGTGTTAAATGGTTTGTCTCAACCAGTGGCGGCTGGTGTTTCTTTTTCTTTTTGGGGGGGCGGCAAACAACCACCCCCCAGTCTGTCAGCGGCACCCACGACCCCAGCGCGCATGCATGGTCGGATGGACGGGGTGAGCCCGGCACTTACCCCATCTAGGTAGCGGGCAGGCATGATGGCAGCGTGTCCTATGGGAGGCCGCAGCATGCCCTAGCATGATCCTCCTCCCTCCTCCTAGGCATCCAATAGGATCACCTGTCCTTTTGGACAATCGGAAAATGGGTCTCACACCCGCTTCTGATTAGCTGGATTGAGGATCACTCCAGTCACATTCTCTGCGACCTGAGCCCACCCTATTTTGAAGCCTATTAGAGCCTCTGGCTCTAATCAGGTGCTTCAAAAAAAAAAAAACCTGCCCGCTGTAATTCATGCACCCGGCATCCTTAAAGGGGCTGGACGCATGAATAGGGGCTGGCAGCGGCGGCCATGGATAGATTCAAGCTATGCATGAATCTATCCATTGCATATAGGGGGTGGCCTGAAGAGAGGGGGTGGCCCCCCGGTGCCCCTAATGGACGGGCCACCCCTGGTCTCAACCCTTCAAGGGCTTGTTCACACTATCATTTGACAGGCAGTAAAACCTTGTGGTTAAGTTGCATTTTTACCACCTCTAACTGTTCCCCCTTTAGCTGCAGAAGCAGCGGCCGGGGGTGTAAACATGCCGCAGAGGGAATTATAATCCCTGTCACTTTCTGTGACCCATACAAGTGTATGGGGCCGCTCACAAGTGCCCTGTAACTGCATACGATGCACACAGTTGCGGCATGCCAGTGCGGAGTTCAAGGGGTTAAAGTAGGCAGTGAGGAGGTGATACAATGTCTTTTCACTGCCTGTCAAACGCTCTGAAGAGTGATATGAACGCGGATCAGTCAGAGACCAAAACAAGTGTGAACGAGCCCTAACTGCCACTTTTGCTTGACAGCTGGGTCAGAAGAAAAAGAAGTTGAAAAAAATCACACACTAACTGGACGGATCATCAGGTGAAAAATAAAGAAAACAAATGAAGCCACCACATCTAAGGGTTGGTTCACACTACTGTGAGCTGTGTTCTGCGTTCATTTCAAAGGGCTGCTCTACCCACAGAAAGCGACTAAAGAGGCCCGTGACCCTTTTTCTTTAATGCACCACACTGCCACTAACAATTATTGGCACCCTTGCGTGTTTGTAAAAGTGCAGCGCATTTTCTCCTCACCCGTACATATGGAGAGGTGGGTCAGTGACGTCACGCTCTCCACCTCATCCAATCAGAGAATGCTTTGCATTCATTCAGAGAACGCAAAGCATTCTACAAATGGCGCCGGTGCTGAGCAGCCAACCTTGTATGTTCATAACACATAGGGCCAGCCACTCAGGATGGGACCTGGAAGCAAGTGGAGATCACTGGAGTAGCGATGCCTACTTCAGTGATTTCCAGCTTCCAGCGGCAATCGGATACATATTTAGTGGTATTTGTAGTAATGGTAATGTAAAGTAATAATGTAGTTACATTGGTCCCACCTTAAACAATGTAACTATGTAAAAATATATCATACCTGGAATTCTATTTTAAACCACTTGCCAACCACAATACATATATATGTACAGTATGTTGTGGTTTGCAAGTGGTTTACTGGTGTTATGGCCAAAGCTTTCAAGCATAACCACTGTATCTTTTTTTTTCAGCTGGCAGCTGGCTTTCTCATGAAAGCGATCCGATCGGCTCATTAGCCACTGGATCACTTACTGTTTCCACCAACAGACACGAGAAACATTCCAGCGGTGTGGCCAGCTGGTCACAGAGGCATTGAGAGACTAGATCATCTCTGATTGCCTCTATGGCCTTGGAGGACCTGAGCAACGTCACTTCTGGTCTAGGGAAGAAGTAAACTTTTTTGATTTAAATTAAGTCAATTTAAAGCATCATTTTTAAAGAGCAACTGTCATCTCTGTCCCACAGTGGCTCCTCCTCAGACCCGCTGTTGACTCACCGACAGTCACATTCACTTTAATGGGACAGCTGGTGATGCGGCAGTGACACAACAAGGTGAGGGACGTGGTGGCAGCAGCAGGTGAGTGAATGCCCGCTAACAGGCGCTGCCAAGATGGATCTGAAATGACAGGTGCTCTTTAAATGTAAGGACTTATTCTTGCTGGTAGTTAGAATCTTACATTTTTTTTTTTCTTAATTTTTGCAAACAAAATTAAGGTTTCCTATTTAGAATAATGAGCTGTCAGGTTAGTAAAACAGACTAACTATATAAGATATCAATGCTTAGGTATTATGCTAACCACTTCAGCTCCAGAAGGTCTTACCCCCTTCCTGACCAGGCCTTTTTTTTCGATACGGCACTGTGTTGCTTTAACTGACAATTGCGCGGTCGTGTGACGCTGTACCCAAATAAAATTGATGTCCTTTTTTCCCACAAAGCTTACTTTTGGTGGTATTTCATCTCTGCGTATTTTATTTTTTGCGCTATAAACAAAAAAAGACCGACAATTTTGAAAAAAAATATACATAATTTACTTTCTGCTATAAAACATATCCAATAAAAAAAAAATTGAAAAAATCTAATTTCTTCATCAATTTAGGCAATTTGTATACTGCTACATATTTTTGGTAGAAAAAAATCCCAAAGAGCGTATATTGATTGGTTTGCGCGAAAGTTATAGCGTCTATAAACTATGGGATAGATTTATGGACTTTTTATTTATTTTTTATTGTTTTTACTAGTAATTGTGGCAATCAGCGATATTTAGAGGGACTGCGACATTGTGGCGGACAAATCTTACACTAAGTGACACTTTGGGGACCAGTGACACCAATACAGTGATCAGTGCTAAATAAAATGCACGGTCACAGTATAAATGACACGGGCAGGGAAGGGGTTAACATCAGGGGCAATTAAAGGGTTAACTGTGTTCCCTGGGTGTGCTTTCTTACTGTGTGGGGGGTGGACTGACTGGAGGAAGAGAGACACCTGATTAGCAGAGAACACAAGATCTCTCTCTCCCTCTGTGGTCTGCCATGTTTACATAGGCAGACCGCTGTTCTGTCTCTCCTAAAAATGATCAGCGGGTCCTGTCGGCGATCGCGGCTGCAGGACCCGCTGATTGCCTCCCGCTGTGTCCAATCACATCGGGAGCACAGCTCCAGTGTCGCGTGCATGCGCCCCAGAGCCGACAACAGTACAGGTATGTGATTTTGCACTTAAGGGCCGCCCTGCCACAGTCCATATACATGAGGCGGTCCTTAAGTGGTTAAAATGTTACTAAACCCACAGCAGTAAAATCAGTCTATATATGCAGTAAAGTATGCTTGCTATACTCACTGTGGAACATAAGGGGTGAAACTTCCGCAATGTGTAAAAAGGCTGGTTGATCCTGTCTTCATTGATCCTCCCCTTTTTTTACTGTCCCCAATTCATCTGCTGAGCCTAGGGGGCACTCTGGGCATGCTCAGTTTGGTGTGCATTGCTAAAGTTTTTTTTTTTTTTTTGAAGGGGGCATGTGATCAGCACAGGGCCAATCAGCACTGTCTAGACAGCGGGTCGGGGGGCCTTCTCAGAGCAGAATGAAAACTCCTCCTACAAGCCTTAACCAGTGCTCGGCCGGACACTGATAGAAGTCACAAGACTGCTATATACTGCTGATGAGAAAAAGGTATTTAGCAGTTTATATTTACTAAAATAAGTAAATTTCCATGTTCTGTATACTGTGGGAGAACAGATATAGTATGAAAAAGTGGAAATACACTTTAAGCCTCAACTCTATTCGTTTTGATGGCTGCTGAGTCTGAGTTAAAGAATTCTGTCTTAATGCTTTAGGAAATGATTTATGAATAAAAAATCATAAATGAGCTCCTGCTGCGCTGTAAGTACTGTACATTTAGTGACTTGTTCAAAAAACGGAGATCCCATTCTCATAATTATCACATGGAACGGGCCAAAAACGTCTTCGTTAATGAAATGAATTATTGTGTCAGGATTCTTGGACGCGAAGCGAGCAGTTACAGAAGGGCAGATTTGATAAAAAAAAGATCATTATTGTTCATAGCATCCAATCAGCTGTCATCTTCTATGGGCAAGTCAGAGGCCTTCCCTCTGATCCAATGTTACACATGAGATTTATTGTATGGAAATCATATTAGAGTGACCGATAGAGCAGCATGGTGCCTAAATGATCAGCTGCTGCAGCAGATTGGCTGCAACCACTGATCAACTTAAGTTTTCCAACATTCCCGTTCAACAGAAGTCGAGCTAGCGATGGAGCCGCTACATATGGATCAACATTCAGCTGGTCCCTGCTGAATTCATATGTCACCTATAGGGTGCCAAGTCATTTACATATCCATATATATTTTTTTTTTTTTTTACCATATAGGGCTCTCTCCTCTGTTTCTGACCCCAGTGTGTCCTCTGGTGTCCCCCATTTCCCGCAGCATACATGCAACAAAAAAAAAAAACCTTAAGTGGAGGAGGCGTACCTGTCATCTGGACATTTGGCGGCTCCTTTGTTAGCTGATGGGCTTTAACTATCTGCCTGGGCATGCTCTCTGGGGATCCCTGAGGTGAAAATCTGGGAGTGCTTTCACCCAAACATTGCTTTTAGATCATTGAAGTGCCTTAATATAAGCGGCACTGATGAGGCACTAATATGCAGCACTGATAGGCGGCACTTATAAGCAGCACTGATGGGCATTCATAGGTGGCACTGATAGGCTGCACTGATGGGCACTTATAGGCAGCACTGATGGACAGCACTGATGAGGAGGCACTGACAGGCATTACTGATAGGCACAGCTTGGTATCTCTAATGGGCACTGATTGGCATCCTTGATGGGCACTGATTTGCATTCCTGGTGGACATCATGGCGTGCGCTAGTGGCTTATCCTGCTGGACGTCATATGACACCCAGTCAGGATAATCTAAACACTTTGCGGCTGTCATTCTCCTACATGGCGGGTGGGAAGTGGTTAATGGGGCTTTTTTGCATTGAAGTCAATCGGATGCGATTTTGCATTGAAGTCAATGGAACATGATTTTGCATTAAAGTCAATAGGGGGCGTTTTTGCATTGAAGTCAATGGAACATGATTTTGCATTAAAGTCAATAGGGGGCGTATTTGCATTGAAGTCAATGGGAAACGATTTTGCATTGAAATCAATGGGACACAATTTTGAATATAAGTCAATGGAGGACGTTTTTGCATTGAAGTCAATTGGAAGCAGCATGCCATTATCGGCACTTTTTTTTAATATCGGCAAAACGCAACAATTTTCAGTCGATATGTCAGTGCATCCTGAACAGTTTTTTTTTTTTTTAAATCGCACCTTACACCAGTGGTTGACAACTTATGGGCTAAAGGGGGCCTCAAATGTGGCCCCTGATGTCACCAAAGGGGCGCACATAATGTTCATTGTATGTAATGCTTGAGAGGACAGTCAGAAACCGTAGACATAATACATTTAGGCACCTTTCAGAACACCCAAGGTCACCTTACAAAGATAACAACAAAGCCTAATAGAGGAAATGAGGGTCCGAGAGTGACATGCAGAAGACAATACAAAACTGGGAAGAAGTTACATGAGGCTAGTAGAGATCAATGCTATTACCCTAATCAATGTTCCCACTACAGACTGCTGAGATCCGACCACTGCATATCATATACCAAGCTTCCAAAGGGCTGCATGTGGCCCTCGGACCCCAGGTTGGGCACCAGGGCCTTAGACCCTTCCATCATGGGGGGTTTATGTTTTGCTGTTTTTATTTGGGATGACTCCAGGTTCCTCCCTCAACTGAAATCAAAGACCAATATCTAACTGGCATCTGACCAAACTGGCACGACTGTTGACCTATGTGTGGGTCTATAACTGTGGCAGAGACCTTAAAAAAGAACTCCAGCCACAAATGACAAGAGAAACATACAGGTGCATCTCATAAAATTAGAATACCATCAAAAAGTTAATTTCAGTAATTCAATTCAAAAAGTGAAACTCATATTTTAAATAGATGCTTTATACACAGAGTGATATATTTCTAACATTTCTTTCTTTTAATGATTATGGCTTACAGCTAGTGAAAACCCAAAACTCAGTATCTCCAAAACATTTAATATTTCATAAAACCAATAAAAAAAAAAGGATTTTTAATACAGAAATGTTGTCTTACTGAAAAGTATGTCCATGTACAGTATAGTATGCACTATACCAATACTTGGTCGGGGCTCCTTTTGAATGAATTACTGAATTACATCAATAGTGTGACCCAGGCCTAACAGTAACACTACCAGCACCTGGGTGAAATGGACATTTTTTTTAACTCTAACAATTTAGTATGCGGACTGTGGTCCACTTTTATGCCACGTACACACGAGCGGATTTTCCATCGGAAAAATCTTGGATGGTTTTTCCGACGAAATTCCACTCAAGCTTGGCTTGCATACACACGGTCACACAAAAGTTCTCTGAACATATGACTACGAATTTCGAATTTCTGATCATGTTTACACAGCATAAGTCTCGGTTGTCTATAAAAAATTGAGTTTCAGTATTGGGTGAGCTGACCCTTAGAATACAGTGCTTTGAAAAAAAAACATAAAATGTATTTTATTGGGATTTTATGTGATAGACCAACACAAAGTGGCACATAATTGTGAAGTGGAAGGAAAATGATAAATGGTTTTTAAAACTTTTTACCAATAAATATCTGAAAAGTGTGGTGTACATTTGTATTCAGCATCCCCCTGAGTCAATACTTTGTAGAACCACCTTTCACTGCAATTACAGCCAAAGTCTTTTTGGGGATGTCTCTACCAGCTTTGCACATCTAAAGAGTGACATTTTTGCCCATTTTGTCTTTGCAAAATAGTTCAAGCTCTGTCAGATTGGATGGAGAGTGTCTGTGAACAGCAAGTTTCAAGTCTTGCCACAGATTCTCAATTGGATTTAGGTCTGGACCTTGACTGGGCCATTCTAACACATGAATATGCTTTGATCAAAACCATTCCATTGTAGCTCTGGCTGTATGTTTAGGGTTGTCCTACTGGAAGGTGAACCTCCGCCCCAGTCTCAAGTCTTTTGCAGACTCTAACAGGTTTTTTTCTAAGACTGCTCTGTATTTGGCTCCATCCATCTTCCCATCAACTCTGACCAGCTTCCCTGTCCCCGCTGAAGAAAAGCATCCCCACATCATGATGCTTCCACCACCGTGTTTCACAGTGGGGATGGTGTGTTCAGAGAGATGTGCAGTGTTAGTTTTCCACATAAACATAGCATTTTACTTTTAGGCCAAAAATTTCAATTTTGGTCTCATCTGACCAGAGCACCTTCTTCCGCATGTTTGCTGTGTCCCCCACATGGCTTTTCACAATCTGCAAACGGGACTTCTTTTGGCTTTCTTTCAACAATGGCTTTCTTCTTACCACTCTTCCATAAAGGCCAGATTTGTGGAGTTCACGACTAATTGTTGTCCTGTGGACAGATTCTCCCACCTGAGCTGTGGATCTCTGCAGCTCCTCCAGAGTTACCATGGACCTCTTGGCTGCTTCTCTGATTAATGCTCTCCTTGCCCGGCCTGTCAGTTTAGGTGGACGGCCATGTCTTGGTAGGTTTGCAGTTGTGCCATACTCTTTCCATTTTAGGATGATGGATTGAACAGTGTTCTGTGAGATGTTTAAAGCTTGGGATATTTTTTTTTTATATAACCTAATCCTGCTTTAAACTTCTCCACAACTTTATCCCTGACCTGTCTTGGCTGTTTGATCACTAAGGTTCTCTAACAAACCCCGGGGGGCTTCACAGAACAGCTGTAGCTATACTGAGAATAAATTTAACACAGGTGGACACTATTTACTAATTAGGTGACTTCTGAAGGCAATTGCTTCCACTAGATTTTAGTTAGGAGTATCAGAGTAAAGGGGGCTGAATAAAAATGCACGCCACACTTTTCAGATATTTATTTGTAAAAAAAATTGAAAGCCATTTATAATTTTCCTTCTACTTCACAATTATGTGCCACTTTGTTTTGGTCTATCACATAAAATCCCAATAAAATACATTTATGTTTTTGGTTGCAACATGACAAAATGTGGAAAATTTCAAGGGGTAAGAATACTTTTTTCAAGGCACTGTAGATAGTAAAACTCTCACTTGATACACAGAATCTGACATAGGTTGATCCAGTACACACGGGATAAAATCAACTGGATGAAAGAATTTTTGGGGGCGTTTCCCTGGCTACTGATAATTTTTAAAAAATTTTAGTTCCCACCTAGTTTGGTTGTTATATAAATATTTAGACAGTTTACTGCACAAGAGACCTGATAGGAAAGGATGATGTTTATCTGACAGGTAACAATCATGATGCAGTAACATCTAGTCTGTAGGGGTTAATTCTAAAAAAATAAAGCCTTTAATACATTTTGTCTAGACCTGAATGGTTCATATAAAATAGTGAGAAGGTGAGTAAATGGTACATGACAATGAGACAGGAAAACTGGTGTTATGCTGCCATCAAGTGGCCATATTGTATAATGGTGGCTTTATAGCGTAACTAAAGTCCCAAGTGAGGAATTGAAGGTAGAGTTTAAGATTTGGATATTTACATAGTGGGTAAGGTTGAATAAAAACTTCAGTCTATCCAGTTCAGAGTGTGTGTGTGTTTATGTCTCTACCATTTCCCACATCCCTATACATCGTGTTTGCTAAGAAACACATCTAAAACCTTTTTTGACTTCATCTATACGCCTCGCTGACACCACCAACTGTGGAAGGGAGTTCCACATCCTTACTGCTCTAACAGTGAGGAACCCTTTATGTAGAACTATAGCCAACACTTTTTTTTCATTTTGAATAGAGTAAGGGAGGGTTATAACCCCTGTCATTTTTTTTTTTTTTGCGCCCCATTGCAAAGATTGGATTGGAATATTGCATTGGAAGATTTCCCCTCTATTACTTTTCTAGGAACCAGAATTTGGGATTTTCTTTTACTTTTCAGGACAAATAGAGAGGAGGGGAATCTCCCTAAAGGGGGCACAGACCGCAATAAAAACTGACAGGGGTTCAAATCCATCTCCATTCCATCCAAAACTAAAAAGAAGGTTATACCTTTAGTTTTACTTTAAGGTTAAACCTCTCGTCCAACTTCATTGTGTGATCGTGTGTCTTCTTAGAGGCCTAAGATTGAATAGATACCATATAGATATTTGTATATTGTAATCATAGCTCCTTCTAAAGTGGTTCTAAAGGCTCAACGTTTTTTATTTTCATGCATTCTATGCATGAAGGTATAAAACCTTCTCTGTGCAGCAGCCCCTCTAATACTTACCTGAGCCCTATCTCAATCCAGTGATGTGCACAATAGCCACTTGGCTCTCCGGGGACTCTCGCTTTTTATTGCCTGAGACAGCAGCAGGAGCTATGGGCCAATCACAGTCAGTGAGCCAATGAGGAGAGAGAGGGGACGGGGCTGAATCACAGCTCTGTGTATGAATAGACATGCAGAGCTGTGGCTCGGGAACAAATCTGCTTGGGTGCCCCCATTGCAACCTATTTGCTTTGTGGGGGCACATGGCAGGAGGGAGAGGCCAAGAGCGCTGTCGAAGGACTCGAGAAGAGGTGGATCAGGCGTGCTCTGTGCAAAACCACTGCACAGAGCAGGTAAGTATAACATGTTTTTTTTTTTTAAAGAAATCCTTTAATATTACTTTTAAGTTTCTCCTCTCCAGAGAGAATATGTTTAATGGATTATAGTTGCTCCTCATAACTGAAGTCCTCCAGTCCCCCCATCAGCTTTGTTGCCCTTCTATGGACTCTCTCCAGTTCCAGCACATCCTTCCTGAGGATTGGTGACCAGAACTGGACGGACTACTCCAGGATGTTGCCAAACCAGAGTTTTGTAAAGTGGTAGAATTATAGTTTTATATCCTTTTTAATGCATGCTAATAGTCCGCAAGGCCTTGCTTGCTGCAGCTTGGCATTGCATGCTTTTGCTGTGTCCGTGATCCACCAGGACCCTCAGACCCTTTTCCATCCTTGATTTTCCCAGTGCCTCAATTATCTGTGCAGGTCTTCCCTGTGAGGAAATGCCACTGACCGGCTCTGACTTTGTCAGTGTGCAGAGAGGAAAGCCAATAACCATCATTTCCTTGTTTACATGTGATCAGCTGTGACTGGACACAGCTGATCACATGGGTAAAGAGCTGCGTCATCAACTCTTTACTGAGATCGAGAATGCGGCGTGTACCAGGGACACAGTGCGCCGCTGATCGCCCCAGTGGTCGCGTAAGCACGGCGAGAGTGGGATGACGTCATATGACGTCGTCCCAGAACAAGAAACCCACCCTGTCACCGTCATTTGTCTATACGGCAGGCGGGAGGTGGTTAAGTGGTTGAAAGCCCATACATACATACATACATACATACATACATACATACATACATATGAAGTGACTGGCCTGTGTATTGCAGGCCAGTCAGTTCACTGGGTATATACCCAGTGAACTGACTGGCCTGCAATACACAGAGATGAAACAAATCTTCCTACATAAGCTATACTGTACCTGTTTATCTGTGGTCTTCTCTTCTCTACAGCAATTCAGTCCAGAATTTATAAAACTTTGATAGTTCAGAAAAAAGGGGGCAGAGAGCTGTAGTCACACTCTGCAGAGATCAGTGAGGAGAGATCTGAGACACAGGAACAGAGCTGAAACTGTCAATCAGCTGGAGGTACCTCCTATGTCACCATATTTCTCTTGGTGTCAGGAAAACTTGTCAGATGTGACTCATACTGATAGCAGAGGAACATTATAGAGGGAAATGCTTACTTCATATTTCATGTCTGAGGTTTACAACCACTTAAAGTTGCTATATCCTGTAGTGAATATATTACCCCACAATAAAAAAAAAAATGTATTTTATGTGTGCTCTGCCAAACATCTGAGATGGAAAAGAGGGACATATTGTAGCACAATTTATGAGGGTAAAACATACACCATTGCCATACTCAAAGTTACATTTAGTGATAGATGATTACAAAAAAATAAATAATTGGGTATATCCATCACTGCTGTTCACCACAAAATTTCGCTTAAACCCTCATATTATAACATGTGTGCGTGGTGTAGGGGCGACAAGAAGTGGTACAATGTAATGTTACAACACCCTGCACAAAATCATGACACTTAATTAACTCCACACACCGCAGCTGACTTCAGTCTGAATTTGTTGGCTGGATACGTCTTGCGGGTCAGAAAGTATTGAGATATGGAGAAGGTAGAGGGCTCCAAGTACATTGATCTCACAAGTCAGGATATTAACCATACTGAAGTATATGAAAGGCTCTAGTTGGCAGCACCACAGGTAACATCCAAGGGGAGTGATAGACTAAACGTTAAGAGACCATGAAGAGTAGATTTGAACATTAAAATGTCACGGGACAAGTCAAACTGATTTGAGAAAAAGAAAGGGCTAAAGCGGCGCTCAAAGACCTTGGTAATAGTATCATGGAAAAAAGAACTCAAGTAATGTCAACAATTTGGTATGAAAAATTTAGAAAAAAAAATGTAATAAAAAGATGCCGATTTAGGTGGGGGGGGGGGGGGGGTGTACAAATGACACCAGTGGAAAAAAAAAGAAAGGTTACAAAAAAAAAAAAAAAAAAAGCCAATGTATGAAGTCCATCTAAAAAAACTGCATGCTGTGCTGCTGGTGCAACCAAAATGTAAATGCAAAAGAAATGACAACAAAGTGCAAACCTTACAGAGTGTGTGAGTATGAACTCTTGGAGACTATCCCTCATAGCCAGCAGTGGACCATCCAATAGCTTAGTGGACGGTGTTAACATACCGCCTTACTTTGGCTAGATTTACACTAGCCAATGCTCTGAAAAGCAATTGTATTAGGACAGAGGCATAACTAGAACCTTCAGGGCCCCAATGCAAGAAACCTCCTGGCCCTTCCTTCTGATCCCGGGGGCCCTTTTCCCCCTTCGTGGGACCCTTTATTAGGGTTCCACAATGGCCACCTTCCTGCCATCTTGGGGTCCCCCCACAAGACACAAGTGCAACCTTTTTGGACCATGGTAGTTCAGCCACTTGTGTCAGTATTTTTTCATTTTTGTTGTTTTATCTTGTTTATTTTTTACCATTTTATTATTTTTTATTTTTAACAATGGTATTTATTTGTTTTTTACATATTTTTTTAAGTCCACCATTGGGGGGCTTTGGTGAAATATCAGGGGTCTAAACAGACCCCTGACGTCTTACTTTTGAGACCGAAAGGGACTGAGGACAAATTCATCAGTCCCTTTCTCTGCAGCCTCAGCTGCATAGAATGAATGAACAGGAATAGCTCTGTACAGAGCTGCCCGTTAATTTAGAAAAAAGAGGTTTACTATGCCTCAGCTATGAATGAATAGGCAGGACAGCATATGCCAGAACCAATGCCCTTAATTTTCCTTCTGCGGCTTGTGAACAGCCTCCTTCTGCTGTATTTTACACATTAGGTAGGTTCCGAGAGGTGGTAAAACTGTGACTCAGCTGCCTGTTTTTTCCCGTAGCTTAAAGTGGTTGTAAACCCTTACAAACCAATTTGGCCTACAGGTAAGCATAGATTAAGGCTTACCTGTAGGTCCAATAAATATCTCCTAAACCTACACGGTTTAGGAGATATTTACAAAAAGACAGGCACCGCTGTCTACGGCGCATGCGCCATAGACAGCGGCGCGCAGGCGCACTGAGCAAGTCGCAGATCACGGCGATGCCGCTCTTGGCCACTCCGGGAAGGATGACGGCGGAGGAGGACATTGACAAGGGTCGCTTAGTTCTCAGGTAAGTTATTCATAATGAGCTAGTATGAAAAGTAAAAAAATAAAAATTTGGCTTTACTTCCTCTTTAATGAATGAGGTGAAACTGTGCTGACTTCCATCAACCAATATATATATATATATATATATATATATATATACACAGTATGTGTGTGTGTGTGTGTGTGTGTGTGTGTGTGTGTGTGTGTGTGTGTGTGTGTGTGTGTGTGTGTGTGTGTGTGTGTGTGTGTGTGTGTGTTGGCAGGGTTTAGGTGTTTAGGCAGGGTTGCTCTTAAATTTACCTGCCAGGTATAGCTATCTTTGCTAATTGTTGGGGATCAATTGATTTCACTCTAATGCCCCGTACACACGGTCGGAAATTCCGACCACAAAATCCGATTTTTTCCGACGGATTTTGTCCGACACTGGTGTTGCATACACACGTTAGGACAAAGTTGTCAGAAAATCCGATCATTCTGAACGTGGTGACGTTCGTTGTGTACGACGGAACTACGTAGAGGCTAGTAGCTAACTTTGTCCGTCGGAATTCTGTACGCACGATCGGAAAAAGTCCAATCGGATTTTGTTGTCGGAAAATTTGAGAGCAGGATCTCAAATTTTTTCCGTCTGAAATTCCAACATGGTCCGATCGGACATTTTCTGTCGGAATTTCCGACCGTGTGTACGGGGCATAAGTCTGCAATTTTCTGTTCTTCCGCTAGGTGGCCGGGTACCTGGTGGCATTAGAAGGGCAATGCAAGGTCAGATTATGGGTATATGAGGTAACTCAGCCAATGGGCAGGGGTTTTCTTAAATCCCTTGGCCTGCTGGGAGAACCTATATATTTGGGTGGAGTCAGGTGATCTATGTTCTGTGCCACCTAGACAGCTGTCTGGGTGGACATGTGTTTATACTGCCCTGGCTGCCAAGCCGGAGATTGGGCCTATCCCGGGCACATCTGGCTGCTAGGCTTTCTAAGGACCTATCCAGAAGCAAGAGAGCAGCACAGGGTTGGGATTGCGGCTTGCAGTCTAACCAGAAGTGACGGTTCTGCCGGCCGGAGAACCTGTCGTGGTCGGAGGTAGAGGGTAAGCTGCCGCCACTAAGGGACTATCCACCTTATTACCAGGGACCACAGTGAGTAGCTGAAGCAAGTACCAGAGCAGTATTCTCACCAACCGGGGACAGTGAAGAATCGGGAAACTCTAGCAGGTATCGAGCCAGGGACCCAGCCAGCAGAGGTGACGCTTGCAGAGCAGCCTTGTGTGTCAAGCCAGGGACCGAGCAGGCCAGTGGGGGGAAGCTTGAGGAGTATCTGGAGTGCCAAACTAGGGACCCAGCAGAGAGGTTGGGGTGACGCTTGATGAAGATACTACCGTAAAGATTGTAGGCGCTCAAGGGATTCAGAGGTAGTGAATCATCTAGTCTAGTGAGAGAGACTCGGAGCTCAGTGGGCTGAAGTGATTTTAGTGGAAGTGAAGGAACTGTTACAACTTGTGTTAGGAACTGTTAAAGACTGTTGCCATAGGAGACAGCAATTCTACACGTGCAGATGTGGTGTCTGGCTGGATGACTTTCCCTGCATGGCTATCCTCCTGTTAACCCCTTCAATACCCGCCCATAGTCATATGACGCCCACAAGGTGGATCTACCATCCTGGGTGGGCGTCATATGACGTCCTCCCATTCCCGGCCGCCTGGGGGGCGCGGTGAGATGTCGATGTCCGCCGGGCACCCGCGATTGCCCGTTAAAACAACGGGATCGTGCGGGACCGTGGAGCTGTGTGTGTACGTCCTGTCAGCGAGCAGGAGACCGATCATGTGATCCCAGCACGGAGGAACACATGATCGGTCTCCTCCCCTTGATTCCCCTCCCCCCACAGTTAGAATCACACATTTAGGGAAAACATTAACCCCTCCCCGCCCCCTAGTGTTAACCCCTTCCCTGCCAGTCACATTTACACAGTAATCAATGCAATTTTATAGCAACGATCGCTGTGTAAATGTGAATGGTCCCAAAAATGTGTCAAAAGTGTCCGAAGTGTCCGCCGCAATGTCGCAGTCACGAAAAAAAAAAAAAAAAAATCGCAGATCGCCGCCATTACTAGTAAAAAAAAAAAAAAATGCAATAAATCTACCCCCTATTTTGTAGACGCTATAACTTTTGCGCAAACCGATCAATATACGCTTATTGCGATTTTTTTTACCAAAAATATGTAGAAGAATACGTATCGGCCTAAACTAAGGAAAAAAATATATTTTTTTTAAAAAAATTGTATATTTATTAATGCAAAAAGTTAAAAATATTGTGTTTTTTTTCAAAATTGTCGCTCTTCTTTTGTTTATAGCGCAAAAAATAAAAACCGCAGGGGCGATCAAATACCACCAAAAGAAAGCTCTATTTGTGGGAAAAAAAGGACGTCAATTTTGTTTGGGTGTAACGTCGCACGACCGCGCAATTGTCAGTTAAAGCAACGCAGTGCCGAATCGGAAAAAGTGCTCTGGTAAGGAAGGGTAAAAAATGGCCCGGTGCTGAAGCGGTTAAAGTCTCAGAGTCTGCCAATTAATCTTGCAACTACCTAAGGGTTTCCTGGCCCTAACCCTTTCTCCCTAATTTCTGTTAAGAGAAATAAAATCTCTTTCATTCAAGAAGTATCTGGCGCCCAATGACTTTAACTGCTTTGCACCCACTATGCCTCACAACCCACCATATACAGAACAATGTCAGGTCTCTGGTCCTGGAGGTTCTCATTAGACTAAAGGAGGCCAGGGACCTTGCTACATACTGTCCCCTCAAAATAACTCAACACACAGCCATTAATGGCTAAACCACTGGCAACAAAAGTGAGTACACCCCTAAGTGAAAATGTCCAACTGGGCCCAATTAGCCATTTTCCCTCCCCGATGTCATGTGACTCGTCAGTGTTACAAGGTCTCAGGTATGAATGGGGAGCAGGTGTGGTAAATGTGGTGTTATTGCTCCCACTCTCTCATACTGGTCACTAGAAATTCAACATGGCAAAGAACTCTCTGAGGATCTGAAAAAAAAGAATTGTTGCTCTACATAAAGATGGCCTAAGCTATAAAGAACATTGCCAAGACCCTGAAACTGAGCTGCAGCATGGTGGCCAAGACCATACAGCTGTTTAACAGGACAGGTTCCACTCAGAACAGGCCCCAACATGGTCCACAAAAGAAGTTGAGTGCACGTGCTCAGCCTCATATCCAGAGGTTGTCTTTGGGAAAGAGATGTATGAGGGCTGCCAGCATTGCTGCAGAGGTTGAAGGGGTGGGGGGTCAGCCTGTCACTGCTCAGACCATACATCGCACACTGCATCAAATTGGTCTGCATGGCTGTTGTCCCAGAAGGAAGCCTCTTCTAAATATGATGCACAAGAAAGCCCACAAACAGTTTGCTGAAGACCTGTGGTCTGATGAGACCAAGATAAAGTTATTTGGGTCAGATGGTGTCAAGCGTGTGTGGTGACAACCAGGTGAGGAGTACAAAGACAAGTGTGTCTTGCCTACAGTCAAGCATGGTGGTGGGAGTGTCATGGTTTGGGGCTGCATGAGTGCTGCCAGCACTGGGGAGCTACAGTTCATTGAGGGTACCATGAATGCCAACATGTACTGTGACCAGTGTTGGTCATCTTACTTTAAAAAAGTAATTAGTTACATTACAAATTACTTCTCCCAAAAAAGTAATTGAGTTAGTAACTCAGTTACTACATTGGAAAAGTAATTAGTTACTCAGAAAAGTAACTGTGATTTTTTTTTTTATATTCTTAGGGGCGGGTCTAGTATTACTGTAAGCAAGGGGCGCGTTCCCCCCTGCACGTCTATTTCCCCTCTGCACCCCCCTGCACGTCTGTTCCCCCCAACACATATATCTGTTTCCCCTCTGTACCCCACTACACATCTGTCCCCCCCACACACTTATATCTGTTCCCCCTCTGTACCCCACTACACGTCTGTTCCCCCCCCCCACACACATATATCTGTTCCCCCTCTGTACATCTGTCCCCCCCAAACTCACGGATCGGATCGTTGCTTGGATCAGAGTCACGGATCGGATCATTTTTCAGATCAGAAAATAATAATTGAATTTGCAAAAACCTGTGAAAATTCCACCACCATAAAGCCCCCACTGTAATATCCACAATCTCACCCACTGTAATATCCACGTCATCTCCTCAACTGTAATATTGGCTGAGTATGGCTGGGTACGGCTGAGCATGGCTGGGTACGGCTGGGTATCGCCGAGTATGGCTGGGTATTACCGTGCATTGCAGAGTATGGCTGGGTATTACCGAGTATTGCAGAGTATTGGCAGGGTGTTGCAGAGTATTGGCAGGGTGTTGCAGAGTATTGGCAGGGTGTTGCAGAGTATTGGCAGGGTGTTGCAGAGTATTGGCAGGGTGTTGCAGAGTATTGCAGAGTATGGCTGGGTATTACCGAGTATTGCAGAGTATTGCAGAGTATGGCTGGGTATTACCGAGTATTGCAGAGTATGGCTGGGTATTACCGAGTATTGCAGAGTATGGCTGGGTATTACCGAGTATTGCAGAGTATGGCTGGGTATTGCAGAGTATTGCAGAGTATTGCAGAGTATGGCTGGGTATTACCGAGTATTGCAGAGTATGGCTGGGTATTACAGGGTATTGCAAAGTATGGCTGTGTATTACGGGGTATTGCAGAGTATGGCTGGGTATGGCAGAGTATTGCAGAGTATGGCTAGGTATTACGGGGTATTGCAGAGTATGGCAGAGTATGGATGGGTATTACGGGGTATTGCAGAGTATGGCAGAGTATGGCAGGGTGTTGCAGAGTATTGGCAGGGTATTGGCAGGGTATTGGCAGAGTATTACCTGGTATTGCAGGGTATTGGCAGAGTATTACCTGGTAATGCAGAGTATTGGCAGAGTATGTGCTGGCATCCATCTCCCCTCCACTGTACAGATCTGTACACAGAGGGGAGAGAGGAACCGGCGTCATCTTGACGCCGGTTTGTTTACAAGTGATCGCTCCGTCATTTGACGGAGCAATCACATTGTAAACTTCCGACGGGTGCACCAAGATGGCCGCTGCTCCGGAGCTAGGCCGGAGCCGCGCCCATCTTGGTGCACCAAGATGGCCGCCGCTCCGGAGATAGGCCGAAGCCGCGGCCTTTCCTAAGGCCGAGGCCGCGGACGGCTCCGTGGATCGCGGTAAGTAATTGCGGTAACGCCGCCCCAGTAATGGGAACGGCGTTACCGCGAGGGGCAGAGTAATCAGTTAGATTACTCGTTACCCTTTAAAGTAACGGCGTTACGTAACGCCGTTTACTTTAATCGCGTTCCTTACATCACTGACTGTGACATACTGAAGCAGAGCATGATCCCCTCCCTTCGGAGGCTGGTGCCGCAGGGCAGTATTTCAACATGATTGAAACGACAACGACCCCAAACACACCTCCAAGAAGACCACTGCCTTGCTAAAGAAGCTGGGGGTATAGGGGAAGGACTGGCCAAGTATGTCTCCAGACCTAAACCCTATTGAGCATCTGTGGGGCATCCTCAAACGGAAGGTGGAGGAGCGCGAGGTCTCTAACATCCACCAGCTCCGTAATGTCATCATGGAGGAGTGGAAGAGGACTCCCGTGGCAACCTGTGATGCTCTAGTGAACTCCATGCCCAAGAGGGTTAAGGCAGTGCTGGAAAATAATGGTGGCCACTACTTTGAGCCCAATTTGGACATTTTCACTTAGCGGTGTTGCCAGCGGTTTAGACATTAATGTGACATTAACGTGTGTTGAGTTATTTTGAGGGGACAGCAAATTTACACTGTTATACAAGCTGTACACTCACTACTTTACATTGTAGCAAAGTGTAATTTCTTAAGTGTTGTCACATGAAAAGATATAATAAAATATTTACAAAAATGTGAGGGGTGTACTCACTTTTGTGAGATACTAATTTTATATATATATATATATATATATATATATATATATATATATATATATATATACACACACACACACACATACATATACACAGTTAGGTCCATAAATATTGGGACATCAACACAATTCTAATCTTTTTGGCTCTATACACCACCACAATGGATTTGAAACGAAACAAACAATATGTGCTTTAACTGCAGACTTTCAACTTTAATTTGAGGGTTACATCCAAATCAGGTGAACGGTGTACGAATTACAACAGTTTGTATATGTGCCTTCTACTTTTTAAGGGACCAAAAGTAATGGGACAGTTGGCTGCTGAGCTGTTCCATGGCCAGGTGTGTGTTATTCCCTCATTATCCCATTTACAAGGAGCAGATAAAAGGTCTAGAGTTAATTTCAAGTGTGTTATTTGCATTTGGAATCTGTTGCTGTCAACTCTCAATATGAGATCCAAAGATCTGTCACTATCAGCGAAGCAAGCCATCATTAAGCTGAAAAAACAAAACAAACCCATCAGAGAGATAGCAAAAACATTAGGTGTGGCCAAATCAACTGTTTGGAACATCCTTAAAAAGAAAGAATGCACTGGTGAGCTCAGCAACACCAAAAGACCCGGAAGACCATGGAAAATAACTGTGGTGGATGACCGAAGAATTCTTTCCCTGGTGAAGAAAATACAGTTCAAAACAGTTGGCCAGATCAATAACACTCTCCAGGAGGTAGGTGTATGTGTGTCACAGTCAACAATCAAGAGAAGACTTCACCAGAGTGAATACAGAGGGTTCACCACAAGATGAAAACCATTGGTGAGCCTCAAAAACAGGAAGGCCAGATTAGAATTTGCCAAACAGCATCTAAAAAAGCCTTCACAGTTCTGGAACAACATCCTATGGACAGATGGGACCAAGATCAACTTGTACCACAGAGATGGGAAGAGAAGAGTATGGAGAAGGAAAGGAACTGCTCATGATACAAAGCATACCACCTCATCAGTGAAGCATGGTGGTGGTAGTGTCATGGCGTGGGCATGTATGGCTGCCAATGGAACTGGTTCTCTTGTATTTATTGATGAAGTGACTGCTGATAAAAGCAGCAGGATGAATTCTGAAGTGTTTCGGGCAATATCATATGCTCATATTCAGCAAAATGCTTCAGAACTCATTGGACAGCGCTTCACAGTGCAGATGGACAATGACCCGAAGCATACTGCGAAAGCAACCAAGGAGTTTTTTAAGGGAAAGAAGTGGAATGTTATGCAATGGCCAAGTCAATCACCTGACCTGAATCCTATTGAGCATGCATTTGACTTGCTGAAGACAAAACTGAAGGGAAAATGCCCCAAGAACAAGCAGAAACTGAAGACAATTGCAGTAGAGGCCTGGTAGAGCATCACCAGGGATGAAACCCAGCGTCTGGTGATGTCTATGCGTTCCAGACTTCAAGCTGTAATTGACTGCAAAGGATTTGCAACCAAGTATTAAAAAGTGAAAGTTTGATGAATGATTGTTAATCTGTCCCATTACTTTTGGTCCCTTAAGAAGTGTGAGGTACATATACAAACTGTTGTAATTCCTACACCGTTCACCTGATTTGGATGTAAATACCCCCTGCAGTTAAAGCACATCTTGTTTGTTTTATTTCAAATCCATGGTGGTGGTGTATAGAACCAAAAAGATTAGAATTGTGTCGATGTCCCAATATTTATGGACCTGACTGTGTATATATATATATATATATATATATATATATATATATATATATTTTTTTTTTTTTTTTTTATAATATTAGAGGTGCACCGAAATTTGGCCGAAATAAAAAAACAGCCGATACCGAAAGGGGGCCTGGACCGCACCACGTGCCGCCCATTGTGGGAGTGTTATCGTGGCACGCTCAGTCCTCCACTCCCTCCTCCTCCACTCGCCGCGATTTCCATGTTTCACGGAGCTGAATTGGTCGGCAATAGTAACAATGTCCCGCCTCCTGTGATAGACGGCACACTGATCCAATGCTGGGACATTGAATCAGCGTGACGTAATTACACGAGGCGGGACATTGTTACTGCGGCCGGGCAATTCAAATCCAGCTCTATGACACACGGAGATCGTCACTGATGCAGGCACAGGCAGGCTGCATATGATGGGCATTGGTAAAGCTGCTGGGCACTGGCAGGCTGCATGTGACGGACACTGGTGGTACTGCTGGGCACTGGCAGGCTGCATATGATGGGCACTGGCAGGCTGCATATGACGGCACTGGCGAGGCTGCATATGACGGGCACTGGCGAGGCTGCATATGACGGGCACTGGCGAGGCTGCTGGGCACAGGCAGGCTGCATATGATGGGCACTGGTGAGGCTGCTGGGCACAGGCACTAGTGAGGCTGCTGGGCACAGGCAGGCTGCATGTGATGAGCACTGGTGAGGCTGCATGTGACAGGCACTGGTGAGGCTGCATTGATCTCTTGTATCATGTCTGCTAGAGAGCTGCATTTTTCTTGACCTTTCTTGCACTAAAGATGGCAATAATGGCCAACAATAAATTCATATTAATTTAATCTGATGATATTAATTAAAAAGTTGAATATAATACAATTATATATAAAAATATAAATATTTTTTTAAAACTGTCATTTTCGGTATCGGTTTTCGGCACCAAAATTTCCATTTGGTGCACCCCTAATATATATATATATATATATATATATTTTTTTTTTTTTTTTTACATTGCACCGCTGTTGGAGCTGTCATGGGGAAACTAGGACTGTTTTCATATATAGTATGTTGGTCCTCCCCCGGGTCTTATGTTTTTACAACATAGAAAGAGAAGATCAATATACAGAACAAGACTTCTCTGTGAAGTGTCCAATGAATTGAGGCTTTTGAGGTGAGCTGCATTTTCCAACTGTTTTCATTGAACACTTTCTAGTTCCTGCCAATCCATTGATTCTTGTAGAACAGTAAGGAGCCGCACATTCCTGGAATATACCTCTCTGCTGACCCTTGCAGGTCTCTACAGGTTATAAATGTAGCCACAATAAAGATGAGGGGTATGCAGGTAAAGCAGAACTTTAATATATTTACTTTTTAACCACCTGCCGACCGCGCTATAGTTGAAAGACGTCTACAGCGCGGTCGGGTTTCCCTGAGTGGACGTCCTACGGACGTCCTCCCAGAAACTTGCTCCCGCGCGCCCCCTGGGGCGCGCACTCGGAAACATCCGTGACCGCCGGGTCCCGAGGACCCGGCGCATCACGGATCACGGTAAACAGCCCCTGATAGCGGCCGTTTACCACGTGATCGCTCCGTCAAATGACGGAGCGATCACATGTACACAAACCGGCGTCACGTCATGACGCCGGTTCCTCCCTCCCCTCTCTGTACCGATCGGTACAGAGAGGAGAGAAGCGGAGAGGGGGAGAGACGAGACCAGCGCTGTGGGCTGGATGTGTAGTGCCCACAGCGCTGGTCAATACACTGCCACCGCTGTGCAATGCTCTGCAACCAACCACTGTGCAATGCTCTGCAACCAACCAAGAAAAAGATTAAGGTTGGCTCCCCCAGTGAGATAGATAGAGGTGGGTGGTGATCTCATCCCTATTTGTATAGATAAGAAAAAATCCCCTAAGGTTGGGACTTTAAATAGAACACCACTCTCACAAGATTTTAATAAACCATAGTATAAATGTTTTATTAGATATAAAAATTCCTCCCACGATATTTATGATGCACAATATACAAGATGCATGACAATATACATATACATGATAACATACAAAAAGAAATTATACAAAAAATAACATAATGATACAGAACAACATGAAAAAAGAACACAAATACGGTACTAATACTCTCCCGGAGGTGTGAGTCCCCCGTATACTCGACGCGTTTCCGGTTACCCAGATGCGGGAACCTTCGTCAGGAGTGGGGAGTAAGATTTATATCTGAGAAGTACCTGTCGCTCTAAAAAAGAGAGAAACCATAAACAGGGGAGTTGCTATCGTTTTGGGGCATTATAGGGTCTAGATCACAGTATTAAGAAAAAGGAGATGCATGCATTCTAAAACCATATTTCATATACCGAATGTTTGTATATGTGAGTTGCAACAGATCATAGCATTGTTGTTATTGGTGTAGTAAAGTCATATTTATATAGAAAAACTTTTTTTGGGATATGTGCAGCATGTCAAAAAAACGTACATATACTCTATTATCACGTACCACATTGAAGGCGAAGTTCATGGACCGGTGGGCTGTATACCAGCGGAAGAGGAGGAAGGGGTGTATGTCCCCCAAAAAAAAGAAGAGAGAAGTGTGGCAGCACACACTAGGTTGGTTTCAAAGATGATCCTGCATACGGACTTTCTGTGGTAATGACCCAGTCTGTTTATGGTGAACATCGGGGGAGAGAGTATTAATAATAACTCCCTACAACTGTAATGCCAATGCCCAAAGGAAATAGATATACCACAGTGTCTTACTTTAAAACAAGAAAGGGTGGGAAAGTGTGGTTGTGGTTATACAGGTGGAAATGTTAGTGGCAAGTAGAGCGTCAGAGATTCCCACAAACATATTTAACCATATACTACTGCCCTCCTTTTCAAATGAAGAGAGGGGTGCCTAAGATATATATCACCCGAAAAAAAGGAAAAAAGGCATTCAGGTATGGAATAGGTATGGTGCATACAGCCAGTGCATGGGATAGTTACAGACGCAGACACGGCAGAAAAAATGATATTAGAAGTGGCCCCTCCCCCAACATAAATCAAATATTAATACCCAGGGGATGCTTACATCTATGTCACTTGTATCCTTGGGGAAGTAATCCTCGTCCCCGAGAGTTAATATCTCGGATAGGTAGAAAGGCGATCCCAATAGTGGGTACCTAGAACCTAAGGGGAAGGAAGAGGAGGGTTAGGGTCACTGAGAATCCGATCCCAAAGTGAGGGAAAGGAAGGGAGACCAGAGAGGGGAGAGGGGTTGTACCAGGATGAGCCATGTCTATAAGTAAGATATTTAGCTTACCCTGTCCTTTGTGGAATGTCCCCCGTTAATCAATGCCGTAATGATCCGACCCTAGGTGTTCCTCTGCTGCCCAACGAAGACAGACAGAGGATTGTTTTAAATAGGGTCCGGAGGCGGGGTGGGGGGCGCATACATGACGTCATATTCTAGCGTCCTATTGGGCGCTCAGCGCCCACTGCCCTAACTGTGCGGCAGGTGTGCAGAGCACGTCGCGCATGCGCAGAAGCGTCCCATTGGGCGCTCAGCGCCCACCGCCATGACTGTGCGACAGGCGTGCATAGCACGTCGCGCATGCGCAGAAGTGCATACGGGTGCGTGCTGTTACGCACCCCGTACGAAAGATCTGCGCATGCGTGCACCATATGGACTGGTTCAGGTGAGCCGGAATGTCAGACAATCTCGGCACCTCTAGGGGGCATGTAAGACGCACCAGACGGCCAGATAACCACAAAGTACCCTCCCACCTAGTCAGCCAAAGCTTTTGTCCATAAGAGTGACACATATAATATAAAAACGCCCTCAACATGACGTATCTATGCATATGAAAAACGCCATTGACATGTTCGCAGCGCCCAAAAGGGGAATACCCCAAACAGGGCAGAAACACAGTCCCTACAAGAAATTGACTGCTGGAAAATACATACAATGCCATGATCTGTGCTAGAAAAATATGTAGGAGCATCCATGGCACCAATAAGGAGCCCGAGGGAGGTTCATTTAGGTATCCCTAGGGGTCAAAAAATAAAAAATAAAAATAATAAAAAATGAAAATAAATGAAAAAATAAAAAATATGAGACGGTATATATCTGTCCCAAACCGTCATGCATTTAGTGGACCCAGGTATTCAAGGTGAAAATAGAAGTCATGAAACCAGGAACATCTATGGGATAGTATAAAGCAGTCACTGGTACCTGTACACCAATACAAAACGATGGAAAATATAGATATGAAAATGAAAAATATATAGCAGTTTGAGAGAGAGTGATCAGACAATCAAAGTATTTTTGGAATGACCATAACAGGTACTGGATTTACATTAATGGAGGGATAACAGATGTATTTCACCCTTCCCCCCATTATCCATGTCCCTCCCATGATCCAGATGTGAACCCTTCCAAGAAGGGTTTGTAGCTGATGCAGTCATTCAAACCCGGTGGATACGTGGCCCGGAGTGCTACAATCCATCTTGTCTCGTGTTGCAACAAAGTTTTGTCCCAGTCCCCCCCTCTTGAGGTGGGATGTATGCGGTCCAGGACTAAGAATCTTATTTTTGGGAAGTTCCCCATGTGCACATCCCGGGAGTGTCTTCCCAATGGTAGGTCCGGATCGCATACGCGGATACTGTGTACATGCCTACTTGTTCGTTTGTGGAGCTCCTGTTTTGTCTTCCCCACATAGAATGAACCACAAGAACAAGTAAGCATGTACACCACACCGTATGTGCGACAGTTCGCGTAATGACTAGGTTTGAAGCTCCTTCCATTGGGGAGTACTATATTAGTATCGGTGTTCATGTACTGACATTGGGTACAGCCCCCACACTTGAAGGTACCATGACGTTTGCATGGATCCCCCCTAAAGGCTCCAGTGTACTCGCTCTTGACTAAAATGTCCCGCAAGGATTTCGTACGTCTAAACGCCACAAGGGGCTCTTTGGGTATGAACAAATTCAATGTGGGGTCGATATCTAGTACGTGCCAGTGTTTTTTAAGGATGCTTCGAACCTGACCATGTTGTTGGTTGTATGTCAGCACTACACGTGTTTGATCCGCTGTCTTACTAGTTTGTTTAGTAGGTTTAAACACAAGACTCAATCTTGTTTGTTGCAAAACCCTTTTAAAGGCTTTTTTTAGACTTGTGGGGGAATACCCCCGATGGAGTAAGCGAGCCTGTAGGTTTTTTGCTTCAGATAAGAAATCGGAATCTTTCGTACAATTTCTACGTATCCGTAGATATTGTGAATACGGAATCGATTTAACTAAAGGGGTGGGATGAAAGCTAGAAGCATGTAAGATGGTATTGCCTGATGTTTCTTTACGATAGAGAGTAGTAAAGAGATGACCGTCATTATTTTTCATTATAGTTATGTCCAAAAAATTGATTTCATGAGTGTCGCAGGTCATGGTGAACTTCAAATTAAAATCATTCGTTCCCATGGCTGCTATACATTGGTTCAGTCCCTCCATGCCTCCCTGCCATACCAAGATGATATCGTCAATGTAACGATACCATAAAATAATATGGTCCGAAAATTGGGCGTGCATGGAAAGAAAAGTGTTCTCCCACTCCCCCAGATACAGGTTGGCATAGGATGGTGCGCAGCACGTCCCCATAGCCACCCCCTGTATCTGGAGGAAGTGGGAGCCATTGAAAGAAAAAGCATTATGTGATAATATATATTCCATCGCTTGTACCAGGAAATGATGTAACGGTTTGTCATCCTTGGATGACTGGGACAGATAGTGATTAATGACCTCTAGGCCCTTCTTATGGGGAATTGAACAGTAGAGAGCCTCCACGTCTATGGTGACCAGCAATGAATCAATGGGAATACAGAGACCGTCAAGATATTGCAATAATTGGGTAGTGTCCCTGATATACGAAGGTAGGTTTGTGACGAGGGGCCGAAGCTGCTCGTCCACAAACCTACTTAGGTTCTCAGAGACACCTCCCACCCCCGAGACAATAGGTCTCCCTGGGGGGTTCGACATGTCTTTGTGTACCTTCGGCAGGCTGTAGAAAGTAGGGATCCTAGCAAACTTGGTACGTATAAATTCCCATGTCTGTTGGGTCAATACGTTCTCAAGGTATGCTTGGTCGATCATTTTGAAAAATTCAATATCGAACTTTTCAATGGCCGAGCGTGGAATGGATTTGTACCACTCCTTATTGGATAGTATTTTGGAGCACATGGCAAGGTATGAGGAATTGTCCATGATGACAATGTTGCCCCCCTTGTCAGAGGGTTTGATAGTCAGCTGATGTTGTTCAGTCAGGGTTTTTAGTGCCTTCTGTTCATCGCTAGTAAGATTACATGGGGGGGTAGTTTTTTTGAGTTTATTGATATCATTGGTCACCATGGAGACAAACGCCTTTAAATTGGCATTTTGTGCCAATGGTGGAAATTTGTTGGATTTCTTTTTAAGCGTCGAATTTCCTTTTATCCCTACCCTAGTTGGAGTAATGTGTTCCGCTAGTAATGACTCCAAGTCTATTCTATCAATTAGGTCCTTCTGTTCCTGTTCCTCCAACAGTGACACCAAGTTGTCCAGAGCTTGCTTATCCTTATTTTGAGGAGGTATAGGTATGTTTTTAGTGTAAAGACATTTAAGTATCAATTTTCTGGCAAACAAGTGTAGGTCTTTCACTGTATCAAAGGTGTCAATGTTGGAGGAAGGACAGAAGGACAAACCCTTACCTAATAGGGACTTTTCATTACAGGATAGGGTATATCCTGATAGATTAATAATATTGAAGGCGTCCTCGAGTGGGGCTACCTTCTGTTTTTGTCATTGGCCTTCTACTGGATCGTTTGTGGACCCTGTATTTTGGATCTCTGATGCCATTCGTCCCTGAGTTGTGGCACTCCGGGAATTGCCTGACCTCAATGTGCGTTCATTGCTGGTCGTTGTATTGGCTGTCTGTGGTGCCGTATTGGTTTCCCCTAATTGTTTTCTAGTAGAGTTGGTAGTTTCAGGTGAACGCCATTTTTGTTTTCTAGGTACCTTCTTCGATGCTTGTGAACCATTAGAGGAAAGAGAATTTAGGGAAGAGTCAGAGCCTCTCAAGTTGTCTTTGTATGTATTGCGGGCTTTTTTATTTATGTTTTTTCTGGTATTCTGTGGACGTCCTTGCGGATTCCATACTTGCCAGCGATATGCCTTGCCTTCAGCGAAGGCCATTTTGTCCCTCCAGAATTTCCTTTCCTTGAGGGAAATGGACTCTTTAACTGTGTGATCTATATGTTCTCCAATACGCTCCTCATTTTCGGCAAAGGCTGGCAGTTCTTTTGAGGGCTCTAGTTTAATATAGATTGCTTCAATTTCTTTTTCTAAGGATACAATTCTCTTTTGGTATTCTTCGATAAGTAGGCGCATCATAATTTTTGTGCATTGTTGGAGATTATTCTCCCATCTTTTTTTAAAAGTTACGTCCAAGTTGTCCAACGTTGGAAAAATCTGTACTCTTAGACCTAGAGGATTGATATCCTCTTGTATATAGTGTTCGAAATTTTCCACTTGCCAAAAGAGAGATACCCTATTCTCAACTAATATTTTGAGTTGCAGAAAGAGCGAATTCTTTTCTGAATCTTTTGATTCCTTCTGCCCGTGTTCCCTATACTTGCCCATAAGGGCGTCAAATTCCTTTCCCCTAAACATGGTTGATGAAGATGAATAATATCTTATGCCCAAACTTATTACAATGATACCTTATGCCCTTATGCCCAAACTTATTACAACCCCTGTCTGTTAGAGTGGCGTCAGAAAATCGCAAAAAATGGTTCTAAAACAGAAAAACAATACATAATAACCATATTCCGTACAGTCTATGCATAGTAAGTAATCACAATGAAATTGCATGGAAAATATCCACAAGTGATTAGTGCATCGTGCTGCTAAAGTATCTGGATAGGATAGAAATCGTTTCCCATCTGCTGAATGTGCAGAGATTGGGAACGATTACAAATACTGATGGGGGAGCAAATTACGAACCTTACACGAGGAGTGGGTATTTGCTACCCTGTGATTTAACAGAAAAAGATTAAGGTTGGCTCCCCCAGAAAAAAGTTTTTCTATATAAATATGACTTTACTACACCAATAACAACAATGCTATGATCTGTTGCAACTCACATATACAAACATTCGGTATATGAAATATGGTTTTAGAATGCATGCATCTCCTTTTTCTTAATACTGTGATCTAGACCCTATAATGCCCCAAAACGATAGCAACTCCCCTGTTTATGGTTTCTCTCTTTTTTAGAGCGACAGGTACTTCTCCGATATAAATCTTACTCCCCACTCCTGACGAAGGTTCCCGCATCTGGGTAACTGGAAACGCGTCGAGTATACGGGGGACTTACACCTCCGGGAGAGTATTAGTACCGTATTTGTGTTCTTTTTTCATGTTGTTCTGTATCATTATGTTATTTTTTGTATAATTTCTTTTTGTATGTTATCATGTATATGTATATTGTCATGCATCTTGTATATTGTGCATCCTGCTGCTAAATATCGTGGGAGGAATTTTTATATCTAATAAAACATTTATACTATGGTTTATTAAAATCTTGTGAGAGTGGTGTTCTATTTAAAGTCCCAACCTTAGGGGATTTTTTCTTATCTATGCAACCAACCAATGTGCAATGCTCTGCAACCAACCAATGTGCAATGCTCTGCCACCACTGCAATGCTCTGCCACCGCTGTGCAATGCTCTGCCACCGCTGTGCAATGCTCTGCCACCAGTGTGCAATGCTCTGCCACCAACCACTGTGCAATGCTCTGCAACCAACCACTGTGCAATGCTCTGCAACCAACCACTGTGCAATGCTCTGCAACCAACCACTGTGCAATGCTCTGCCACCAACCACTGTGCAATGCTCTGCAACCAACCACTGCAATGCTCTGCCACCACTGTGCAATGCTCTGCAACCAACCACTGTGCAATGCTCTGCAACCAACCACTGTGCAATGCTCTGCCACCAGTGCAATTCTCTGCAACCACTGTGCAACACTGTAATACTCTGCCAATACTCTGCCAATACTCGCCAATACTCGCCAATACTCGCCAATACTCTGCCAATACTCGCCAATACTCTCCAATACTCGCCAATACTCTGCCAATACTCGCCAATAATTTTTAATAGAAACAAAGAATTTTTTTTTTTTTTCTTACCGAATTTTCAGTATTTTTTGATTTATAGCGCAAAAAATAAAAAACCCAGCGGTGATTAAATACCACCAAAAGAAAGCTCTGTTTGTGTGAAAAAAAGGACACAGAATTCATTTGGGTTCAGTGTTGCATGACGGAGTAATTGTCATTCAAAGTGTGAGAGCACCGAAAGCTGAAAATTGGTCTGGTTAGGAAGGGGGTTTAACTGCCCAGTGGTCAAGTGGTTAATAAACGTTATTGCATGATCACAGGGTTATTGTTCTGGGATACATCAGGTGGTGCTATTGAAGATAAGAACCTAAGAAATGGATGCCAAATCTATAATCAACTAAAGAATAATCTTTTAAGCGGAGAGGGTCCTGGTGGCCCAAAGTAATCTGGTGAGTGATCCCCCTTATATTAGGTGATGGAGCACATTATTCAAGTGGAGCACTGTTATATAAGGATTTAAATGTCACTATCAAATGTGGCGGCTGGTGGTCAATATTTTGGGGGAGGCGGCAAACAGACCTGGCTCCCTCACTCGCACTGACCACATTGCCCCCCCCCCCCCCACACACACACACACACACACACACACACACACACGGCTCTTGATCGACTGCTCAAAGTGGCGCTCGATAGGTGACGATCCGCTTGCACTAATGCCACCCCCCACGCGATTCATGGCCTTCCCTTATACTGCGGTAGAGTTGCGGGGAGGAAGACGAGGTGGTGGTGCACTGCTGAATCTGGAGTAGGGCTCCGGGAAGAGGCTGTTGCTGCCGGGTCCGTTGCTTCTCCTTCCAGGAGGCCTAAGACTTTCGGCCAATCAGGTCTCAGGACCCCACTTCCTGATTGGCCTGGAGAAGAAGGAAGACATTAGCGAAAATCAATTCGCTAATGTCACAAAAGTGGGTGGGCTTGGGGTGCATTGCTCTGCGCCCGAGCCCATTGTTTTTTAAGCCAATTAGAGCCTCCAGCTCTAATCACGTGGTTCAAAAAAACAAAATAACAAACCCACACACACATCCATTAAAATCCATGCATCCGGCGCCCTGCATGAAAATTAACGGCATGGATAAGGGGGGCGGCGTCCCTAATTGACGGGCCGCCACTGGTGGTGATAAAGAAAGAAGTGGAATATAAGATTAGCATTGTCATATTTCAGAACATAATTTCTTATAATATATTATTTTCAATTGAATTGTATCTTTGGTTTTCACATATTTTTGGAACACTAATGCCTCATACACACGGTCGGATTTTCTGACAACAAATGTTCGATGGGAGCTTGTTGTCGGAAATTTCCGAACGTGTGTAGGTTCCATCGGACATTTTCTGTCAGAGTTTCCGACAGACAAAATTGGAGATCGGTATCTCAAATTTTCCGACAACAAAATCAATTGTTGGAAATTCCGATTGTGTGTACATAATTCCAACGCACAAAGTTCCATGCATGCTCAGAATCAAGCAGAAGAGCCGCACTGGCTATTGAACTTCATTTTTCTCAGCTCGTCGTGCGTGTTGTAAGTCACCGCGTTCTTGGCGATCGGAATTTCCGACAAGATTTGTGTGACCGTGTGTATGCAAGACAAGTTTGAGCCAACAAAAAACATGGATTTTGTTGTTGGAATGTGCGATCCTGTGTATGCGGCAAAAGGCTTAATGTACACGGGATGTTTTTAAAACCTCTTCTGACCGATTTAACTTGACAGATAGTAACCCACATTTAAAATGTCAGTTTTGCCGCGTTTACATGTCGCGTTTAGAAGTGTTTGAAAAGCTTTTTTTTTTTTTAATTGCCAAAAATGAAAATCGCCTGTAAACGAAACGCATTTGGAAGCATTTGGCGCTTTAAATGCCTCTAAACTCAGCGTCTGAACTCATTTTTTTGCTTTCCAAAAAAAGGCCTCTAAACTCAACTGCCTGAAAACGACATTAAACGAACCTGTGTACATGTACACATAAGATAACATTGGATGAGCTCAGGGGCAGCTGAAAAAAGCATCTAACTGCCTCTGAATGTCCGTTTACCAGCAGCCGTGTACATGAGGCCTTGTATTGCAAATTATTTGATACAATTGTATTATTATTGATTGCACGGAATCGCATATTTGCACATACATAGACCAATGGTATTATATGACTTAGTTTGTAGCTAGCGCCTCAACTATTAATTATTTGTTAACATTCCATGCGTTACCATTTGCGGATGTAAATGATTTGTTTGCACGATTACAGAAAACCTGAGTATACAAACCCCCCTATTATATATAGAGTAGATGATGATGTGTAATATACAGATATAATAAAGTAGAAAAGAAGATGATCCTTACCTTCTGCAGGAGCTGGTTGTTATTCATTGACTCTCTGACCACCCCGAACCTCTGGTTGTCCATGGTGCCTCCCTCTGTCCTGCTGTCTGTACAATATGACCGGGTATGATGGGATCTCTTGCCCAATATTCTGCCTCCAGGCAACAGTCTTCTCCCATACACTTCATAGACTATTCCATCTGCCATCATTAGGGGGGGGGGAGCCTCGTGTCTTCGGTGTATTTGCTCTCTCCATGATACCTACACGCAGCTGCCAGTATTAATGGAGAAAAGCTGTCACTTTCTGAATGATCTCAGGTGTTTAGCAGACTCTGGGAAGCGAACTGAAAGTCCCTCCACCCCCCTGCAAGGACATGGATCGCTCCGTTGCCAGGGTGACAGGACGCTAACAGGAAGGCCTGGAAATGTCTTCACGTGTGTATTGTTTACATTGTTGGCACCGGGACAGCGTCCCCTTCTGTATGTACAGAAGGGGGAGGTATTAGGGGAACAACCATGCTTGGACTCCTGATGACACATCAGA
Source organism: Lithobates sylvaticus (assembly GCA_028564925.1). Lineage (NCBI taxonomy): Eukaryota > Metazoa > Chordata > Amphibia > Anura > Ranidae > Lithobates > Lithobates sylvaticus. The sequence goes on from CM053033.1 coordinate 109,646,853, forward strand.
CAGATCCAGCACAGAAGAATGGTTCAAAGGCAGCTTCTGTATGATGGAACTACATGTATCAGCATGCCCTGCCATCCTGTACTCTCCCCTATAGAGGTGTGCCAGACTGATTCATTCCCCCAATATTTCAGTAAAAATCAGGAGGTTTTGGCAAAAGGCAGTAAGGTCACATGAGAAGTAAAATGGAGGTGATTGATTTTTAAATGACTCCTGGGGGTTACATAAGCTGGCCCAGTGTAGGTGTGCAAAATCTGTCATCCCTGGAGTTCTATAAATGATTACAGAGCTGCATTAAGGCCTCATTCACATACCAATCCTTACACCTGGGCAGTCTTTACCCACATTGGACACACAAGTATCCCTTGTTGAAATCAATGACAGGGGGCCGCTACACATCTCCAAGTGCATCCATGTGGGTCCGATGCACAGATCTCCAAGTGCATCCATATGGGTCTGATGCACAGATCTCCAAATGCATCCATGTGGGTCTAATGCACAGATCTCAAAGTGCATCCATATATGTCCGATGCACAGATCTCCAAGTGCATCCATGTGGGTCCGATGCACAGGTCTCCAAGTGCATCCATGTGGGTCCGATGCACAGATCTCCAAATGCATCCATATATGTCCAATGCACAGATCTCCAAGTGCATCCATATATGTCCAATGCACAGATCTCCAAGTGCATCCATATATGTCCAATGCACAGATCTCCAAGTGCATCCATGTGGGTCCGATGCACAGATCTCCAAATGCATCCATATATGTCCAATGCACAGATCTCCAAGTGCATCCATATGGGTCCGATGCACAGATCTCCAAGTGCATCCATATATGTCCAATGCACAGATCTCCAAGTGCATCCATATGGGTCCGATGCACAGATCTCCAAATGCATCCATGTGGGTCTAATGCACAGATCTCAAAGTGCATCCATATATGTCCGATGCACAGATCTCCAAGTGCATCCATGTGGGTCCGATGCACAGGTCTCCAAGTGCATCCATGTGGGTCCGATGCACAGATCTCCAAATGCATCCATATATGTCCAATGCACAGATCTCCAAGTGCATCCATATGGGTCCGATGCACAGATCTCCAAGTGCATCCATATATGTCCAATGCACAGATCTCCAAGTGCATCCATGTGGGTCCGATGCACAGATCTCCAAATGCATCCATATATGTCCAATGCACAGATCTCCAAGTGCATCCATATGGGTCCGATGCACAGATCTCCAAGTGCATCCATATATGTCCAATGCACAGATCTCCAAGTGCATCCATATATGTCCAATGCACAGATCTCCAAATGCATCCATATATGTCCAATGCACAGATCTCCAAGTGCATCCATATATGTCCAATGCACAGATCTCCAAGTGCATCCATATATGTCCAATGCACAGATCTCCAAGTGCATCCATATATGTCCAATGCACAGATCTCCAAGTGCATCCATATATGTCCGATGCACAGATCTCCAAATGCATCCATATATGTCCAATGCACAGATCTCCAAGTGCATCCATATATGTCCAATGCAGTGTCTGTCTTGAATGCAGCCTGGGTGGTCTGTGCCCAAATAGGGAGGTGTCCAGAGGGATAGCATGTCCCTAGCCTTTCCCTACTCGTCTGGAACCTCTCCCTGCCGCTAATCACTGTCCCTGTCAGACGGGTGACCCATCCCTACACTGCCCACACATGAAATGCCCGCCAAGCATGGGAGCCAGGGCCTTAAATAGGCTCTGCTTGACCCAATGGCTGCTTAAGTCACATGGGGTGGCAACATCCAATCAGCTTTCTCAGTGACCCAAGAAGCCCAGAGGAACCACGTTCTTCTTGATTTCCTCTCCTCCTGCAATGCCACTGCAGTTAAGCGCCTGGAAGCTTCCTCTTTTGTCTCCTCTTAAATGCATTTGGGAGCTGAAACTATGAATGCATGTTACACGCTAGGGGGAGAACCTCTGGGAGAATCCAGGATGGAAAAGGATCTGAGGGTTCTAGTAGATCACAGGCTCAGCAATAGCATGCAGTGATGGGGGGACTGGAGGACCTCAGTTAGGAGGAGCAACTATAAACATTAAACTTGGGGGCACCCAAAGTTGTCTCATTCCCGAACCATGGCTCTGTGTCCATGCACACACAGAGCAGTGGCTTGGCCCCGCCCCCTCTTTCCACATTGGCTCACTGGCATAATTGACAATAGCTCCCACTGCTGTCTCAGCCAATGAGGAGTGCGAGTCCCCGGAGAGTCTCAGCTCTCGTAAACATCGCTGGATCGAGATGGGGCTCAGGTAAGTATTGGGGGGGCTGCTGCACACAAAAATGGAAAATTTATATCAAATACTTACCGTAATTTTCCTTTCCTGATAGGCTCCATGGCAGCATACGTGTGGTTAGCCCCGCCTCCATAACTACCCAATAGGACCCCTCTCCCATAAATCTTTGCTCCTGGCTGCTATCCGTGTTCCGTAACTAGCCTACTCCAGACATTTGGGAGGGAACTCCTGCTGCCATGGAGCCTATCAGGAAAGGAAAATTACGGTAAGTATTTGATATAAATTTTCCTGACAGGCTCCATGGCAGCATACGTGTGGGAAATAACTTGCCAAACACACCCGGGTGGGCAAAATGTTGAGCAAATAAAAACCAAAATTTATTTTACATTGTCAGCCGACAACACTTGTAAACCAAAATTAATAGGGGACAGAGCAGCTGGTTCAACACAATAATGTGAAACAAAAGTATTGATTGAAGACCAGGAAGCCGCTTTACAAATAATCTCTGGGGCGACATGTCGAGATGCTGCCCATGAAGTCGAAATACTTCGGGTTGAATGAGCCGTCACTGCCTCAGGAGGAGCCAAGCCCTTTGCCTTGTATGCCCTTTGGATGGTTTGAACGATCCAAGATGAGATGGATCTAGTTTAAGCTCGCATCCCCTTGTTCTTGCCGTGGAGAAGTAAAGAGAAATTGTGTACGTCTGAAAGAAGCCGTGGCCTCCAAATATTGTTTCAATGTATGACTCACATCCAACGGATGAACCTCTTGATCGTCTGTTGTTTTAAACTTGGGTAGAACGATTTCTTGATTTTCGTGAAAAATTGACGTAACTTTAGGGTTTGACCCTAACATAGGGATTAATACTGCTCTGTCCGGAAAGAAGGTCAAGAAGGGTTCTTCTGAACCTAAACTTCTGATTTCTGACACTCTCTTGGCTGAAGTAATAGCCACTAGGAAAGTGGTCTCACCACTCCACCAATGATCATCTGGCCAAATCTTTAGTCCCATACACACCACCGGTCATCCTGGCAGATAATGGCCACCTCACCACAGTAGGTATCAAGCCGGGCGCACATACAGACATCAGATCCAGGTCTTCAGCGCTACTCTGCCGTACACTCCATACCCATGCTTATCAGACAGGGCCTATCGGAGGATCAAACATGACAATCGGCCGATCGATCGTTGTGAAGGTATCTTCAGGTAGGAGAACCACCAGGTCCTACGGAGGAGGACAAAAAAGGAACACGGATAGCAGCCAGGAGCAAAGATTTATGGGAGAGGGGTCCTATTGGGTAATAATGGAGGCGGGGCTAACCACACGTATGCTGCCATGGAGCCTGTCAGGAAAGGTTTTTTACCTTCAAGCATAGACTGCATGAAGGTAAAAAAACTGAGCCTTTAGAACCACTTTAGGAGGATATATGATCACAAAATACAAATATCTATAGGGCATCTATTCAATCATAGGTCTCGAAGAAGACACGCGATCACACAATGAAGTTGGACGAGAGGTTTAACCTTAAACAACATAAGGGGTTCCTCACTGTAAGAGCAGTATGGATGTGGAACTCCCTTCCACAGTTGGTTGTGTCAGCTAGGAGTGTAGATGAATTAAAAAAAAAGTTTATATGTGTTTCTTAGCAAGGAATATGGGAAATGGTAGAGACAAACACTGAACTGGATAGACTGGTATTTTTTGTCAACCTTACCCACTATGTAAATATGCAAATCTAAAACTCTACCTCCTAGCAATTCCTCACTTGGGACTTTAGTTACACTTTAACTGCTTGCTGACCAGCCGCAGGTTGGCACTGCTGGGCGAATCGGCGTAGCTGTACGGCGGCCGCTTTAAGAGATATAGGGGGCCCGATGCGTGTGGCCGGTGGCCGCGATGTCTTCCGGCCACCTGTGATCGCTCCTCAGATGTAAACAATGTAAACAGACAGATGCCCGTTCTGTCAGGGAAGTAGAGAGAGATCTGCTGTTCCTAGTGATTAGAAACAGCGATCTCGCTCTATTCCCTGCCGCTTGGCTCCTCCCAGTTATAATAACCTCCCTAGGACACACTTAACCCCTTGATCGCCCCCTAGTGTTAACCCCTTCCCTGCCAATGACATTTATACAGTAATCAGTAGCCATTTATAGCTCTGGTCGCTGTATAAATGTCAATCGTCCCAAAAAAGCATCAAAAGTGTCCGATCTGTCCGCCGCAATGTCTCAGTCCTGCTAAAAATCGCTGATCACCACCATTACTAGTAAGCAGACACTATAACTTTTGTGCAAACCAATAAATATACGCTTATAGCAATTTTTTTTTTTTAACCAAAAATATGTTGAAGAATACATATTGGCCTAAACTGATTTTTTATTTTTTTTGGGGATATTATAGCAAAAAGTAAAAAATATTGTGTTTTTTCAAAATTGTCACTTATTTTGTTTATAGTGCAAAAAATAAAAACCGCAGAGGTAATCAAATACCACCAAAAGAAAGCTCTATTTGTGCGGAAAAAAGGACATCTATTTAGTTTGGGTGCAACGTTGCACGACCGCGCAATTGTCAGTTAAAGCAACGCAGTGCCGCATCGTAAAAAATGGCCTGATCATGAAGGGGGTAAATTCTTCCGGGGCTGAAGTGGTTAAAGCCACCATTATACAATATGGCCACTTGAGGGCAACATAACACCAGTTTTCCTGTCTCATTGTCATGTATCATGTACTCAACTTCTCACTATTTTATATGAACCATTCAGGTCTAGACAAAATGTATTAAAGGCTTTTATTTGTTAGAATTAACCCCTACAGACTACATGTAACTGAAATAATTGTTCGGCATCACCAGTGCAGTTTATCAGTGCCGCGTCACCAGTGCCAGAACACTTCTCCAATGGGGACACAGACAAAAACGAAACCAAATGTTTTTTTTTTTTTTTTTGGAAGAGTGTGGAACGGTTAGAATTTTTGACAAAGTCTGTGACTTCTTGCCCAGGTAAGGCTCATGCCGCCATTTCTTATGCACAGCAAAACAAAATTAAGGAAAAGTTCCCAAATGGAATTAGGAAAAGACCTGACAAACAAACTCTACCCGACCGTCATCAAGACTAAGAAAAAACATCTTGGTTGGAGTCGGGGTATGAGGCTGAATTGCTAAATACACCGATGAAATACATACCAAGGATTTGCATTTCTGTCCAGTCCTGAGATTTACACAGTTCTGCCACACAGCATAGCCTTGTTTGTCAGGGCGGGGGACCTGATTTGTTCTGGCTGCAGCTAACACTGATGCCGCGTACACACGATCGGAATTCTGACCATAAAAAGACAGATGAGAGCTTTTCATCAGAAAATGCGACTGTGTGTAGGCTCCATCGGAATTTTGCTGGCCGAATTTCCGACAGCAAAGAATTGAGAGCATGTTCTCAATTTTTCAGACGGAAGCAATTGTGTAGCAATTGTGTAGCAATTCTGAGGCGCAAAAGTCCTACGCATGCTCGGAAACAATTCAAAGCATGCTCGGAAGCATTGAACTTGGCTCGATGTAGTGTTGTACGTCACCGCGTTCTTGACGGTCGGAATTTGGTGTGACCGTGTGTAGGCAAGACAGTTTGAGAGGAATTCCGTTGGGAAAACCATCAGAGCTTTTTCCGACGAGAATTCCGATCGTGTGTACGCGGCATTAGAGCTCATTTACAGACATGGCCAACATTGCTACCACCTCCGAGGCCCCATTCACATCTATCAACTTGAGATCGCAGGCGGAATCACTGCGATTTTGCCATTTCCGCCATTCCACATCGCACTGCAATGCTGGCAAAGCGCAGCATGCCTGATCAGGTGCCATTCATTTTCAATGGCACCTAGACGCAGTACGGTTTTGCCACATGATAAATCTCGCTGAAATCGCAATGCACAAAGCTTGTCGCCCAAAAAAGGCTCCTGCTTTTTTTTTTTTTGGGTGATCGTGCTACAATCACGACACAACTACACCACGTCTAGGTGCCACTGAAAATGGATGGCACCCGAACAAGGGTGCTGTGTTTTGCCAGCATTGCAGTGCAACTTGGACTTGCAGTGATTCCAAATCTCTAGATGTGAACGGGGCCTGAAAAGCCACGTGCAGTGGACCAATTTTCAGAAGTATTCCATGGACAGCTCATAGATGATATGATGTCTCCTCACTACATGTTTTAACCATCAAAAGAATGCAGCACTGCACAGCAACTACGTGCATTACATGCGATTTCACTGCAGCCGTTACTTAAAGAGATCCCTCTTGTTGGCGCTATTGCCTAACGAAACAAACATGAACCAGTATGGCCAACAGTAACTTGTGACTGGGTAATTTTGGCACAGGGAGGTCGGATTGCAATTTAATCGCCAATTTTCATGGCCCTTTTAAACGGGGTCTTATAGGTTCTGTCCTTCCCCTCAGCATCTGACAGGACAGTGAAAGAGAAGCAGCAAAATAACCTCGCTCATCCCTCTGACCTCTCCTTCTATTAGCATGATCCTGCTGTGGCTTCTCCCTTTCCTCATCTGAGCTCTGTTTAAGGCTCCATGCACACTGGCTTAAAAAAAAAAAAAATGGGTGGGGGAAAAAGAAAGCTGGCGTTTTTTTTTTTTAACCACTTATGAACCACCCACCGTCATTATACACTTTGGTGGAATACTAGCCGCCATAACGGCGGTATCCTCTTCTTCAGCGGGCGGTCTGCTCTTTTTGACCCCAGATCTCATATTTAAGAGGTCCTGTCATACTTCTTTTCTATTACAAGGGATGTTTACATCCCTTTTAATAGGAATAAAAGTGACACAATTTTTTTTTTTTTAAAAGAATAGTGTAAAAATAAAAAGTAAAATAAATAACAATAAAAAAAAAAATGTAATGTGCCCCGTCCCGCATATGAAAACGGTGTTTAAACCACGCATGTGAGGTATCACTCCGACCAGGAGAGCGAGAGCAATATTTCTAGCCCTAGATCTCCTCTAAGGCCCCTTTTACACTGTGGCGGGAGCCGCGGCGACGGTAAAGCAGTTTCAACCCCCGCTAGCAGCCGAAAAAGGGTTAAAATCCCCCGCAAATCGCCGCCGTAGTGGCACTTTGCGGCGGTATTGCCGCGGTGTCCCATTGAAATCAATGGGTACGAGCGGTATAGGAGCGGTGAATACACCGCTCCTATACCGCTCCAAAGATGCTGCTAGCAGGACTTTTTTTTACCGTCCTGCTAGCGCACCGCTCCAGTGTAAAAGCCCGCCGGCTTTTACACTGGAGTGAATGGGGCCGTTTTTTTCAGGCGGTGTACAGGCGCTGAAAACCGCCCCAGTGTGAAAGGGGCCTAACTGAAAACATGCAACCTGTAGAATTTTTTAAACGTCGCCTATGGAGATTTTTAAGGATAAAAGTTTGTCGCCATTCCATGAGCAAGCGCAATTTTGAAGCATGACATGTTGGGTATCAATTTACTCGGCATAACATTATCGTTCACAATATTAAAAAATTGGGATAACTTTACTGTTGTCTTATTTTTTAATTCAAAAAAAGTGTATTTTTTCCAAAAAAAGTGTGCTTGTAAGACCGCTCCGCAAATACGGTGTGACAGAATGTATTGCAACGACCTTTTTTTTATTCTCTAGGGTTTTAGAAAAAAATATATAGAACGTTTGGGGGTTCTAAGTAAATTTCTAGCAAAAAAAAAAATTATTTTAATTTTTAAACAACAAGTTTGAAAAATAGGCCATCTTAAAGTGGTTAAAGTGACAAGGTTCATTTTTTAAATAACAAACATGTCATACTTACCTCCACTGTGCAGCTCGTTTTGCACAGAGTGGCCCCGAACATCCTCTTCTGGGGTCCCCCAGTGGCACTCTCGGCTCCTCCCCACATCAGATAACCCCCTTGGAGAAGTGCGCTCCTGAGTCCAGCATTCGGCATCCATAGACGCTGCATGCAGGACACGGCCCCGCCCCCCGCATAATTGGATTTGATTGACGGCAGCGGAAGCCAATGGCTGCGCTGCTATCAATCTATCCAATCAACAGCCGAGAACCCCCTAGCAGAGAGACGATGTGTCCCTATGGGACAAGTTTGAGGGTTCGGGTAAGTAAAACGGGGGGGCTAGGGGGACGGTCGCTGCCAGGTGTTTTTTCACCTTAATGCATAAGATGCATTAAGGTGAAAAAACACAAGTGTTTACAACCCCTTTAAGCCCAGTGTGCATGGAGCCTTAGCCCGGGTTCACACTGTAGCAACTTTGAACCCGAATCCCAGCGCAACTTCGGCGCGACTTGCCTGCGACTTCTTCAAGAGAAGTCAATACAAGTCTTACTGATGTCGGACCAAAAGTAGTGCAGGAATCTTTTTCTAAGTCGGAGCGACTCAAGTCGCACCGATTAGAACAGTTCCATTGCACTGAATGGGGATGTGACTTCTGATAGGACTTGTGCTCCAAAGTTGGAGCAATTGTCACATCATCGTGAACGGGGCCTTGGCTGATCACACAGCTGGCATTTTAGGAATATATTGAAGGATGTATTTATGATCACAGAGCCACATTCATGTGTAGCTTTTATGTGGCCTTCTACACCCCCAAGGCTGCATTCACACAAGAGTTCCAGCTTGTGATTTTGGTTGCACGCAATTCCATGTGTCGCACGCAGGGCAGCCGGTTTACTTCATGGGCAGCCCTATACGTGTCGGTCTCCCGAAAAGTTCATGCTCCCTTTTGGGCAACAAGAGTAGCGTGTATTTTAGAACTTGCATCTTGCCGTGATCGCAGCAGAACTGCATCACTTTTGTGATGTTCGATCCGAAATCCTATTGTTAATCCGAAACACTGAAGAAGAATTCTAGTTCACAAATGTCGGTCCTGCCTATAGGTACTCCAGAGAAGAATGCCGCTATGAGAACTCCATAGAAGGCGCCGGGCTGTCTTCTTCTAAATACTGACGGCCGCCATTGTGATCCTCCGGCTTCACCATTTCTCTGACCCCCACACCGAGCATGTCACCGGCCACCTCTCTATGACCTCCTGGGGGAATGGAACCCTTCCAGATATGCAGCCAGGACAGGCCACTTCCTCCCTCCAACTCACACATACCCGTGTGGTGCAGACATGAGGAGATCACACATGGAGGATCCTATGAGGACACAGGCTGGACAGGGACACCTCCCTCATGACACATCCTCTTTATGCATAGCTCCCAACTGCCCCTGATTTTGAGGGACTGTCCCTGATTTGGAGCAATGTCCCTCTGTCCCTCATTTAGGTCTGATCTATAAAGTTGTATATAAAATGCACTTTATCTTTCAGAAAGCGTTTCCCGGTGCTAAAACTTTCATTAAATTTCTACATTTCTGCATTTGTGAATTTTAAGAGCCAATAAAAAGGAATATTAGTGGTAAAAAAAGCACTTGTGGATTTAATTAATCTTTTGGTTAATTCTCCTTTAAGGGGTGTGGCAAGGGGCGTGTCCTATGCCTACATATGTTTGCTAGTAGATGGCCCTCATTCCCAAGTTAAAATGTTGGGAGGTATGAGTATTGCTGCCAGTTATGCAGACACCTCTGACAACCTCCCTCTCCACTCCTCTTCGCTCTCTCCCCTCAGTCCGCGCCTTTCTCGGGACGCGGGAACACAGCCCCGCACACACTCAACTCTCACAAGCACTGCGGAGCTCCTCCCCCCGGAAGTGACCTAGCAGCGCTGCTTGTTGTGCTGGAGAGCGTTGTGTGAACGGTCACCTGGATGGTGATTATGACTTCCGGGGGTCGGAGTGTACACACGTGTGGTGCCGAGGTTAGTGTATGAAGGGGATCTTGGTGATGCCGGAGGATCGGGATGGCGCTGCTCTGTGCCGAGGAGGGGGAGGGAAGTTGTGTAAGGGCCGGAGCTCCGGAAATAGATAGGTGTCCAGACATGTGTAGCAGACCGAGCTGTCATTTGTAGTTGCACACACTGTCCAGCGGTAGGAGGCGGGAAGTGGTGTCTGGCATTAAAACGTTAACAGGATAATATGGAACTAAAGAGAAAACTTGCTTTATCAATTGCATTAAGGTACAGTTTCTTGCAGTCTATACCCCATTGAGGTGATTTGCCTTCTCTTCCTGTCCCATAGCCAGAACAGGAAGTCCCTGAACTAGTGTCCCCATTGGAGGATTTTGCCTTTATTATTACTCTGGGGACAACCCAAAATTTGGGATTATTTTTTTACTTTCACTTTCATTGATCATGATAAACCGGACAAATGGAGAGGGTAAATCTCCCTAATGGGGGCACAGACCGCAATAAAATCTGACAGCTGTTCTAGCTCCCTCAAACTAAATGGATCAAAAACAGAATTACTGCTCCTCGACGCAAACCAAAGGAAAAAGACGAAGACCCCTTGGACACCACCAACCATCTTGGGACGGACCATCCTTCCAAGCAACAAAGCCAAAAGCCTCGGAGTAATCTTTGATTCAGAGATGACAATGGAGGCACAAATAGGATCCGTAATCAGCGGATCCCACCATCTCCTTCGCATGCTACGCAGACTCATCCCCTTCATCCCGGAAAAGGAAAAATCGGTAGTAGTAGGAACGATCATCAATTCACGTCTCGACTATGCAAACTCCCTGTACATAGGATTGCCGGATTACCAGATTGCACGCCTACAAGTCGTCCAAAACGCAGCAGCAAGATTAGTCACCGGAAAGAAACCCTGGGAATCCATATCCCCATCCCTAAGGATGCTCCATTGGCTCAAGGTAAAAGAGAGGATCACATTCAAGACCCTCTGCCTCACCCACAAATGTACACAAGGAAATGCGCCCCAATACCTTTGTGAGAAAATAGAAAAATACATACCAAATCGCAGCCTTCGATCAACAAACCAAAATCGCCTTCTCATCCCCAAAGCCCGCTACAAATCGAAGGGAGAACGAAGATTCGCAGTACAGGGACCCCGGCTATGGAATGCTCTACCAAACAACATCCGCATGGAAGAAAACCATCAGGCCTTCAGGAAAAAACTCAAGACCCACCTCTTCTAATACATGGCATCCCAACATGAGCAGTCAAGTGCCTCGAGGCGATTCAGTTCGCAGTTGCAGCGCTATACAAATCATTTATTCATTCATTCATAACACGTGGCGGCAGCGGGATATGTTTTACCGCCCACAATTCTCTTGTATGCGCCACTGAGCAGACAATGTTTGTGTACTGAGCGCGCTCCCAGCACAGAGGGTGAGCACTCCGTCCCTTCTAACAATTAGTAACTGGTGGGACCACCCTCTGATCATGTGTGCCCCCCCCCCCCCCCCCAAAGCGCTCAGAACCCTTTAAAGTGTGTCTCAGGCGAGTGGAAGGGGTTAATATTTCAAGTCATCTTCAATCCTTTTAGGCTCTGTTCATATTTAGTGTTTTGGGATCTCAGGTAGAATCTTTGAGATTCTGCTCACGATCTGAAATCATACTTTAGCCACTTGCCAACCACGCTATAGCCAAATGACGGCTACAGCATGGCGGCTAGTCCTGAGAGGCCATCACATGACGTCCTGTTCTCGCACGCCCCCTGGGGCGCGTATCCGAAAGTGTCCATGATTGCTGGCTCAACGGGACCCACGGATCAGCGGCCCTTTACCACGTGATCGCTCCATCCAGTGACGGACTGATCACTTTTATTTTTTTAACAAATTGGGATCATGCCCGGGTCAGCTCGCGCTTCTGTGGTGTTTCTCTCTCTGCTCTCCTCACACGCTGTATTGATGTGAGGAGAGAGAAACACCACAGCGGCGTGAGTTGGGTTGATCCTGAGTGCTCATCAGTGCCACTCCACTCCAGTGCCCTACAGTGCTAATCTGTGCCACTACATTGCTCATCAGTGCCACTCCACTGCAGTGCCCACCAGTGAGTGCTTATCGGTTACATCAGTGACCTACAGAGCCATCAGTGAGTGTCCAATAGTGCCCATCAGTGCCACCCTTTTAATGAATCCTCGTCAGTGCCAAGAAAATGCGTTTTCATTTTCTTTCCACATTTTCCAAAAACTTGTGGGAAAAAAAGGACATGTTCAAAAGGCACATTATGCCTCATAGAATATATGTTGGGGTGTTTGCTTTCAAAAATTGGGGCATTTTGTGGGCGTTCCATTGTCCTGGTGCTCCAGGGCCTTCAAAAAATGTAATGGGTAGTCAGGAAATTAGATGTGTAATTTATGTCCCTAGAACGCCTCTGTATGTGGCCAGGCAGTGTAAGTCTCACACGTGGTATCGCTGTACTCGGGAGGAGTAGCAGAATGTATTTTGGGGTGTAGTTGCAAGAATGTAGCTGCCATGTCAGAGAAATAACCTGTTAATATGACAACTGTAAAAAAATAAAAAAAAAAAAAAAAAAATCTTAATTTTGCAAAGAATTTGGGGAAAAAATTACAACTTTAAGCGTTTGTTAACCTAAAAATAAGATCCTGTTCCCTTAAAGCAGATTAAACAGCAGTGCTTGTGCTGTGTAATCTGTCCCCCTCTAAACTGTAAAAATCCTGCCACTTCCTGTGTCCCCCCCCCCCCTGTGCTGACCATGATAATCATGACTGCTAAACCCTAACTACCGTGGTCAGTTTACATTCCACCGTCATCCACAGCTCTTCTCTCTCTCTCCCCCCCCCCCCTCCCTGCTCCGTGTCTGTGTCCATCCCTCCCTCCTGCTATTAGTATAAAATATAAAAAAAATTATCACTGCCAGCCCCTCTATTATAGCTAGGCATAGCACACTGTAAATGTTTTATGAAAACAAGACATGTAAATACCCTTTTTAGAGTTGTATTCAGGCTGGTCGCGTAACTCGCGGCTGCTCTACCCTTCCGATCCAGGGCTACAGCGGGAGGGGCTGAGCGGCCACATGACCTCCCCAGCTGACGTCACAGGAAGATCTCAGCCCTCCTGCTGTAGCCCTAGAATGGATGAGTAAAGCGGACGTGAGTCAAGTGACCGGTCTGAATATAGCTCTAAAAAGGTATTTACATGCCTCATTTTATATTTCAATAACTTTTATTAAAATTTTTTGCAGAACAGAATAAAGACTTTCCGTTTTAAGAGAGATGTCTGTGAATTTTCAGGAAGTCAGCTCTGTGATTCAAAAAATGCAGCCTGTATTTTGGCAAGAAGGAGGTGTTAGAAGAGTGATTACATCATATCCTCTCTCTAAACCGTAATCAGCCTACATTTCCCATAAATCCTTGGGATTGGAGAGAATGTGGGAGGTACACTAGGCTTGTACATGTAAATATGAACTTGCCCACTTCAACATAAATCACACCCCTCATTCTGCAGCCAGTAAGCCATGCTGCCCAGTAACACACGGTATGATAGGTTTACAGCCTTATAAATGCAAACCAGTGCAACGTGTCGGGGACCACCAGTGCCGCATGTCAGGGACCACCATGTCAGGGACTGTCAAGGATCACCATGTCATGGGACCACCAGTGCTGCATGTCATGGGACCACCAGTGCTGCATGTCATGGGACCACCAGTGCTGCATGTCATGGGACCACCAGTGCCGCATGTCATGGTCCACCATGGGACCACCAGTGCTGCATGTCAGCGACAACCAGTCAGGGACCACCATGTAAGCGACAACCAGTCAGGGACCACCATGTCTGTTCCACCAGTGTAGAGCTGGATTATTATCAGAAATTACTTGTATGACACAGCGGGGATCTCCCGCTATGTCAGGTATTGTATATGAGAACACCGATCGCTGATCTCCCGCCAGTATAGGAACAGTGCGCTGTCAGTCATAATACCGGCGGGATGCGGGACATCGGCGATCAGTGACAGCGGGATATCCCCGTTGTGTCATACAAGTAATTTCTGATAATCCCTGCTCTGCATTGAGAGAGCAGGCAGCGGGGGAGGGGACAAAGTGGAGGTGGAGTGGGGCGGATTGCTGTCAGGAGGAGGACACCTCCATAGGCAGTACAGGCCGGGGGCTGTGAGACCCCCCCTCCACCCACTACATGTCTGCTTCCTCCCAGCTTGCTTTTACAGAGACCTACAAGGGGGTGTGTCAGACCGCTGGCTGAGGTTACGGGAGGACTAGCAGCCAGCAGTCTTACAAACAGGAAGTCAGACGGAAATCATGTTTTTTTTAAAGTTCAGCAGCCTATTGCAGAGGAACTACAAAGCTCAGAAGAATATGGGTGACATACTTGGTGAAGGTAGGAGATCAGCAACAAGGACATGGAGAAAAAAGTTTGCCCAGAGTTCTGCTTTAAATGACACCTAAAACGCGGTGTGGTTTTGCCGCGATTATCACAGCAATTCGCAAAGCTGGTCGCCCAAAAAGGAGCATGAGCTTCTTTTTTGGGGGACAAGCTTCGTATGTTGCCATTTGCTTTGTGTGATAATTGCAGCAAAGCTACATTTTCAAAAATCCGTAGCGTGTGCATATTTGCCACTGATCTCTACTAGGTATTTGGAACTGGCAGCGACCTGCTGCTCAAACGTGTAAACGCTGGCAGTTTTTGGTATGTGTGGACTGTAGTGGCTGCGGCACAGACATTCCCCTCCATGTGCATACAGTTGTGGTGATCTGCGCATGCGCTAAATCTTGCAGCACGTGCATCCTTGGTAACATGCTGCCACCTGGGATTAGCTATACATTATAATAACCTTTTAAAATAAAAAGAACACTGTGCTTGGAATAGATCAAACATGAAAAGAAGCAACAGCACTAAGAGCTCAGATACATAAATAGGTAAAGTTCAGCGCTAAGAAATAGCAATACATCCAAAGAAATGACAAAATTAACATACAAAAAAAAAAAAAAAAAACCTTTCCATCAAAGAGTCCAATACATGGAAAACCACCTACAGAGTCCATAAATGATGTGCATATATAAAAGATGAAAAATCTTCACAACTTGTAGTGAAAAACACCTTGTGCTGAGAGAAAGATATGCGATATCCCTTCAAAGGTGGATGGTTTGCCCCAGCCAGAGAATATTACAGCTTCTTACCAGAAGTTATTGATTTCTTTATTACTGTACACCCCGCCGTACGAGGTATAACACCCGAGTTGCTCAAAAATAAGATATAAAGAGCAATCTCTTAGTGTTAAACTGTATCGTGCAAAGATTTATTAAAAGTTTGGCAGTAGACTCGCATTAACCTTGAGCCAAATAAGACTTCACAGGCGTATCAGTATCACTATGGCATTCCTATGGGCTTCACAAAGCGGCCCCGGCAGTCACTCAAAGATCGCGTGCGTGATGACGTCACCGTCGTAGGCCCCATCCTACACTTTGTGAGAGATGTTGTCGTCTGGGGGACAGGCAGAAAGCCAGACATCTTTACGACAGTGACATCATCACGCATGCGATCTTTGACCACGGGCGATCGCTTTGTGAAGCCCATAGGAATGCCATAGCAATACTGATATGCTTGTGAAGCCTTTTTGGCTCAAGTTTCAAGTGGTATTAAAGGTTTGGCTTTAAAAAAAAAAAAAACACGTTATACTTACCCTTACAGACCACTAACTACTAAAACCCTTACTAAACCCTTACAGACCACTTTGACCTACAGGTTAGCCTAGATTAAGGCTTACCTGTAGGTCCAAGAAATATCTCCTTAACCTACGCGGTTAAGGAGATATTTTACAAAAAAAGGGCACCGCTGTCTACGGCGCATGCGCATTGTAGACAACGGCGCAGGCGCACTGGGCACGCCGCAAGCAAAGTCAAACATGCCATCACTTACAGCTCCCGCGCGCATGTGCCGGAGTGATGTCATCCCTGCTCCGGTCACTAGCAGCTCCGGTCACTAGCAGCACCGGAGCAGCGATACCCAGAAGGAAGATGGACGCTTCGTGAAAGAGGGGACAACGGTGACATCGCTGGCTCCTGTGTCAGGTAAGTGACACATAATGGGCTACTATGCGATGCATAGTAGTCCATTATGCTTTACCTTTGCAGGGAAACAAAGAGGAAGTAAACCCATCAGGGTTTACTTCCTCTTTAACGTCAGTGTATTTTCAAGCTTTTAATAAAGGGGGGGGGGGGGGGGCAAAGAAAATGAATGCAGCCACCACATCTAATTATTGGTAAGCTGCAATATATTACATTTTTGGTTTTGGGTTTAATGCCACTTTGCATACTTAATCACTTCACCCCCGGAAGGTTTGGCTCAATGTGCGACGTTGTACCCAAACAAAATTAACGTCCTTTTTCCCCCACAAATAGAGCTTTCTTTTGGTGGTATTTGATCATGTGTGCGTTTTTTATCATGGCGCTATAAACAAAAAAAGAATTTTGAAGAAAAAAAAAACACTATTTTGTACTTTTTGTTATAATAAATGTCCCCAATTTTAATTTTTTAAAAAGGCAAATTTTTTCCTCAGTTTAGGCCGATATGTATTCTACATATTTTTGGTAATAAAAATCGCAATAAGCGTATATTGATTGGTTTGCGCAAAAGTTCTACAAGATTTATGGCATTTTTATTAGTTTTCTTTTTACTAGTAATGGCAGGGATCAGCGATTTATTTATTTTTTATCGTGATTGCGACATTATGGCGGACAGATCGAACACTTTTAATCAGTACTATTCAAATTTACTGATTACTCTGTAAATGTCACTGGCAGGGAAGGGGTTAACACTAATGGGCGATCAAGGGGTTAACTGTGTTCTCTAGGGAGTGAGTCTGAATGGGTGAGAATGATTGTTGTTCATACTTAGTATGAACAACAGATCGCATTCATCACCCCTGACAGCACAGAGATCTGTCTGTTTACATTGACAGATCTCCATTCTGTCTGTGTGGAGCGATCGTGGGTGCGTGTTGGTCATCGCTACCGCCGGGCACGTGCTCCGGCGTTGGGCACGCGCCCCCTATTGGTCAAGAGGTGAACCAACGTTCAGTTACATTGGTTCGCCCAGGGGAGACTACCTGCCACAGTACAACTGCGGCAGGTTGGGAAAGGGTTAAAGAGGAGATCCGCCCCCCCCCACAAGAAATTAAATTAAGAGATTAAAAGTCAGCAGTTACAAATACTGCAGCTGCTGACTTTTAATATATGGACACTTACCTGTTCCAGGGAGCCCGTGATGTCGGCACCCCAGCCGATCTTTGGATAATTTTTGTTAAGGGAACCTGACAGTTTAGCCTTTCGGCTTCACAGCCGGTTCCCTATTGCACATGCCTGCTGTGCTTTCTAATTGGTTCAGAGGAAGGAGGAAGGGGCTGAACTTCCGAGAGACGGCGCTGCTGCCCCATCTCCTGGTACTAGGAAATCAAAAACGGGTACTGGTTTCCCTCCCATTGAAAGGTGCCACATGGAGACAGATAAGTGGAAGTTCCACTTTTGAGTGGAACTCCATGTTAAATTGCACACTAGTGCACATATACTGTAAGTAGAAAAATTAAAACTGCTCCCTAGCACACCACAATACACAGATGTGCCGATGCTATTTTATTGTTTCTTGGGGTGCCCAATACAATGCAAGTGAACGTTCATATGTATTTTGGTTTTAATTGTACATTTACATTGTGTCTTGGATTTCGCTTTGCTCATATGAGCAACATTCAAACTGTAGGCACAAATGCTTGTCTACAGATAAAATGATATATGTCTTTCTTTTTATTTTCTAATAGAGTGTATGTCCAGTTCTCGTATACATAGGACTGGGAGAAACTTTATGAAGACACACCTTTCTAAAAAGATGGCCGGCTATTTGACTGCAGATCATCATGTTAAAAAAAAGAAAAGCAAAACAGGTAATATTTGCTGTATTTTTAATGGAAATGTGAAAAAGACAAAGAAGCAGTATGCAGATAGTGATTGTCAGATGCAGAAAAGTAGAATTTACATTATGTTCTTTCACAAGATGCCCTTTTACATTAAAGGAGAAGTTCAGCCAAAGCTCATTTGGCTGCACTTCTGTGGATCACAGGAGTGCACTTTGTTCTGCACTCCTGTGACTTGTTCTCAGCAGATAGCAAGCTGAAGCCTGCTGGCGGCCAGTGTTGGTCATCTTACTTTAAAAAAGTAATTAGTTAAGTTACAAATTACTTCTCCCAAAAAGTAATTGCGTTAGTAACTCGGTTACTACATTGGAAAAGTAATTAGTTACTCAGCAAAGTAACTGACTTTTTTTTTTTAAATATTCTATACATGTAACTAAGGGGCGGGTCTAGTATTACTGTAACCAAGGGGCGCATTTATTATTATTGTTATATATCGTGTAACCAAGGGCTGCTCTATTATTACTCTAACCAAGGGGCAGATCTGTTATAGCGTGTAAGCAAGGGGCGAGTCTATTATTATTATTATTATATGGTGTAAGGGGCGGGTTTATTATTATTATATTGTGTAAGGGGCGGAAGGCTACAGAAGAGGGCGAATGTTAAATTAATGGGCAGAGCTCGATATATAACAATAAATGCGCCCCTTGGTTACAGTAATACTAGACCCGCCCCTTAGTTACACGATAGACGCCTCATATAATTGCATGTTAACTGCGCCTGCGCGGTGTAGAGTTCACTCAGGGCTGTTTAGGTTCAGCAATTTTCGTAAGCTCCGTAGTCCTTCGTACTGCGCAAGCGCTGCACCTGCGCAGTACAGGAGGTCCTTATCCAGCGGGGGAACTTTTTTGGCACGACACCGTAGTTACACTACTGTCATCTAGTGGCAGTAGATGTAACTGAGGTAACTCCACCCAAGTAATGGGAACTGCTTTACCATGAGGGGAAAAGTAATCAGTTAGATTACTCGTTACCCTCTAAAGTAACTGCGTTAGGTAACTCAGTTTATTTTAACTCAGTTTATTTTAACTGCTGGCGGCTGACATCACAGAGCCGGTTCAGGCTCAGGCAAGATCATGACCATATGGTCGGGATCCGCACACTCTTAATCGTTGTTTGATATTATGTATTTTTCATCTATATAGATGTAAGTAGCTCCTGAGGAAGCGTGTTGCTGTGCAAAACTAGTCGAGCAGATATTAACCCCTTCCTGTCCGCGCTATAGCCGAATGACGGCTACAGCGTAGACCTACATTGCCGGGAGGCTGTCAGTAGATGTCCTCCCCTTTTTGTCATCACTGAGTCAATGAGACTCGGGTGATCAGAGATCAGATACCGATACCGGCCCCTTACTATGTGATCAGCTGTCAGCCAATGACAGCTGATCACGTAGTCTAACAAGAAGATCAGTAATCTGTTTGTTTTTTTTTTTACTCACGCTAACCAGTGCCTATCAGTGCAGCTTATCAGTGCCCATCAGTGCCGCCTATTAATGCACATCAGCTTATATCAATGAATGAGAAAAACTACCTGTTTGCAAAATTTTATAATATAACAGTTCTTTGTGTTATTTTTTTTAAATGCAGCGGTGATCAAATACCACCAAAAGAAAGCTCTATTTGTGGGAAAAAAATTATACAAATTGAATTTGGGTAGAGGGTTGCACGACCGCGCATGTCCTTCAGAGAATGACAACGCTAAAAGCTGAAAATTGGTCTGGGCAGGAAGGGGGTTTAAGTGCCCAGTAAGCAAGTGGTTAAGCAAATATTGAGCTGTATTGACATAAATACCCTGAGTTGGCTTTGTTGGTCCTCAAATCCTAATCGCTAGGATAGCCTTGAATGGGTCACTTGCCGTGTGTTATTGTAACCTACCAATCTTAGGGATGTTATGGCCACATTTATTTTGGTGCATGTGTTTTATACTTGTTTTTACTGTTTCGCTATAATAAAGATTGTATACAAAAATGTTTTAACTAGTTATGCCTACAAAGTCCATTCCTTCTTCACTCATGATTTTCTATGACAATGATTAGGACGTGGCATAGTGCATTTTCCATTGTCCACAGTACCACCCTGTGATGACATCATTGTTTTATCCATTAGCATGTGTGTGTAGTTGTATACTGTATTTATATAATGTGTGGTGGGACACAGACACGCTTTTTAGGATGTGTCATACAGCTCAGAATCTGCAGATGTGAGAACACTCCTATCTGACTTCCTTTACAGCCCCGGCAGTTCACGTGTTACAATGCAAAGAGCCACAAAGAATGTTATTAGTGAAACTTCCTCTGCTGCTACTCTGAAAAGTGACAGTGGAAACTGGGGGGGGGGGGGGGGGGTGAGCTGGTCTTAAATCTGCGGATCCTAGTCTGACAGTGGTCTGGATGGGGTGGCTGCACAGAGGCTGCTCCCAACCCATTCCACCATTGCACCTGGTTTGTCTCTATAACCGTAGACTACCACTACTGCCCCTACCACTGTACCTGGGGCAGCCAACCCCCATCCATCAAGGTATGTAATTAAATGTGTACAGTATACCTTAAAGTAATACTAGGGGCTTGTGTTTTTTTTTTTTTTGTTTTTTTTTTTTGTTTTTTTTTTAAACAAGTTATACTTACCTCTGCTCTGCACAATGGTTTTGCACAGAGCAGTCCCAATCCTCTTCTTTTTTTAAATAACAAACATATCATACGCGCAACTCGCTTTGCACACAGTGGCCCGATGCTCCTCGATTTCTTGGGTCCAGCGGCTTCTTCCCACATCAGATAACCCCCTAGGAGAAGCGATCTCCCGAGGGGGTTACCTTGCGGGCACGCTCCCGAGTCCAGCATTTGCGTCCATAGACACAAATGCCACACTCGGCCCTGGCGTCCATGTCATTGGATTTGATTGACAGCAGCGGGAGCCAATGGCTGCGCTGCTATCAATCTATCCAATCAAGTGCCGAGAACCCTGGAGAGATGCACAGTGCGTCCTTGCCATTGGAAATTTCAGGGCTCAGGTAAGTAAAACGGGGGGGCTTGGGGGCCGGTGACTGACCACTTTAAGGCTTTATAGGAAAAAACTATTGGGTGCCTTTTTTAAATATGTATCCAGAATATACATTCTCAAAATGTACCCAGTACTTCCGGGTGTAGGAGAACATATCTCTCTCCCCCATACACTAACATTATATGGCTGGGTGACTACACGGTCATTCACCAGACATCTGCGCTGTCATGTAGGGGTGGAAAAGAGTCCTAATTTATAAGCTGCTATGGTTGTTAAAGTAAATCTGTACTCCATGCAGGGCATAGCAGCAGGTTCACATTAAAGGGGTTGTAAACCCTCATGTTTTTTCACCCTCATTCGTTAAGGTGAAAAAACTTCTGACACTGACCGCCCCCCGCGCTATTCCTTTCTGCCCGGGGTTCTCGGCTCTTGTTTGGATAGATTGAAAGCAGCGCAGCCATTGGCTCCCGCTGCTGTCAATCAAATCCAATAGCGCGGGGGCCGCGTCCGGCATTCTGTGTCAATAGATGCAAATTCTGGACTTGGGAGCGTGCCCGCAAGGTAACCCCATGGGAGAGCGCTCCTCCCAGGGGGTTTACCAATGTGGGAAGGAGCCTCGAGACCCACCGGGGGACCCCAGAAGATGGTGATCGGGGCCACACTGTGCAAACAAACTGCACAGTGGAGGTAAATATGACATGTTTGTTATTTAAAAAAAAAAAAAAAGAATGAGGGTTTACAAACTCTTTAATTCCTCATGTACACGCACAGAAAAAAATGCTGCATTTCTAGCTATTTGCAGTTTTTGGATTCCTCTGAATAAATCTCTATTTCAGGCAATATATCCATGCATTTTTGCCATTTAGATTTATATTTTAGAGTAGCGTTCAGGAAAATGGGGGATGGAAGGCAGAAAGGTACAGCATAGATTGTTGTATTTTAATATGCTTGTTTTGCTTGCAGCCTAATTTAGACATCCACAGATTTATCTGCTTACTGTCCTTTCATTCCTTTGCTGCTTTAGGATCCTTTCACACCTGCATGTCCATTTTCACAGACTTCGCTTGCTCAGCAGGGATCGCTACGTTGATCCCCACTAAGCCGGTGGATGACTGATCTGTGTCTGCTCACCTTTTTCCCACAAATCAAGCTTTCTTTTTGTGGAATTTGATCACCACTGCGCCTATTTATTTTTTTGCGCTATAAACAATAAAAAAACGACAAATTTGCTATAAAACCTATCCAATAAATAAAAAAAAAAAATCTAATTTAAATTTAGGCCAATATGTATTCTGCTACATATTTTTGGTAAAAAAAGAAAAATCCCAATAAGCGTATATTTATTGGTTTGTGCCAAAGTCATTGTGTGTGTGTGTGTGTGTGTGTGTGTGTTTGTACTGGAATTTTTTTATACTAGTAATGGCGGCGATTGGTGACTTTATAGCGGGATTGTGGCGGACATTCTGAAACATTGTGGGAACCAGTGACATTAATACAATGATCAGTGCTAAAATGATGCACTGTCACTGTACTAATGTCACTGGCTGGGAAGGGGTAAAACATGTAGGGCAGGGGTCTCAAACTGGTGGCCCTCCAGCTGTTGCAGAACTACAATTTCCATGAAGCATTGCAAGGCCGACAGTTACAAGCATGACTCCCACAGGCAGAGGCATGATGGGACTTGTAGTTCCGCAACAGCTGGAGGGCCGCCAGTTTGAGACCCCTGATCTAGGGTGATCAAAAGGTTAACTGTGTGCTTAACGTGGTTTTGTGTGTACTATGTGGTGGTGTTACTAAGCGTTGTGGTGGACTTTATCAAAATCCATCACTTCCCTGCTGACAGGACAGAGCTCTGCATTGTTTACATATGCAGAGCTCTGTCTTGTCTCTCTCCTAGCTGAGCAGCGGGTGACAGCGGACATCCATTGGCCATCACTTGATGATCGGCTTGTACTGTGTCTAAACACAGAACAGCTGGGCTGCCGGTGGCGCACGTGCCCCTTATGTGGAAGCACCAGATCATGTACTAGATATGTGATCTAGCTCTGCCGTTGTGCATCTAAGTGATGTGGTCGGCAAGCAGGTAAGCGATGTTTAACCACCTGCCGCCCGCCCACCTTCAAATGATGATGGAGGAGCGGTGCAGGTCTCATTCTGGGTAGACGTCATATGATGGCACCCCAGAACGGCCACTCCTCCGGGGTGTGCCGTGTTGCTAGGATCAGCTGTGACTGTGCTCAGTCACAGCTGATCACATGTAAATGTGCAAGTGCC
Source organism: Lithobates sylvaticus (assembly GCA_028564925.1). NCBI lineage: Eukaryota > Metazoa > Chordata > Amphibia > Anura > Ranidae > Lithobates > Lithobates sylvaticus. Next base: position 109,670,184 of record CM053033.1, read on the forward strand.
GGTAACTCTCCTCGACTCACTGGCTGTGTGTGTTGTGTGGAAAGCCGATCTGCAGCATTTCCACTGATCCCTTTTTTTTTTTTTTTTATATAAATTCTTTTTATTCAGTTTTTTTCACACATATTATACAGACACAAAACGAGAGGGCAACATACACTCTCTCCTCTTAGCCGCACAGGGCTAACATTGGAACTAACGTAGTCCAAATAACCCCCCCCCCCCCCCCAAAAACTCAACCATCAGCACTAGTACAGGATAAATGTTGCACCAGAAAATTTTAATCGGAGCTCATTTGTGTTGCTTGTCCATCTGAAACACTTGGGGATATTCAGTAGAGCGATCGTATAACAACGGCATTAAAAATCTACATCACCCAATTCCTATTGGAGAGATTATGGAATCTTTTAGGCTAGAATTGGTTGCATCTCCACTGATCCTTAGTGCCCTGATTACAGTAAAGCCCCAGCAGTGGTGCCACAAATCCATGCCCATCGGTGACACATCAATGCTCATTACTGATGCCAGTCAGTACTGCCCATCAGTGAAGGAGAAAAATTACTTATTTACAAAATTGACAGACAGGAACTAAAATTTTTTATTTTTTTTTAAATAAAAATCACAGCAGTAATTAAATACCAAAATTATTAAATATTTATATGGGTACAGTGTTGCATGACTACCCAATAGTCATTCAAAGTGCGACAGTGCTGAAAAATGGCCTGGGCAGGAAGGGGGTGAAAGTGCCCTGTATTAAGGTGGTTAATTGTGTCTACATGCGTTTTACCGTTGTTTTGCCCTCAGTTACACTGTGCTGTGTGCCGTGTTATGTGCATTCATAAGAGTTTAGAAATCTCCTATAAATGCATTTAAACCCTGGTTTGACATCAACAGTGTAAAGAGTCATAAGATGCATTGTTTTGAGTTTTAAAAAACCTGAGCTGAACAATAAATGTCTTAATAATCATTCCAGGAGATCAATCACTCTCAGGAAATGTCTTTTATTCTGAACACCCTGAGTTAGAGGGGTCTGGGGAAAAGGAGGAGGAGAAAGAAGAAGAAGAAAAAGAAGAAGAAAAACAAACATAGGAGTACAGATGACGAGACATTAATGGACGTTAGCTCCTTGGATAACCTCTCACCGTCTTGCAGCATTTCTGCCAAATTTAAAGAGCAAGAAGATACTTCAGAGCAGGTGTTGTCAGACCAGGACTATAATTCTAACACTTGGAAGTCTCCTAAAAAGAGCAAGAAAAAGAAACCTATAGAAGTGCCTGTGGAGGAGATGGATCATACTGGCCAACCAAGCTTGTATGATAGTCACGGTTATTCCGATGAAGTGGCTGTTTCTGGAGAAGTTCTCCATAGTGACTCTGTAAGAAAAAAAAAAAAGCGGCATAAATCCTCAGAGACCAGAAGCCTGAAGGAAGAAGTTTTGGAGGACGTACAACAAACATCCTCAGAAGTCACGTTAAATTTTGATATTGATGTGGAAAATCCTGTAAGAAAAAAGAAAAAAAAACTTAAATATAAATTGTTGGAAGAAGAAAATTTGAGTCATGGCATCCAACAAACAGTTGAACTGGACAGTCAGTGTCAAGTTGTCTCTAAGAAATCTAAACAAAAGGGCAATAAAGTATCTGTGGAGGAGGCAGGTCATACTGGCCAACCAAGCTTGTATGATAGTCCTGGTCATTCCGATGAAGTGGCTGTCCTCCATAGTGAATCTGTAAGAAAAAAGAAAAAGAGGCACAGACCCTCAGAGACCAGAAGCCTGGAGGAAGAGGTTTTAGAAACTTCCCCCCTAGTCACTGTAAATGAAGGCAATAATGTGGAAAACTCTGTAAGAAAAAAGAAAAAAAGACACCAATATGACATTTTGGAAAAAGAAAATTTGACAGATGACATCCAACAAACTGTTGAACTAAGCAATCCGTGTGAGGTTGCCTCTAAGAAACCTCGGCAGAAGAACAAGGAAGTGTTTGTGGAAGAGACAGATCATACTGGCCAGTCCAGCTTTTATGACAGTCATACCGATGAAGTGACTGTCTCTGAAGAAGCCCTCCATAGTGAATCTGCAAGAAAAAAGAAAAAAAGGCATAAGGCTACTGGAGCAGATAATACATTCAGTGACGAAAGGGAGTCCAGAACAGATGGTTGCCTAAGCCCAAATGTCAGAAACTCTGAAAACGTGACTGTGACAGAAGACACGTCATTTAATGAAACTACAGATTTAGAAAGTTCTGAGCGAAGGAAGAAGAAGAAAAAGCATAGGACTAAGGAGGTTGATAGTCAGACAGAAAGTAGTATATGTAAACCTTTCAAAAGATTTACCAGTCCAGAACCAAATGGGGAAGATGTTGCGGTGGCTGAGCGATCTAAAAAGAAGAGTGGCAAATATTTAGATGCAACTGCAGAGGAGGCATCTGAAAATGCAGGTACCCCAGCAAAGCCTAAGACGTCTGTAAAGCTCGAGATATCAGAAGGAAACCAGGATCAAGATGTGACTGCAGAGTTGGAGGAATCGGACATAAATCAGATGGAAACTTCTCTTGTTGCGGAAACCAGTATCCAGAGGTAAGAGATTTATTTTCTAAATCTTTTGCAGGGCAAAGTAACAGGTTACAGCTTTAAAGTGATACTAAAGCTTCCCTTTTTTTCATTAAAACAACAAACATGTTATACTTACCTGCTCTGTGCATTGGTTTTGCACAGAGCAGCCCCGATCCTCCTCTTCTATGGGCCCCCTGCCCAGAGCTCCTGGCTCGCCCCCCCCACGCACGCCGAGTGCCCACCATAGGAAGCTGCTTCTTATAGAAACACTAGCGTGAGTATTTAAGGGGGCTTCGGAGGGGAGCTGCATGTTAAAGGTTTTTCTACCCTATTGCAGAGAATGCATTAACCACTTGACCACTGGGCACTTAAACCCCCTTCCTAACCAGACCAATTTTCGGCTTTCGGTGCTCTCACATTTTGAATGACAATTACTCTGTCATGCACAACTGTACCCATATGAAATTTTTGTCCTTTTTTTCACACAAATAGAGCTTTCTTTTGGTGGTATTTAATCACTGCTGGGTTTTCTATTTTTTGCGCTATAAATCAAAAAATACTGAAAATTTGGTAAAAAAAAAATATTCTTTCTTTCTTTTAAAATGTATTTGCAGAGTTTTGCACAGTATGGACAGAGTATTGTCACAGAGCAGCGCTGTGGGCACTACACACCCAGCCCACAGCGCTACTGCAATCTCTCCCCCTCTCCCCTCGCACTGTACCGATCGGTTTGTTTTCATTTGACGGAGCGATCACGTGGTAAACGACTGCTACCAGCGGCCGTTTACTGTGATTCGTGATGCGCCGGGTCTTCCGGACCCGGCGGTCACAGATGTTTGCAGGAGCGCGAGAGCAAGATTCTGGGAGGACGCCCTTCCAGAAAAACCTGACCACGCTGTAGCTGTCTTTCGGCTATGGCCCGGTCTGCAAGTGGTTAAGGTAAAGAAAACTTTTACCTTTACAGCCCCCTTCTCCACAGCATTTTCTTTTGCTCCCCATCTGCTCCACTCAATCATATGGAGTATATAAAAAAACACACAACAGAACCCTGCAAGGTCCGTATTCCTTCTAAATTGATAGGGGAGCCCTCCACAAAAATACAATACTACAAAAAACCCACAATGAATGGATATGGGCTCAACCCTGCCTTTGTATTAATCACAAACTGTATATATTGGTGAACATTAGGCTTATTTAACAGAAAAAGTGAAATGTGCATACTTTTATATTATATTGACTTAGTAAGTGTAGATAAACCACCCAGGCAAAAATCAGGTACTGCAATATAAGAGCCAAGCAAAAGACCTAAACAAAAAGTGTCAATAATCGTTCCACGTTAGTCTTTTGCATTGTGACCAAATGCATTTAAAAATGTCTTAAAGCAGAGTTTTTAGTTTATTAAAAGTCAAAAAGCATAGCTGCTGACTTTTAATAAACCGACACTCACCTGTCCCACAGTCCAGCGATGCGGCCGCTCAGAGCCTCGCTCCTCTCGCCCGTCATAGCAACTGGTGGCACCTGGCTGTGACAGCTTATGGCTTCACTGCCGAGCGCGCACTGCGAATGCGCGAGACGCGCTGCGCTCTGCTATTGGCCAGCCAATCTTCTGGGACCTGTGTTGTGTCCCAGAAGATCGCTGGCAGGGAGGGGCCACCTAGGGCGAGATGAGGAGTCGCCTAGGCGGCCGAGAACAGGAAGGAGGAAGTGGGACAGGAAGTTCCACTAAAGGGAGGGTACACCCCCCCCCCTCTCCCCCAAAAAATGACATGCCAAATGTGAGGAGTGCTTAAAGCGGAAGTTCCACTTTTGGGTGGAACTCCGCTTTAAGAGTTTGTTAAGCAGACAGTTCACATCCAACTTCTTTAGCTCTCTTAGTACCAGCAAATAGTAATACACAAAACAGTCCTTGATAGACAAGAAGTACTTATTGTCTAGGTTCAGCTAGATCCATGCTTGGTATATCCTCAAAGGGGGGAGGTTGGCAGCAGGTCTGGAGCCTGACTGGTTTCACCAGTAATTTGGCTGCCTCTGAGGCTTCTAAGCATTTTTTTATGCGTTTTGTCACAATGCACAAGACTTTATATGCCTATATTTCCTTACATTTACATATGTGGCACTGTGCATAAGTATCAGCTGGCACTGAGAGAGTAAAAATCTGGATCGTTTGCCTAAAGAGTTTCCCAGATACTTGCAACATGCTTTACATCACCATATAAGATCGTGCATGCTAATAATGCCTTATCCTCTTCACTGCATATGGGTCATTATATATTTGACTATGCTGCTACAGTATGCTGAAGCTAAAGGTCAATGAGTGTGACGACATACACCACTGAAAAGGTGACTGGATATTATTGCTACACCTGTTAAGTGGTTAGACTTGCGAGGGAGGCAGTACATGCCATTGTGAGTTACACTAACTCTACATGTCTTTAAAGCCTCCTCTGGGCCGGGAGTATTCCACGCATCAGTTTAAAGACACCCTGCTATAGTATCTGTGCGAGGGAAGTGTTATGAATTACACAAACGGGGATATACTCTGCCTCCTCTAGACCACAATAGAGGAATCCAGCTACTTTCATCATAAACCCATATTCAAATATTATCTTGGAAAAACATAAATGCAGTTTCTTGCCAGTCCTCTTGGATGCCATAAGGTTAAAGAGGTTGGAAACCTCCAAAAAAAAAAAAAAAACCCTGCAAGACAAAGGCATAATGAGCTAGTATGCATGGCATGACACGGCCGACCTCTTTCCCGTAGTTACTTTTTGGTTCACAGGCGCTGTGATTGGCCAGAGCCGCGATGTGCATGCGACCCGGAACTACCAGTCATGGCGCGGGCCCTGAAGAAACGCCCGTATGAGCATGCATTGATGATGTAATCAGCACAGTATACAGTAAATATCTCCTAAACAGTGCAAGTTTAAGAGATATTTATAGTACCTATATTTAAGCCTTGTTATAAAGCGTGAGTTCCACCCAAAAGTGGATATTCTGCTTTAAGCACTCCTCGCCCCCTTACAAGTCACATTTGACATGTCATTTTTTTGGGGGGAGGGTGGGTACCTAGCTGCGACTCCTCTCCCCCTAGGCAGCCCCTCCTCTTCTTGTAAAAAAGTTTAAACCATAATATTGAAAGTTGACAGTTGTAGCACCACCGCTCGATCAATGCCGGCAGCACTGGTCATTGTATTCTGGCAGCTGGGGAAGTCTTTCGGCTCTCAGAATACATTAGATCGATGGGGAGGATTCCCCCATCCACCTCAAATGTGTGGATGAGGAGGATTGAGTCAAGCTTCTGGAAGCTCAGAAATAGCCTGTGATGTTTGTTTTGGCTCTTGAGGTGATAGGGCTGCAGATAAACAGTTACAACTTATGTAGGTGGATTTGCTTCATCTCTGCATATTGCCCGAGGCTAGTAATTTTTTGGGGTATATTATCACTTTAATGACAAAACCTGTCTTTTCTGTGAGTGTCTGGAAAAAGTTTTCTCTTTTTAGGCTGCCTGCTGACTCCTAATTTGGACCTTCCGGCTCGTGAATTCTGTGCTGGCCTGTCCACCTGTTGTGGAACAATGACTTTGGTTTTGATCACAGCTTTAGCAACCTTTTGTAGTAGCAACACTATTTTTTGTTTTTGTTTTCAAAGGCCTAAACGAGGTATACATTCGGCCAATGAAATCCTCAGTACCATACCTGAAAGAGACCTTGCTCTGTTGGAGGAGTATTTCCCCAAGATAAGATCTAGGGCAGGGAGGACTGTCGAAGACTTAATTGTCTATGAACTGCACAGAGTCAAAGAAGCCAAAGAAAGAGGTAAGTTAGTGTGGAAACAATCACCTTGTAAAACAATCCATTCAGTTTAAAATGGAAATGAAAGGTAAGACATTTGTGTATTGATATAAAAGAGTGATCGCATTCCCTGTGTTTTCAGCTGCATAAAAACTGGGGAGAGGAGAAACAGCAGCACACTGATCTTCCCGAGGGGGTTGGTGGTGGTGTCAGGACAAGTTTGGTCATTGGAGGAGAGTAGGCCGAGTTCCCAGTACAGCTAGAGGACTGACCGTGGTGTGTTCTGCTTAGTGTAGTCAGTTTTTAATATTAAAGCAGCGGGACTGGCAGGAACACCAGGGAAGCAATACAAAGAGAACAGGAGACTTTTTCATACAAGTATATGGTACAGCGGGCACATATCAGGAATAGGAAATGGGGTAATATATTCTTAAACTGCTTGCAGACCGCCCAGTGCACCCATACCTGCGGCAGGGCGGCCGCTCTGTGCCAGACATGTACCTAGTAAATGATCTGGCGCTTCTGGGTCTGGGGGGAGTGCTACCGGCAATCCGCTCCAGCTGTGATTGGACACAGCGGGAGCCAATCAGCAGGTCTGGCGGACGTGATGTCCGAAGGGACCGCAGATCGTTCGGGAGACAGGCAGAACCGCCGTTCTGTAAAAGGGATGTACTGATTCTGTGATTCTGCTAAGCAGGAACATGGATATTTACCTTCCCCCAGTAAAAGCACCTCCCCTACAGTTAGTAAGCACTCCCTAGGAACACATTTAACCCTTTGATTGCCCCCCCTGATATCCTCTTCCCTGCCAGTATCAGTACTGTGACCGTGTATGTTTTTAGACACTGATTGGTATTGGTGTCACTGATCCCCAAAAAGTGTCAGGTGTCCGATTTGTCTGCCGCAATATCTCAGTCCCGCTGTAAGTTGCTGATTGCCGCCATTACTAGTAAAAAATAAAAATTACCCATAGTTTGTAGACGCTATAACTTTTGCGCAAACCAATCAATATACGTTTATTGGGGGTTTTTCTTTACCAGAAATGCAGAATATATATATTGGCCTAAATTGACAATCATTTTGTTTACATTTTATTGGTTGTGTTTTATAGCAGAAAGAATTTTTTATTTTTTTTAAATTGTCAGTATTTCTTTATAGCACAATAAATAAAAACGGCAGAGATGATCAAATACCACCAAAAGAAAGCTCTATTTGTAGAAAAAAAAAAGGACAAACATTTTTATTATGGTACAGTGTCGCACGACTGCGCAATTGTCAGTTAACCACTTCAGCCCCGGAAGGTTTTACCCCCTTCCTGACCAGAGCATTTTTTTGCAATTAGGCGCTGCGCTACTTTAACTGGTAATTGCATGTTCATGCAACACTGTATCCGAATAAAATTTATGTCCTTGCCCCCCCCCCCCCCCCCCCCCCCCCCCCCCCAACAAATAGAGCTTTCTTTTGGTGGTATTTGATCGCCTCTGCAGCTTTTGTTTTTTGCACTATAAACAAAAAAAGAGCGACAATTTTGAAAACAAATAACAATATTTTTTGCTATAAAACATAGCCAATAAAAAAAGTAAAAAATCTAATTTCTTTATCATTTCAGGTCAATATGTATTCTGCTACATCTTTTTGGTAAAAAAAAAGTTATTTCATCTACAAACTGAGATTTTTATGGCATTTTTACTTTTACTAGTAATGGCGGCGATCCGCAATTTTTAGCGGGATTGTGGCGGTCAAATTGAACACTAACTGACACTTTTTGGGGACCAGTGACACTAATACAGTGATCGGTGCTGAAAAAAAAAATTCACGCACTGTACTCACAGTGGCAGGGAAGGGGTTAACATCAGGGGTGATCAAAGGGTTAAGTGTGCTCCTAGGGAGTGCTTTCTAACGGGGTGGCTTATGTTTACATAGACAGACCGCCGTTCTGCCTCTACTGTCAACGATCGGGTCCCGGGGGCCATTGTGTCCACCGGACACGCTGATTGGCTCCCACTGTGTCCAATCACATTGGAAGTGGATCGCTGGATACAATGGACAGGCGATCCGTTTTTATCCGATCTCCCCATGGAGGAGAGTGGGATTCTGACAGGTCTGTCTCGGCACAGTGAGCAGAGACGGACCTGTCATTCGCCTGCTCGGCGGGGGTCAGCGGATTGATCCCCCGCTGAGCAAAGTGGAGTCCGCCGGACCACCTATGTGAAAGGACCCTTAACTGTCTGGCAATTGAGGGCTTGACTATTAGCCACAGGTTTAGCTCACTGCCCAGCAGCTATGGGGTCAAATCTGTATAGCTGCTCAGATGATCAGCAGAGTTAATGGCGATCACTGATGTCTGCTTTGTCATTGCCCTCTTAATGTCACTAGTGAGATCTCTACCCCCTGCCTGTGTGGTTGCCCAGCGTGCATGGGGTTAAACGGCTCGAGGGAACTTGTCATCTCCAACTCTGCTTGTCACTGTGTGAGTTAAGTAAGTTGGCATTCCCTGGAGTTTTTCTCCTTTTCATTGGGCGGGGGGGGGGGGGGGGGGGGGGGGGGGGGGGCGGGGGGGGACGACATAAGTCATGAGGCACACGTGAATAAACAGCTGCCGGTGTTCTGAGACTGGCAAACCCTACAGGACAAAAATACGTTTTATTTATGTGGTCCTGCTTTGTGTCAGTGAGGGTGAGGCTAGAGGATATGGGGGCGTGATTTAATGTACAAGTGGGTGAGTACACAGGCTCCGTGTACCAACCCACATACACTACAATTCACGTGGCATGATGGGAACTGTAGTCTGTGAAGAATGAGAGGGCAGAATGGGACGTCTCCTCTGCTCGGCTGAAACTGTTTTCTTTTGATTTAAAGTGATGTCATCATGAATTTTCTACTTGACTTTTCTCCAGTGAGTGTGTTAACTAATTGACTTACTGTTTCGTGTTTTATATAAGTCAGTTAACCAATTGATTCATTTTTGTGGTATCCCAGAGTTCGGCTTTAATAAAATAAAAAATACATACAGGCATACATACATACATACATACATACATACATACACACATGCAATGCTGTGAAAAAGTATTTGCCCCCTTTCTGATTTCTTAAATGACTCAGATCATCAAACAAATTGTATTATTACATTATTACACAAAGATAACCCGAGAAAAATATTTTGCTCAGTCTCTTTCTTACTGTTGAATCATGAACACTGATCTTACCTAAGTCAAGTGAGGCCTACAGTTCTTTAGATGTTCTGGGTTCTTTTATGACCTCCTGGTTGAGTCGTCGTCATGCTCTTGGAGTAATTTTTGTAGGCCGGCCAATCCTGGGAAGGTTCACCACTGTTCCAAGTTATCTCCATTTGTGGACAGTGGCTCTCCCCGTGGTTCGCTGGAGTTCCAAAGCCTTTAGAAATGGCTTTGAAACTCTTCCTAGACCGATACATGTACATTACTTTGTTTCAAATCTAATTTAGATACTGGCATGGTGTGTGGCTTTTTGTGATCTGTTGGTGTGCTTCGCTTTGTCAGACAGCTTCTATTTAGGTGATTTCTTGATTCAACAGGTCTGGCAGTAATGGAGCCTGGGTGTGGCAAGTGAAATTTAATTTGGCTTTCCAAAAAATTGTGGTTAAAGTGTAAGTATCCATTGGACGGTTTGACAGTTTGGTTGAGAGCACAACCAATGGGAGTGTTACATTTCCGGCATGTCCCGGGAATGAAACTGTTTTACGGATGGGTTTACTTCCACTTTAACTACTTCGACCCCCGGAAGATTTGGCTGCTGAATGACCGGGCCATTTTTTGCGATTCGGCACTGCATTGTTTTAACTGACAATTGCGCAATGTTGCACCCAAGCAAAATTTACATCCTTTTTTGCCACATATAGAGCTTTCCTTTGGTGGTATTTGATCGCCTTTGCGGTTTTTATTTTTTGCGCTATAAACAAAAGCATAGTGACAATTTTGAAAAGAAAATTCTTTCTTAGTTTAGGCCAATATGTATTCTTCTACATATTTTTGGTAATAAAAATCGAAATAAGCGTATATTGATTGGTTTGCACAAAAGTTATAGTGTCTACAAATTAGGGGATAGATTTATAGCATTTTTTTTACTAGTAATGGCGGCGAGCTGCGATTTTTATCGGGACTGCAACATTATGGCGGACACTTTTGAAACCTTTTTGGGACCATTGGCATTTATACAGCGATCAGTGCTATAAAAATGCACTGATTACTGTAAAAAATGTCACTGGCAGGGAAGGGGTTAACACTAGGGGGCGATCAAGGGGTTAACTGTGTTCCCTGTTTGTGTTTCTAACTGTAGTGGGAGGAGACTGACCTAGAGGAAGTGATGGATCGTGGTTCCTAGCTAATAGGAACTCACGATCTGTCACTCCTCTCCTCACAGAACAGGGATTTGTGTGTTTACACACACACACACTTCCTTGTTCTGCCTCTCGTGCCCGTGATCGCTCGTGGCCAGTGGTTATCGCGACCGTCGGCCACGAGCATCAGTACGTCCGCTGTGCAGCAGGCGCGCACACGCCTGCTGTCCCAATCCCACGAGCCGACGTATAGCTACGACGACTCGTGGGATCATGCCGACCAGCTGCAGTAGAATGATGGCGGCTGGTCGGCAAGGGGTTAATCACAGTTCATTCATGGTTCAGCATGGGAGGAGGCAATTACTTTTTCACTGGCAGGTTTGAACAGCTTTTTTTTTCCCCAAATTAAATAATTAAAAATTGCATCTTGAATTTACTCGGGTTATCTTTGTGTGATATTAAAATTAGTTTGATCTGAATCATTTTAAGTGTGAGAAATATGCAAAAAAAAAAAATTAGGAAGGGGGGAAATACTTCTTTCACTCACTATGTATGTACAGTGCTCTGAAAAAGTATTTGATCCCCTGCTGATTTTGTACATTTGCCCACTGACAAAGAAATTATCAGTCTATAATTTTAATGGTAGGTTTATTTTAACAGTGAGAGACAGAATGACAACAAATATCCAGAAAAACGCATTTCAAAAAAGTTATAAATTGATTTGCATTTTAATGAGTAAAATAAGTATTTGATCCCCTATCAATCAGTAAGATTTATGGCTCCAAGGTGTCTTCTATACAGGTAAGGAGCTGAGTTTAGGAGCACTCTCTTAACCACTTCAGCCCCGGACCAATTGGCAGCCAAAGGACCAGGCCCCTTTTTGCAATTCGGCACTGCGTCGCTTTAACTAACAATTGCGCGGTCATGCGACGTGGCTCCAAAACAAAATTGGCGTCCTTTTTTTCCCACAAATGGAGCTTTCTTTTGGTGGTATTTGATCGCCCCTGCGGTTTTTATTTTTTGCGCTATAAACAAAAATAGAGCGACAATTTTGAAAAAAATGCAATATTTTTTACTTTTTGCTATAATAAATATCCCCAAAAAATATATAAAAAAACATTTTTTTTCCTCAGTTTAGGCCGATACGTATTCTTCTACATATTTTTGGTAAAAAAAATCGCAATTAGCGATTATTGATTAGTTTGCGCAAAAGTTATAGCGTTTACAAAATAGGGAATAGTTTTATAGCATTTTTATTAATATTTTTTTTTTTTATTAGTAATGGCGGCGATCAGCGATTTTTATTGTGACTGCGACATTTTGGCGGACACATCGGACATTTTTGACACATTTTTGGGACATTTGTCATTTATACAGAAATCAGTGCTATTTAAATAGCACTGATTCCTATGTAAATGACAGTTGTAGTTAGGGGGTTAACCACAAGGGGGCGGGGAGGAGTCAGTGTGACGTGTTGTGTTGTGTTTACTGTAGGGGGGCGTGTCTGTACGTCTGACGTCATTGATCGGCGTTCCCGATGACAGGGAACCGCCGATCACTGACAGTCAGTGTAGGAAGCGCGGGGAGAGGTTTGTTTACATAGACCTCTCCCCGTTTTTCCGCTCCGTAACCCGATCGCGGGATACCAGCGGCGATCGGGTCCGCTGGTCCCGCGGCCGGGGTCACGGAGCTCCCGACCGGGTCGCGAGCGCGCCGCTAGCGGCGCGCGCGCGACCCACGGGCAGGCACATGCACGATCACGTACAGGTACGTGATTCTGCCTGCCCGTGCCATTCTGCTGACGTATATATGCAGTGGCCGGTCGGGAAGCGGTTAAAGGGAGTGCTCCTAATCTCAGCTTGTTACCTGTATAAAAGACACCTGTCCACAGATGCAATCAATTTCAGTTTCCAATCTCTCCACCATGGCCAAGACCAAATAGCTGTCCAAGGATGTCAGGGACAAGATTGTAGCCCTACACAAGGCTGGAATGGGCTACAAGACCATCGCCAAGCAGCTTGGTGAGAGGGTGACAACAGTTGGTGCGATTATTTGCAAATGGAAGAAACACAGAATAACTGTCAGTCTCCTTCAGTCTGGGGCTCCATGCAAGATATCACCTCGTGGGGTTTCAATGATCATGAGAATGGTGAGGAATCATCCCAGAACTACACGGGAGAATCTTGTCTGATCTCAAGGCAGCTGGGACCATAGTCAAGAGAACAATTGGTAACACACAACGCCGTGAAGGACTGAAATCCCTCAGCGCCCGCAAGGTCCTTCTGCTCAAGAAAGCACATGTACAGGCCCGTCTGAAGTTTGCTAATGAACATCTGAATGATTCAGAGGAGAACTGGGTGAAAGTGTTTGGAGAAGAAGGAAGGCTACCTATGACCCCAAGAACACCATCCCCACCGTCAAACATGGCAGTGGAAACATTATGATTTGGGGTTGGTTTTTCTGCTAAGGGGACAGGACAACTTCACCACAACAAAGGGACAATGGACGGAGTCATGTACCATCAAATCTTGGGTGAGAATCTCCTTCCCTCAGCCAGAACATTGAAAATTGGTCGTGGATGGGTATTCAAGCATGCCAATGACCCAAAATACACAGCCAAGGCAGCAAAGGAGTGGCTAAAGAATATGCACATTAAGGTCCTGGAGTGGCCTAGCCAGTCTCCAGACCTTAATGCCATAGAAAATGTGTGGCGGAAGCTCAAGGTTCGAGTTACCAAAGTCAGCCTCAAAACCTTATAAACTGGAGAGGATCTGCAAAGAGGAGTGGGACAAAAATCTCTCCTGAGATGTGTGCAAACCTGGTGGCCAACTACAAGAAATGTCTGACCTCTGATTGCCAACAAGGGTTTTGCCACCAAGTAATAAGTCATGTTTTGCGAAGGGGTCAAATTACTTATTTCACTCCATTAAAATGCAAATCAATTTCTAACTTTTTTTTGAAATGCGTTTTTCTGGATTTTTTTTTGTTATTTGTTTGTCAGTGGGCAAAAGTACAAAATCAGCAGGGGATCAAATACTCTTATCCCTCACTGTGTGTGTATGTATGTATATATAGAAATATGATCACAATATATTTATATAAGTTTGCATACCCTGGCAGAATTTGATTTCTTGGCCATTTTTCAGAGAATATAATTGATAAAACAAAAACTTTTCATTCATGGTTAGTGTTTGACTGAAGCCATTTATTATCAATCAACTGTTTACTTTTTTTTTTAAATCATATTGGCAACGAACTAACCAAATGACCTTGATCAAAAGTTTACACACCCCATTTCTTAATATCGTGTATTGCCTCCTTTAACATCAATGACAGCTTGAAGTCTTTTGCGGTATTTGTGGATGGGGCTCTTTATCTTTTCAGATGGTAAAGCTGGCCATTCCGCTTGGCAAAAAGCCTCCAGTTCCTGTAAATTCTTGGGCTGTCTTGCATGAACTGCACGTTTGAGATCTCCACAGAGTGGCTCAATGATATTGAGGTCAGGAGACTGAGATGGCCACTCCAGAACCTTCACTTTATTCTGCTGTAGCCAATAACAGGTCGACTTGGCCTTGTGTTTTGGATCATTGTCATGTTGGAATGTCCAAGTACATCCAATGCGCAGCTTCCTGGCTGGTGAATGCAAATGTTCCTCCAGTATTTTTTGATAACATACTTCATTTATTTTGCCATCAATTTTGACCAAATTTCCTGTGCCTTTTGTAGATCACACATCCCCAAAACATCGGCGATCCACCTCTGTGTTTCACAGTAGGAATGGTGTACCTTTCATCATAGGCCTTGTTGACTCTCCAAATGTAGTGTTTATGGTTGTGTCCAAAAAGCTAAATTTTAATCTCATCACTCCAAATGACTTTGTGCCAGAAGGTTTGAGTCTTGTCTCTGTGCTGTAAGCGGCATAGTTTGTGGCATTTGCGTAGTAATGGCTTTCTTCTGGCGACTTATTGTGCATCCTTCTGGATGCCTTATTGTGCATCTTGACACCGCCACACTACATGTTTTCAGAGAGTCCTGTATTTCACCTGAAGTTATTTTTTAGTTTTTCTTTTGCATCCCGAACACATTTCCAGCACGGGTGGCCAACACTATACAGCAGTTTAACAGGACAGGCGACAGGCACCACTCAGAACAGGCCAGGCAAGGGCGACCAAAGAAGTTGAGTACACATGCTCCGCATCAGAGGTTGTCTTTGGGAAATAGACGTATGAGTGCTGCCAGCATTGCTGCAGAGGCTGAAGGTTTGGGGGGTTAGCCTGTCAGTGCTCAGACCATATGCTGCACACTGCATCAAATTGGTCTACATGGCTGTTGTCCCAGATGAAAGTCTCTTCTAAAGATGTCCAAGAAAGCCGCAAACAATTTGCTGAAGACAAGCACACTAAGGACATGGATTACTGGAACCATGTCCTGTGGTCTGATGAGACCAAGATAAACTTATTTGGTTCAGATGGTGTGAAGCATGTGTGGCGGCAACCAGGTGAGGAGTACAAAGACAAGTGTGTCTGTCTTGCCTACCGTCAAGCATGGTGGTGGGAGTGTCATTGTCTGGGGCTGCATGAGTGCTGCCGGCCCTGGGGAGCTACAGTTCATTGAGGGAATCAGGAATGCCAACATGTACTGTGACATACTGAAGCAGAGCATGATACCCTCCCTTCAGAGACTGGGCCGCAGGGCAGTATTCCAACATGACCCCAAACACACCTCCAAGACGACCAATGCCTTGCTAAAGAACTTGGGGTAAAGGTGACGGACTGGCCAAGCATGTCTCCAGACCTAAACCCTATTGAGCATCTGTGGGGCATCCTCAAGTGGAAGGTGGAGAAGCGCAAGGTCTCTAACATCTACCAGCTCTGTGATGTCTCCATGAACTCCATGCCCAAAAGGGTTAAGGCAGTGCTGGAAAATAATGGTGGCGACACAAAATTTTGACACTTTGGGCCCAATTTGGACATTTTCACTTCGGGGGGGTGTACTCACTTTTGTTGCCAGCGGTTTAGACATAAGCAAATTTACACTGTTATACAAGCTGTACACTCACTACTTTACATGGTTGCAAAGTGTAATTTCTTCAGTGTTGTCACATGAAAAGGTATAATAAAATATATTTACAAAAAATGTGAGGGGTGTACTCACTTTTGTGAGATACTGTGTGTGTGTATATGTGTGTGTGTGTGTGTGTGTATATATATATATATATATATATATATATATATATATATATATATATATACACACATACACACACACACACACACACACACACACACACTCACACACACACACACCCACACACACTATCTCACAAAAGTGTGTACACCCCTCACATTTTTTATATATATTTTATGTGTATGTGTATATATATATGTGTGTGTGTGTGGGATTTGTAGTGTACATAGAGACATGACTCAACTAATGTGCACTGCTCTTTTCAATCAAATGGAGATGAGGGGGAGAAAGAGAGCTTTGGGAGCTTATGGGGGATGTTACAAGGCAAAAAAAATTAAGTAAATAACGATTTAATGAAAAGCCATTATGGATAGTTAAAAAAAGAAAAGGATGTTGTTGCTCTCACTTTAACAAAGTTAGGTCTCATGGCAGCGTCATCATTAAAGAGATTAGCAGTAATGTGTATCTTCTCATTTAGGAATTAAGTTTGAAACTGGACGATTTTCCAAGACAGAAGATGAACTGATCAAGAAAAATGTAGAAGCCTTCATGAGGTTAACAGGGTTGGAGTCGGGCGAGGTGCTCTTTCACAGTTATAGGTTTCCAGACGAGAAGTGCATTATCGAAAAGTTAAAGAAAAACTTCCACTTTCGGCAACGAATCGGTAATCTATGTATAATATACTTTTCCATCTGACAATTGTGTGAGCTATAGCCTTGATTACTGTGCACCTTGCATAGTAGATGGAAAGGCAAGGTATAATCATTGTGTGTGTGTGTGTGTGTGTGTGTGTGTGTGTACCGTATATACTCGAGTATAAGCCGAGTTTTTTCAGCACATTTTTTTGTGCTGAAAATGCCCCCCTCGGCTTATACTCGAGTCAAGCACTTTTCTGCAGCAGAGAATGACATTTTCTGATCCGACTTTGGGGCCCTGTATCTCGGGGCCACTTGGTGCTAGGAACCCCATCTTTGGATATGTTGAAGTGCTAGTTCCACACCAAATTTGGGGTTCCTAGCACCAAGTGACCCCAAGATACGGGGCCCCAAAGTCGGTCAGCTGTGTCCATCTGCAGCAATGTCATTTTGGGACCCTTTGGGTCCAGAGACCCCAAATTTTGGCTGCTAGGGGGCATTTAGGAACCCTTAACTACCAAGTTTGAAGTTTGGGGGACCAATGGCTTAAAATGGGCACAGTGAGGCTGCAAATGGGCATTGTTGACCCTCTTTTCCACTTAAAGTAGCTGCGCATTTTTCACCCTAGGCTTATACTCGAGTCAATAAGTTTTCCCAGTTTTTTGTGGTAAAATTAGGTGCCTCGGACGCCTGTATGTTCATGGACACACAAGCTAAAATGCAGGGGCGTTTAGAGGTGGCAGGGGAAAAAAAGCCTGATGCCCCTAAGAGCAGTGTTTAAAAACGTTCAGTGTGCATGAGGCCTAAGGCTGAGCAGTGTCAGAGCGGTTTGTAACGGTGGCAACACCTGCACACTGGAGGAAGCTTCCTTCGCGTCACCGATGCTTTTGGATGCTAACAGCACTTGGCACATGAAACAAAGCAACTCTGTGCCCAGAAATTTTCAGTGCATAATTTAGCAGTGCAGCTGCCGGGCACCAACAATGCCAGGGGGAATAGTCATTTGAATAGCGTCTGTCTGTTTGGCACCAGAAATAAGGGAACAAGCAGGAAAATGGCAGGATGGTATTGATAATCGTAAGCTTACATAGTTTGTAATATACAGATTATGGAAAGCTTGCACATTCGTTTTTGATTTTTACATGAAGTTCTGCTTTAACCCCTTTCCGACCAGCCGCTGCAGTTGTACTGCGGCAGATTGGCTCCCCTGGGCGAAACTTCTGTACCTTACGTCGGTTCGCCTTTTGACCACTAGGGGGCGCGACGCCAGAGTCGATGCACATGCCCCGTGGTTGCGATGACCGAGCAACCGCAATCACGCCACACAGAGACAGAACAGAGCTCTGTCAATGTAAACAGACAGATCTCCATGCTGCAGGGGTGAGGAGAGCGATCTGTTGTTCATACTTAGTATGAACAATGATCGCTCTCCTCACTCAGGCAGTCCCATCCCCCCACAGTTAGAATCACTCCCTAGAACACACAGTTAACCCCTTGATCGCCACCTAGTGTTAAGCCCTTTTCTGCCAGTGACATTTACACAGTAATCGGTGCATTTTTATAGCACTGATCGCTGTATAAATGCCAATGGTCCCAAAAATGTGCACAAAGTGTCTGCTCTGTCCGCCATAATGCCGCAGTCCCGATTTTAAAAATTGCTGATCACCGCCATTACTAGTAAAAAAAAATGCCATAAATCTTTCCCCTATTTTGTAGAAGCTATAACTTTTGCACAAACCAATCAATAAACGCTTATTGCGATATTTTTGGTAATAAAAAAAAAAAATTAAGAATACATATCGGCCTAAACTGAGGAAAAAATTTGCTTTAAAAAAAAAAAAATGGGGATATTTATTATAGCAAAAAGTACAAAATATTGTGTGTGTGGGGGGGGGGGGGTTGTTTATAGATGATCAAATACCACCAAAAGAAAGCTCTATTTATGGGAGAAAAAAAAGGACGTCAATTTTGTTTGGGTCCAACGTCACAAGACTGCGCAATTGTCAGTTAAAGCAACGCAGTGCCGTATCGCAAAAAATGGCCTGGTCATCGAGCAGCCATATCTTCCGAGGCTGAAGTGGTTAAAGTTCTAAAGTCAAAACAGTTGTTCCAGTCTGTTTAAAAAAAAATAAAAAAAATAAATTATTATTATTTAAAAGTCAGCAGCTACAAATACTGTAGCTGTTGACTTTTCTTATAAGGACACCTACCTGTCCAGGGATCCCGTGATGTCGGCACCCCTAGCCGATTTGTCAATCAGCTTTGGGTGCAGGTGCTGGCATCTGTAGTAAGGGAAATGGAAAGTGGAGCCTTGCAGCTTCACAGCCTGTTTTCCTGCATATGTGCAAGTCGCACTGCGCTATCTCTGAATGGTCCTGCCATATTCTGGCACCTGGAAAGAGGAGTGGACAACACCAGCAGAGGGCTGCTAAAGAAGACGTAAGGAACCACTGTCAATACCCTTGCTGAACGCGTGTAATTGTAACAGCTTTTTTTATTGTACAGATGGATTGATGCATCCACCTAGGTGAGTATAAATGTTTATTATTTAAAAAGTCCATACTTCTCTTTTAAATTGATTCTATGCACCTACAGCCCAAATAAAATCTGCTTTAAAAAGACTTTCATCCCCACCCTCAATGACCAGCGCTCCACTTACCTCTGGTCCTCGTGTGTAAGAGGCAGGAAGTAAGTGAAGTTCTCCTAGTGGAGTCACAAACTCTTTCCCTGACTATCCATAATGTTAAAAAAATATGTCCGGGGTTTGGCTTTAATTGGACGGATGTCCAACTGGAGTATAGATTTCTAGACCATAACCATTTCCACCATTGGATGACTTAATATATTTTCTTCCCCAGCAATAGGACTAGCCCGCCCTGTAAAAGAGGTTCAGAATCGAGGATCAAAGTTGTATGATTTGTCTGGCAATAAGGGACGGTAAGTTATTGCATTAAATAACAAGCAAGCATTATTATATTGGCTGAATTAATTCTGAATGACGGCTAGATCAGCCTTTTAAGGGGAAGAGAGATCTGAGTTCTTATAGAACACATATATCTCCATGAAGAGGACCTGGTTTATTTCTGTCACAAAAGATGTTTGAATTTCTTGTGGTAGAAATAAAAGTGAAAAAAAGGGGGGGGTGAGCAGAATAAACTTAACCCCTTCCTTTTTATTTTTGGGCCTCATATGTCTTTGTGCTGAAAGCACGGACCCAGCACAGAGAGCGGGGTCTCATCGGGAGCCCTCTGTCCTGTACTAAGGATCTGATTGGCTCACTGTGGGTTTTTTACAGTTTTTTGTTTTTCTCTCTCTGAATGGAGGGGAGAGATGCATTGCATCTCCCTCTCCCTCTCCCTCTCCCTCTCTCCCTCCTTGCAGAGAAAAATTAACAAAACTGTGAAAAAATAAAAAAATACCTAAGACAAGGTTTGATCTAACTGAGTGTTTGAATCAAGTAAGGGTCAAAGGTCATGGCTAGTGTGTTTTAGATAGGATTAAAAAATGCTTCTGGGCTGTACTATGGGTACATACCACATATGTACATGGTAGTTGTTGTATCGCTGTTATCTGCGAGAGCACAATAATTTTGGGTGGTTCTTTGATAGGTTATGGTAGAAACGAGAACTATATAGCAAAATAAAACATTTTTTTTTTTTTTTTTATATTTTTGGCCACTTTTCCTTATGATAATAAAAAAATAACTAAATCGGGAGATATCTGTTATCATTTAGCACCAAATGAAAGCCCAATTTTGTCCTGGGGAAAAAACAAGGTCTAATCCACCTGGATGCACAAAGTAGTGATGATATGTACAGTTTTACTAACACATGGCAAAGTTGTGCTTAGGCATTAACATTTATTTTACCCTTAGTCTGGGTTCACACTTATGCGAATGTGTGCAATTCTCATGCAGATTTTTGCTGGTGTTCAGTGCGATTTTGTGTTACAATTTGTGCTAAAGACAGTGCGATTGTAATTTGAATTTATTGCGTTTTTGGATGGAATCGGGCGCAGCTGCAATTTCTGCATGGGGTGATGGGAAATATGTAAAAATCTACACAGAAAATTCAGTATTTGCACACATCTGAACAAAAGATGCGATTTCGTGTCTGTTTCCATTGATGTCTATATAGAGGAAAATCGCACTGCTGCCACATGGTATTCGCATAGCAATCGCAAAGCATAGATGTGACTGACCCTCATTGCACACAATGTGTTTTTGAAGGACATGCAAATCTAGGCTTTTTGTAACGCATCAAATTCGCATCAGTATGTACCGGCACTTAGGCGGGAAGGGGTTAAGGAAGAACTAAACCTTTCAATTCTTTACAGCCAAGGAAGCTGCTATCTTACCCAATTTGTTCTGTAAGCCACTGCTGTGTTTTTTTTATTTATTTATTTTTTCCAGTTTTACAAAAGAAGACGTAGAAAAACTGCAGAAAGGGATATCGGAATACGGGAATAATTGGACTGCTGTTGCAAAATTAGTTGGCCGAAACAGTACAAACACTCAGTTAAAAGCCTCGCAGCTCAGGCATGGTAAGCATTGTTCATAAATATACAATGGTCTCTTTATTGTATGATTTCTGTAGCTAAAATGGTAACCTGCTTTTAAAAAAAAAAAATAGCAGAGGCTTGAGATTCTAGCCAGAGAAGTGTGGTTCACCCTCCTAAGGGCTCATCCATACAATGTTTGTATGAGACTCCAAAGCTGTTATTTTTAACCGCTAGCCGACCAGCTGCCACAGTTATACTTCGGCAGGTTGGCATGGCTGCTCAAATCGACGTAGCTGTTCGACGCTTTTATTTAGATGTCACAGCAGGCGCCCTCCGCGTGTCCTCAGAGCCGATGCGCATGCCCAGCAGGCGCGATGACCGCCGGGCACCCGCGATCACTCGTGACAGAGCGAAAACCTGGGATCTGTATGTGTAAACGCACAAATCCTGGTTCTCTCGGGGGAGAGGAGACAGATCGTGTGTTCATACTAAATAAGTATGAACACTGATCTTTCTCCTCCCCTAGTCAGTCCCATCTCCCCTACAGTTAGAACACACATAGGGAACACAGTTAACCCCTTGAACACAGTTAACCCCTTGAGCGCCCCCTAGTGTTAACCCTTCCCTGCCAGTGACAAACACTGGGACAGAAAAATGTAAGTCTTTTTTTTTTTTCCAGCCCCCTAGCTAAATGGGGGGGTGGGGGGGTGGGGGAGAAATTGTCTATGACCAGCTTTACTTTATCTAACAAACCATTATGTGCTGGGAAGGGAAAACTCAGGAATGCTCCATAAAAAATCACCTGTTAATTGGCCATTTTATTTTATCTTAACATGTTCATCTCAGGCAGACTTTGAGAGACTATTCATAGACATTTGACTGAAGGTGCAGTTTTGTTCAGTTACCGTATATACTCGAGTATAAGCCGAGTTTTTCAGCACATTTTTTTGTGCTGAAAGTGCCCCCCTCGGCTTATACTCGAGTCAAGCACTTTTCTGCAGCAAAAAAAAAATAATTTCTGACCCGACTTTTGGGGCCCCGTATATCGGGGCCACTTTGTGCTAGGAACCCCAAATTATGTGTGCCAACCCAGTAGACCTAGCACTACAACATATCTAAAGATGGGCTTTCTAGCACTAAGTGGCCCCGAGATACGGGGCCCCAAAGTCAGTTCGGAAAATGTCATTCTCTGCTGCAGAAAAGTGCTTGACATTTTCTGACCCGACTTTGGGGCCCCATATCTCGGGGACACTTGGTGCTATGGAACCCCAAGTCAGTCAACTGTGTCCATCTGCAGCAATGTCATTTCGGGACCCCAAATTTTGGCTGCAGCTAGGGGGCATTTAGGAACCCTTAACTACCAAGTTTGAAGTTTGGGGGACCTATGGCTGCAAATGGGCACAGTGAGGCATGCAAATGGGCATTGTTGACCTTCTTTTCCACTTACAGTAGCTGCGCATTTCTCAGCCTAGGCGTATACTCAAGTCAATAAGTTTTCCCAGTTGTTTGTGGCAAAATTAGGTGCCTCGGCTTGTATTCGGGTCGGCTTATACTCGAGTATATACGGAATCTTCTTGCTTTATATTGTGACAACTTCTGACATAGACTAAAGAACAATGTCTGGCAGCCAGTATATCTGACCAGTTGGTGGCTGTGACTGAAATCTGATTCTCCCCTCCTATCCTAAGATGACCAACTTATGCCTTGGCATTTGCTCCCATGATTTACTCTAAATGAATTCTATGGTGCTGGCTTTCACTGAGAGAGCCAAGTATTTAATCACTGGGGCAGAACGATCAGGAAGGATAGAAAAAGGAAGCTAAAAGCAAAGGGGTTGTAGGATTCTTAAGTAATATAGTTTCTATTTTGTAGAGATCACTGGGGGAAAGTGGAGTGTCGAAGAGGTAAACCTGCTTCTTAAGGCTGTGAAGAAGTTTATTCGGAGTTCACTGAAAAAGAAGGGGGAGAACGTCTCCATAATGGAGCCTCAAACTGTTCCTAAGGAGATGCTCTTCACTGGAATTCCCTGGGCCAAGATAGAGAAAAAGGTGAAGACCAGGAACTGGACACATTGTAAATCCAAGTGGTAAGCAGGTTCTATTTTATATGACACCGCCACTGTCTGTCTAGGCCTCCTTATTGGTCCTGTCAGGTGATATATGGCCTTACTAGCCAATAGATTTGCTCAAAGGGTGAAAAGATACCTAAATGAGCTTTTGCAGGAAAAGTTGAGACTTATTTCAGCTGCCCATGATTCTGATCTGTGGATGACATTGATATGGTTTTTTTATGAAAGGTGGCCTCTACTTTAAGTATTTTTCATTGTATACAAAGTCTAAATTAACCAGATATGTGACAGATCTTGCCCAGGCAGGGCAGTGGGTTCATGTTAGCATCAGACCTTCTAGCAGCTCATACTCTCCTTCACCACCAATAGGAAGAGAAATTCCTCATAGTTCAATGGTAATAGTGTTGGATCCCCTCTCTCTCCTCCCAGGTAATACAGCCGGTGTTGGGCTGTTGGACATTCAGGCCCCCAATCCTGTGTAATCTCCAATTGGGGTCAACTTTCAGATATGTTTTATCCACAAGAGGTTGTTTCTGCTCTTACACACATATACATATTGTGTGTGTGTGTGTATGTGTATGTATGTATGTGTGTGTGTATATATGTATGTGTGTATATATATATATATATATATATATGTGTCCTTTTATGAAGCAGTGAAATCTATTCACTGCTTCATTCGCTGGCATTCACAGAGGAGATCTTTCTCCTCTGTGTGCCTGTTCATGAAGCGGAGTAGATCGCTTCACCCATGGAGGAGTGGAGTGATCTACAAACGCTTCAAACAGTGGAGAACGGCCCCTGATACTGGAATCTCGTGAGACTTTACGAGATTACAGTACCAGAAATTCACTGAAACACTGAGATGTCCATTTATTAAGCGGTGATAAATTATCACAGCTCAATACACGGACAGACACCAGTGTGATTAATGTTAATAAAATAAAGAGTCCCCCCTACATTATATATACACGTACACGTACACACACATGTACACACACACACACGTACACACACACACACACACGTACACACACGTACACACACACACGTACACACACACACACGTACACACACACACACGTACACACACACACGTACACGTACACACACACACACACACACACACACACACACACACACATGTATATACACACACACACACACACACACACATATATACATGTATATACACACACACACACACACACACACATATATACATGTATATACACACACATATATACATGTATATATATACACACACACACACATACATATATATACATGTATATATATACACACATATTATATATATATATATATATATATATGTATACACATATATATGACAGGGGGACATGGTTACAGTGTTGGGGGGTCTGAACGAGGCATAAGGAAGTTAATATTCTTCCTCTTTCCTCCTCAGATCCCCCGGTTTCTCTCTTCACTCCCCGCTTCACCACCTCTGAGTTGGTGAATCGGGGAGGGTGAATTCTGACACAGATCGCCAGTGAAGCGCTCAGATCGCAGCTTCATACACTGGCCGTTACTGTGTCATTCTATGAGGATTCTCCATGTGCAGAGATAATCGGCGGGAGAACAAGTTCAAACACTTCTCCCCCCCATTATCTCTGGTTTATAAACTGTTTATAGGCTGTGATCAGTGGTGATCCTCAGGATCTCCGCTGATCACTGCTTCATAAAAAAACACCTTAATGCAGTTGACGTATCGGGGATGTGGCACTGATCAGAATACACCTACCAATAGAAATATTCAGATTGCTAATATTTGAGTTGCACTGAATCGCATGAAAATGGGAGTTGCATTGTTTTCAATTATACCTGTTCACATCAACACGGCACGATGTTGGAAAAGGGTCCTGCACTACTTTTTGTCCGATTCCAGTGAGATTTTGGCCCCAAAGAATATACAAACCACAACCAAATTGCATCCAAGTTGCGTTGCATAATCAAAGTGAAAATTGGATGGCAGTAGTGTGAACCTAGGCAATCCATCAGCTGATTGGACATGAGCTAGTTCACTTTGCACTGCGTCTGTTTTAAAGAGTAATGCTTTATATAGGATTTGCATTTTTCTTTGAAATTTTTAGAATTCTACAGGCTTTAATACAATAATACATGGCTGTGCTTTTTTTTTTTCTCTTTTTACTGTAGGAATGATATTCTGCTAGTGCGGATGAACAATGGTATTCGCTATTGTGAGCGATTATTCGGCTTACAGGCCAATATAGAAATTATCAAATGGTAAGTATGTCAATAATGAAGTGTATTCATTATTTAATACTGTTTTTAGTCTTAAAGGGTAACTCCACTTTCGTTGGGGGAAAAAATGGCAAATAAAGAAATAAATAAATGTTCTGCCTGCATGTGTTTGTATTAGATCTGTATAGATCTGTATTATTGTATAGCTCTTACCTCCACCAGTGCTAGATTAAGAGACCCAGGGATTGTGGCATATATAGTTTCTTCACATGTCAGTCACACTACAGACAGATGTCATGCATTAACCTGTGCAGTGCAGTGGAAAATTTCTTAAGGGTCTACACAGAAACTGCTGATACGGGAATGTGAAGATTTACTCTTCTATACACCGTTTGTATAGGGCAATAAAAATTAAGTAAAACTACATTATCAATGCAATCTTATGCAGGTGAAAAACACAAGGTGCACTTAGGAAGGTGTACAATGCCTTTTTATATGTAGCTTCTTGGACTAGGGAGTTGTGTGTCATTTTATGTAATTTTTTTAAGGTGTTGATTTAAAGCAGTTCCACCCATTTAAAAGTCAGCAGCTTCAAAAAGTGTAGCTATTGACTTTTAATAATCAGACACTCACCTGCACCACAGTCTAGCGTTGCGGGTGCAGGAAGCCTCTCCCCGGCGCTGGCATTCTAACTGTGGGCGCCAGGCACTGCGCATGCGCGCTGTAAATGGCCGGGCAATCTTCTGGGACCTGTGACGTGTCAGGGAGGGAGGGGGGAGAGGTGATCTTCCTTCTGGCGGGGGCCAGGGAGGAAGTGGGAGCTGGGTGCCTGTAAAAATAGGGTACCCGCTCCTCCCCCAAAAAAATTGACATACCAAATGTGGAATGTCAGGGGGTCACCAGTAATTAAAGCTGAAGTTCCATTTTTGGGTGGAAATCTGCTTTAAGTTTTTCATAAGGTACATGTACAAGACTAAAAGGTCCAGAAAAACACATACAGAGGAATATGCATATCAATATTTGGCATATGAAATCTGGAGACATGGGTCAGTATAACATGCTTTAGTACAAAACAGACAAGAACTGAAACTAATAACATTTAGCAGTTGAAGAGTTCTCAGCCTTTTGAATACTGGTTCCTTGCGTGGGTTGCGATGCATGGATCTAAACTTTTATCACAATATGGGTGTAGCCATTCCACAGGGCATGGTTTTGAGGTATGCAGTTTGCTAGGAAAGGTGACAGGAAACCCAAAGAGATGGCACTCTTATTACACCCTGTTGTCTTCTCCCAGTATGGCCTCCAAGCCCAAGACCTGCCTGTCTGTTACTCCGAGAGATGCACAGCCTCTAATTAAAAAAAAATCTACTGGTCGAGATCTCTTCATCCTATTCGTGCACACCGGGATCTCTATTCATTCCTAGAAAGTCTATAGTCCTGACGGCTGTGTACACTTATTTAATCCTCAAGTTTCTAAGCACCATGACAAAACCCGAGGCGTGTGTGTGTGTGTGTGTGTGTGTGTGTGTGTGGGTGGGTGTGTGTTTTGGGGGGGGGGGGGGTGGTTTGTGACTTTCTGACAAATTGTGACCTTTCTCCTACTTTCATTTGATACATGCTTTGTCTGTGTGTGATGCCATAGTATCATAGTATTGGATCCAGACATTAGCTTTTTCAGGAGGCCAGCAATGACACCTTTCCCTCCCCTTTTTATTTTCCCCCCTAATAAATGTACATTTGGAAACGGTAAGTACACATAGTTCTGCATACTCTGTATTGACAGTGTTATTACATCTAGGAGTTGATTTACTTTTTTGAGGTGTAGGGATAAATATACACTACAATTTTTTTTTTTTTTTATGATTGCTTTGTAGGTTGCATGAAGCCGAGCTACATAAAGGACAAGTGAATTGGCTGGAAATGGCTAAAGCCATTGGGTAAGTAACTTCTACTTGTGTACTCTTTGTTGTCAAAGGATTTTTAAAGCATAACTTATGGGCAAGTATGTGATGATGTGAGACAAGAAAAACTGTTGTCTTTGGAACAGTTAATTTACTATGCAGCATAAGCCCTTGCTTGTACAAGTTACATAGTTGGGCTGTACTTCTCCTGTGGATCACAGTAGTGCAGTTTGTCTGCACTCCTGTGACCTAAAAGCCCACTGTCGGCTGATGTCACAGAGCCGGTCAAGGCTCTTTAAAGATCACGACCATATGGTCAGAATCTGCCCACATGCCTGGACTGACACCTGGCTCAGCCTCTCAGCAAGCCGCTGATAACCTGAGCCGGCCACTCCCGCCCCCCTTCACAGCCCAGCACTCCAGTGAGTGCGCAGGGGGGGGGGGGGTGTTTGGCAGAGCAGAGAGCCATTGACTGACAGTCACCAGCTATCTTTGCTTGGGGAGCTCTGAGTACCGAGCGATTGTGTTTGTGCGGTTCTCAGTCTCAGAGGTGCAGAGGAACTGATACTGCATCCATCCCAGTATGAATACCAAAAAAAAAATCCCCATACTTCCCGTTAAAAAAAAAAAACCTTGTACATTAACGTGGGGGAAAAAAAAATTTGAATGCTGCAATTGACCTAGATTTAAAGGAAGCAAAAATCATAATTTTCTCTAAGGCTGGCTTCACACTGGGGCGGTGCGGGGCGGCTTCCCATTGATTTCAATGGGAAGGAGCGGTATAGGAGCGGTGAACACACCGCTCCTTCACCGCTCCAAAGATGCAAGCGCACCGCTCCAGTGTGAAAGCCCGCCGGCTTTCACACTGGAGTGAATGGGGCCGTTTTTTTCAGGCGGTATACAGGCGCTATTTTTAGCGCCGTACCGCCTGAAAACCGCCCCAGTGTGAAAGGGGCCTAACTGGTAGAAAAATTTCCTTGTACATTTTGCGGCACAGGATGAGTATTTTTGTTACTTTGAGTTATGCTACTGGGATCTAAACTTTTTCCACATTAGTGGTATGTCAGATCATGGGGATCAGTGTGCTCTCCCAATTTTGATCCTCTGGCAGCTTGCATGGGCCTGACACCAACAATCCTGACATTTGTCCCCTGATGAGGGCAACATCCTCATTGCAGCCTTCCTCACCTCCCTGAGGAGTGGCATTTGCCAGGGAGTAAATTATTTTTGGAAATAATGATAGCAGCCTCCGAATGCAGGGAACCCAAGCATAACCCAATATGTTCTTTTAAAGTATATCTTTGCATTCCCTGAAGCTGCAGTTGCTTTTGCTCAGTCAGCCGAGGATGAGGATGATTTGGACCTTATTCTGCTTTGAGGACTGGGTACACGAGGAGTTTTAGTCTGCAGATATTACTCCAAACCATAAGGTCGTTGGTCATTGTCAGTCGGACTCGATTTGGAGCTGCCTGCATCTGCTACACCTATAATAACTAGCTTGGATTCTATAAGAGCCCTAAACCTGTTAAGACTTTTCCAGCGTGTTCCCAATTGCATCTGGGCCTGTACAGTGATTGGCCTTTCTAAAGCTTCATTCTCCCTTGCAGCAACCTGCCATTTAAACCATGTCCATCTACACGACTTTAGCTGTTCAGTCCAATTGTTTTTCCCTGTATCCTGATGGATCCTTCTGTTTTCTGGCAACTGGAGCTTATGCATGTGGCCCTACTCTTATCTACATAATAGTTAGTGGATATTATAAGCCAAATATTTGGGCCTCCTTTTCTGTGCTTATCTGAATGTTTTTTTTTTTTTTTTTTTTTTTTTTTTTTTACTCAAACATTTGATTTGTGGATCGTCAGTGCAGGAATTTCATTAAGAGTCTCTGGCCTGTCTTCATTTTGCCCCAGGAAATGAAAGCAAAAATCTCTTACCTGGAAGTTAATTTCTTTTCCTTTTAGGCCTCTAGGTCCTAGGCAAGGCCTGTTAGTACTGGACTCCCAATACCTTAAAGTCTTGTTATGCTAACACAGCTCCTTTCTCAAGCCATTGTCCTGGAAAATTTAGATGTTTAAGGTTTCTATTCAAACCTGTTCACCGTTCTCAAAGCAAAAGGAGGTATCTGCCTCATACTGGATCTAAAGTTTCTGAACACCTCCAGGTACAAGATTTTAATATTGGATCTGCCGTGTCATTCATTGTTTCCCTCTGTCCAGGAGACCTTCTGGCCTCTGTAGACATCTCATCTTCCTGCCACTACCTGCTTTTGCTGTGGGCATGCAACATTACCAATATGTTGCCTTCCCCTTTTGACATGTCCACTGCACTTCAGGTCTTCACCGTGGAGCCAGCCCTTGTTCTCACTTTTCTTTTGCTCTCAGGGCATTCCCATTGTGGGATCGCTGGATGACCTTTTTCTGAGGGAACAGTCAGTCAATATTGGCAATGTGCAATGAACCATGCAGAACCTGCAGAGATTCAGGTGGATCCTAAAGCTCCAGGAATCAGTGTTGGAACCATCTTATCACTTGGAGTAACTGGGCTTGATTTTAGATATGGGCTTATCAAAGGTTTTTCTCCTCTCCCATGTTCAGACATGCAGTCTGGGAGCCAACCCACCCTCCATTTTTGCATGTCAATCCTTGGCCTAATGTTCTCCTCCTTCATGGCAGTTCCATATGCCGATTTCACTCTAGAATTTTGCAACTCGTTTTTCTGGTGGCATGGGGCAAGAGTCTCTGGATCGCCCCATTTGCTTGACCAGCAGAATCAGGTTTGCCCTGGCATGGTGGGGCACAGGTTTTGGGCTAGAATCGAGGAAATCCTTCTCAATGGTTTGGATGGTGCTTGCCTTGGATATCAGTCTCTCTTCTTCCCATGGTGATTTTCTTCCTTTCAATTTAACCAAGACATTGTCCTTGCTTAGCAACATCCTGAGGAGATTACCCTCCACTATATGGATGTGGTATGCCTTGTCATTTCTAAAGGTCCCTGAAGGTGTTTGCTTAAGTCAAAACACCTATTTTTTTTTTTTTTTTCCCCACAGACATAAGTTAATTTATTATTTTTTAAGTGGACTTTAGCCTTTAACAATTGCCTATTTGTGAGATGAAAGTGTTGCCAGAAAGTGTTTATGCATGCTTTTTTAGTGAGAAAAACAGAACTTTAGTTACTGTAGTTCTACTCCCCTGTTTTTGAAAGTGTGTATGCACAATACAGCTTACTGACTTAAGGCCCGTACACACGATCAGACTTTTTGACAACCAACATGCAAATTAGCTGGTTTGGACCAACATCCGACCATGTGTATGCTCCATCGGACCAACTTTTTCCAGGTTTCATCGGACTTTTGTTGGCTGTGCGAACGGACCAACTTTCTGCCAACAAAAGTCCGATGGACCAAAGTCCAACCGTGTGTACACAAAACCAACGGACTTTTGTACAAACCAATGCAGAACCAATGCAAAAGATCAGACAACAATACAGAAGTTGACCAAAGGTGGCGGTAAAGAGCAGAAAAACCAAGTGATTTGGTGAAAGTTGGCTGAAAAAGTCCTGCCGTGTGTATGCAATACCAACTTGGGGGCCAACGCCCTTTGGACAAAAATCCACGGGAAAGTTGGTCCACGGTCCGATCGTGTGTATGAGGCTTCAGAATGACATCTTTCTAAGATACTGAAATATTGATGAATACCCATGCTACTAGCAATAGCAGACTTTTTCTCTCAGGAAAGTTAAAGTTAGTTAGTTCTTTAAACCCAAAAGCAAACATTTTTATTATATTGCAGCTTACGAATTCTTAGATGCGATGGCAGCTTAGTTGTGTGTGTGTGTGTGTGTGTGTGTGTGTGTGTGTGTGTGTGTGTGTGTTGTGTGTGTGTGTGTGTGTGTTTTTTTTTTTTGTTTTTATGGCTTGCTTTCTTTCATTTTCCTCTGGTGATCCCTAAAGTCTGTTTTTCAAAATAACAAGCTGTCTTGCAGACTGTATCAGTTACAGGGATGAGACCAATTATTTACCACTGATGGGTACTTACAATGATCAGCTTTTATTTATGTAAAATCCCTGTCCCAAAGGAAAACAACTGTGTCATTAAATCTGCTAGTACATCTAACACTCCCACCCACCAGGCTTTCCAAATGTTCCCCTTGCTCCTTCATCCACAGTGGAGGCACTCTAATACAGACGATGTGTTACTGGCCGAATCACTAGGTCAATGCAGTGTGGAAAAAAGGCTAATTAAAGAAAGAAAATGCAGCCACCACCAGTGGCGGCTGGTGCTCAAAATTTTTTGGGGGGGCGCAAATAAACTGAAAAATTCTGGCGAAAAAAGCCCAATCAATTGCAGCCGCCACTGTGCCCATCAAATGCAGCCGCCACTGTGCCCATCAAACGCAGCCGCCACTGTGCCCATCAAACGCAGCCGCCACTGTGCCCATCAAACGCAGCCGCCACTGTGCCCATCAAACGCAGCCGCCACTGTGCCCATCAAACGCAGCCGCCACTGTGCCCATCAAACGCAGACGCCACTGTGCCCATCAAACGCAGCCGCCACTGCCCATCAAACGCAGCCGCCACTGTGCCCATCAAATGCAGCCGCCACTGTGCCCAAAAATGCAGCCACTGTGCCCATGCTCTCCTCTCTGCTCTCCTCCCTGATGTCTCTACTGTCCTACCTGCTGTCTCTCCTCTCTGCTGTCTTACCTGCTGTCTCTCCTCTCTGCTGTCTTACCTGCTGTCTCTCCTCCCTGCTTTCTCTTATATGCTGTCTTCCCTGCTGTCCCTCCTCCCTGCTGTCATCTCTGCGGTCCCTCCTCTCTGCTGTCTTCCCTGCTGTCCCTCCTCTCTGCTGTCTCTCTCCTCTCTGTACTCTTTCCTCCTGCTCTCTTTGAAATCTCACAACATCACTCGCCAAATATATTTGAAGAACTTTGCAGTGCCCTCTTAAGTGTTTCACAAATCTAGCCAGATTTACTGCACATAACTGTTCTCTGATTGTTCCCCTTCTTCATCCACCTGAAGCATGCAGCCTATATGTACTCAATGTACTGAGAAGGTTCAATAGGATAGATAAACCAGTGCAAGAGGAATACAGCAGTATTCCTTGTCTGTAGGCACTTACCTTGTCTTGGGTGACGGCGGCAGCGGTGTCCTCCATTTCTTCTCCTGCCCGCTACCTCCTCTCATCCTCTGCTATGATTGGACGCCTGATAGGCGCCCAATCACAGCGCCTGTCGTTTCAGCCAATCAGGGCACAGGTAACACAGACCTGTGCTCCTGATTGGCTAAGGGGCGGTACAATTGTTAGCAAAGCGAATTCCTTCGGTTTGCTAACATACTGCTGTGCGGCGCTAATCAGGTGTTTCCAAAAAACACCCCCACCACTGTAATTCAGGTGCCCGGTGACCGAAAAGGGGCCGGACACCTGAATAGGGGGTATCAGCAGCGACCATAGATAGATTCATGCAATGCATGAATCTATCTATGGTGATTAGAGAGTGACAGGAGAGGGGGGGGGGACGGCGCTCCTGCACCTTTTATGGACGCACCGCCGCTGGCCACCACATCTAATGGTAAGCTGCTATATATATATATATATATATACTCTCGTTGACCTTTAATAGCAAATGTTGCGTTTTGTATGTTGTAACCCCTTACACACTAACCACTATCGAAAACCAAATAAAAGATTTTTGGCAAGGTTTGGGCTTTAAAGGTATGTGAAGGTATCAGTAGCTGTCTTCGTTATGTTGTAGCCTATTAAAGGAGTTGTTAAGGCAAAATAGTTTTTTCATCTTAATGCATTCTATGCATTAAGATAAACAAAACCTTTTGTGTGTAGCAGGCCCCCAGCACCCCCTAATACTTACCCTGAGCCCCTTCTCTATCCAGCGTTGTCCACGATTCTCTTGGCCATGCGGGACTCTCCTCTTGATTGGCTGGGGCACAGCCGCAGCGCCATTGGCTCTCGCGGCTGTCAAACAAAGTCAGTTGGCTAATCGGGGAAGAGAGGGGGCAGGGTTGGGGCTCCTTGTCTGAATGGATATATGGAGTTCTCACTCGGCTAGTGAGTAATGTCATCTCAGGCTAGCCAATCAAGATGGACAAAGATACCAAACCCAGAAAAAGACCAGGCAAAGATGCAGTAAGGAAGCTTGTGTATGTCACTTTGCGGGGAAGCGAACATATGCTTCTTTAGTTCCATTTTAGGATATTGACAAATTCAATAGATGTCTTGAGTTTTCCCACTTACTCATTAAAGTTGTTTACTTTTTTTAGAAATATTCCTCCAGGCATCTTGCAGCAAAAGGTTTACAAGCTGAAGGCCCGGAATGTTCCTGACTGGCAGATTCTGAGTTTTAAAGGTACTCTCCATTTTCACTGAGTATACATTTGATTGCACGTGGTCGCATATGCCTTTTTTAAAGCAGGGGTCAGCAGACTTTTTCCACTTAAGGGCTGTATTCAATGTATATGAATGCATGGAGGGCCGCATTCACCTGCTAATAAATGAAGATCATAATCTGGCCCCCTTTACATTACACAGCCCCCCTCCCATGTTATGCTTTAAAATTGCGCACACTCATGGAATGGGGACAAACTATGGTACTTTAAAAATGTCTACAGGTTACCAGTTTAGAGTTAGCAGAGTTCTATTGCTAGAATTATTGCTCTCCATCTAACGATCACATCGATACCTCACTTGTGTGGTTTGAACACCGTTTACATTTGCGGTTGCAAATTATGTATGCGTTTG
Source organism: Lithobates sylvaticus (assembly GCA_028564925.1). NCBI lineage: Eukaryota > Metazoa > Chordata > Amphibia > Anura > Ranidae > Lithobates > Lithobates sylvaticus. Next base: position 109,704,115 of record CM053033.1, read on the forward strand.
CTTCTGCGCACAAGCATAGGGGGGTGGGCACTTTAAAAAATATATATATTTTTTTATTTTATTTTTTTTACACGGTCCCTTAAAAAAAAGTCTAATCACTTTTATTGCTGTCCGAAGGAATGTAAATATCCCTTCTGACAGGTACACTTTATGGAGGGATCTGGTGTCTATAAGACCCCAAATGCCTCCTTTGCCCATAAAAGCATTCAAAACTCCAAGTTTGGCTGTTTTTAATGCTTTTTAGGCATTTTAGCGCCTCACCCTGCAGCCCCAGTGTGAAAGCCTGAATGCTTTCACACTGGGGCGGTGCACTTGGAGGATATTAGAAAAAGTCCTGCAAGCTGCTCGCAAAACCGCCCCTGCCTCAGGCGCTTTGGAAGTGGCGCATAACGGGTGCTTTTAACCCCTTCTTGGGGGTTAAAAGCGCCCCTCTACTGCCCGAATAACAGTGCCAAAGCGCCGCTAAAATGAGCAGCGCTTTATCACTAACGCTCGGGTGTCTGCAGTGTGAAAGTAGCCTTACATTTGTGTCAGCACACGTCTAGCAATTGCTAATAGACTTTAACTAAGTGTGTAATATTGTACAGTCTCTTTTTACAGCTATTTAAATCCAACTTTTTACATGCTTAGAAATTGTAGATCATTTGTACCAGGACGTTCTGCCAAAGCTGGAAGCCAAGGTGGACCTGGCATCTACTTCCCAGGATACATTTGATGTAAGTAGAATTTGGCACTTCTTGTATATTATATACAAACGTTGGGGACATATGTTCTTTTATCACAACGTGTACAGTCTCTGAGTCCCACCTATGGTTACTACATGTACATTCCAGTTACATTTTTACAGCACAGCTTCACCAATACCGAATGCCTTTGGTGATCACAGAAAGACTATAATATTTAATAATTGCATTTAAAGCCAGAATGAGGAGTAGGCTCCTTTTTTTTTTTTTTTTTTTTTTTTTAAAGATCTTTACCAAACTAGCTAAACTTGGAGTATATGCATAACTCTTTTTTTTTTTTTTTTTTTTTTTTTTTTAAGTAGGGACGGGTTAAAACCTCAGTCAGTGTTTTTTTTTTTTTTTTTGTCTGCATCCTTTCATGGCTATTTTTCTTTACTTCTTGGTGACACATTTTAAGTTTTGGATCGCAGTTTTTTTTTTCATGGTAGGAATGGTCACCAGGATAAAAAGAGGCCATTTTAACCAACAAGAACACACTGGTGGCAACAAAAACTCAATAGTGGGTCTAACCCTTACCAAACTTGCTACTTACATTGCAGCTGAGCTGGTATCCATATGCACCTATCTGAATCGGCCTTTTGTCAGGCTGGACTTAGACATGGAAGAATGATCTGAAATGTGACCTTCAAGCACCTGGTTAAACTACATACTGGTAATTTAGATGGGGAGCATTTTCCAGGTCCAGAGCTGTGGCATAGCTATGATCTGATCTCTGGAGACTCACTTTTTGAGTAGGGCAGTAGCCACCCTGTTACTGGGACCAAACGGCGTCTTTAAGTTTCCTGCTTTCTATCGGTGCTAACACAGAAGCGGATAACCCTGAGGAACTGAGCATTGATGCCCCCTGCTAAGTCGACTGTTGCACACTCTGTGCTTTTCCTGCAATTTAAAACTTTACTGCAGCTGCCCTCATTTGCAAGAGAAATGTGAAACCATCTTCGGTTTGCCCTTACTGCCTGCCCTGGTCACTTTCGTCTGCTTGACACACTTCTGCTACTCAGGCAGCCAGGTTTTTTTTTTTTTAATCAAAATAGAGTTTATTGAGTATGAAAATACAGCGTTTTTTACAACAAATAACAGGTGCAACAAGCACCAACAGGTATGAACAACATGTACACGTTTTGTCTGATGCATTAAAGTACTGCCAATGTCATGCATATCGTATCAGCTGCGAAGATGGACTAGTGAGGGGAGGCCAGAGCGCGTAAATATATATTATGGGAAATACAGTGGGGTAGAGGATCCCTGGAGGTATGACTGCCGGGAAATAGGGGGGTTCCGTACCATTATCCTCGCGAGGAGGAGGTGGTGGGCTTAGTCTGCACATGTAGAGGAGTTTTCTATCCATGTGTCCCAAATTTTTTGAAACTTGTTGGGGCATCCACGGTGGGAGTACAGAACTTTTTTATATGGGAGGGTAATATTGACAGCTCTTTTCCATTGCTGGAGAGTGGGTGGGCTGATTCTGAGCCAGGTTTGGGCTATCTGCATTCTTGCAGCGAAGAGGGTTTCTTGCAGGAAAGTTGTAAGATACTTCTCTTCCTCAGGTAGGGGGAGAAGACCTAGAATGCATTGGCGGGGGCATACTGTGAGAGGGGATCCCATTTGGTCATGTAGAAATTTGACAATCTGTGTCCAAAACTGCTGGATACTTGGGCAGGCCCAGATAAGATGGAAAAAGGTGCTTTCGGTGTCCCCACATCTGGGGCAAGTCGGGTCGGTGTCGGGTCTGTACTTGGACATTCTGGCAGGAGTAATGTATGATCTATGTAGGATGTATAGGTGTGTGAGCCTATCTGAGAGCTTGGGGGACACTTTTTTAGGTGTTTCCAGGATTTCCCCCCATTGTTCGTCTGAGATTTCCCCAAGGTCGGCCTCCCATTTTGTTTTGAGGCGGTAAGCGTGCGTAGTGGCTTTAGGTGTAATTAGGTGTGTGTAAAGAGTGGATATTAGTTTTCTGGAATCAGTGCCTAATACCGTTTCTGCTAGAGCAAGGGGCTCCATTGCCGGAGTGGGATGTCCACATTGGGTCTGAATCGGATGCCGGACCTGAAGGTATCGGAAGAAAGCATGATTAGGAAGGTCAAATTCCTCCTTCAGAGCTTGAAATGGTTTGATGGTGCGCCCGGTGAAGAGCTGGGATAGGTATATGACCCCTTTAAATATCCATATCTTGTAGTCCGGGATGTGCAATAATTCCGGGAGTTGGGGGTTATCCCAGAGAGGTGTGTGGGCATGCAAAGGGGGAGTTCCAACCTGAGCTAGTGCTGTGTGCCAAACCCTGTTGTAGTTTGAGAGCATGTGTTTTTTGTCACTTAATCTCAGGAGGCCCTTGTGTCTGCAAAAAATAACCTGAAATGGGTGAGCTATTACATCTGCGGCCGCCAAGCAGACAAGCATGGAATATCGAAGTCTATCATGGCCGTTTAGGTGGTATAGGTGGGACAGCTGGGAAGCAAGGTAATATAATGCTAGGTCGGGTAGGGCTGTGCCCCCTAGGTGGGTTGGGCATTTGAGGGTCTGCCATGCCAGTTTGTGTCTAGAGGAGCCCCAAACAAAGGTGTTAAGGATAGACTCCATATCTCTAAACATGCGGGCCGGGATATAGAGTGGGGCATGCCAGAAGAGGTAGAGCAGCTTGGGGAGGAGGATCATTTTCACCAGGTTGAGACGACCCATGACTCCAAGAGGGAGTCTGGACCAGACTTGTGTTTTGCGCTTTAGGAGGTCATAGAGCGGTTCTATGTTCAGGGGTATGTAGTCGGCGAGAGAGCGGGAGCATTGTACACCCAGATATTTAAATTGACTTGTGCATTGGAGGGGCAGGGCTGCCTGAGTGGCTGTGGGGGCAGAGATGTCAATGGGAAGAATCTGAGACTTGCCCCAATTTATCTGTAGTCCCGAGAAGGCACCGAAATTCTGAATAAGGTGGAGAGCCGCAGACAAAGAAGGACCAGCGTCCTCCAAGTACAGCAGCATGTCGTCTGCGTAAAGGCTGAGCACCTCGGTCACTCGGCCCATACGCAGGCCCTTGATATCAGGGTGTGTTCTAATGGCAATAGCCAGGGGTTCTACTGCCAGTGCATAGAGTAGAGGGGAGATAGGGCAGCCCTGGCGTGTACCTCGGGATAGCGGGAAGGGGCTGGAGATATGTCCGTTAACTCGGACACGAGCGGTGGGAGCCTGGTATAGAAGTTGGAGCCACCTGATGAAGCAGGGGCCAAAGCCGAAGCGGCGGAGGCACTCCCACAGGTAGCTCCATTCCACTGAGTCAAACGCCTTAGCAGCGTCCAGGCTAACGACCACTCGTGCACCAGTGTTGTCATGTGGGGCCTGTAGGTTCATGAACAATCTCCTCAAATTGAAAGCCGTGTTTTTGTTGGGCATAAAACCTGTTTGGTCGGCGTGTATAAGGCTGGTGATCACCTTGTTTAGTCTTAGGGCTAGCACTTTGGCAAGTATTTTGACGTCTAATTGGAGGAGGGAGATGGGGCGGTATGACTCTGGGTATAGGGGGTCTTTGTCGGGCTTGGGAATAAGAACAATCAGGGCTTCGCTCATAGATCGTGGGAGGGTGCCGGTGTCGTATATATGGGAGTATAGGGAGTGGAGCTTGGGTAGGAGGGTATCTGCAAATTGGGTATAAAATTCTAATGGGAGGCCGTCGGAGCCTGGGGCCTTGGATGTTGGGAGACTCGCCAGAGCCTCCGCAATACAGTCCTCCGTGATAGGGGCTTCTAGGCTGTCTACCTGGGAGGCTGTGAGGGTGGGGAAATCCACTGTTTGTAAAAGGGTGTGTAGGTCACTCATTGGGCGATCAGTTCTGGAGGTGTATAAATGGGCATAAAACCGTCTGAACTCCTGGGCCACCTCTTGAGGGTCCGTAAGGATGTCACCTGCGCCTGTTTGTAATTGGACTACCACTGGGGGGCTGTGGTCCAGGTGGGCCATGTACGCTAGGATTTTTCCCGCCCTCTCGCCGTTCTCATACACCCTCTGTTTGATGAAAAAGATCCCCTTCTTGGCTTTCTCGTAATGCAGGTGGTCTGTGAGCCTGGATTGGAGGCGCAGTGCAGCCGAGTTTGAGGCTGTGGGGTTCGCAAGGAACACCTGCTCAAGTGAGTCTAGTGCCTCTTCAGCTTGTTGTAGAATAAGCTTTGAGGTGGCTTTGTGTCTATTGATGTGGGTCGACAGGTGCATGCGGGCGTGTGCCTTGAAAGCCTCCCAGACCGTGCCTATAGGGGCGGACCCCACATTGGATCGGAAATAGTGAATCCATTCTCGCTGGATGCCCTCCAAATCGTTAAGGACCGTAAGCCAAAACGGATTCAGTCTCCATATATGAGTCGGGGGGGTGGAGGGCAATCGAAAAGTAGCCCAGTACGGTGAGTGATCCGAAAGGATCCTATTGCCAAATCCGGCTTCTTGTAAATATGGGGTGAGCGCGGGGGAAACTAAGATCATGTCTATGCGGGACATTGCGGTCTGGGAGGGGGTGAAGCAGGAGTATGCCTTCGTGGTGGGGTGTTTAAGCCTCCACGTATCTGACATGGCAAACTCCGACAGGAATTTGCCAAATCTGGTGGGCGAGGGGTGTGACGTCAGTGCAGTAGGGTGGTTTAGTCTGTCTAGGGAGGGGTCTATTACAGCGTTGAAGTCCCCAACCCACATGGCAGGCACCGTGGGGTGCTTCGTCATGAAGTCTATGCCCTCTTTTAGGGCTGTGAACTGAAAGGGTGGGGGAATGTAGAAAGCCAGGAGAAGGAGCTCAAGGCCCCCTATGGTTGCGTGGAGAAAGAGGAACCTGCCCTGTCGGTCCGACTGCATAGAGTGTAATTGGAATTGGACTGATTTAGCCACAAGAATGGCGATTCCTCTAGAGTTGTTGGTGTGGGGTGCTTGGTAAAGCCAACCCACCCAGGGTTTTTTAAGGGACATTTGCAGCTGACCCGTCATGTGGGTCTCCACCAGCACAGATATATCTGCCCTCATACGCTTCAAGTGAGAGAGGACAGCCAGGCGCTTAGGTCTGGCTCTGACCCCCCTCACGTTCCATGTGACTACTTTAAAATTGGCCATTGTAGCATTTGCGGTAGTGTGTGGCGCAGTCCGACCAGCAGGGGAAGGCACAGATTTACAACATAACATAACATAATCAGCGAGCACATCTGCATATAGCAGAAATCACATTCCATTGAGCATCTCACGGCGGGGCCCCGCCAAAAACATTGGCCGCGAGCCCCGCCGGGACATGCACAGCTATACAGTAAAGGCAGTACATTGTAATGAGAGTACGTCGTGTCAACATTTATCAGACAAGCAGGTGGAAATAATATTGCGGTAAACATATTAGCTAACAGGGGATAGCAGTAACCAGGGCTGGCCGTTAGGCCCATACCAACATTGCCTACTCTGGACCAGTGCGGCTGGGGGAAACAGGTACAGCTCTCCACGGCCGTGGGAGCTGAAGCTGGCCAGGGAAACAAAGCTTGCAGCACAAACCAGATGCACACGTGCCAGGTGTCGTAGGCAGTATAGTGCCCCAATCGGGTCGGGGGTGTACATCCAGGTGCAGTCTCGGCATAACATGGGGGCGAAAAAAAGTTAGCTGACTTGCATAGCGGTGCTAGTAAATCTAGCATCTGGGAGCAGTGTAGAGACAAAGTGAGTACAGGGTCGGCCGCTGAAGTCCATTAGATGGGACAGAGAGCGATGGGGGACAGTTTGTAACGGGTGATGGCAGCATAGACACCTATGCGTTACTCAGTCTCAGGGTGAGGGCGGGTGAATGGGGATGCCAAGAGTTCGGTGCATGGGATGGTGAGGAGGGGTATGCAATGGATCCAGGGGGGGGAGAGTGGTCGAGGCCTACTCACAGTTCAGGGTGCAGAGATTCAGGACACGGAGCTCGTCTCAGGCGGTGTAGCTCGTCTCAGGCGGTGGTGTGTCTAGGCAGCGTCCTCGTGCCTCTCCAACCATGTGACAACGGCGGAGGGGTCCTCAAAGAAATGAGCCTTGCCGTCCCGAATAATCCGAAGCCGCGCTGGAAAAAGCATCGCGTAGGCAAGGTGGCGGTTGCGGAGTTGGCGCTTAACCTCCGTAAATTGTGCCCGCTTCTTTTGCACCTCGGCAGAGAAGTCGGGGAAGACTGCAATGTGTGTGTCACCGAACGGAATATTGCCCTTCTCGCGGGTGAGGCGCAGAACCGTGTCACGATCACGGAAGTTCAGCATTTTTGCTATGAAGGTGCGCGGTGGGGCGCCTGGGGGTGGGGGTCTGGAAGCAAGGCGATGCGCGCGCTCCACCACAAATGTGGATGAGAAGGCCTCTCTGCCGAAGTTGGTAACAAGCAGGCGTTCAAGAAATGTGGGGGGATCCGAGCCCTCCGACCTTTCTGGCAGGCCGACGAACCGCAAGTTACAGCGGCGCAGGCGGTTCTCCATATCGTCCTGCTTGCTTAGGACCATGTTCAGTTGGTGCTGGAGCCTTTCAGTGGCGTTCTGTAGGGGGGGGATATCGTCCTCCACTTGCCCGATCCTCCGCTCTGTCTCGCCAACCCTCTCCCGCAGCTTTTGTAAATCCTGACGGATCAAGGAGATGTCGACCTTTACCTCTTCAATTCTAGAGGTGAGGGTGGTTTGACAGAGGGAGACTGCTTCCAGGATACGAGCGGTATCTCCCGTTGGCGGGACTTCTTCCCCAGAGCCGGGAGCGGCGCCATCTTCCTCCACAGGGCCTGGCTCGTCGGCGCGATATTTGCTCAGCTTGGCGATCGCCCCTTGAGACTTCTTGGGTGGCGACATGGGCACGGGGGGTTCACCCGTCAGGTCCGGTGTCTGATGCTGGTACAGGAGGCGAGTTTAGTCCCAAGGATGGATGTTTTAGGATCTCATGCAGCCGGAGCGCTCACTATGTGCGTCCTACGCCATGCAGCTTCAGGCCACGCCCCCCAGGCAGCCAGGTTTTTTAAGTATCTGAGACCCTGCCTCGTAATCTTAGCTATGTTGCCTCTGCCTTGTCTAATTTCTAGACACTGCCCTAGCTCACATTCGTCTAATTGTTCAAATTTTTCCTGTGCTGTGCCCCATGAGGTGCAGGCATGTCTCCAAGCTGGCACCTTTTTTTGTAAAGGACCTTTTCTTATCTTTTATCTAGAGAGAAAGCAGTCCTGGCACCCAGACCCTACTTTCTTCCCAAGGTGGTATCTTCCTTTCACCTCAATGAGGAATTTATGCTCCCTTTGAAACACACCAGGGATATTTCACTTATTTGTCTGTATGTGGTCAGAGCAATTGGGGTTTACCAGCAACATCTTCCTTCCGAAAACGGATTCCATTTTTTGTTCTCCCTGAAGGTCCCAAGAACGTTTATCCTGCTTCCTCTTCCACCATAGCTAGGTGACTCAGGCAGCTCATTTCCTGGGATTATTCTTACAAAGAAAGGTTTCCCCCTCTTCCCTGTGAGCCCACTCACCAGTTCTGTTGATGTTTCATGGGCTTCTGAAAATCTGTTTTGCAGGTCTGCAAAGCCACCACCTGGTCTTCTGTTCAATTCTTCTGAAGCAGGTTAGATCTCCATGTCTCTGCCTATTTGAATGTTGGCCGTAAGGTACTTCAAAGGGGTTGTAAACCCTCAGTTTTTTTTTTTTTTTCTTCACCTTAATGCCTAAAGATCTAATGTTTGCCTATTCAAATATGTTTAAAAAAAAAAAAAAAAAATTATCAATTTCCATTGGAAGTACTTTGTCATATGCCTGACTGTACACATTAGTTGTTTTGCTTAGACATCAGTAGCCATAACTTGGCTTTCCATGCACAGCTGAGTGACTCGATTCCTCTCACCTTCCCTTCCTCCTCCTTGTTTGAATTATTCATAAAGGGCTGCTTACAGTTTGTCTTGAAAGTTGGTCTGAAGGCAAGCTAAACCTTTAAATTTACAGTTGTCACCACAAAAAGGTGACAGGAAATCTTCCAGTGACAGTTGTTGGGGGTGGAATTCCCCTTCACTTTGTAGAAATGTTGCCTCACTTCCTGTTGCATTGCCAGGACAGGTGGTTAAGAGAAATCTCTTCAATGCACACCGCAAAAACAAAAAACCTATTCTATAAACTAAAAAAAAAAAAAGGTTTGACAATACATACAGTTTTAAAAGGGTAATATGCATTAATATAGAGGAATGGGTGGGTCACAAACTTGAGGAATTTAATGTTTAAACTTTTATCTGTGCTTTCTTTGTAGCTGCCAGAGAAGAAGGATGAATTCCTAATCAAAGATATATTTGAGGAATATCTCGGAGATGACAAATATCATCATATAAGCAAACAATTCTGCGTTGAGGACTGAGTCGTATGAATGCCATAGGGAGAAGTGCATCTGTAACATGGCAGTTAATAAAATTAATAAATATGGAGGCAGAGAGAAGGAAACTGTGTACAATGAAAAATTAGATTTATATTTTTAATGTGAAAACAAACTGTATTTCTTTTATGATAGACACCCCTTTAAGTAAAAATGTGGCCAGGCTAAAGACGTTCACACTCGTGATCCTGTACAGCGTGGCCGCCCTGTAAAAGTAAAACTGCTATAGGGCTGTTGGCGACTGGTTAATTTGGGAGATTCCCCTCACTTTCTACTTTGGTGATAACCTGTAGAGGAAATAGGGGGATGCATTTCCAACAGGGCACAAATCTGGAGTCTCCCTGGTGCAGTCCATATGGTACATGGACTTAGAAGGTAGTTGGAGGACATCTCCCTGGTACAGCCACAGAGAGCAGTTAAAAACCTAACAGCGGTTCTAAACCTCCTCCACTTTATCCAAAACTTAAAAAAAAAAATGTTCAGGTAGAGTTGTGCCAATATTTTTTTAAATATATATGAAGTGACATGTACATATGTGTATATACTCTTTCCTCAGTTGTATGTATTGATGTATTGAAAAATGTTTTGATAAAACATGTTATTTTATACAGTCTTGTTGTAAAGCTTTAAATAAAGAATATAATGTTCTTATAGATGGCCAGCAAATGCTTATTTTATAACACGTTGAATCAGATTATTAAACTTTCCTTTAAAACATAAATTAAAGCGGTTGTAAAAATCGTAAACGTATTCTACTCGCCTGCTCTGTGAAGTGGAGCCTTGAACCGCGCTTGGGATTCTGGCCAGCCGGTCCGCCTGTTTCAAACGCCCATTAATATGGCGGCATACAAACTTAATACCATTGTGGTATCGTGTTGCATTTTGCACAACCCCAATTTAAAAAGGACCAACCCCAATTATGTGGTTACAGTTGGGCCTGACGCCGGACTGCAATCCCTGATGTCCCTGGAAGCGGCCCGTCCTGGCTTGCCTCCCCAAAATGCTGTGAAGTGCGACAAAATTATTCTGAATATTTTTCGGGGAGGGGGGCCATTGCTTTGCCAGCACTTTTTTAATAAATTTTACATTTATTAATCTGGTAAAATCTTGCTTTGAATTTCCTGCTTGTGTTTCTTTTTTGTGTCTCCTAGTGCACTTGTAGTGCCAAGTGGTTTGTACATTATTATCTAAACATTGTCACTGTAAACACCAATTTCAACACAAAAAAATGGTATTGAGCATTGAAAGAAGAAGCCACACTTTGTAGAGTAAAACAATCCTTTTACTCCATACACATTCACATATGTTCTTTTATTTTTTTTTTACAAAAATACAAATTTTTGCGTTTTCACCAAAAATGATTTGTGTTATGTTACATAAACAGCCATGTTTCCAAACACAACATACACAACTCTGGAACATAACAAAGTTCAACGTAGAAAAACTTTTAAAGCGGTTCTGCACTCTGAAAAAAAAATTTTTTTTTTAGGACGTAATATAAAGTGTGCTTACCTTTATTAGGGGACTCACCTGTTCCATCTTCCATCTCGATCGCCGCCGGTTTTCGTCCGATGAAGTTCCTCGTCTTCTTCTTTAGTGCTGGGGGCCATCTTGCCTGTGGGCATGTGAAACACCCACAGGAACTTTAGATGGCCCAGCATGCACCGCCGTTACTCGCGCGTGCGCAGTAACGGCACATCTGCCGACATCTCACGAGATTTCGGCAGATGTGGCCGAAATCTCGGGAGATTTCGGAAGATGTGGCCGAAATCTCGCGAGATTTCGGAAGATGCCCGCACTGACTCCTGGGATCAATGACACCAGATCCCAGGAGACAGTGCGCCGTGACGACGATCGACGCAGAGACCCCGCCCGCCGCCGCAGAGGGAGAAGACCGGAAGTCTTCAATTACAAGGTAAGTAAAAAAAAAAAAAACATTTCATTTAGTACTCTTTGCCTGATTTGGAAGGCAAAGAGATTTACTAAATGAAAAGGGTGCAGAACCGCTTTAAGGCAAGATCACACATTACATTGTCAAAAATGTGTGGATCTTGCCTTCATCAGATGGGGTACAGTCACCCCTGTAAAAGCCTAATTTTGAAGATGCACACAAATTGGGAGTCAAACTGGGGATTTACATCCTGATCCCATGCCTAATGTCAACATGTGCTATCTCCCATCATGGGGGATCAATGTATGTGTTTTGGGGGTCCAACCCCTTCCTCTCACTGACTTGAGTTTTGAGGAAGGGGTTGCAGTCACAAAACACGTACATTGATATCCCCTGATGGCAGATAGCACATGTTGACATACTGTGTGCATCTTCAAAAGTAGGCTTTTTAAAATGTTGTCCAATTTTAAAAGACAAAAACAAAATGGTGGCAATTTTAGAGAAAATGATATTCTTCCAAGGACATCAATCATATTCTTAAGTTTAACTTCAATACCCATAGTTTTTTTTTTCTAATAATGTCTAAATCCTGACTACACCACATGATGTCCTGGATTAGCCTATGGCACTGTCACTGGTGAAATGATCTGATTGTTCTTACACCACCTGTACTTCACCCAAAAATCAAAAAAACACACCATGTATTATAAATAGGCAGGCATACATGTCTTATTACCTGAATCTGGGGTGTCATACACTCACCTGTTGTGGTCTCAATCTCGACCACCTCTCCTTCCTCCACATCCTCATCTTGTGGTGACCTCTGTTCCCCTTCTTCAGGAGGTGGGTGGTCCCTGGTGACATCATATTTCCCGATTCTTTGTTCCCCTATGAGAATAAAACAAAAGGTATACTTAGCACACAGATATTTGAGCCAACAAATATGAATGATAAACATTTCTTGGAAGTGGGGGACAATTGTCTGGGCAGAATTCCAAGCTGAACACATGATTTATTCCCTTAATTACTCAAGCTGGAATACTTACCTTTTTTGGAGAAGTTTCCCAGCTGGAGACACCCCAAGTATCCACTGGAGTACCTGTGTTTGAGACCCTAAAAAGTTGGTTATGGTGTCCCACACTAGTGCACCTGAGTCCAGATGTGTAAACAGCTGCTGAGTGTCCTTTACATACATTACACTGAATAAAGTTTGCTATTCCTTCTAGGTTCAAACACATCTAGACAACAATGTCCTAAAAACTCTTTTGGATTAACTTAAAAATTTGAAGCAACAAATGTATTTAATCAGTTATCTGGGAAAACATCGTATTTTGGAAAACGAACAAGGTTTCCAACGAACGATTACTGTGCGTATGACCATGAAAGTAGCCATTTTGGAGTGTACAAGACCTTATTAAGGAAAAACACATGGCGCAGCATGCAATATTAATAATAATGGTTACACACGACATATACTTACTTTTTCTAAGAACTTTCTTGATCTTTCTGTACTGATCCTGCTCCCTTAATTTGAGGTCCGACCAGCGTTTCCTCAGTTGATCCTTGGATTGTCGTACCCCAAAATTCCTGTACAGACTCTTCACAACTTTATTCATGATCTTGACCTTTCTCATATTTGGGTTGGGGTACGGACCATAATTCCTGTCATAGTCGTTACTTCTCAATATGTCCAACATCTCCACAAAGGACATATTTGAGGCATTAAATCTCCTCCTCGATCGTGACGTTTCAGGCTCCGTGCTTTCCTCCGTCTCGTTACTGGAATTATGCACCTGCTGTGTCTCCGCCATGTTCCGCTCCCACTGCAACGAAAGAGACGGGGTGGCGAATATTCTAGAAAGAACGTCAGGGGCGGGCAGAGATTCACGCATGCGCAGTGTATATAAAGCTTCAAACACGTGTGTGTCGTAACTACGTTCTGTGTGCAGAGGAAGGAGGAACGGACGCGACGAGCAACGACGAACGTTATAACGAAGGTAAGATTTTAAGTTTGGAGACATGTGCGGCCTATACTGAATCTAGATTGATGCCTATATTGTGTTGAAAGATTATCCTGAGATGTTTATTTTTGTATTTTGTTTGGTCTTGCAGAGAAAATGTTGCCATTTAAGGACCAAGAATTCCTTAGGGAATTCATAGATAAATACCAGGATATGAGAAATCTATGGGAGGTGAAAAACCCCTTATATTACAATAAACCAGCTAGGAGGGCAACGCTTGAGAAATTGCTTGAATTCGTAAAGACCCGGGCCCCCAATGCAGACATGAGGTTTCTGGAAGCAAAAATTGGTAGCTTGAGAAGCACCTATAAGAAGGTGTACCATAAGGTCCAGCAGTCCCTGAGGTCCGGAGCAGCAGCAGATAAGGTGTATGTACCCAGTCTGTAGTACTACAACAGGATGCGTTTTATTGATGACCAGATTGAGGGCAGGGAATCCCTTTCGACTCTTCCGGCACCCCTTCCCTCCAGCCTTCCAACCAGCCTTCCCTCAACCCCAGCTGAGGCATCTGTGGACCAACCTGGGCCTTCCATACAGGAAAAGATTGAGAATCCCAGATGGAGCTAGGTATAGTTTTTTTTATACATAATTTTTCTGTGAAAAAAAAATGATTGTTGGTAAGTAGATGTTGTTATTATTGCTAATAAATGAATGAATTAAAGGGGTGTTTCAGCTTCAAAAAAAAAAATTTAAAAGTCAGCAGCTAAAAAAAAAGTCGCTGCTGACTTTTAATAAGCACACTTACCCTCCCAGGGCGCCCGCGCTGCCGTTCGTGGAGGCCGAGATGTCCCTCGGCGTCCCGGATCCAGCGCCGCCATCCTCAGTAAGGGCAGCGGCTTCGCGCGGCCTACTGCGCATGCACGAGTCGGCGCGCGGCCTACTGCGCATGCGCGATTCTTATTTGTGAATGGGGAACGCGGTGTGTTGTGGGACACAGTTCCCACAACACACCGCGCCCCATTCACCTGAAGACGGAAGAAGAGAAGATCACCGCGGCGTTGGAGGAGGCAGATTAGGACGATCTGCCTAGCAACAGCCATTTTTTATTTTAAATTGTTACTAACATTTTTTGTAGTTTTCATTTTTAGGGTGTCCCACCACTTTAACAAAAAGTGTTTCATATATCAATAGACAGAAATTGCCATAAAAGATTAGGACAAGAAGGAAATATGCTGGGCTCAGAATGATAGTTTTTTCTATTTCTTTAACATTAAATTTGCAACAGTCATGAGCTGAAAATTGTGTGTTTGATGAACAAAAAACTAAAACTATGTCCCTTTTTCATACACAGGATGATCTCAGCCAGGACGAGGCTCTGGCCAGTGGCACACAGAAGGAGGCAGGGGGAATTGTCAGCCAGGAGGTGGCAGGGCCCAGTCACACACAATCCCAGGTGCCTCCCCTCATCCTTCCATACAAAAGGCCCAGGAAAGGCACGAAAACAGAGGAGGCAGCACTGGCCCTCATCAAGGAGGCTAATGAGGCCCTGAAATCCCCTCTCGATGCTGTAGAGGTCTATGGCATCTACATAGCCTCCAATTTACAACAGCTCTGTGACCCGATCACGGGACACCATCGGGTCCGCTGGTCCCGCGGCCATGGTCACGGAGCTCAGGACCGGGGGTAAACAGACAGGCGCGCTCCTTCCTCAAGCTTCGAAGCTTGAGGAAGGAGCGCGCCTGTCTGTTTACCCACAGTGCGCATGCTCCGAAACATTGTCGATATAGGCTGTGACGTCATCGCGCTCGACGCCTGAACTTCACTGTGGACCTGAGCCAAGCCTCGGTCCCAGCGCACACCACTAGAACCAGGAGATCCTGCTGGCCGGGACCCCATGTCTGGAGGATAACAACTAGAGGCGATACAGCGCTGACTGATGCCATAGAGGATCTATGTGACAATCACCCTATGTTTATATGTAAGTGGATGTATGCACCTTTTTGTGTTTAATAAATGCAACAGTTCCCAATGTGGTGGCGCCTCTCTTGTGCTCTTTTTTCACCTGTACGTTGATGTGCCAAGCTGTGCCATTCTGCCAACGTATATGTGCAGGAGGCGGTCCTTAAGCGGTTAATCGTATAAATAATTTATGGAGGAATCTAAAAAGAGTTGCCAAGCAACAGCCAAGAAACCTTAAAGGCAGGGCCATATTTAGTGCAGGGCAAAAGGGGCAGCTGCCCAGGGCCCAACCATTGATGGGGGGCCCAAATCTGCTGCCAATTGAGCCTGCGCTGCTGCCCGCCAGAGTTCCCCCACCTCCGGCGCTGGTCACTCATTGGGTGCTCACTACTATCAGTGAGTATCCTCTGTCGGCGGCCATGCAGAAACCCTTCCTGCTCTACACTTCTCTATATGAGAGCAGAGGAGTGAGAGCTGAGGACAGAGGGGGGGGATGTGCACAAGCAGAAGCTCCTCGTGAAGCCAGCAGCCTGCACGGATGTCCTGTAAGTTTAGCTACACTTCTGTAGCTGCACTGAGGTTTTCTAGATGTTGAGAGAGGATTTGGGGCAAGAGAGAAGCTCTACACTGGAGGGGGGGAGGAGGGGCTTTGGGTGTGAGCTTTGAACTGATAGAGAACTTGGATGTACAAAGCCCTCAACCCTGCACTCTATACAAAGCTCACTCCTCAACCCTGCACTTAGCACACCCTTCAACCCTGCATTCCTTACGTAATGCACCCCTTAACCCTGCACTTTGCACATATAGCACCCTTTAACCCTGCATTCCTTACATAAGGCACCCCTCAACCCTGCGTTCCTTGCGTAGCGCACCCCTCAACCCTGCATTCCGTACATAGTGCACCTTTCAACCCTGCATTCCGTACGTAACATACCTCTCAACCCCCCTTTCTGCAGGTAGTGCACCCCTCGGCCCTGCACTCTGCACATAGTGCACTCCTCAATGCTACACCCTCTAAATAACGCAACCCCTCAACCCTACACTCTAAATAGTGCACTCCACAACCCTGCACTCTTTACATAGCGCACCCCTCAACCCTGCACTCTGTACGTAACGCACCAGCAACGCACTCAACCCTGCACGCCTGACATAGCGCACCCCTTAACCCTGCACACCTGACATAGCGCACCCCTCAACACTGCAATTTGTACATAGCTCACCCCTCAACCCTGCACTCTTTATGTAGCACACCCCTCAACCCTGCAGTCTGCACGTAGCTCATCTCTCAGCCATGCACTCTGTATGTAGTTCATCTCTCAGCCATGCACTCTGTACGTAGTTCACCCCTAAACCCTGCACTCTGTATGTAGCGCACCCCTCAACCTTGCACTCTGCAAGCAGCTCATCCCTCAACCATGCACTCTGTACATTGCTCACCCCTCAACCCTGCAGTCTGCACATAGCTCATCCCTTAACTGTGCAGTCTGCACGTAGCTAACCCCTTCAACCCTGCATTCCTTACATAACGCACCCCTCAACCCTGCGTTTCTTGCGTAGCGCACCCCTCAAACCTGCATTCCGTACATAGTGAACCTTTCAACCCTGCATTCCGTACGTAACATACCTCTTAACCCCTCAGCCCTGCACTCTGCACCTAGTGCACTCCTCAATGCTACACCCTCTAAATAACGCACCCCTCAACCCTGCACACTTTACATAGCGCATCCCTCAATCCTGCACTCTGTACGTAACGCACCACTTAACCATGCACGCTTGACATAGCGCACCCCTCAACTCTGCACGCCTGACATAGCGCACCCCTCAACACTGCAATTTGTACATAGCTCACCCCTCGACCCTGCACTCTTTATGTAGCGCACCCCTCAACCTTGCACTTTGCAAGTAGTTCATCCCTCAACCATGCACTCTGTATGTAGCTCACCCCTCAATACTGCACTCTGTACATAGCTCACCCCTCAACCCTGCAGTCTACACATAGCTCATCGCTTAACTGTGCAGTCTGCGCGTAGCTAACTCCTCAACTGTGCACTCTGTACATAACGCACTTTCAACCCTATGTAGTGCACTCCAGAACCCTACTGTCTGTATATAGTGCACTCCTGAAATCCTAGTTTATAACAATGCCTCACTGTTAGTGCAGTTTAGCCACACTCACAATTTGATGCTGAGGCAATGATGTGCAATAACCTCTAGCAACTAATCAGTGAACAGTAATGATCTGCTGTAATCTCTAGCAACCAATCAGTGAGCAATAATGATGTGCAGTAACCTCTAGCAACCAGTTTGCAGTAATGATGTGAAGTAACCTCTAGCAGCTAATCAGTGAGTGCCAATGATGTGCAGTAACCTCTAGCAACCAGTGAGCAGTAATGATGTGCAGTAACCTCTAGCAACCAATCAACAAGCAGAAATAATGTGCTTTAACTTTTAGCAACCAGTCAGTGAGCGGCAATGATGTGCTGTCTAGCTCCTTTTTATTGTATGTTTCAAATTTGGGGGGGGGGGGGTGGCAAGAAAATGTTTGCCCAGGGTCCAATCGATATTAAAGATGGCCTTGTTTAAATAGTCCACCTTTACCACAAAGGAAATATCCCTTACCTGCATTAGGCAGGTTTTTTGTAGAGGTGAACTATCCTTTTAAGGATTTAGAGAAGATCTGTAAAGAAGAATGGACCAAAATCCCTCCTGAGATGTGTGCAAATTGGGTAACCAACTACAAGAAACGTCTCACCTCTGTGCTTGCCAACAAGGGTTTCTCCACCAAGTACTATTCATGTTTTGCTTGGGGATCAAATACTTATTTTACTTACTAAACTGCAACTCCATTTATAACACTTGTATCATGTGTTTTTTCTGTATTTTTGGTTGATATTCTGTCTCTATCATTTAAAATATACCTATGATAAAAAAATTATAGACCCTTCATTTCTTTGTGCGTTTTCCCCACTGTATGTGTCAAGATCCATTCTGAGGCTCTGATTGGCTTGTTTCAGGGTCACGGAACTGGAGAGCTTGAGAACACACACGGTACTTGCACTTGTTATTATTCCAAGCCCCCATTATCTCAATCTATTGTAACTTTTAGTTTAGGTGTCCTTGACTGCCTACCAGCAGAGAATATCTTGGCAATATCTTTTCTGACATGCGAGAATAGAGATTGAATACTAAATAATGTAACTTCCTGCACAGCCAAATATTGTACCAATGCAGACAGAGTAAAGTATTTAAGAAACAGGATGCTGCGGTTTTATTGTTTTTGACAGTGATAATTTGATTTAACACATTACAATTAAAGTGGTATTAAAGTAGAACTAAAAGGCAAAACTTTTTTTTTTTTTTTACTTTAAGCAATATAGAACATTTGACATTTTTTTTTGCGGTCTGTGTTCCCATTAGAAAGATTTACCCTCTATTTGTCCTGTTTACCATTATCGTTAAAAAGGAAAGTAAAAGAAAATCCCTAATTTTGGTCTGTTCCCAGAAACGTAATAGAGGGGAAATCTTCCAATGGGGACACTAGTTCTGGTGACCTGGCAGTCCCCAAGAAATTCCTTTTAATTTGCAGGGATTTCCTCTCACTTCCTGTTTGGCTATGGGACAGGAAGTGAAGGTAAATCTCCCCAAATGGGACAGTGATGGCAAAAGAAAACCTTATAGGGTTCCTGTCTTAGGGGAGCAACAGAGACACCTTTGGACAGCAGCATTGTCAGTCTGAGGGGAGTGTAATGCGGCGTACACACGCTCGGACTTTCCGGCGGGATTGTCCGCCAGACCTAGTCCAGCGGACAAACCGCCGGACTTTCCAGCGGAGTTCCGCCGGACTTTCCGACTGTGTGGACTTGTCCACACACGCCCTGACTTTTCCGGCGGACAATCCGCGGGACTTTTAAAATGAACGGACACAATCAGAAAGTCCGTTCATTTAGAACGTGACTCCAGGTAGACGGGACTAGTGAAGGCAGCGAATAAAAAAAACACACAATTTTTTTAAATATTTTATTGCACAGCTCCGGGGGGCTCTTTCACGAGCGGAGGAGCCCGGCTTTCTTCTTCGTCGTCGTCTGGGGGTCTCGTTCCACCTTCGGGGTCCGCTCTTCTGTTCTTCTTGCCGCTGCCGCCGCCTGCTGCGCCTTCTGCGTCGTCGTCTTCTTCTTCTTCCGATGTTGACTCGTCGCTCTCTCTGGCCGGAATGGCAGAGACACGCGGTGTTGTGACTTATATAAGGACAAGGGGTGGGGCCACCGACTCATGTCACATGGTGACCCCGCCCCCATATGATGTCACAGTCCCAGCATAAGATGTTACAGCAATAGTATTTTTCTTTTTGGGATAAAGGTTTTACACAAATGAATAAAAGCTGACCATTGTAAGCATCCATGTTGGCATTAAATGTTTTTTAAACCCTCTGTTACTTTTGCTGGACAGCTTGGTCTGTTCATGTACAGACTTACTGGCAGGATCACCAGGTGAAAATAAAGGGAAAAAAGCCTAAAAAATTCATGGTGGACACACACATTTATGTTTATTTTATCAAATATGCGATTTGAACAAAACAACGGAATGTGCAAATAATTAAAAAACCATACCTTTCCTTCTAATTGATTTAGACTCCATTTACTGTAGATCGGTTTATGATCAAACTGAGTGGATCAGCCGGAGTAGAAAGGAATTGATCTTCTTGCATCGACCGGCAGCACTGACATGCTTTGTTTATTAACCACCTCCTACGGCCTATTGTATAACGACAGCGACGGGGTGTTCGATCGTTCGGGGACAACGTCATATGACATCGTCACAGTCTCGCCGGGTATGCGCACCCACAGGGATGCGCAGCGTGTCTATCGATGGTGCGTTGTGTCCCTGGGAAACGGTGCATCTCCTCTTTATCCATGTGATCCGCTGTGTCCAATCACAGCTGATCACATGTAAACAAGAAAATGATAGTTATTGGCTCTCCTCTCTTCACACTGACAGCGTGTAAGGAGAGGAGAGACAATCGGTGGCATTTAATCACAGGGGAGATCTGCACAGATAATCAGGGGACTGATCATCAGTGCAGCCCCAACGGTGATGCCAATCAGTGCCCAGCAGTGATGCCAGTCATTGCTGTCTTTCAGTGCCATCTAATCAGTGCCGCCTCATCAGCGCACATCAGTGCCGCCTCATCAGTGCCCATCAGTGCCGCCTCATCAGCGCACATCAGTGAAGGAGAAAAATTACCTATTTACAACATTTTCTAACAGAAATAATTTTTGGTCTTTTTGTTTTAAGCTAAGCATAAACCCAGGGGTGATTAAATACCACCAAAAGAAAGCTTGATCTGTCTCAAAAATAAAAATGTAATTTGGGTACAGCGTTGCATGGATGCACAATTGTCATTCAAAGTATGACAGCGCTGAAAGCTGAAAATTGGCCAGGGCAGGAAGGGGGTAAAGGTGCCCAGTATTGAATTGGTTAACTTGGTCATATTTGGATCAGGATTATGCGTTTGCATGATAAAAATACAAAACAGATGTGATTAAAAATGTACAATGTCCACTATAGATCACTTTTTCCTATCGGCGTAAATGGAAGAAGTTTGGAACCACCAGGGCTCTTCCTAGAGTGGGCCGCCCATGCACAAACTGAGCGATCAGGGAAGAAGGGCTTTAGTCAAGGAGGTGACCAAGAACCCGATGGTCACTCTGACAGAGCTCCAGACTTTCTCTGTGGAAAGAGAGAACTTTCCAGAAGAACAACCATCTTTGCAGCTGTCTTTGCAGCTGCACCAATCAGGCCTGTATAGTAGAGTGGCCAGACGGAAGCCACTCCTCAGTAAAAGGCACATGACAGGCCACCTAAAGTTTGTCAAAAGGCACCAGAAGGACTCAGACCATGAGAAACAAAATTCTCTGGTCTGTTGAAACAAAGATTGAACTCTTTGGCCTGAATGGCAAGCATCATGTCTGGAGGAAACTAGGCACCGCTCATCACCTGGCCAATACCATCCCTACAGTGAAGCATGGTGGTGAGAGTCGTTCTGTGGGGATGTTTTTCAGTGGCAGGAACTGGGAGACTAGTCAGGATCGAGGAAAAATGCAGCAATGTACGGAGAAATGCTTGATGAAATCCTGCTCTATAGCGCTCTGGAGCTCAGTCTGGGGCAAAGGTTCATCTTCCAACAGGATAACAACCCTAAGCACACAGCCAAGATAACAAAGGAGTGGTTATGGGACAAACTTGATTGAACATCTCGAAGAGATCTGAAAATATCTGTGTACCGATGCTCCCCATGCAGCCTGATGGAGCTTGAGGGGTCCTGCAAAAAAGAATGAGAGAAACTGCCCAAAAATAGGTGTGCCAAGTTTGTAGCATAATACTCAAATAGACTTGAGGCTGTAATTGGTGCCAAAGGTGCTTCAACAAAGTATTGATCCAAGGTCTTGAATACTTGTGTACATGTGCTTTTTTTTATTTTTTAATAAATTTGCAAAGATTTCAAACAAACTCCTTTCACATTGTCATTATGGGGTATTGTTTGTAGAATTGTGAGGAAAATAATAATTTTTTTCCATTTTGGAATAAGGCTGTAACATAGCAAATTATGGAAAAAGTGAAGCGCTGTGAATACTTTCTAGATGCAGTGTACTTCACATATACCAGGAGGCATAGGCTTTTATAAAAAAAAAGGGAGCGGGCCTGTTCGTTCATCAGCAAGAGGCGTGCCAGCTAAAATCCGGAGGCTAGTGATGACATCATGGGAAAAGGTGGCGGCGAGGGACCAAGCACTGCCAGAAGAGATAAGTCTCTTAGCTGGACTGCGCTCAGGGGCGGACTGACAACTCATGGGGCCCCTGGGCAATAGGAGATTATGGGGCCCCCAGGCAATCAGAGATTATGGGGCCACACAGTATACACACACACAGTATACACACACACAGTATACACATACATGTACACACAGTATACAGAGACATGTTTCTATTGGCTGAGAAGGTACTGGTGAGGTGGGGCAGATATACTCTATGGATTTTTAGACCAAAAGGATGTCGGTAAGAGACATTTCAGAAACAGATGTGTAAAAAAAAAACACAGATTTTTACATACTGTCCCTGGTTTTACTGAGGCTGCCAACCCTGATGGGGCCCCCTAGTGGCCCGGGGCCCTCGGGAAGTGCCCGAGTGGCCGAATGGTCAGTCCGCCCCTGACTGCGCTGGATCCCCTGGGTGAGTGAGTATTTAACATTAGCAGAACTCACCACCAGGTAGGTATTGCTTTAATAAAAAAAAAAGGGAGGGGTGTGTTGGGGCTTTGGTGAATGGTAGAGGTCCACTTTAAAGCAGGACTCCAGCCATAAATGTCAAGACAAAAGTTAATAAAAATAAAAAGACATCCTTTAATACAGGCCTGGTCTTTCATATAGTACAATGCTACTATAAAAGCTTTAAAGTCCCCCTCCCCATGTTTCACGTAGGCATTTAATTACCTACCCGACAATCCTACACACCTGCCCTACATGTTGGGAGTCCCACATAACTGTAATCCACAAGGAAGGTAAGGACGAGACGCAAGTTCAGAACTAACAACCTATATATCTACTTAACGTAGATATTATTATTTATTATTATTATACAGGATTTATATAGCGCCAACAGTTTGCGCAGCGCTTAACAAAATAAAGGCAGACATTACAATTACATAACAATTTGGTACAAGAGGAATCAGAGGGCCCTGCTCGCTAGAGCTTACAATCTAAAAAGAAAGGGTAAATTGATACAAGAGGTAATAGCTGTGGGGGATGAGTTGATGGAAAAGTAAAACAGTGTTAGTTAGAGGCAGGATAGGCTTCTTTAAAGAGAAAGGTTTTCAGGGATCGTCTAAAGATGGATAGATTAGGGGACAGTCAGACAGATTGGGGTAGAGAGTTCCAAAGGATGGAAGAAACTCTGGAGAAATCCTGGAGGCGAGCATGGGAGGAGGTGACAAGGGAGCTAGAGAGCAGGAGGTCTTGGGAGGACCGAAGAGAGCGGCTTGGTTGGTATTTTGGTACTAGGTTAGTGATGTAGCTGGGGGCAGAGTTATGGATGGCTTTGTAAACTATTGTTAGTACTTTGAATTTTATTCGTTGTGTGAGTGGAAGCCAGTGGAGGGATTGGCAGAGAGGGGTGGAGGACGCTGAATGGTTGGTAAGGTGGATAAGTCTTGCAGCAGCATTCATTATGGACTGAAGGGGGGATAGTCTATGTAAAGGTAATCCAATGAGGAGGGAGTTGCAGTAGTCGAGGCGAGAGATAACCAGGGAGTGAGTTAGAAGCTTGGTGGTGGGAGAGAGATAGAACAGGGCTCTGTCGGGGGTGGAGATGAGCCAGGACGTGCGGACGTAGCTACGCACGCACGGGGGGAGGGGCCTGATGCAGCGGGCGGCCTGAGTGAACGCTGACCGCAAGGAGGACAGATGCCGGCGCTCCATGGAAGGTAGGCGCCGCGCACCTCCGAGCGACAGCACTACGCGTGTGAGACGCTCTGTAAGGATCAGAGCCTGCTGACTGGAGCCGCCTGACCGACACCTGGAACACCCCTGCCTCCTTCACCCCGAGCCCTCCCTCCCGCCGACCCGGATCTCCGATGCTCTCCTCCCCGCCTGTTAAAAGCGCTCAGACCGTGAGTAAACTTTGAACATCAACCCCCCTCTAGGAGGGGGGAGGCTCTCTTATCTTCCCTATACCTACGGCGCGAGGTAAGCGGACTTTTGTTTTCATCGATAACAACCTGTCTCCCCAATAAGGGGGAATACATCAAGGGACTTTGTCTATGTTTCTATGTCTACATTTCGAACAGCGGTCTGCTGGGGTCAATGAACGTTTAAAATACAGGTTCAATAAGGACAAACTGTCATTTTTTTTTTTTTTCTCCCCAGTGGCCAGTATATATTCTCATGTTCTCCCCGTGAAGCTGAGGGACGTATTTTGTTTTTTCACCCCCGACATTGATATGAACGTCTCCCACGTCTCTCACTCGGGATGTGATAGGGTCTCCCTATTAGCATGCACAGCACAGGCTGATGGTCCTAAATAGGACTAACGGTGTCCCATCTGATTAGAAACCTGGACCAGGGCGAATCCTGAGCTTTTAGGGCTCAATTTTCATATAGTTTATTGCCCGCTCCCGAGTGGAGAGACCTTGGACCCCAGCCTGTGTCGGTGCAGTCTTTACCCACCCCACCTTGGGGGAGAATTGTACCCCCTCATTGGTAGAGGACGAAACAGGGAAAGGGAGCCTTGCGCCGACAGGGAGGGTTACTGCCTCTATCAGTAATTGTCTCTGTTACACGAACTCTCATCTTTTTCTCCTGTGCCCACCCTTCCCTCCCCCTTGGGGTTCTGGTGGATGTTACTTAGCCCTAGCTTGCGGTCCCCACGCAGCCCCTCCCTCCCTGCAGCTCAACGAACCCCCTTGAGAAGACCTATTTTTAAAAAAAAAACCTATAAGCCCTTGCCAGCTTCCATAGCCCCTCTTTTTATCCATAGAGGGCTCATATAGGGGACTGGCTGTAGGGTGTACGGGAGGTAGGAGGAGGATACCCCGCGACTCGGTGGCCTCCCCCTAAGGGCACGCATCATCCATTTTTGGGGCCCCAGACGGGTTGTGTCAACGGGCCAGAGGCAGCAGTTCTTTCTTTTTTTTTTTTTTTTTTTTTTCAACCTTGCAGGGGAATGTCTGTCCAGGACCTACAGCCTGTTGTAGGGTAAGGCCCTGGTTGAACACCTGGTATAGACCTACAACCTGCAGGAGTAAGAAGAAGAGGAATAGGAACTGGGCTCGGAGGAGGTAGGGCGGAAGGGAGAGTAACCTAAAACATTCCGAGGAAGTACCCCCTCTAGCAAGCTGGGGAGGAGAATTAGAAAACCCCCCAAAGGAAATATGAGTAAACCATCCAAAAAAGCGCCCCCTAAAACCCCTAAACCCGCGGCCAGTGACATAAAACAATATATGAGATCCGGATCTAGCCCACAACCCCCTAACGCGGATCACCAATCTAAAGCTATGACAGATAAAAAGAAAGGTAAAGATAAAAAAGCAGACATGACACTTGATCAGACCTTATCAGAACAGGCGATGGAAAGCGAGACGAACGGAAGCAGGCCTTCCGAACAGGAGGTTGAGTCACAGGGCCCTACAAAGAAAGAAATGGAGGAAATGCTCCAGAAGATGGAAAATTCCATCAAAGGGGAATTTACCCTCCTTAGAGAAGACTGGGGTCACCTGCTAGGAAGGGTGGAAACTGTCGAGAAGAAGATGGAAGCGCAGGAACACGAGACTCTTGATTTGAAGGAGCAAATACGAGTATTACACCTGAAACAACGGGACACCCTTTACAAGCTGGAGGATATCGAAAACAGAAATAGGAGACAGAATATTAGGGTGAAACTGGTTCCCGAGAAGGAGGGAGAGGACCCAAGGGACATCATATTTTTAATATTTAACCCGCTTATAGCAAGAGGCCGTGAAAATTTCCCTAAAATCGAGAGAGTTCACCGGGTGGGCAGAAGGCAAACAGCAGATTCTGGTAGACCTAGAGACATTATTGTTAGGTTCAGACACTATGAGGATAAGGCGGAAATCTGGGCAAAATTATATCGGAGCCCCCCCCTGAATTATGAAGGCACTGAAGTCCAAATTTACTCGGACCTATCCCCCCAGACCTTAGAAAGACGCAGGCACCAGAGGCCTTTATTGGAAGCATTACGATCTGCTAATATAAAATACACCTGGGGGTTCCCGGCATGCTTAATCGGGAACAAGGACGGGCGCTCCGCCAGATTGCGCTTCCCGGAGGAGGTGCCAGACTTCTGCAGTAAAATGGGCATCCAAGTATTGGCCTTGCCAGGATGGGTAGAGGGGGGAGAGAACGGCTAAATCCGTCCGAGGGGACGGGGAAGAGGGGGGGGGGGGAGCTCACGGGGGGGAGGGAGGGCTGGGGGGGTTTTTCCTTTTTTTTTTTTTTTCCGGGTGTCGGCCGGGCGGGTACCAGGGGGGCAGGGAATTACATCTTCTCTCTTTTCGCCCGCTGCTCCCCGATTACTTAATACTATCGGGAGAATGGCTGGATTTTCCAGCCACTCAGTGCCCCACCCCTCCTGAGATGGTGGGAGAGACGTGGGAGGCCAGACACTTGAATGGCCCCCAACGACTCCAAGACCCTAGAGAGGGTTAGGGCGGGACGGGAGGGGAGGGTCGTGGGGGGGGGGGGGGGATTGAGGGGAGGGGAGGGGGGAGGGTTGGGAGGAGGGGGGTGAGGAGGGGGGAGGAGGGTAGAGGGGGTGGGAGGGGGGTGGGGTTTTCCTCCGCGTCACCCCGACACCGCGTGGACACTGACATTAAAAGCCTCGTTACTGTGACAGGATGACTTTGATTAAATTTGTATCCTATAATGTAAAGGGACTTAACCTCCGGGCTAAAAGACAAAAGATTCTTGAGGAACTGAGGGCCTATGGGGCAGGTGTGGTCTTCCTTCAGGAGACACACCTGTCCCGAATGTCCTATACCCAATTAGCCTCGGGTTATTACCCATCTTGGTATTATGGTGATGCCATAATCAATAGGGGTGGCCATCGGATTCTCTAGAGATATACAGTTTCAAGTGGAGAGTAGGGTGGAGGACCCAGAGGGTAGATTTTTGTTTCTGAGAGGTTCGCTTGGTGGCAATAAATATACTTTTGCAAACATATATGCCCCAAATATTAAACCGATTAAATTTCTGAAAGAGATTCTGTCCAAATTAAGAGATTTTAGACAGGGGTTCGTCATCTTGATGGGGGACTTCAATTTTTGTATGGACCCGGATCTCGATTGTACGTCCCGTGTCCGTGGGATATGTAAGGAACAACTTAAAACGATTAAGCAGAATTTAAGGTCCAATCAGTTGGTTGACGTCTGGAGGATACAACATCCTGGAGACAGGGATTATACCTTCTATTCCCACGTACACGGGACATACTCCCGATTGGATCATATTTTTATTGATCATGCCCTTCTAGAACGAGTTAAGGACACGAAGGTGGAGATCGTCTCCACATCAGACCACGCCCCAGTCTCAATGGTCCTGGATTGCCCTGAACTACAGGCCCCCTCATCGAGTTGGAGATTGAATGAGGAACTCCTCCACGATGAGGAAATAGTCGAGCAAATTAAAAACGAAATAAAATTTTTTTTTGAAATTAATGATAACGGGGAGGTCCTGGGGTCAACTCTATGGGACGCCCACAAATCCTATATAAGAGGGATCTTAATTACAAAGGGGGCTTGGAAAAAAAAAGAGAGTGGGAAAAAAAAAAACGCCCTGGTAGAAGAAATAAAAACTGCTGAGCAGATCCATAAATCCTCCATTGCACCAAACAGGGACCTGTATTCAAAAATTATCTCCCTCAGGGAAGACTTAAAAGACCTGATGGAACAACAAATAAAACAAGCATCGGATTTAGTGGCTAAGGAGAGGTACATTGGTAGCAACAAATCCGGAAAATATTTGGCCAGAACTCTCCGTAATAAAAAGTCCCGTAATTACATCGAAAAAATAAGAAACAAAAAAGGGGACATTAGGTATCCTTCCAGGGACATCGCCGAATCTTTCAGAGCTTATTTCGAAGATGTTTATTCGGCGGAACCGCAGGGGATCAGATCTGATAGGGCTCTGAAGGGGGAAAGATTCCTGAATAGCGCTGGCCTCCCTAAACTCCCAATGGAGGTAAGTGAGGGGCTAGATAGTCCCTTTACGGAAGACGAAATTAAAAGGGCTCTGATGGGATCCCCGAAGGGCAAGAGCCCTGGCCCGGACGGGTTTACTAATCTGTACTATAAAACCTTTCAGGAGGTATTAATCCCCAGAATTTGTGCATACTTTAATGGACTTGGTCAGAGTTTCGGAATGTCAACTGAGTCTTTGGCCGCGGATATCACTATGATTCTGAAGGAGGGGAAGGATGGATCAGTGTGCTCAAGTTATAGGCCAATCTCGCTTTTAAATGCCGATACCAAATTATACGCTAAGGTTCTGGCCGAGAGGATTAGGGGCCACTTGAGCACACTGGTCCATCCCGACCAGGTGGGATTTGTCCCGGGTAGAGAGGGACGGGACAACGGAATCCGAGCGTTGTTGGTAATTCATAAGATCAGGAAAGCAGGGTCCCCAGGTCTACTCCTGTCGATAGACGCCGAGAAAGCGTTCGACAGGGTAGACTGGGGACTCATGTTTCAAACCTTAACCCATATGGGTTTTGGGCCCATGATCATTCAAAAAATAGCGGTACTGTATGCCTACCCAACAGCTAGGATTAAAATAAATGGAACAACCTCCCTACCGTTTTATATGAAAAACGGTACTAGGCAGGGATGTCCGTTGTCCCCCCTTTTATTCATTCTGACCCTGGAGCCTCTTTTGTCCACAATAAGGGGACATCCGGGAATACACGGGGTACCAGCAGAAGACGAGGAACATAAATTGGCGGCATTTGCAGATGACGTTTTGTTCTTCTTGGGAAACCCACAGACATCCATGCCACTTCTGATGAAAGTCCTGAGACAATACGGGGAGATTTCTAATTTTAAAATCAACTCCTCCAAGACATTTGTCTTGAATGTCAATGTATCTAGTTCGGCACAGCAGAGCCTGGAGGGGCGATTTGGGTTTCCATGGAAGCAACAAATTAAGTATTTGGGAATAACCCTGTCCAGGTCCTTAAAGGCAATGTTTAATATTAATTACCTCCCCCTGTTAGACGATATCGCCAAAAAATGCAAAGAATTTAATAATAGACCTTTGACGTGGCTGGGGAGGATTAACTCCGTCAAAATGATGATCTTACCACTAATTTCTTATAAATTCCAGATGCTCCCAATCCCCCTGTCGGTAAATTATTTAAGAAAGTTAAAGTCCCTAATTTTGAATTTTATCTGGAGACATAGGAAGCATCGTATAGCACTTCATACTTTAAAGCAAGAAAAAAACAAGGGTGGCCTAGCGGTCCCTGATATTGAAAACTATTATCAAGCAGCCGTCCTCTCAAGAATCCCCGAGTGGGGGGCGGATCATAGTGACAAAAGATGGGTAAAATTAGAAAAATCACTAAGCAATTTACAATTGGGTACCCTTATATGGAACCCACCTCACCACAGGTCTCTGGGAGAGAACACACACGCCATAACCACTAACACATTGCGCATTTGGGATAGGGTTTACAAGCACTTAAACGGAGAGTTCAATTCACCACTAATCGCACTTAGAAATAATGAATATTTTCAGCCTGGGAGGGTAACGGTGGGAGGGGGATGGGTTAAAAAGGAGGGCACATGTTTGAAAGACATAATGCAAAACGGTAGGATATTATCACTCACAGAACTTCGGAATAAAGGAGACATGTTCAAGATGGATGAATGGAGGTATTTGCAATTGTGCCACTTCCTAAGCAGCCTTCCCCAACCGATCAGAGCCGCTGATGATCTGACCCGAATGGAGCGGGTTTTCACGGCTGGTAAGGGGAGGAAAACGATCTCCAAAATATATAAGCTATTAATTGAGGGGAGTGACAGGGGAATACCCCCATTCATCCAAAAATGGGAAAGAGATTTGGGCACTAAAGTTGATGCACTCACGATAGGCAAAATAATGAAACTAACCCATAGGTCCGCTATAGATACCAGGTCAGCTGAATCAAACTACAAAGTCATGTCTCGGTGGTACATTACCCCGGCTAAGTTAAGTAAGTTCCTCCCGGGGTCCCCGGAGACCTGTTGGAGGGGATGCCCCGAGAAAGGGACCATGGCCCACCTGTGGTGGGACTGCAGTAAAATTAAGACCTACTGGGCCAAAATTTTAAGGTACGTGAAGGAAATTACTGGCAATGAACTCGATAACGATCCGTGGGCTATTCTGATGCACGGCACCAGAGAAGGGATAAAACAATACGAGAGGTCACTGGTCCCTCATCTTTTAAATGCGGCCAAGCGAACGATAGCCAGAAATTGGGGCAATCACGATAGCCCACATATCTGGGAATGGATCGATAGGGTTGAAGATACACGCCAGATGGAGACTTTAAGGATTAGAGCTGAAGAAAGGAAGGGGGATTCGGAGAAAAAAAAATGGGAAGGTTGGCTTAAATTTAAAAAAACCTGGAGCTTTGTTGAAGTAGTTAGGATTCAGCTATAGCCTGTGAGGCGTGGGATATCTCGTTGCAAATAGATGGACGGGCCGTGGTGCCGGGGTGACGCGGAGGAAGGGAGGGATGGGTGGAAGGGGATAAAATGACCACAGGGTATGTGATGGGGGAGAGGTAGCTTCATAGTTTCTTTTTGGGTTTTGTATGGTGTTTTCTCTTCTTTTTGACAAATCAAAAGCGAGTAAAGCCACAATGATGTGATGACCAATTGGGACAGTGATGAACGGACAAGTTGATTCGGGTCCCTTGCGAAAGGCTGAACTGATGTGGCAAAAAAAAAAAAAAAAAAAAAAGAAGCTTGGTGGTGTCATTCGTTAAAAAGGGGCGTATTCTGGAAATGTTGCGGAGGCTAAGGCGGCATGATTTGGACAGGGATTGTATGTGGGTCCGAAAGGACAGTTCAGAGTCTAGGATTACCCCTAGCACCCTGGCATGTGGGGACGGACTGATAGATGTGCCATTGATCTTGACTGAGAAGTCAGGGGAAGGGGCACGTGGGGGAGGAAATATTAAGAGCTCAGTTTTAGACAGATTAAGTTTGAGAAAGTGGTTTGACATCCAGACTGATATGTCTGCTAGTAAATCAGTGATGCGTGAGGAGATTGATGGGGTGAGTTGAGGGGCAGAGAGATAGATCTGGGTGTCATCAGCATATAAATGGTAGTGGAAGCCATGTGAGGCTATCAGCTGACCCAGGGAGGATGTGTAGATTGAGAATAGTAGAGGTCCAAGGACAGAACCTTGGGGGACCCCAACAGTAAGAGGAGTTGGAGAGGAGGAAGTGGAGTTGTAAGTGACACTGAAGGTGCGATGAGATAGGTAAGATTCGAACCAACGGAGAGCACAGCCATGGAGACCAAGCAAATTTAGTTTTTTGAGGAGGAGGGGGTGGTCAACTGTATCAAAGGCAGCAGAAAGGTCTAAGAGTAAGAGTACGGAATAATGACCATTGGTTTTGGCTGTTAGTAAGTCATTTGTGAGTTTTAGGAGGGCAGTTTCTGTGGAGTGCTGTGGGCGAAATCCAGACTGAAGGGGATCCAGAAGGTTATTCTCAATGAGGTGGTCGCTCAGTCGGCTGTAGACTAAACGTTCAAGGAGTTTGGAGGCAAAAGGGAGTAGAGAGATGGGTCTTAGATTGTTAAGATTGGTTGGGTCTAGTGAGGCCTTTTTTGGTATGGGAGTGACTAGTGCATGTTTTAGAGGGTTGGGGAAGATGCCAGTAGAGAGGGAGAGGTTGAAGATATGAGTTAAAGACTGTAGGATAGAGTCAGATGGTGACCGTAGTATTTGAGAAGGAACAGGGTCCAGGGGGCAGGAGGTTAGGTGGGCATTAGAAAATTTTTTAGTGACTTCCTCTATAGTAGCTGGATTAAAAGAGGAAAGTATTGATTGTGCAGGAGGACAAGGAGTGTAAAGTGAGGGAGATATGTGTAGAGTAGAGAACTCAAGACGAATTGTCTCAATCTTGTTTTTGAAGTGATTAGCAATCTCCTGGGCAGTGAGTAAGTTAGTGGGTGGAGGTAATGGAGGACGAAGTAGAGAAGTAAATGTAGAAAAGAGTTGACGGGGACTGCGTGAGAGGGTGTTAATGAGAGTGGTAAAGTAGGTCTGTTTGGCAGTGCGCAGGCAGGAATGGTATTTTTGGAGGGCAGATTTATATTGGCTGAAATCTTGCTGTGACTTAGTCTTACGCCACAGACGCTCAAGAGCACGGCTCTGCTTTTTGAGGCTTCTGGTGTTGTCTGTCTGCCAGGGTTGTAGCGGCCGGGGCCTGATTCTGTGTGTAGTGAGGGGGGCCAAGGTATCCAGGGTGGATGACAATGAACTGTTGTATATGGAAGTGGCCAAGTTGGGGCAGGACAAGGATGAGATTTTGTCGTAGAGACAATCTGTAGCAGAAAAAAGAAGAGAAGGGTTAAGATGGCGAAGGTTTCTACAGGTAATAGTTTGGTAGTTGGAAGGCAAGGAGGAGGCAGACAAGGAGAGAGTGAAACTAATAAGGTGGTGATCAGAGAGAGGAAAAGGAATATTGGAGAGGTTGTGCGGAGTGCACAGGTAGGAGAATATGAGATCAAGGCAGTTGCCAACAGAGTGAGTAGAAGCGCTCGTCCATTGTTTTAGGTCAAAAGAGGAGGTTAGGCTCAGCAGCTTAGAAGTAGCGGGAGTGTTAAGATTAACAGGGATGTTGAAGTCACCAAGAATGATTGTTGGAATTTCAGAAGAGAGAAAGTAGGGTAGCCAGGCAGAGAAGTCGTCAAGGAAGTTTGATACGGGTCCAGGGGGCCGATAGATCACAGCAATTCTCAGTGAAACTGGAGAAAATTAAGCTATATGCAAACATCCTGGCCAATCGCCTCCTTCCCTGGCCTTGTTTTACTAGATCAAGTAGGGTTGGTGCCTGGAAGAGATAATATGAATAAAGTCTGATTCCTGTACCATTTGACAGTTCGCACTGCGATCTGCGAGCTGATCTGGCGGTGTCATTAACTTTACACTGACACCCCCAGCGGTTCGTAGATGTCAGTGTGAACCAGTGTGCGATTCAGGTGCAATGCAGGAACCGGCAATGAATCGCAGGGTTTCCTGTGTCGCACCAATGTGAACCATGCACTTGTGACAGAAACAATTGAGTACTGTCCGTGATACTTTATTTGCACGAACATATAATTTTTCAGGACATGTCCCCTTCTTCAGCCTGGGTTCACACTATAGCGATGCGGGAACCAGCGCGATTCAACGCCGGTTCCCACATGGCATCTCTCCCGCAGGCAGTTCACACTGTCCTCTGCGAACCGCTGTGGGTGTCAATACAGGGTTAATGACACCCCCAGATCGATTCACAGATCGCAGTGCGAACTGTGGATTTGGACAAAAATCAGATCGCATGGGTGTGAACAACCATGCGATCCGATACCAGTGCGGAAAAAAAAAGTTTTATGAGAATCCAATGCGAGTTCAGCCATACACCTGTATGGCTGAACTCGCATTGCACAGACATTGCATGCGATCGGCACAGCAGTGCGCATGCGAATCACATGCGATGTCTGTGTTCGCAATAGTGTGAACCCAGGCTCAAGGTCCCAAAGTACTGATTCACAAGAGTTTTAGCAGAATGTTACAAAAAGATAATCTGAGGGAAAGAATTCAGAAAAGGAAAACTTAGAACTTAGAATGATACTTCTATTTGAAACAAAATAAAACGGCCTGAATTTAGATATGGGTTTTCTCACCCATTATCCAATAGTTTTACAACCCCCTCTGAGACTGTCATACCCCTGGTGTGCCTGGGCACACCCCAATCACCCCGCTGATCGCTTAGTTATCCCCGCGGCTCTGAGCAGAGAGCATGGCGGTCACCGCTGTTTGCTCTGCCCCCCCCAGTGCTTACTGGATCGCTGGGCTGTGTAGGGGGAGGGATAGGCTGGCTCAGGCTCTCAGCGGCTTGCTGAGAGGCTGAGCTAGGTGCCAGTCCAGGCTCCTGGGTGGATCCCGACCATATGGTCGCAATCTTTTCCTAGCCTGGACCAGCTCTGAAGTCAGCTGACAGCAGGCCTTAGCCGGTCGTCGGCTGAAAATGGGTCACAGGTGTGCAGAAGGAACTGCGCTCCTGTCATTCACAGGAGAAGTAAAGGCAAACAAGCTTTGGCTATACTTCTCCTTTAAAAGTAACATCCTTTTGAGGATATTATTCTACCTCCAAACAATTCTGCTGTGGTTGCCCCAGGCTTGTTTGTTTTTCATTCCTATGGTCCAACCGAGCTCTGAGAATAAGCTACTGCACCCTCTCCCATCCGTATAGTAAGGGGGAAATTGGACTGGGCATGTCACCTAAGATGGATAGTAGACTGGAATGTACATACCACCTAAAGATTGGGTGTCCCTGGGAACAATGCTACCTGATGGAATGCATTGGCTTATTACCATGGATGTGGCTTAGCTTCCTATCAATAGCAGTGAAAACACACCCATTAATTAGAGCTCCGCTGTTTTGGGGTAACATGTGAAAAGTGTACCTTCTCTTCCACACCAGGACCCTTAACTCTGCTTCAAAGAAACAGAAAATTACCCCCTGGCCTTGCTCACTTCTACTTCTTGAGGAGTGTGTGGCCCAAAAAGCACTTCGTAGCCAAAGATTTCCCTATTAAAGGTGATTTAAAGACCAATCTGACCGGACAACCGTTATATCACCCTGTGGACATACTTGCACTTTTACACTAGGGGCCTCACTGGATTAGAAACCCTTTGCACATCTAAAACCACAAAACAGCACATCTCTACCCTGTACACCAACATGTTTTTAGATGTCAAAGCC
The DNA here is from genome assembly GCA_028564925.1 of Lithobates sylvaticus. Lineage (NCBI taxonomy): Eukaryota > Metazoa > Chordata > Amphibia > Anura > Ranidae > Lithobates > Lithobates sylvaticus. Next base: position 109,738,553 of record CM053033.1, read on the forward strand.
AACCAGGGGGAGTCTTGTGCCACTTGGGAATCTGATCTGGGGCACACATGTACTTAGGAGTGGGAATGCAAACTATTGTCTGCCAATGTCCATGAGAGTGAGTACAAACTAAGATCAAGATGGTTCAAAACCCCATCCCTTCTTAATAAAAACTTTTCTATGACTCCTTGTGTGTTTTGACACTGTACTCGGGCAGAAGGCACTCTGCTACATGTATGGTGGACTTGCTGGGCCATAGAAAAATTTTGTGAAACAGTACATGAAGTCACAACCATAGAAACACACTCGACACTTGACTTGGACTTAATGCCCCAGCAATACTTCTTACACCATACTTTGTTACCTACTAAACCGTACAACAAATCATTAACCATGCATATGGTTAAAGGAAGCCAAAATGTGTGTGCTAGTACATTGGAGATCTAACAGGGTCCCCACAATTCCTGACTGGTTTTCTCACATTGACAAATTAGCTAGCATGGAAGAACTGGTCCTTATCACCCAAAACCGTATCCATAAATACACAACCACTTGGGCATGCTGGATTCACTTTAAAATGACAGGGGCTTACCATGACCTAGTTAAGTAGGATTTACACATTCTCTGCACTCGAAGAAACCTGGTTTGGTAGACAAAGCGCAAGTGGAGGTAACTAGGTTCCAGGGGTAGCCCTACAAGTCTTCCACTTCCCTGGACACCCCCTTTTTTGTTTTTATCTCCTAGAGCACACCCTTTTGACAAATGGATCCCTAGATGACACCTCTCAAGCCAACAGCCCATTATTGTTCCCACAGCACTAAATGACAGAGCAACAAAATCCTATCCTCTTTTTGTGAGGAATCCTTGGCATTATTAGTATGCAGCTTCCATGCAATCTCTACATTTAAAGGCACTAGGGAGGTTACTGAGTATGGTGTAATACACTTGAAAGGGGTATCATCAAAGATTGTGTGAGTGTGTATTCTTCTGTTTGTATCATTCCTTTCGCTCATTTAACTCTGCCGACTTCCCCACCAATCCCTTTGTCTTTTGTGGCCCAGTTCTATGCTCATATGAACCCCCCCCCCCCCCAACCTTCCTTCATATTTTCCATTCCTGTGTTTTTTTCAACAAGTATTTGAATGTGCCTCGGGCATCTTTACCTTGTGCCCTGCATTGTCATGCCAATGTCACACCATGTCAATGCCTTATTAGCTCCACAATATGAAACGTGTACTGAGCTTGAGACAGCTATCCGCATTATATCTGTTACACCCTTTGTTGTAATATGTAGAACATTTTTATAAAAACGTGGAGGAAAAAAAAAAAAGCTTTTGTTACAATATCCATTTTCAGTCTAGAGCTCTCATCCACAGTACTTTTCTTCCACTAATTTGACTCCCTCTCCCAGAACAGCATTATGTAGCTAGATTTCCAGACCTGGGTGGGAGTTTGTGCTGACATGGAGCACGTCAGAAAAGAAAAATTGCAGTAAGCATTTGATATTCAATTTTCTGTTTTCCTGACAGCTCCATGTCAGCCTACCACTGCGAATGAACTAGCTAACCATGCCAGGATAATGCAGATACAAAATAGGGTTTAAATTATGGCCTCTGGCTAAAGAGTTTTGCCAAAATTAAGAGTTGTCAAAAATCACAGAGCTATGTGATAATGAGAAATAAAAAAGGTGTGTATGGATGACCATGTTGCCGCCTTGCATAGTGACTCCAGTGAGATGCTACAGGTGGCTGCCCAGGCGGTTCAGACGCTTCTTGTGGAGTGCACTGATATTACTTCTGGAAAGACCAACCCCCTATCCTTATATGCCAGAGAGATCACTTTCACAAATCAAGAAGCAATCACTCTACTCGAAGCTCTAGCCCCCCCTTGCGTAAACCTCTGGGAACCACAAACAGGCAATCTGATGACCTGAAGCTTGGGGTAGCATTGATATAAAAGTCTTCAGCATCTCTCCGACATCCAAAGGACTAATGTCTTGTCCATCTTCCAGATGAAAAACTGACTTAAATGTAATCTTGAGGCCACTTTTGAAAAGAATACAGAATCGGGAGAAGAACAAGTCTGTCCGCTAGAAAGGAGGTATAGGGTTCCTTAGACCCTAGAGCCGCCAACTCAGAAACCGTCCTGGCTGAGGCTATTGCTACTAGGAAAATCATCTTTAAACAAATATTCCCATAGCATCAACTTCATTATAGATTTTTGGAGCAGACAAGTAGTTGAGTATTATTGTGAGGTCGCATGTAGAGACATGGGGGCTCTGGGAGGCCTTAGCTTTACTATATTAAAGATGAATAATCAATACATCAGGGGCCTACTGAGTCCTGGTAAAGGCTGAGATAGCAGAGACGTGCCCTTTGATCATGCTTGTGCTCGGGCTCATGTTGAGACCTCTTTGAAGAAAAAAAAAGGGAAGGAGGAGGACATGACAAGCTCAGACTTCCCTGGATAAGCCTGACACACACACGTCAGGTGTCCTTCCAAAACGTTTCAGCTTGTTCTATTCATTTTTGGCAATAAAACCTGGAAGCTTATTGATTTCTATGCAGAATTGTGACTAATTTTGCCATCTCTAGCTTTAGTAAATAAACCCCTTCCGTGCTCCTATGAGGCGATCTACCATTCTCAAAGAGCAAACTAAATCTGCTAACCTTCACCTCTCAAATGCAGGCCACCAACTTAAGCTTCCCCAGAGCTGGATGGAGAACAGGACCTTTGTGCCACTGTGTAGCAACTGAGAAGATTTTGTACTATGAGTCCGAGACATGAATATTTGAGTGCATGTAAGGTGACCAGATTTTTAAAATGAAATCTGGAGACTTTTATTTAAATTTTTTTATTGACAAATGGTAAACTATTTTATAAGCATATTTTCCTCAAATTATATATACAGTGTATGCGGAATGTGCTTATGGAATGATTGTATGATATATACGTTATTTCTCACATTTTGTCCATGAGATTAAAAAAAAGATAGGTGGCAGGAAGACAGGTGGGGGCTAGGGTGACAGGAGAGGGGCAGTGTAACAGGAAAAGGGCAGTGTGACAAGTCTGGGCAGGGTGACAAGAGCAAGGCAGTATGACAGGTCGGGGGCAGGGTGACAGGAGGATACCTGGCATTATTCTCAACCCCCCCCCCCCAACCCCCCTGAAGGGTGAAACCATACCTGGCATCACCCCCACCCTTTCCCGTGAGAAGAGTGTCCCATGCCAGTCCTCACCATCCTGGTAACTTCTCCCCTGTCCCTCTCCAGCACTGGCTCCAATCTTACAGATTAGTAATACTGTATATATATATGGCTACCTCAGTGAATCTGTCATTGTAGAGGTCTGGAGGAAGAAGTATCGACCTGATGAGATGGAAGACCTGAACCAGAGAAGCCGTGCGAAGGGCAGAGCCAAGGACTACTCTACCAATGTCAGAGCAGATCCTGCACGGTGCAGTTCCCCGCTTTCTCCACTTGTCTGCACTTTCTGCTCTGCATGCTCATCCTCCCAGGTGTCACCGCTTACGCAGCCTTGTCACCCTGATGTCCCAGCTCTGCTGGACTGCACATGTGCGGTGACAGCACAGAGAGGGTGCCCAGCAGAGCCTCTCCCCTCCTCCCCAGTCCTCACCTACTGATCACAAAGTCTTTACTGGAGATGGCAGCCTGATGGAACTATACACAATCCTCTACTCCCCAACCCCCCATCCTTGCTGCCTAACCCACCTTATGTTGGTCCGGGGACAGTGTCCTCAGTCTGGTGACTGTCTCCGGAAATGTCTGGTCACCCTAGGTGCATGTCCACTTTGGTGCAAGAATCACCTCTGGAAAGGGTGCCTTCTCCACTGAGTCACTCAATACAAGCACAGGAGAGACCATGGTCCCGATAATCATAAGGCATGCATGCGCTGGCAGGTGAAGAGAATCGCTAGAACAATTCAGCCCTTTACCACCGGTATGTTCACTAGTAGAGGAAGGCATACTTTGAACCATGATTAGTTGGGCTTCTAATTACAGAAGGACTGTGTAGGGGACAGATGACCCTGCACACCTGTCCTACAACCTCATCTGCTGGAATTGAAATTATCATCCCCTGTTGCTGGAGCAAGAAATGCTTGTAGCACGATCTGAGATGAGAAGGATGGATGGCCTTCCAAATATAGCCCTAAAGTGGAGTTCCACCCATTTCTGTGTTTATTAAAAGTCAGCAGCTACAAAAAGTGTAGCTGTTGACTTTTAATAAACAGACGCTCACCGGTCCGGCGAGCCTCGCCCCTCTCCTTCTCCTCTCCGTGATGCTGGCATTGCAAGTGTGGGTACCTGGCTGTGACAGCTTGCGGCTTCAGAGCCGGGTGCCCACTGCACGTTCTGAATGGCCGGGCAATCTTCTGGGACCTGTGACGTGTCCCAGAAGATTGCAGGGAGGGAGAGAGGAGAACTTCTGCTCGGTACAGCGACGCCATGAGCAGAAGTGGGAGCTGGGTACTGGTCAAAAAAATGACATGCCAAATGTGCCATGTCAGGGGGTCAGCAGTCCTTAAAGTGGAAGTTCCACTTTTGGGTGGAACTCCGCTTTAAGTGCTTACCCTGAAGGCACAAGCAAGGCCATACCCATTTCAAAGAGGAGCAACCAAGCACCCCAAGACATGTATGGGTGATACAATTCCCAAATGCCAGGAAGCATCCTTGCATGGAGATCTTTCCTGACTTCTGGATGATGTGCTGTCTTTCCAGTTTTTCCTGGACCACCAGCCAGGACTGCAGAGGCTAACCTCCAGTGGAAACTGGCTCTTGCAGTGCAGTCTCCTATGACTCAGACATTTACCTTGAGGCAGGAAGCCAGACTATCCACAATCACAGAACTTTATTGTCAACGTAGGCTTTATCTTCAGCTAGCAATGCCATGAATGAGTACTTCCTTAAAGGACACATGATCTTTTAATGTTAAAATCGTGTATCTGGCCATTTCATAGCTCCCAACGGTCCCCGATTTCGAAGGACTGTCATGATTTGGAACAAAGTCCCTCTGTCTCTCGTTACTCCTCATTTGTCCCTTATTTTGATCTGATCTATATAGTGGCATATAAAATGCACTATTTATCTTTCAAAAAGTATTTCCCAGTGCTAATCTTTTCATGCAAATTCTAAACTGCTTCAGTTGTAAATGTAAAAAGCTAGTATAAAGTAATAGTAGTGGTAAAAATCAATAAAAAAAAAAAAAAAAAACACCACAGCACTTGTGAGTTTTTTTTTTTTGTTGTTTGTTTAATTCTCCTTTAGGGGGGAGTAGCAGGGAGTGTGTGCTATGCCTACATACTTTTGCTAATAGGTGTCCCTCATTCTGTCTCAAAAATTTGGGAGATAAGACATTCCTATAAGGGACACACCAAACAAAAGAGCAGACTCCACATGCTGGACACCTTCCTCTTCACAAGAGCATAGCTGACATCCTGCTATGAAAACATGCTTTTTGCTCCATACTTCTAGAATGAACTTTAATTGAGTCACCATAGGGAAATTGCAAAGCCGTCTTTGGAGGTACTTGAAATACTTAGACTGCTTCCCTTCTATCCTAAGGCATCTCACCAGACTTACAAAGGAGGGATCAAAAACTGGACAATGGTCATCCTCATCTGCATCTTCCTTGGAAGAGTCTGAAGAAGGTTGGTTGGCCTGAGGAAGTTGTGAGACCAGTTACTGGTTTTGGGAGGAAAACTGGACCTTGCCAGAATAGATGACCCTTACACAAGGTGAGTCCTGTCTTTACCACATACTTAATGAATTGTGACACTTGGGTTTAACATAATCTTATAATCTTATTCACTGACTGCTTGAACAAAGCAGGATCTATACAGTCATGCTCAACATCATCTTCTTTGGAAGAGTCTGAGGAGGGTTGATGAGCCTGGGAAGGCTCTGAGACTAGTTGACTGGCTCTGGAAGGAAAACTGGCTTTTGCTAAAATAGTGGAAATAACTCCTTAAGACCCCTTTCACACTGTGGCCGTGGCCTCGTTCGCCATATAGCGCCGCTAGTTTTAGTATCGCTTTATCAATATTTAAGCATTGCCTTTTGGCCGCTAGTGGGGCGCTTTTAACCCCAAAGAAGTTGGGGGTTGGGTGTTGGCAAGGTTGCAGTGGGGTGCCAGGTGTGATAAGGATGAGGATGACAGGGGTCTGGTGTTAGCAAGGTTGCAGTGGGCTGCCAGGTGTGATGAAAATGAGGATGAGGATATGATATGAAATTATTCCTGCGGGGGGGGGGGGGGGGGGGGTTGGAAGGATTGGGGGAACTGCTGCAACCGAATGTGGGTCAGACCATACCCACCAGAGAGTAATAGGTTAAGGAATGGTGCTGCGCTGTTCTCAGGAAGATGAGTGAATCTGCTGCTAAAGGTAGCAGTATAAGGTAAGTATAGCGAGATAATATACTGCTTCTAGCAGAATCTGTTGCTAGAGGTAGCAGTCCAATGACAGAAAAGTGCTGCTGAAGATAGCAGTCCAAATATTAATGCAGTAAGTAAAGGGTGCATAAAATGCTAAAACCTCAATATAAATGGTACAAAATAAATGACATAAGATGAATGGTATAAGATAAAGGTAAGTGCAAAAAGTGCTAAAATAGCTAATAGCACCTAAAAAACTAACTAAAAATATGAATAAAATCGTGACATCAGAAATATCAAAAGTGCAAAATAAACCTAAAATATATAAATATGTGCAAACAATCAATTATCCAAGTGCATAAAAGAAATAATCCAAGTGCATATGCAAAGTGCACAGAATGATAAGTGTAAGCTCTGCGATATAGTGCGAATTTTGTAGTCACAGTAAACAGTATAAAATGGGCAATACACGGGTAGCCCAAACGTGCAAAGTCAGCAATAAAGTGCAAATGAAACTTCTTGATGTTAAATATAGCTGGCTTGTGCAAATAATGCAAATACACATGTAAACAAAGGTGCAAACATATAGCACAGTAATGGTGGAAGAAATTAAATTAAAATTGATCCATGCAAGTCCGCAGTATGCAAAAAATATGCAATTTTAATAGTGACAATAGTCTATTATGTGACTTTCTTCTTCCAGTGAATAAGCATTCAGGTGTGCAGATATTCGAATGTGCAAATATCAAGCATGAAGTGCTATAGCAGTGGGGTGTCTCCTCTTCGTGTAAATTTCATACAGGTAAGTCGTGGCCCCTTACCTTGCGGTATAACCGCATATGAGAAAACACTGGCAGTATCAGCTTCCTTCTCCCCTCTGTCACTGTACCTAAATGGATTTCCTATCTCAGGGTCCAGGTGGATTCTCCTTTACTCTCTCAGCGGATGCAGGAGTAAATGAAAGAAAGGGGGTGCTGTATAGTGTAGTATTTAAAACTGTTTGCGCGTTTATTTAAACAGTAAATGAGGTACTCACATTAAACAGATAAAAAACAATGCTTATCTCCAACGAGCGCCGAGCTCGTTTGCCTACGTCAGTATGAAGTGCCTTTCCCCGTCCCTACGCGTGACGTCACAACCACGTGACTTTATCACCCGATGAAGTCACGTGGTTGTGCAAAAGAAGTTTCATTTGCACTTTATTGCTGACTTTGCACGTTTGGGCTATCCGTGTATTGCCCATTTTATACTGTTTAGCGTGACTACGGAATTTGCAGTATATCGCAGAGTTTACACTTATCATTCTGTGCACTTTACATGTGCACTTGGATTATTTATTTTATGCACTTGGATAATTGAGGATGAGGATGACAGTGGGTTGCCAGGTGTGACGAGGATGAGGATGACAGGTGGTAGGGCGTTAGGAAGGTTGCAGTGGGGTGTCAGGTGTGATGAGGATGACAGTGGGTAGTGTGTTAGCAGGGTGGCAGTGGGGTGCCAGGTGTGATAAGGATGAGGATGACAGGGGGTGGGGTGTTAGCAAGGTTGCAGTGGGTTGCCAGGTGTGATGAGGATGAAGATGACAGGAGGTAGGGTGTTAGGAAGGTTGTAGTGGGGTGTCAGGTGCAATGTGTTAGCGAGGTTGCAGTGGGGTGCCAAGTGTGATAAGGATGAGGATGACAGGGGGGTGGGGTGTTAGCAAGGTTGCAGTGGGTTGCCAGGTGTGATGAACATGAGGATGACAGTGGGTGGGGTGTTAGAAAGGTTGCAGTGGGCTACCAGGTGTAATGAGGATGAGGATGACAGGAGGTAGGGTGTTAGGAAGGTTGCAGTGGGGTGTCAGGTGTGATGACCATGACAGGGGGTAGTGTGTTGGGGGGGTGCCAGGTGTGATAAGGATCAGGATGACAGGGAGTGGGATGTTAGCAAGGTTGCAGTGGGGGAGTGCCAGGTGTGATAAGGATGAGGATGACAGGGGTGGGGTGTTAGCAAGGTTGCAGTGGGTTGCCATGTGTGATGAGGATGACAGGAGGTAGGGTGTTGGGAAGGTTGTAGTGGGGTGTCAGGTGTGATGAGGATGACAGGGGGTAGTGTGTTAGAAAGGTGGCAGTGGGGTGCCAGGTGTGATGAGGATGACAGGGGGTAGTGTGTTAGAAAGGTGGCAGTGGGGTGCCAGGTGTGATGAGGATGACAGGGAGTAGGTTAATAGCAAGGTTGCAGTGGGGTGCCAGGTGTGATAAGGATGAGGATGACAGGGGGTGGGGTGTTAGCAAGGTCGCAGTGGGTTTCCAGGTGTGATGAGGATGAGGATGACAGGGGGTGGGGTGTTAGGAAGGTTTTAGTGGGGTGCCAGGTGTGATGAGGATGAGAATGACAGGAGCTAGGGTGTTAGGAAGGTTGTAGTGGGGGGTCAGGTGTGATAAGGATGAGAATGACAGGGGGTGGGGTGTTATGAAGGTTGTAGTGGGGTGCCAGGTGTGATGAGGATGAGAATGACAGGGGGTAGTGTGTTAAAAAAGGTGGCAGTGGTGTGCCAGGTGGGATGAGGGTGACAGGGGAGAGAGAGAGAGATAAAGAGGAAAAGCACAGAAAGAGCGAAAGAAGGCTCATAAATATGAAAAAAGAAAACATAACACATTTTTGGCACAATTTGTATTATTTATGAATTTAGAAATTGGGAAATAAATTCATTTTTAAAAGTTTAGAAATATCTCTTACCTCCATATGCATAGGCTTGGCAGGCTGTAACTGATGCTGTTGAGAGGTCTAAAAAGAACATGTACAGTGGTGATATCTCCTTTATGGGAATCACTGCCTCTTGAAATCCCTACAGCCTGTGTCCTCATGCTTGTATCGGAGGCGGATCATCCATCAATCAAGATGTGACATCCCATCCACTGAGTTCTTTTCTAGTTACTGGGCATGGAGGAGGAGGGAGGGACTGGGCTATCATTTAGGATCTGTATACATGCCCAAATGTGTGATGTCAATATTATGTGACCTGAGCTCAAACAGGAAATGTTCTCTCCAGCAATTGATATTAAACTGAGCATGTGCAGCAGAACAACTCTGAAGCCCCATACACACGGTCGGACTTTTTCATGGATTTGGTCCGATCGGACAAGGTTGTTGAAAAATCAGACCGTGTGTATGCACCATCGGACAGTGTTCGTCGGTTTGTCCGTCGGACAAAGTCTTATCTCCTGCTGGAAAGATTTGCCGTCAACCCGGTCCGATCACACCAAATCCGAGCGTGTGTACGCTTGTCCGACGGACAAAGTGCTACGCATGCTCAGAAGAAATTCTGTGACGGAAGCGCTCGGTCACGTAAAACTACCTTTCCTAATCGACACAGCACATTCGTCACGCTGCAATGTTAAAATGTCTTTAATGCAGCGCATTCTCTTTTTCTTTACAATGCACCAAGAATGACATGTTTTAGCTGCTCCTATTCACCCGCACTTCTCACAAACTTACTTCTTTATTACTTTGCAGCATTTATACACTACATGTTTATTTTTACTCAGATCGTAATACAATCTTTCTTATTTTTTTACCATGATTTTTTTTTTTTTTTTGGGGAATACATATTTGAAGGAGTTTTTTTTTGTTTTTTGGAGGGGGTTTGTATGTCTCAACTTAGCAAAACCACATTATTAACATTTGTATTTCTTGCTTAAATTTACTAGGAGTTTGTTGGTTGTTGGTGCCCCTTGTTAATTATACTTTAGGATTAGTGAAATGTACCTGCCTACTCAAAGAAAAACTGTCATTGTAGAAAAGTAAAACACAATAGGCAATGATTATTTCAAATCAAAAAAACATTTATTTAGGTCTCAGCAACAAACCAAAGAGGAACGCAGCCATGGTGAAACTTGGGGAATTTGCAAAGCCTTGGACACCCATGGCAACCATCATTTTACAAACTTAAACAATTGGGGGCATGAAGAGTACCTATCTAAATAATAAGGGAGCGCAATCTGGTCCTGAAGTCCAAAACATCCGGAACTGCAGCAGATGCCATCTAGGTCCCCAGGCTCTGGTACTACGAGAGGCTCCATCTTCTCTCAGACCAGACTGAATCAAGGTCATCACTCTCTTGTCTTCCTTGTACGCTTCCTTCCACGCCGTGGTGCTGGTGCTGGTGGGGTGGCAGAAGGAGGAGGAGGAGGCGGAGCAAGGTCACTCTGAATGAATGAATGAATGAATGAATGAATGACTTGTATAGCGCAACCTATGCGAACTGAATCGCCTCAGGGCGCTTTTCTCTCGCAAACATGTGTGAGGGGAGTCATCTCCCCAGCCATCCCCTCATTTAGTATTTTGAGGATGACCTCCTCACACATGCTGCGTTGCCCCGCCTCCATACCCGTAAATTTACTGGTAACCAAGGAGGCAAAGGCCTCCTCGTAGGTGGGTGTGGCATAGAGGGAGGCTGAGGCATCTTTTATCAGCTGGAGCGCTGACTCTCCCACCTCCCCCATGTTTTTCGCCCTTCTGTAGGGAAGGCGGAGGGGAGGGACTTGGGAGACAGTCAGGCTCCTACGCCTACCCCCCTGTTGGCTGCCACTACCCCCTGCCTCCTCCTGACTGCCACCTTCCACAGCCACCTCCTGGCTGAGGTCTTCCTGTGTATGAAAAAGGGACATAGTTTCAGTTATTTGTTCATCAAACACACACAATTCTCATCTAGTGACTGTTGCAAAATGTTTTCAAATACAAAACCATACAATTCTCAGCCCTGCAGTTTAGATTCTTCCCAAAAATGTCTCCCACACCACTGTCTGTTGATATGTCAATCACGTTAGGAAATAAGCAATTGGGGATCCTGAATTAACTGAACATCATTCATTATTCCCCAAACTGGTTACAAAACTACTATACCTGGAACAAGCTGGGCACCTGCACATCTTCCATACTGGAAGGCCCAGGTTGGTCCTCGGAAGCCTCATCAGGGGTGGCGTGCGCGAAAGGACGCGTGCAAGGAAGAGTCGAGAGTGACTTCCTGACAGTAGCCTGGTCTTTGAGAAAGTGGAGCCTGTCATAGTACCAGAGCGTGGGGACATGGACATCAGCTGCTGCAGCTCCAGATGCTTGTGACTTCAGGACCCTATTGCGCTCCCGGAAATAGGTACTCTTCATGTTGGTGATCTTCACTTTTAAGTTTGCCACGGTTGCCATGGGCAGGGTAGGCTTTACAAATGCCACCAGTTTCAGCAGGGCTGCGTACCTCTTTGGTCTGTTGCTATAATCCCTGTGTTTCGCCTGCCATAAGAGGGGGAATTGCCGGTATTTATCAATGAAGTGTGGGAGAAAGCTCACGTTGTAGAAGGCCTCCATCACCTCTGCAAGACACAACGCCACACAAAACAATATAAATAATGTCAGCCTAAACTCTCCTAATCACATCCATAAAGAAGCCTCAAGTTCTAATCAGTCTAGGCTAGTTATGTACCAACGTCAAATTGTACCTTCGTTTGTAGCGATCGTCTCGTGCGTGAGCTTTCTCTCCCCTCGTCTCCCAGATCGTGGCTACGACACAGGCGTGTGACGTTTTAGATACAGTGCGCATGCGTCAAACTCCGCCCGCCCCTGACGATCTTTCTCGTCTATTCCCCACCCCTTCTCTTTACGGCGTAGTGGGGAGAGCACATGGCGGGGACACAGCAGGTGCGCCACAAATATCCCACCAACGAGGAGGAGGACGAGGAAAGTCCGGAGGCAGAAACGTCCCGATCCCGGAGCCTGAAATTCAAGGCCTCCAATATGTCATTTGGAGAAATGTTGGAGATGGTGGACATATTAAAGAGGAGCGACTATGATGGGAAGTATGGGCCTTACCTCAACCCCAATGTCCGCAAGGCCAAGATCATGTCTAAAGTTGTGAGAAGGCTGTACAATCATTTTGGGGTACAACGATCCAAGGAGCAACTGAGGAAACGCTGGTCAGACCTGAAACTGAGGGAGGCCGATCAGTACAGAAAGATCAAGCAAATTCTTCTAAAAAGTAAGTAGTTGTGTTTTGTGTTTGATTTCTTGCTTGCATACTGCTCCATTGTGGTTTGATTTTTACAAAGTTGTACATTCCAAAATGGCCACTTTCAGGTTCGTCTGTGCATTCGATCGTACTCAGCCTCGATCTTTCTGCCACTGTCATGTTCGTGTGTGTCCATTCGATCGTACTCAACCTCGATCGTTCGGCCACTTATAATACGATGTTTGGTGTTTTTTTTGGGGAAAGGAAGTTTGTGCTCACTAGAAATGTCAGCAAGAGCGTAAACCAAATTTTGTCAATGTAAAGGAGAGGTCACTCAGTAGCTGTTTACCCATCTGGACTCTAGAGCACTAGTGCTGGGACACCCAAACCCCCTTTTTATTAGGCTTTTCCACACATGTGCTCCAGTGGATACTAGAGGGGGGTCTCCATCACACAAACTTCTACCAAAAAGCTAGTCAGTTTTGCACCTTTACAAAGTGACTACATTCATGTAGTTGACATTTGTAACTGGCCAAACTAAAATAGTGTCCGTCACTTTCAAACAATGTTTGTCATTTCCTATTTCTGCCCTCAATAGCTTGTGTTGCTAAATCTTCCTTTTGGACATTCTCATAGGGGAGCGAAAACTTGGGCCGTCTGAGGAAACCCCCAAACCAACACCTCCCAAAAAAGGGCAAAGAGCAGAAGCAGAGGAGGAGGAGGAGGAGGAAGGAGAGATCATCGAACTTGGAGAAATTGTCACCACAACAGGTGAGTGTGGGAGAACACAGCTACTGGTAAGCTAATCCATGTATGGCTGCCTCATTTCCAACACCCCATTTTTGTTTTTTTGTGTTTTTTAGGTGACGTGGATGTTGTGGAAGAAAAATCGCACTTTACCACAGAGAGTGCCCACGTACTCATCAGAGAGATAATGGTCTGCAATCGAGATCTAGATTACATAAAGCAAAACATCAATGATGTTCAACAAAAATTGAAGAACATCATTGATGTTTTAGGAAAAATATGAAAACGCACCAAGTAATTAACACACATTTGTGCCAGCTTCTGAACACATTTGCAACTTAAAAACTGTGTGAAATTTGGAACATGCACACATTGTGTCCACATTTGCTAGCTCCCATCATGGTGGATGAATGCCAACGTTTTTTTTGGGGGTGCAAACACTTTACAAACTACGAAAGTGGTTGTGGTGAAGGGGTTGCACCCCCAAAAAACGTCCATTCATCCCCATGATGGAAAATGGCACTTTTGAAGCTTCTAGGCATGTGTTTTACCATCTAATGTCCATTTTCCGACCCAAATTGTGTGCATGTTCTAAATTTCCACTTTCCGGGGGTGACCCCCCCATGTGATGAAGGCAAGATCAAACACACTTTGAACATATAGTCATGTCTGATCTTGTCTTCACTTTACAAAGTTGAACTTTCCGAGTTCATAGGTTCTGTTTAGCTCCATGCCTGGTTTTACCAATTGCGGAATGTTTGTAAACAATGTTGTAAATAAACAAGATGTTGTCAGTTTTGGCGTGAAGATTGTAAATGCACTTGTGAATGTTTTCCTAGTAAACTTTTTTACTTTTCTAAATGTGTGGCTTCCTTATTTAAAAAAACACAATGCATTATGTATGTAAAATGTAAAGGATATGGGGGGCAATGGGTGTTATTTACTAAAGGCAAATCCACTTTGCACTCCAATTTTCTTTCCCTGGGAACTTTTTCAATGCACTTGTAGAGCATAGCGGATTTGACTTATGTAAATGACACCCACAGTGCTTTGTACGAAAACACGGAGCACAGCATTTGGGAGAATACACACATGTCAGACCTGGTGATGAAAAGGAGTATTTTGGGTGTCAGTTATGCAGGACAAACCTTCTCTAGACCAAAGATTAGGTAGCAAACACACAACATGAGAAGAATCTTTTTGGGAAGAAGAGACTGTTACCTCCTTTTGCCCAGAAAGTGCATTCCCACTGTCGAAGGCAAAGGGAAAAAATGTCAAAGTAAAATAAGCTAAAAAGAAGACTGAAATGACAAGAAATCATAGGTTGTTTAAAATATCTGATTTAGTAAAAAATGCCTCTCACACATCGTCAGGCAGAGCAATGGCCCCCCTACCCACAAAGTACTCCATATATTGGTCCCGGACCACACGGGCATTTAGAGGGGGCAAGCCTGGACGTGCCACTCGAAGGGCTGTGAGTTCCGCATTTGGAGGGCCCTCCACATCTGGGCCAACGGGCACCACATAGTTCCTGTTATGTCTTTTGAGGAAGTTGTGCAATATGCAACAGGCAAGAACTATGTGGTTCAGTTTGTATTCCGCCAAGTTAAATGCCGTCAGGAACAGGCGGAAGCGGCTGGCCAGGATGCCAAAAGCGTTCTCCACAACTCTTCTGGCTCTGGACAGCCTGTAGTTGAAGACCCTCTGGTCCGGGGTGAGGGTCCTCATCGGGAACGGCCTCATCACATGGGGAGTCAGCGCAAACGCTTCATCTGCGACAAAGACGAAGGGGAGTCCTTCAGCATTCTCCTCTGGAGGTGGCAAGCACAGACTGCCACTTTGGAGACGCCAGTAGAACTCCGTGTGCGTAATGGCCCCACCATCCGATATCCGGCCGTTCATCCCCACGTCCACATACATAAACTCGTATGTTGCCGACACCACCGCCAACATCACTACACTATTAAACCCTTTATAATTATAATAGTAGGACCCCGAGTTGGGCGGTGGGACGATGCGGACGTGTTTCCCATCAATTGCCCCTCCGCAGTTAGGAAAGTCCCAACGGCTGGCAAAGTGGGAGGCCACAGTCTGCCATTCCTGTGGCGTGGAAGGGAACTGTGGAGAGAAACAAGAAAAAAAAATTAGTCACTTTGCACCTAAACATTGCAAGCAGATTAGACAATCAACATCTTGGAACAAGAGCATTGTATAAAACTGGAGGCTGGAAAGTATTTGCACAGAAAAGTAGAGGCTCCCCTTCACAGATTACTCACCCCCCCATCAATCCCCCCACTTCTGATGGGACATTGGCTGGTGGACAGGTAACCCTCTGCACTTCATTGATTGGCAAATGGCTCAATAATGTGGGCTAGTTTGGCCAGAGGGACTTAACACTATTGGCAGGCCACAGGAAAGATCAAATAACATTTCAACCCCCCCCCCCCCCAAAAAAAGCAGGCACAGTGTGACATTATTAAATTACCAAGCAAGCTAATAGGAGGGAAAGAAGACAAAAAAATAGGAAATGGAATGTATGGAGGCAGCCCCTTGCACTACATGCTTTGCTGAATTCATCCCTAAAGATGCGCACTATAAAGAGGTAGGTATATAGTGTGTATGGACCTTGGAAAGCCAGCAGATAAAGGATTGGTACCATCTGACAGAGCAGTTGGGGGAGGGGGTTCCTAATGAGTTTGCCCCCCCCCCCCCCCACCAAAAAAAAAAAAGGGGGCTCTACATGAAGTAAACCACACAGCAAACATTTGTGCATATTTTAGGGGGTGTTTGGGGGCAAACAATACTATGCAGCAGACAAAAGACATTGCTTAAGTGACTAGGCCATAGGTGTCTATTGGGGCAGAAGAGCATGCTGGTGAGGTAAGTGAAGGGAAAAATGCATGAAGGAGAAAAGGGGCACAGCATATTAGAGCATATTGCAATCATGGTAATTAGGGAAGGAGGTCAAAAATACAAGTCATTAGCAAACAGAGCATACATAGAAGGGAATAGTAAAGTAGAAATGTTACCTTAATATAGTCCTCCTGCAGGACCTGAATGATGGCAGAACAGGTCTCTGGAATAATGATTCCCAGGGCCTGGGGAGAGATACCTGAAGAGAACTTCAAATCCTGAAGACTTCTCCCTGTCGCCAAGTACCTCAACGTGGCAACAAGCCTCTGCTCCGGAGTAATGGCTTGTCTCATGCAGGTATCCTGCCGGCTGATAAAGGGGGTCAGCAAAGCCAAAAGACGGTGAAAATCGGGGTCCGTCATCCTGAGAAAGTTCCTGAAATCATCAGGATTATTCTCCCGGATCTCACGAAGCAAAGGCATGTGCGAGAACTGGTCACGCTGAAGCAACCAATTCTTGGTCCACATACTCCTCGTCACTCTGTTCATGGACGGGTCTTGGGTCAAAGCTAAAAGCCCGACACCAATTCCGCGTACAGCACGAACTCGGCGACGAGTACGCACGGGAAACATCGCTCACAAGGTCACAAAAGGTCGGCTGGTCAGAACGGACAAACAGAAAGCACCGATAAACAGCAAGGCCTGAAAGAACGAACTGAATAGCAGCAACGAGCAGACAATAAGCAGTGCAAATCAAAGCGTCCTATATCAAGATATAGGCCGCAATGACCAACAAATGCGAACTGACTACACGCACTAATAAACAGATACGCACGACAAGCACAAACTGAAGAGCAGTAACGATCTGAGTCAGACAACTGAGAAGCGCGAATCTTAAGTCACCAAACTTCCACTAACTCTCGATAAACACGGGATCAGCAGAAGGAGCCCAACGGGTGCCTGACGTGGTGCTGAACTTCCCTTTTGTAATCTCGTGGACGACGACTTACGTCACGACGTTCTTCCGGACCGGAGATTCCGACAACGTAGTCCGACCGTGTGTACGCAACACCAACATCGGACAAAGTACGTCGGACAAAGTCCGACCGACCTGGTCCGCGGATTGTCCGAGCGTGTGTATGGGGCTTGACTGTGTCTTATCTGGCCTTGCCCAGAATGACCCTGCAGGAGGGGGAGGATCTGTGCATACAGGATCAAACAGCTTTTTAAAAACACAATGCAGAAGATTAATCACTTAAATTCCACAGTGAGCAAAGCAAGACTCATACAGTCATGTTCATCCGCATCTTCCTCTTTGTAAGAGTCTGAAGAGAGCTGTTTGTCTGGAAAGCAGATGGGCACTGTCCCCTACCTTCTCTGGTTGCGCTGGTCTTTATTTGGGGTTGGCATTTGTTTTCCTCCAGAAACAGAAAAAAGGTATAAAAACATTGAGCTTGTTCAATGACTATTAGGCTTCATGCACACGGACGTTTTTTGATGTTTTTACAGCAGCTGTCTTTGGCTGTAGGCGCTTTTTTCTACAGTCATTAAACTCTCCATCATGTTATCCTATGTGTCCATGCACACATAGGCTGTTATCCGCAGTTTTGGGCAGTGCCATTTTTGAGCAGTAAAAAAAGCCCAAAACTAGTGGGTTCTGTGAGACGTTTTTCAGCTGTAAAACACTCTAACGCAGATAAACGCTAATAAACGTTGATAAGCGCTCAAAAAACGTCGCTCATCAGCGTATTTTTTAGTTTTTGATCCATTGAAAAACAAATTCTTTTTTCTGCAAAAAAAAACAAAACGCTAGAACTAAGTGGAAAAACGCTAAAAACCGCTATTGCAAAAATGTTGAAGAACTCACTGCAAAGCTACTGGCGTTTTTATAACATTATTTTAACGTCCAGTATGCATGAGGCCTTAAAGGGGTTGTAAACCCTTGTGGTTTTTCACCTTAATGCATTCTATGCATTAAAGTGAAAAACCTCTTGTGATGCAGCTCCCCCCCAGAGCGTCCCTTTTACTTACCTGAACCCGGTCTTTCCAGCAACGGGGACGAGCACACCAGCTCCAGCCAGTGCCTCTGGTCCTGATTGGATAGATTGATAGCAGCGCAGCCATTGGCTCCCACTGCTGTCAATCAAATCCAATGATCCAATGACACGGGAGCCGGGGCCAAGTCCTGCTGTCTGTGTCAATGGACGCCAGCAGCAGGACACGGGAGCGCTCCCATACGGGTGCCCCGAGGGAGAGTGGCTCACCAACGGGGCACTGGAGAAGAGGAGGACCCAGGAGCGCCGCTGAGGGACCCCAGAAGAGGAGGATCGGGGCCACTCTGGGCAAAACCAACTGCACAGAGGAGGTAAGTATGACATGTTTGTTTTGTAGCGATGTAGTTGCCACTAATAACAAACATCAACCATATCACCCTGCTGCCAGACTCCCATATAGATTACAGAGACAATGAACAGTCATTTGCTTTGTTTTGTTTATTGGGGGGTACAACTTGGTTGGGGAAAGGGGTATATGGGATGCCCATAGAACAGATCACTTTGCCATCATATTTAGAGATTTTATAGATTTAGCACATGGTTTGAGCCTGAAGGAATGATGCTACAGCTACAGTCTTTTTCCTGCACCACCCTGCAGACTATTGCTTCTCCTCAGCGTAACTCCTGCAGATTATTGCTTCCATTATTGTTGCTATATACTTCCTCATCAATGACCGTGTAAAGATGAGGACATCACCCTTGATGGCGTAAGGGTGATGTTCCCAGAAATCCTCTCCTCCTGCACAAACTTATACCGTAGCATATTCATTTCTTGTCACATCTTCTGTAAGCAAAAGAACCCACTCTGAATAGTTTCTCATGCTGACACTGGGTTGCTCACTGCTACTAGGCCAGAGGCCTGCAGTACCTCCGCCCCGGAGGCCTAGTAGTTTAAAAGCATGTTCTAAACGGTGGACTACTGTTCCCAGCTAGCCCAGCTTGCAAATCCTGTGCCTTCAGGCCACATCAATTTGACACTACACCCCACAGTCTCTACTCTGATCCAAGACTCCTCATCAATGACCGTGTAATGATGAGGACATCACTAATGACCGTGTAAAAGTGAAGTTCCCTCACAGACTTCCTGGCACATCCAGCCCTCCACTGTGGTACACTCACCGACCTTTCTCTGCCCCGAATCCTTGATGGAGAACTTAACTGGACCATACATTCCGACAGCTTCACCTGCCCCTCTGCTCCAGGAGTTCCTCATCAATGACCGTGTAATGATGAGGACATCACTAATGACCGTATAAAAGTGATGTTCCCTCACAGTTCTCCCCAGGCCCCCTCCTGCGATCACGCACCCCCCCCCCCAAATGGGGGTGCCCTCTTGCTGCTGTCTAGTACTCCATTCTCCACTTCACCTGACCAACAACTCCTCCCAGTGGCATGTTACCTCAGCTTATATAGGAGGCCCGCCCCCTGCCAATACCAGTTGGGGATTGGTCAGGGCTCCCACATGAGCTGCCTGCCACTCCAGTTCTAGGCCCTCTTCCAGAACATTCTCCCTGAAAGCAGGGGAGGCGCCTCAGAACTAGAGCACAGGTGGCCACACCCACTGCTACTCTAACCACTCCCAGCCCCCAGATCAAAACAGACAGGCCTAGCTCAAAGCATAGGCCTGACTAAATTTACCTTTGCTGACAGTCTCCCTTGTAAAACATCCCATATTAGCACCTACCTATTGGTAGAGGGCGCTACAGTTTTTAAAATAAAAAACAAAAAAACAAACCTTTAGTTATCCTTTAAGCAGCAGTGCAGTGCCTCATCCATAAAGAAGATCAATATCTCTAATAAGGCAAGTATCCACGCCAGCCATGATATTGCACTGCTTCCCCTGGTTTACACCTCATATGACGGCAACCTACCAGATTAAAATGGTACTGGCACAGCCAAGTTTTTACTGGCATTTCCAAAAGTTACAAAATTACAGTTTTAAGTTGCAAATTTCAGTATTTAGGCTATAAGGATGTACAATATGCAATTAGTAATGTGATTTAAAGTAGAACTTTAGGCAAAACGTTTTTTTCTAATTTGGATAGAGTAAAGCCCCATACACACGGTCGTAAAATCCGACCACCAAATCCATCGGATTTTTTCCAACGGATTTAGTCCAACACTGGTGTTGCATACACACGGTCGGACAAAGTTGTCGGAAAATCCGATCATTCTGAACGTGGTGACATTTGTTGCCTACAACGGGACTACGTAGAGGCTAGTAGCCAATAGCTTTGGTCTTGTAATGTGATCTGAGCATGCGTGGCACTTTGTCTGTCGGAATTCGCTACACACGATCGGAATTGGTGTGATCGGACTTTGTTGTCGGAAAATTTTTAGAGCAGGAGATACAACTTTGTCCGTCGGACAATCCGATGGAAAATGTCCGATGGTGCCTACACACGGTCGGAATTTCCGACAACATTGTCCGATAGGACAGAATCCATCGGAAAATCCGACCGTGTGTATGGGGCTTTAGGGGGAGTTATAACTCCTCTCAGATTTTTTTTTGCCATCTGTGTCCCATTGTGGAGATTTCCCTTCACTTCCTGTCCCATAGCCAAACAGGAAGTGAGAGGAAATCTCTGCAAATTAAAGAATTCCTTGGGGACCCCCAGGTCACCAGAACTAGTGTCCCCATTGGAAGATTTCCCCTCTATTACTTTTCTGGGGACAACCCAAAATGTGAGATTTTCTTTGACTTTCACTTTCAATTAAAATGGTAGACAAGACAAATAGAGAGGATGACTGTCCCTAATTGGGGCACAGACAGCAATAAAAACTGACAGGGGTTCTAATCCACCTCCACTCTATCTAAAGCTAAAAAAAAAAGTTTTGCCTTTTAGTTACAGTTTAACCACTTCAATACAGGGCACTCCCCCCCCCCCTCCTGCCCAGGACAATTTTGAGCTTTCAGCGCTGTCACACTTTGAATGACAATTGCGCGGTCATACAACACTGTACCCAAATAAAATGTTCATAATTTTACTCCCAGAAACTTGGGAACATCCGTGACCGCCGGGTCCCGAGGACCCGACACATCACGGATCACGGTAAACGGCCGCTGATAGCGTCCGTTTACCACGTGATCGTTCCGTCAAATGACGGAGCGATCACATGTACACAAACCGGCGTCACGTCATGACGCCGGTTCCTCCCTCCCCTCTCTGTACCGATCGGTACAGTGAGAGGGGAGAAGCGGTGAGGGGGAGAGATGGGACCAGCGCTGTGGGCTGAATGTGTAGTGCCCACAGCGCTGGTCAGTGACAGCTTATGTGCCAGCACTGTGCAATACACTGCCACCACTGTGCAATACTCTACCACCACTGTGCAGTACTCTGCTATTACTGTGCAACACTGCAATACTCTGCCAATACTCGCCAATACTCTGCCAATACTCTGCAATAAATTTTAATAAAAACAAATATTTTTTGTTTTTGTTTTTTTAACAAATTTTCTGTATTTTTTGATTTATAGCGCAAAAAATAAAAAACACAGCATGGAGTAAATACCACCAAAAGAAAGCTCTATTTGTGTGGAAAAAAAAGGACACAAAATTCATTTGGGTACAGTGTTGCATGACTGAGTAATTGTCATTCAAAGTGTGAGAGCACCGAAAGCTGAAAATTGGTCTGGTTAGGAAGGGGGTTTAAGTGCCCAGTGGGTAAGTGGTTAAAGGAGAATTAATCCCAAAAAAGGTTAAAGGGGTTGTAAAGGTAAATTTTTTATTTATTTTTTAAATAACAAACATGTTATACTTACCTCCACTGTGCAGCTCGTTTTGCACAGAGTGGCCCCGAACCTGGTCTTCTGGGGTCCTTCGGCGGCTGTTTCAGCTCCTCCCCGCAAGAAATAACCACCTTTATGCGAGCTCTCTCGCATGGTGGTTAGTTCTTGCGGGTGTGCTCCCGTGATACAGCCGGCGGTATCAATTGGCCCCACCCCCCTTCATTGGATGTGATTGACAGCAGCGCGAGCCAATGGCTGCTCTGCTTTCAATCCATCCACACTAGCCAATCAACGGCCAGGCTGAGCGGCGAAGAGGACATCGGGGGCGAGAGCACAGCAGGTAAACGGGGTCAGGTAAGTAAAACGGGGGGGCTGGGGGGGCCGGTATTGTCTGATGTTTTTTCACCTTAAAGCGGTGTTTCACCTTAAAATTTTTTTTTTAAAAGTCAGCAGCTAAAAAAAAAGTAGCTGCTGACCTTTAATAAGTACACTTACCCTCCCAGTGCGCCCGCGATGTCGGTCATGGAGGCTGAGATGTCCCTCGGCGATCCGGTTCCAGCGCCGCCATCCTCAGTAAGGGAAACGGCTTCCCGTTTCCTACTGCTCATGCGCGAGTCGGCGCACGGCCTACTGCGCATGCGCGAGTCGGCGCACGGCCTACTGCACATGCGCGAGTCTAATTTGTGAATGGGGAACGCGATGTGTTGTGGGACACAGTTCCCATAACACACCGCGCCCCATTTACTAGAAGACGGAAGGAGAGAAGATCACCGCGGCGCTGGAAGAGGCAGATTAGGACGATCTGCCTAGCAACAGTCATTTCTGGTAAGTAAAAAAAAAATATATATTTTTTTTTTTTCATTTTAAATTGTTATTAACATTTTTTTTAAGTATTTTTTTTCAGGGTGTCCCACCTAGGGTTGCCACCTTTTCCTCAAGCCAAACCCGAACACTTTAGCAGCGCAAATTTTTTTGTGGTATACACTATAGGATTTTAAAGACCTGGAGGAGAGCAATAATGCGTCACGCTTAGTGTGGATGGTAACTACTGGTACCGTCCACTGCCCTACTGACACCGTCCACCTCCCTCCCCCACAGACTCCCTTCCCTTATATCGGTCCCCCCCCCTCGATTAGATCAGGGAACCCACCCATCAGTGTCCCCTTCCCCGAAAGACCCCCATTGGACTGCCTTACCGAGAGCCGCTTCAAGCCAGGAAGTGTGGGAGCCGGAGTTTGGGGGTGGAGCTCCTCTACTGTAGTGCTGTTTTCCTTCCTTCCATTGTGTGGGAGCCTTGGGGAGAAGTGTGTCGGCAAGACACAGGATTCAGGACACATCCGAACTGGTGCACTCACTCACAAGGCTGCTGTTAGTAATTATTGGGGCCCCATACAGCTATACTCATGGGGCCCCATCCCCTAAGGAATGAAAGAGGTGGGGGAGGGAGGTGAGAAAGGGGAAGGTAAGAGGAGGAGGTGAGAGAGAGGCGGTGGTGAGGGGGGTGAGAGAGAGGAGGAGGTGAGAGAAAGGGGGGAGGAGGCAGGGAGAGAGAGGGGGGGAGGAGGCAGGGGAGTGGGGGGGGTGAGAGGGATGGGCATGATAGAGAGGGGGGTGGAGAGAGAGAGAGAGAGAGAGAGACACAGAGAGAGAGAAGGGGGAGACGAGAGAGAGAGAGAGAGAGAGAGAGAAGGGGGGAGAGCAGGACTGACACAGAAGGGGATGGGGGGGTGACACAGAGGAAGGGGGGGTGACGCAGAGGAAGGGGGAGCTGACAGAGGAAGGGGGGGCTGACGCAGAGGAAGGGGGAGCTGACACAGAGGAAGGGGGAGCTGACGCAGAGGAAGGGGGAGCTGACGCAGAGGAAGGGGGAGCTGACAGAGAGGAAGGGGGAGCTGACGCAGAGGAAGGGGGGAGCTGACACAGAGGAAGGGGTGCTGACACAGAGGAAGGGGGAGCTGACACAGAGGAAGGGGGAGCTGGCACAGAGGAAGGGGGAGCTGGCACAGAAGAGTGGGGTGACACAGAGGAAGGGGGAGTGACACAGAGGAGAGGGGGTGTTACAGAGGAGGGGGGGGTGACACAGAGGAGGGGGGTGACACAGAGGAGGGGGGATGACACAGAGGAGGGGGGATGACACAGAGGAGGGGGGAGCTGACACAGAGGAAGGGGGAGCTGACACAGAGGAAGGGGGGGCTGACACAGAGGAAGGGGGAGCTGGCACAGAGGAAGGGGGAGCTGACACAGAGGAAGGGGGAGCTGACACAGAGGAGTGGGGTGACACAGAGAAGGGGGGTGACACAGAGAAGGGGGGTGACACAGAGGAGAGGGGTGACACAGAGAAGGGGGGTGTTACAGAGGAGGGGGTGACACAGAGGAGGGGGGATGTTACAGAGGAGGGGGGATGACACAGAGGAGGGGGGATGACACAGAGGAGGGGGGGTGACACAAAGGAGTGGGGTGTTACAGAGGAGGGGTGACACAGAGGAGGGGGGTGTCACAGAGGGGGGGTGACACAGAGGAGGGGGGTGTCACAGAGGGGGGGTGACACAGAGGAGGGGGGGTGTTACAGAGGAGGGGGGTGACACAGAGGGGGGTGTTACAGAGGAGGAGGGTTGTTACAGAGGAGGGGGGTGACACAGAGGAAGGGGGGTGACACAGAGGAGGGGGGGTGACACAAAGGAGTGGGGTGTTACAGAGGGGGGGTGACACAGAGGAGGGGGGTGTTACAGAGGAGGAGGGTTGTTACAGAGGAGGAGGGTGACACAGAGGAAGGGGGGTGACACAGAGGAAGGGGGTGACACAGAGGAAGGGGGTGACACAGAGGAGGGGGGGTGACACAGAGGAGGGGGTGACACAGAGGAGGGGGTGTTACAGAGGAGGGGGTGTGACACAGAGGAGGGGGATGACACAGAGGAGGGGGGATGACACAGAGGAGGGGGGGTGACACAAAGGAGTGGGGTGTTACAGAGGAGGGGGGTGTGACAGAGGAGGGGTGACACAGAGGAGGGGGGTGACACAGAGGAGGGGGGTGTCACAGAGGAGGGGGGTGTCACAGAGGAGGGGGTGTCACAGAGGAGGGGGGGGTGACACAGAGGAGGGGGGGGGTGACACAGAGGAGGGGGGGTGACACAAAGGAGTGGGGTGTTACAGAGGAGGGGGGTGTTACAGAGGAGGGGGGTGACACAGAGGAGGGGGGTGACACAGAGGGGGGTGACACAGAGGGGGGTGTTACAGAGGAGGGTTGTTACAGAGGAGGGGGGTGACACAGAGGAGGGGGGTGACAAGGAGGGGGGGGTGACAAGGAGGAGGGGGGTGACACAGAGGAGGGGGGTGACAAGGAGGAGGGGGGGGTGACACAGAGGAGGGGGTGACACAGAGGAGGGGGTGACAAGGAGGAGGGGGGGTGTTACAGAGGAGGGGGTGACACAGAGGAGGGGGGGGACACAGAGGAGGGGGGGTGTTACAGAGGAGGGGGGTGACACAGAGGAGGGGGTGACAAGGAGGAGGGGGGTGTTACAGAGGAGGGGTTGACACAGAGGAGGGGGGGGTGTTACAGAGGAGGGGGGTGACAAGGAGGAGGGGGGGGTGTTGCAGAGGAGGGGGGACACAGAGGAGGGGGGGTGTTACAGAGGAGGGGGGTGACAAGGAGGAGGGGGGGTGACAAAGAGGAGGGGGGGGTGACAAGGAGGAGGGGGGGGTGACAAGGAGGAGGGGGGGTGACACAGAGGAGGGGGTGACAAGGAGGAGGGGGGGTGTTACAGAGGAGGGGGTGACACAGAGGAGGGGGGTGTTACAGAGGAGGGGGTGACAAGGAGGAGGGGGTGACACAGAGGAGGGGGGTGACTAGGAGGAGGGGGGGTGTTACAGAGGAGGGGGTGACACAGAGGAGGGGGGGTGTTACAGAGGAGGGGGGGGGGTGACAAGGAGGAGGGGGGTGTTGCAGAGGAGGGGGGGGGGGTGACACAGAGGAGGGGGGGTGTTACAGAGGAGGGGGGTGACAAGGAGGAGGGGGGGGGGTGACAAAGAGGAGGGGGGGGGGGGTGACAAGGAGGAGGGGGGGTGACACAGAGGAGGGGGGGGGGTGACAAGGAGGAGGGGGGGTGACAAGGAGGAGGGGGGGTGACACAGAGGAGGGGGGTGTTGCAAAGGAGGGGGGACACAGAGGTGCTGACAAAGCAGATGATACCTCAGGAAACACACATCTTGAAGCAGGACTCCGGGAGCAAGCACTGCAGGCGCGCCGCGCGATTGTCAAATCCACAGTCCGGCCCCGCCCCCGCCTCCATACATGACCAGCACAGGACCATTCACAGACCCCCAAGTTTGCCGCCTGGCCCGCCCCGCCCCGTACATGGCCCGTTCGGCCAATCACAGTGCACCCGCCGGCTCCCAGCGCACCGCTGTGTGAGAGTAATAGCGGCCACGGGATCATGCGCGCAGCGCGCAGCAACTCTAGATGTTGCGGCCGGGGACAGCGATCCGGCTGCCACAGGATGGTGGAATGTGTGCCCGGGTTTCCAGCAGGCAGAAACCCGGGCACATGTGTCAAAACCCGGACTGTCCGGGTCAAAACCGGACAGGTGGCAACCCTAGTCCCACCACTTTAATGCATAGGATGCATTAAGGTGAAAAAATGCGAACCTTTACGACCCCTTTAATTAAATCCACAAGGGCTTTTTTTTACCACTACTATTCCTTTATATTGGCTTTTAAAATGTACAAATGCAGCAATATAGAATTTAGATGAAAGGTTTAGCACTGGAAACACTTTTTGAAAGATAAAAAGTGCATTTTATATACAACTATATAGATCAGACCCAAATGAGGGACAAATGAGGAGGAATGAGGGACAGAGGGACATTGCTCCAAATCAGGGACAGTTGGGAGGTATGAAGGTGGCACTGATGAGAAGGCACTGATATATAGAATTTATCGGCACTGATAGGTGGCACTGATAGGCACTGGCAGGCGGGGATGATGGGCACTAGCAGGCGGAGCTGATGGGCACTGGCAAGCGGGGATGATGGGTACTAGCAGGCGGAGCTGATGGGCACTGGCAGGCAGCACTGATGGACACTGATAGGCGGCACTGACAGATGACACTGATGGACACTAATAGATGGCACTGATAGGCAGCACTAATGATGAGGTACGGACAGGTGTTAATGCTGGGCACTGAGAGACTTTATTGAGGGGGCACTGCTGGCAGCTGTTGGGCACTGATTGGCACATCTGATGGGGGCAAATTGATTATCAGCACAGACCACTCTGACAGGGAGAGCCGCTGACCAAGGAATGCCATTTACCGGCACTTCCTGGTTCACGCGAAGATCATGCAATTGTCTGTTAAAGTAACGCAGTGCTGTATCGCAAAAAATGGCCTTGTCATGAAGGGGGGGGGGGTAAACCTTCTGCAGCCGAAGTGGTTAAACCTTGTATATCATTGGAGCAATTGTCACATATCGCAATATTATTTTTTTCACAGAGATTATCTATAGAATATGTATAGCTGATTGTGTTCCTTTTCACTTATTTGCCATGATTCTGACAGCACACATTCCCGCGATCAGGCCGTACCACTGTAGACCTGATTGTGGGAATGTGTGCTGTCAAAACCTTGCGGATCTTATGGCCGCGCTTAGTTTGGAACAGCAGTGATTATTATGGGATTGAAAGGCCAGCGAGGTGGGCGTGGCCTCCACCTCAGCCCTGACACGCGGTGGAGGCGGGGCGGATAAAAAAAAAACTTCTTGTACCGCAAATAAACAGAGCGGCGCTGCTAGGTCACTTCCGGGGGAGGAGCTCCGCGGTACTGGTCTGAGCGGTGTACGGGGCTGTATTCTCTGCAGCGCCAGGGGCAAGTCATGGCGGAGGAGGGCTGAGGAGAACTGAGGAGAGTACCACGGAGGTGAGGGGAAGAGGAAGGCGCCAGGCTGTGGGGAGGGACCGGGAAAAGAGTCGCGGAGAGTCTGAGTGTCCCTGGAAAGGCACGGACTGGGGGAGGGGGAGATTGTCAGAGGGGTCTACATAACTGGCAGCAATGAAGAGGATGTGTCATGAGGGAGGTGTCCCTCTCCAGCCTGTGTCCTCATAGGATCCTCCATGTGTGATCCTCCTCATGTCTGCACCACACAGGTATGTGTGAGTTGGAGGGAGGAAGTGGCCTGTCCTGGCTGCTGTCTAACCGTCTTCTTCTGGCTGCACATCTGGAAGGGTTCCATTCCTCCAGGAGGTCATAGAGAGGTGGTCGGTGACATGCTCGGTGTGGGGTCAGAGAATCGGTGAAGCAGGAGGATCACAATGACAGCCGTCAGTATTTAGAAGAAGAGGACAGCCCGGCGCCTTCCATGGAGTTCTCATAGCGGCGGTTTTCTTCAGAGTACCTATAGTCAGGGCCGACACCCCCGAATCTGGCATTTGTGAAATGGAATTCTTCAGTGTTTTGGATTAACAATAAGATTTGGGATCGATCATCGCAAACGCGATTCAGTTCTGCTGCGATTGCGGCAAGATGCAATTTCTAAAAAACGCGCTACTCTTGTTGCCCAAAAAGGAGCATGAACTTTTCAGGAGATCGACGCGTATAGGGCTGCCCACGAAGTAAACTGGCTGGCCTGCGTGCGACACATGGAATTGCGTGCAGCCAAAATCACAAGCTTGAACGGTTGTTCCCGTTATGCAAAAGTATGACGGCAGCCTTGGGGGTGCAGAACTCCAGAATGATGTAAACGCTACACATGAATGTGGCTCTGTGATCATATATACATCCAATATATTCCGAAAATGGCAGCTGTGTGATCGGCCACGATGATCAGCAATCCAATATAAGGCCAGATTCACACTGCTGCGACAATCGTTCTGACTTTGGAGCACAAGTTGTCTTAGAAGTTGGACCCCCATTCAGTGCAATGGAACTGTTTTAAATTGGTGCGACTTAAAGTTGTCACGTGCCAAAGTTGCTGCAGTGTGAACCTGGGCTAAGGCTCCATGCACACTGGGCTTATGCCAGCACCCTGGCAGAAAAAAAAGATGCTCCTATAGAGCGTTTTTTGTACGTTGTTTAGGAAAAAGTTGTGTTTTTTTTTTTTTTTTTTTTTTTTTTTTTTGCCAGAAAGCTCCAATCAAACACAAACCTGTAAGTGTTTTGTCTGAGACTAAGATATGCCTCTAGACATCCTAATGTGCATGGTCACATAGGATAACATTGTGCTGCTTCTACAGGCAAAACTCCTGTAGGAGCAGACATTTTTTTTTTTTTTTTTTTTAATTTTTTTTTTTTTGGGCCAGGAACATTTTTCTGTTTTTTGGTTCTATAGACTTCAGTGGATCAAAACCGTGTATTGAAAAATGCACCTGGAATATGCAAATTGCAACCTGCATAGGTGTAAATCGGGCATAAGCCAGTGAGCATGGACCCTTAAACAGAGCTCAGATGAGGATAGGGAGAAGCCAGAGCAGGAGCATGCTGATAAGAGGAGAGGTTGGAGAGATCAGTGTTGATATATTGCTGTTTTTCCTTTCACTGTCACATACTGAGGGGAAGGACAGAACCTATAAGGCCCCGTTTAAAGAGGCCATAAAAATAGGCAGTTAAATTGCGATCTTGCCTTCCTGTGCCAAATCACCCAGTCACAAGTTACCGTTGGCCATACTGGTTCATGTTGCAGCAAAGGTCCCGTTCGTTGGGCAATAGCGCCACCAAGAGTGATCTCTTTAAGTAACGGGCTGCAGTGGAACTGCATGTAATGCACGTAGTTGCTGTTCAGTGCTGCATTCTTTCGCTGGTTTTCAATGGCACCTAGACAGTAGTTGTGGTTGTGTCGTGATTGTAGCACGATCGCAAAAAAAAAAAAAAGGAATTTGGTTTCGTTTCTTGTCTGTGTCCCTGTTGAAGTGTTCTGGCACTTCCTGCCTTCTGCTTCCAGATGTTGCATTCGGCCAGTTTTTAACTGTTTGTTTCGTTTGGTAATGTTGCAGGATTCATGAGTCTCAACAAACTTTTCAATGTCTTTCACAGACAGGATAATGAGCACCTGTCGCTGGTGCACACCTGGGGGCTCTGTCACAGGAGAACTGCTTGAGCGCTATTCTGCCAAGGAATTACAAAATGAGGATTTTATTGGTGCCAACGATGACCTCTCCTACTGCATGGAGTGTGTGGTGGAATACCACAGAGCCAGAGATGAAGTTCCACAGCTTCACAAGGTAGAAAATGTCAAGACCTCAAAATACCGTTTAGTTATTGGGGTTCTATAATTCAAAGTAGGCGAATGTCATTGTAACATCTTTGACAATGGGGTCTTCTACCACTTGCCATCAATATTGCACTTTTATCTGAAGACTAGCAAAGATGCTCATTTCAGGCACAGGAGGAATCTGAGTGATAGATGGAGTCTCGTGTCCACTGATAAAGATTGTGCAAAAGAGACCTGAATCATAAATAGTTTAGGTAGAGAAGGGGACACACGAGGTGTGATAACTGTTGACTAAGCTCATCTTCACTTTTGGATGCCAAAGTCAGTTCACCACCTAAATATAGTCAAACTTGGGGGAAAATGTTAAGCGCTGGGGGTATAACTGATGTTGGTGGAGTTGATAGTGTCAGACTTTGTGTCATGAGCACACCAGCATTGAGGGGGCAACAGAATCTGTTGTTTGGCTGGGAATATAAGGAGCAAAGAGTAAAGG
The DNA here is from genome assembly GCA_028564925.1 of Lithobates sylvaticus. NCBI lineage: Eukaryota > Metazoa > Chordata > Amphibia > Anura > Ranidae > Lithobates > Lithobates sylvaticus. Next base: position 109,768,969 of record CM053033.1, read on the forward strand.
CAGCAGAGATCAGTGGTGCATCTTAGAGGGGCAGCAACCATTAATGATCTAGTAAAGCCTCGTACACACAATGAAAATATCAGAAGAATGATCGTCTGTTTTTATTTTTGCAGGCTAGTTTCATATCGAAAATTGAGGTTACTTAATTTAAGAAAATTCTCGTACGACAGAATACAACTTCAGAAGTGATGTAATGTGTTCTTTCGATCTGAGCATGCGTGGTTTTGGTCTTGCGTGTGTGTTTTTTTTTTTTTTTTTTTCGGACGAATACTGTACTGATTAAACACAAATGGTTTGTTCTGGCATTGCGCAAGAAACTTTTTTGTGTTTGTCCCTTCGGGTAATTTTGCATGAACTATCGCGTTCGGCTCTCGAAAGCTGTGTACTAACGATCATATTATCGTACAATCGATTCGAAATCGGTATTTTTTTTTTTTTTATTGTGTGTACTAGGCTTAAGAGTGGATAAGTTGAGCTCAGTGATGGATTGAACAGGACACGTTAAAGATCAGGGATGGTGGAGCAGGATAGGGAGAGTGGAAGCAGTGTGAGCAGTGATAATGATGAAGTAGGATGAGAAAAAAGGTGGCAGTAATCCAATGACCATTGAGCAGAATTGGAAAGGTGAAAGCATGAATCTGTGACACTCGAGTACGCTGGAGAGGAGATATTGGAGATCAGTGATGGCAGATTGGGATGCAAGTGAAGCAGTAGGAATCGGTCATGGCAGAATGGGGTTTGAGAAGTGGTGACACTTCAGAATTGGATTTGACGGAGTGGGGATGTAAGAGAACCAATACCAGTAGTGTTAGAGTGAATTGAAAAGTGATGCAGCAGGGATTGGCGATAATGGAGTGTGATCTTACGTGAAGTAGCAGGGATCAAATATTGAAGAATGGGGCATGAACAAAGCCGGTTGGAATCTATTACAGTGGATCTGGATTACAGGGTAGGCAGCAGGGATCAGTGACTGCAGAAAGGGTGGGAGTGGAGGCAGCAGGGATCAGTGGCGGCAGAACAGGATAGGATGAAGTTTGTCTGGGATTGACAATGGAATAGGATGGGAGATGAAGCAGCGAGGATCAATGATGGCAAAATAGGATTGAAGAGGCAGCGGCGATCCAGTCATGGGAGATGAGACAGCTGAGATCATTGTCAATGGGATAAGAGAGTATACAGAGATCAGTGACTGCAGGGCAGGGTGAGAGAGGAAGCAGGGATAGTCAATGACATCAGAACCAGATGGGAGGAGAAGCGGGGAGGATCACTGATGGTTAATCAGCAGAGGAGGGATCAGTGATAAAAGAACAGTATGGAAGGAGTGGCGAGGGTCAATGAACACCAATCCCATGATACAATGGGATTGTAGAGCAGAGATCAGTGATGGCAGAACGGGATGGGAGAGGAGGAATTGGTGGTCAAAATCAGGAAAGCAGGGATCAGTGATGGCATAGGAGTGAATTGGCAAGGGTCAGTTACGAAGGGAGAGGAAGCAGGGAGATCAATAATAGTAGAACATGGGAGAGGAGGAAGCATGGTTAGTGACTCCAGAACAGGATGGGAGATTAAGTAACCAAAATCAACAACGGCAAGATGGGACCAGACAGGAAATGATGGGAATAAGTCGCAGTGCAGTACGGTTTAAGGGGTGGAGGTTGGCAGAGCAGGGTGGGATAGATGACATTTTGACAGTGGAGCAGAGTTGGAGAACAGGAGGACCAGTGATGACAGAATGGGATGTAAAGAGACCAATAAGTATCAGTAGCGGTGGAGCGGAAGCAGCAGGGATTAGTTATAGTGTATTGACATATATTTAATGAAATTGAAGCGATCAGAGCTGGGATGGGGGGTATGCCAGATAATCTGTTAGTGGACTGGGATTGGGGAGGTGGCAGCTGGTATCAGTGTTGTCAGAACAGGATGGGAAAAGAGATGGTGCAAATCGATAATGGCAGAAATGGAAGGGAGATCGCATAGTGATCTGAATTGGCAGGATAGGAGAGAAATTAGTAAGGATTGGAGAGGAGGTAGGGGGTGATCCGTGATGTCAGGACAGTATAGGAACTCCTTGGTTTGGTTATAGTGGAGTGAGCTATTACATGGGGTAGTGGGGATCAGAGATGGTAGAAGGGTACTTGAGGTTAAAATCTGGTACAGTGCACCAGGGTTGGAGAGAAGCAGATATCGGTGATGTCCAGATAGGAGAGGAGGTGTTAAGGATCAGTGATGGCAGGACAGGGTTGAAGAGAGAGCAACAAGGATTAGTGATGACAAAATGGAATGGGAGAGGAAGCAAAGGAAATAAGAAGTAACAGCAGGACAAAATCAGAGAGATGGTGGCATGATCAGTGTAGAGAAGGACAGGCTGGGAAAGGGGGTAGCTGTGATCGACAGTAGTACAGGGTGGGACAGGAGGCAGTGGTGATTGATAATGACAAACAGACTAGCATGGTTGAAAAGGGTTCAGTGATGGTGATTGGAGAGAAGGCAGCAGGGTTCAGAAGTAGCAAAACCGGGTGAGAGAGAAGCCAGCAAAAATAGAGGAAGCAGCATGGATCAGAGCAGAACTGGGTAAGAGTGTTAAGAGCAGCCAGGATCAGTGATGGCAAAATGGAATAGAACAGGAGGGAGTGGGGATTTGTGATTTCAGAGGATGGGAGAGAATACAGTGGGGGTTAAAAATCAGAACAGGATTAGAGAGGAGGCAGCAGGGATTACTGTTGGTGGAACAAGGTGAGAGAGGAGATCACATTGGTGATGAAATAGGAAGAAGTTCTGGACAGCCGCACTTCAAAAATACATGCCACAGCAGAACGGACAGAAGCGCTGACGCGTTTCACACTATTAGTTATGATTAAGCACTGTTTAAGTGTGAAACGTTTCAGCTCTTCTGTCCGTTCTGCTGTGGCATGTATTTTTGATCCTGTTTTTTTTAATAAAAGGCAATTTCTGGAGTGAGGCTGTCCAGAACTTCTTCCTATTTCATTGCCATGTGCATTGCCAGCGCCTGTGGCTTCTAAACTGGAGGAGAGGTTTTACTCTTGGCTGACCTACCTGGAGCGGTGATATTCCCTTCCCTATATTGGTGATGGTGGAGAGGAGTTGGAAATGAGGACCAGTGTTAAGAAAATGGGATGTAAGGGGACTACCAAGTATCAGTGGTGGAGTGGATTGTGAGAAGATGCAGAAGGTATTTTAGTGGAGTGAGATTGCATGAAGTAGTGGGGATCAAGGATGGAAGAATAGCACATGAGATAAGGCAGCTAGAATCTTGCAGTGAACTAGGATTGGAAATCTGATGGCAGAAAAGGTTTGGAGTGGAGGCAGCAGAGATCAGTGATGGCAAAACAGGATGGGAGAGGAAGCAAAAGACATTTTGGTGATAACAGGAGGATCAGAGAGGAGGGAGCTGGGATTGGTGACGTTGGAACAGGTGGGAGAGGAACCAGCATGGTCAGTTTGTGTAGAGCAGGATTGGAGGCAGTGGGGATTTATGATGGCAGAAAAGGAGGCAGTATGATCCGTGAATGCAGACCAGGTTTGAGAGAAGGCAGATGAGATTGATAGTGGAACAGGCTGGTAGAGAAGTCTGCTATGATCACCAACTATGGAACAGGAGGCAGTGGAGATTGGTGATGACAGACCAGCTTGGGAGAGAAGGCATCAAGAAAGGCATCCCAGTTCAGTGATGGTAGAACAGGATTGGAGAGGAGGCAGTGGAGATCAGCATTGGCAGCCATGGGGATCATTGATGGCAAAACTGGATTGGGGAGGAGAGCACAGGGAACAATGATGGCAGATCGGTTTGTGAGAGGAGGCGGCAAGGATTATGAAGGCCAGAATCGGATGGGATGGGAGGCAACGTGATCAGTAAATGCAAACCAGGATTGGAGAGGAGGCAGTGAAGATGAGTGACAGCAGAACTGTGATGACAATGGGTTGTAGGGGGACCAGAAACTATCATTCATTTTTTGGATCGAATTTCAAATCAATGGAGCAGGGGTTGGTTATACTTGGTGGAATGAGATTACACAAGTTATCGTTGATCAGAGATGAGAGAAAGGGACATGGGGTAAGGCAGCTCAAATCTATTAAAAGGGAGAGAAGGCTGTGCAGGCATTAGCAAGGTCTGAACAGAATAGGTGAGGAGGTAGTACAGATCAGTGAGTGCAGAAAATATTGAATTAAGAGACAACTGGATAGAAGAGAAGGCAGCAGTAATTTGCAGCGGTAGGACAGGGCGAGGAAGCAGAAAAGGTTTGATGGTACAGCAGGATTGGAGAGGAGACAGCTGAGATGAGTGATTGCAGAACAGGACAGAAGAGGCAGGAGCAGGGATCAGAAGATGGAAGAGGTGGCAGTGTGATTAGTGAATGCAGAACCTCTTTGTATAGGGTACAACAGAGATCAGTAATGGTGGAGTAGGTTGGGTGAGAAGCTGAAGAAATTGGTGTCTGTGGAGCAGAGTTGGAAAGGAGGAGGACCAATGATGAAAGTATGGGATATAAAAAGACCAGTAAGTTTTTAGTATGGAATGTGAGGCAAAGTAGCAAGAATATACTAGTGGACCATGATGGGGGAGGCAGCAAAGATCAGATTTGGCATAACAGAATGGGAGAAAAGGCAAAAGAGTTCTTTGACGGCATGATATGGGTTGGGAGAGAAATCAATGACTGCAACACAGAATAGTAGAGGAGGCAGTGGGCATTAGCGATGGCAGAACAAGATGGGAGAGGAGGTACTGTGGTCCGTAACTGCAAATCAAATTTGTAGATGAGACCGTGGAGATTAGCAATTGGAACTAAAAAGGAGAGGAGACCACAGGGATGGCAAAACCATATAAAAGAGGAGGCAGCAAAAATCGGTGACGGGGGCATAATTGAAGAGGACCAGTTATGACAGAATGGGATGTAAGGGGACCAGTGTTTTCAATAGTTTTGGAGCAGATTGTAGCATGATGCCACAGGGATTGGTTATAGTGGGGGGAGATATCGCATAGGTTAGCAGCAATCGGAGCTAGAAGTATGTGACGTTTAGGCTAGGGCAGTTTGGATGTTTAGAAATGGACCAAAGGGGAGGCAGCAAGTATTGACAATGTCAGAATAGGAGAGGAGGTAGTGGGGATCTGTGATTGCAGCAGGAAAGGAGAGGAGGCAGGGGTGATTAGTGAAGGCAATGCAGGATGGTAGAGAAAGAAACACGGATTGTGACGCAAAACCGGATGGGAGAGGAGACCACAGAGATGAGTTATGGCAGTAGATGAGTCAGATGACAGTGGGGCATGGTTGCTGAGGAGCAGGACCAGTGATGGCAGAAAAGGATATAAGAGGACTAGTAAGAATATGCAGTGGTAGATTGGACTGTGAGATGAGGCAGCAGCGGGGTTTGGTTATAGTGGAGTGAGAGTCCTCTATTGAAGATGGAAGCATGGGGCGGTAAGGCAGCTAGAATTTCAGTGGACCAGGATGTCGGAACAGGATTGGACCAGGATGTCGGAACAGGATTGGACCAGGATGTCAGAACAGGATTGGAGAGGAGGTAGTGGGGATATGTGACGAGAAAATAGAATGGAAGCAATGGTAGCTGGGATCAGTGACCGCAAGAATGGATAGGAGAGAGTCGCAAGGCTCAATGGCAGCAAAGCAGTATAGGAGAGCAGTGAGTGGAGATCAGTGATGGCAAAGCAGGAGAGAAGAGGAGGGAGTGGGGTTCTAAAATGGCAGAAAGGGATAAGGGGGGGGGGGGGGAGGCAGGATGGTTAATAAATGCAAAACAGGATTTAAGTGGAGTCTGTGAAGATAATGGCAGAGCAGGTTGCAGTGGGGATTGGTGACGTAGAACAAGGTGGTGTAACCGGGTGGGAGAGGTTTGCAGCTGCAATCTTTGATTAAGGAACAGGATGGGACTGTGAGGAAGTGGAGATTGGTGATGACAAATGCGGATGGGAGAGGAGGCAGCAGGGCCCAGTGATGATAGAAAAGGATGGTAGGGGAAGCAGTTGGATTTCAAATTGGCAGAACAGGATGGCAAAGAAGGCAGTGGAAATCCTAAAGACCCCTTTTACACTGGGGCGCTTTACAGGCGCTACAGTGCTAAAAATAGCACCTGCAAAGCGCCCTGAAAGAGCCGCTCCTGTGTCTCGGCTTTCACACTGGATCGGTGCGCTGGCAGGACACTAAAAAAAGTCCTGCTAGCAGCATCTTTGGAGCGGTGAAGGAGCGGTGTGTATACCGCTCATCCACCGCTCCTGCCCATTGAAATCAATGGGGCAGCGCGGCTATACCATCGGCAAAGCGCTGCTGCAGCAGCGCTTTGCGAGTGGTTTTAGCCCTTTTTGGCCGCTATGGGGTTTAAAAGCGCCCTGCTAGCCGCCAAATACCTCCGCAAATACGACGGTAAAGCGCCGCTATCACCAACCCTACCCCAGTGTGAAAGGTGTCTAACAGCAGGACAAGAGAGGAGTCCACAAGAATCAGAAGCTGCATAGCAGTATGGGAGCGTTTAGCAGCAAGGATCAGTGACAGCAAAACCGCATAGGAGAGAAGGTAGCAGGGATCAATGGTGGCAAAAAGTAATGGGGGAGGAGACAGTGAGGATTGGTGATGGCAGAACAAGATGTGAGCGGACACTGATGGGATCATTGATGGTAGAGGAGGCATGGTGATTCAGTGATGGCAGAACATAACGGGGAGAGGAGACAGTAGGGGGTCAAAAATGTCAGAACAGAGGAAGCAACAGGAATTAGTGATCATGTAAGGCGGTGTATGAAGAGGCAGTAAAGATCATATGCAGAGGACTACGAGAGGAGGCAGGAAGAATCTGTCACAGTGGAGTGCAATTTGAGAGGAGATGGTTAGGACCCCTGCCCTTCTGATTTGTACTCTGCATCTATGAATATTTAAAATGTTTGCACCCACAGTGTACTCACATTGTTTGATTAATCAGTCAGTAAGATTATTCCAACGTTTGATCGGGTATATTTTCTTTTGTTGCTATATCTTTGATTATTTTATCAGTCTCTGTGGACCTTGGAAACCTCACGGCTTATTGCGCAGTTAGAGAACGCAATGCGGGAGGAGATTGAGGATGACGATGAGCTCTACTTGGTTGAAGAAGATGGAGAGAAACAACTTTATGGCTACAGTGACTGCAGTTTTGAGAGCAATGTTCGGGTACCATTATTGGAGATCCTCAAGTTTCCATATTTGCTTGTTGACAAACGTGTTAGTAAGTATTCTTATTTCATAAAAAATATAAACATTGAGAATGTATCTGGGCAGACAGACAAGAACTTCTACCAACTAGATATACTTGATAGCCTAAGAAAAAGGGTAAGGAAAAAATGAATAACAAACATGCTTGCATCATAATTAGTCCTTGTCCTCCAACTAGATGGACCAGATGACCAAATATTTTACTTGTTTAACCACCAATTTTTATTTTTTCATTTGTGCACATCTTGTTGGTTGAACTAGATGGGCTAGTGTCGTTTTTAGTGGGCTACTGTCCCCAGTGCATTGATTACTGTAAAAATTTCACTGGCAGTGAAGGGGTTACCCACTAGGTGGCGCTGTAGGGGTTAAGTATGTCCTAGGGAGTGATTCTAACTTGAGGGGGGGGGCTGTGTGTGAGACACATCACTGATCATCGCTCCCAAATACAGGGAGCTATGATCAGTGCCAGGCAGAACGTGGAAATGCTTGTTTATATCAGCATCTCCCCGTTCTTCCTCACTGTGAGACGATCGCGGGTAACCTCGCGGACATCGGGTCTGCGGGACCCGCGATCACGGTCACGGAGCTCTCCGCGGGCGCACGCGCCCCCGCAAGCCGCCTCTTAAAGGGCAACGTACAGGTACGTTAATCTACCTGTACGTGTCCTTCTGCCGCAGTATATCTGCGTGAGTCGGTCGGGAAGCGGTTAAAGCATTTTTGTTACCCTTCATGTTCATGTAAATCATGTTCCTTTTTTTTTTTTTTTAAAGCATGTTCTACAGCACAGTGCTTGTGCTGTGTAATTTTGCCCCTTCTATCACATAAAATACCTGGCTGATCCTGCCTGGTTCTGCCTTCCCCATGGTAAACTGAGCACGGTTTATCATGGCTGCTGAGCCCTGACACCGTGGTCAGTTTACGTGCCTCCGTCATCCGCAGCTCTCCTCCTCTCCCACTCCTCCCTTGCCTGTCAGTGACAGTGCCCGCCCCTCCTGCTGCTGAAATAACGTTTACATTTCCATACTATCCTCTCTGTTTGATAATGATAGGTGCCCAGTGCTGCGCTCACGTGACCAGCTGCCTCTCCACCTCTCCTCCTGGCTGACGTCAGCAGGGGATTCTCGGCCCCTCCCGCTGTAGCTGTCGGCTTGAGCGAGGGGAGAGGGGGCCGGTCACATGAGACATAAAACCGTCTTCTGTATGCCCAGCAGTTTCTTATCTCCCCTGATCCCTCCTGTACACAGCCCCGTGAGACCTGGTGTCTGTAGAAAGATAAGCGCCCAACAAGCATAAGGAGCCAGTCGGAATTCTGCCTTCCACATTGATCACCTTGACAGACAGTCAGTGAGATTTGTGAGTGGGAGAGCTGCAGCTGACACAGAGGAAAGCTTATTGCAGCAGTCACTAAATGGCGGCCCGCGGTACCATCACAGACCGAGCGACAATCCTATCTGGACAGTCAGGCCGCCAGTGTACAGTGCCACATCCCCACTGCTCCGCTCAGTAGTCATTGGTTGCTGGGACTGCGGGCGCCCTGCAACCAATCGCAACGCCTGTGCTTCCCGGCCGGACCCGCAATGTCACGTGCACGCCCCTGACCCCTGCTGTTTGTTATCGCAGGGGTGACCACCAAGTGAGAGCCAGGAGCCGTGAGGTATTGTGCTATGTATGCCCCTTCAGCAACAGCCCTGGCGCAGCTCTCGTCCCCTGCAGCTTGTTACCTCCTGATCCCTGCCTACCACAAGATATGTGGGGTGTTTACAGGGGCACTCTGATGGGCACAACAAAATATGCCCATCACCATCAGTGCCTCTAACATAAAATAAGGGGCATTCTGATGGGCATATTTTGTTGCGCTCTTCAGCATGCCCCTTAACATAAAATGTGCCCATCAGAGTGCCCCTTAACATAAAATGTGCCCTCTTATGTTATGGCACACTGGGCACATTTTATGTTAAGGGGCACTCTGATGAGCACATATGTTAGTGGGGGCACAGTGATGGGCACATTGTGTTAAAGGGGCACGCTTGTAGGCACATTATGTTAAGAGGGCACGCTGATGGGGACACCTGATGTATAGAGGCACTCTGATGGGGCACCTGATGCGATGGAGACGCCTGATGTAAAGGGGCACTCTGATGACGGCACATAATGTAAGGGGGCACACTGATGGGAGACACCAGATGTAAGGTGGCCTTCTGATGAAGAAACCTGATCTTAGGGGGCTCTCTGATAGGGTCACCTAATATGAGGGTACTCTGATGGTGGCAACAAATTTATGGGGGTAGTCTGTTGGGGGCACCCAATGTAATCGATTACTGTGGTAGGGGGAACACTGTTGGGGACATTTTTACATTTTACAGAGTATTACCAGAGTGTGTGGAGGAAACGGTAAGAAAAGCGCCAGAGCGCGGCTTTTGTTAAAAAAAAAAAAAAAAAAAGGAACGTAGGCGCGTACAATCTTTCATGGCACAGACTTGTGATTTGGACCTCGGCCGAAAAAACTTTTTCGTTACCGGACATCCTTGAATTGTAATTCACTGCCTCTGGTTTGTGTGCACAGGGAGTGAGTTAACTCTTAATTAACCGGGACATGTCTTATTTTACTACTTAACCCATTTATTTCAACCTGTATAAGCACTATTTAACAGTTTAATCTCCTTTTTCTATTTTAAATTATTTGTTGGAAAAAAAAATTAAAGTAGATATATACACTGTTCTCTTGTAAGGATTACGGTATCTAGGATTTACTGTTAAAAAAAATAAAAATAAAATATGTGGTTCAGGGTATCTGTTTTATTTTAAATTACTGATGCATTATGAGAAAGATGTAATCTATGCAAAAAAAAAAACACTATTTATTTTGTAAATAACTTTTAATTTTTGGTACATTTTTGGTGTTAATTTTAATGTTGCAGTAAATAGACTAAGCAGCAGAATAAAATGTATGTTATCCCACAGTAATGGTACTTCAAAAGATTACTGGTCAAACTTCAAAAAATGCATCTTGTTTTTTTATTTTTTTACCCCCCCCCGCTCCCCTTTTAAAATGCAAATAAATTTAATTCTCAGAGGACTTTAGGGTCACAAGAAAGCCCCGTTTGCCCCCCCCCCCCAAAAAAAAACTATATATGTATCAGTTCTTTATCATAGGTAATTACAAAGTTATCATGAACAGACGCCTATCAGACATGGTGTGAGAGCCAAAGTGGTTACAGTGCCATGAAAAAGTATTTATACACCTTGGCACTTTCCACATTTTGTCATGTTACAACCAGAAACGTAAATGTATTTTATTGAGATTTTATGTGATAGACCAACACAAAGTGGCACATAATTATGAAGTGGAAAGAAAATTATGGTTTTCCAAACTTTTTACAAATATCTGAAAAGTGTGGCATGCATTTGTATTCAGCCCCCTTTACTCCGATACCCCTAAATAAAATCTAGTGGAACCAATTGCCTTCAGAAGTCACCTAATTAGTAAATAGAGTCCACCTGTGTGTAATTTAATCTCAGCTGTTCTGTGAAGCCCTCAGAGGTTTGTTAGAGAACATACAACGTCATTGAACATGCAACATCGTGAAGGCCAAGGAACACCAGACAGGTCAGGGGTAAAGTTGTGGAGAAGTTTAAAGTAGGATTAGGTTATAAAAAAATAAAAAATCCCAAACTTTGAACATCTCACGGAGCACTGTTTATTCCATCATCCGAAAATAGAAAGAGTATGGCACAGCTGCAAACCTACCAAGACATGGCTGTCCACCTAAACCGACAGGCTGGGCAAGGAGAGCATTTATCAGAGAAGCAGCCAAAAGGCCTATCCATGGTAATTATGGAGGAGCTGCAGAGATCCACAGCTCAGGTGGGAGAATCTGTCCACAGGACAACTATTATGCCCCGTACACATGGTCGGACATTCCTACCACAAAATCATTGGATTTTTTCCGATTGGATTTTGTCCGAAATTTGTGTTGCGCGCACACACACGGTCGGACAAAGTTGTCGGAAAATCCGATCGTTCCGAACGAGGTGACGTACAACACGTACGACGGGACAACATAGAGGCCAGTAGCCAATAGCTTTCGTCTCCAAATTTCTTCTGAGCATGCGTGGCACTTTGTGCGTCGGAATTCTCTACACACCATCGGAAAGTCAGATTGGATTTTGTTGTTGGAAAATTTTAGATCCTGCTCTCAAATTGTTTCCGTCGGAAATTCCGACGGAAAAAGCCCGCTAGAGCCCACACACGATCGGATTTTCTGACAACATAATCCGATCTGACTTTTTCCATTGGAATATCCGACCGTGTGTACGGGGCATTAGTCGTGCACTTCACAAATCTGACCTTTTATGGAAAAGTGGCCAGAAGAAGGTAATCCATGAAAGAAAGCCATAAGAAGTCCCATTTGCCAGAAGCCATGTGGGGGACACAGCAAACGTGGCAGAAGGTGCTCTGGTCAGAGGAGACCAAAATGGAACTTTTTGCCTAAAAGCAAAATGCTATGTGTGGTGGAAAACACTGCACATCACCCTGAACACATCCCCACCGTGAAACATGGTGGTGGCAGGGGATGCTTTTCTTCAGCAGGGACAGGGAAGCTGGTCAGAGTTGATGGGAAGATGGGTGGCGCAAAATACAGGGCAATCTTAGAAGAAAACCTGTTAGTCTGCAAAAGACTTGAGACTAGGTTGGAGGTTCACCTTCTAGCAGGACAACGACCCTAAACATACAGCCAGAGCTTCAAAATGGAATGGTTTAGATCAAAGCATATTCATGTGTTAGAATGGCCCAGTCAAAGTCCACACCTAAATCCAATTGAGAATCTGTGGCAAGACTTGAAAATTGCTGTTTAGACACTCTCCATCCAATCTGACAGAGCTTAAGCTATTTTGCAAAGAAGAATGGGCAAAAATGTCACTCTCCTAGATGTGCAAAGCTGGTAGAGACATACCCAAAAAGACTTCCAGCTGTAATTGCAGTGAAAGGTGGTTCTACAAAGTATTGACTCAGGGGCTGAATACAAATGCACACCACACTTTTCACAAAATTTGGAAAACCGTTTTATAATTTGACAATGTGGAAAAATTTCAAGGGGTATGAATACTTTTTCAAGGCACTGTATAAACAAATGTTTTGCCTTTTCCATTTTAAGCTGAATGGGTTGTTTTACGAAGTAAGGATCCACATATACTTTAAAGTAAAACAAGAGAATTGTTTTCCTCACCTTCCAGGACAGCAACACATGAGAGATGGAGAGCCTCCTCCCTTCAGGAAACGCAATCAGTTCACAGCTGTTTAAAAGGCCCCACCTTACCCCGTGTCCTTCGGTATTGATTGTGTTTCTTGCACAACAAAACGTTTCTTCTTTGTTTCTTTTTAGTCTTCTGGTCAGAGAAAAAAAAAATGGTACCACTGTGGGCCAAGGTTTAGGAATGCCGGTGCTGCACTAACCTGCCGCCTCAGAGCTTCTCGCAGGTCGCCCCCCCCCAATGGCATTTGTGCAGGCGGTCTGGGCATATTCAACCCCCCCCCCCCCCCGCCATTGCACGCCGCTCTTCCCCCCCC